>OX344803.1:21010423-21660423 GCA_947034925.1 Eudemis profundana
TGTCGTTGGGTACACGATTATATATGGCGATGCACAAGGGCGGTAAGTAAGGAATTACAAACGAGTGTTGTTAATACGAGTTTGTAATTCCTTTACCGCCCGTGGCACACACAATGTTTTTCATCACACTTGTGAGGAATTCTAATTAAAATAGCCTTACTTAACCTAAATAAAATTGTAAGACTGACAGTGACATTAGTGACATAATATCCATAGACAATGCGAATGTCGAGTCACGTTCGGAAACCATAACGGTAAATGCCTAAAACGGTTGATTTTATGTTTGCAAAATACTGAAATACACTATTTAAACATTAAATTAATGTTACAGAAATATGTGTTTACATGTATTTGCAATAACAGTTCTCTTTAAATAATATTTCAGTGATAAAAGTTAAAAAAGTAAATTGGCATTTCCTTTGAACATGACAAATAAGAGTAAAACAAAACCATCGTTTCAAATTTAAAAAGAAAACCATTACACCCTAGGGCGTAATAGGTCATTTACGGCCCGCAGAACCTACGTGTAATGACACCATTGTCGAGCAAGTGTGATGAATAGATATTTTCCCTATATAACATTTTATGGCAGCGCGGCTGTTGCATTGACGCTCTCGATGTCGTTATTACGTCTAACACTGACCACAGGACGTTCCAGCCAAAAACATCTCCAGGTATATTTATTAAGGTCTCTGTCCACTACACGGTATCTTACGAGACGGATAGCAAATGAATACTATTTACTTTTAAATCCTCCACCGTCACAATTTCACTGCGACACTTTAGTCTTTCATGTGTAATTCCATTTTGATTTCAAAGCTCCCCGCTCCAAAGACATTGGTTCTAACTTTAATGGACTCCCAGTGAGACTGCCGCAATAAGGGCCTTTTATGATTCGTTTTAAATTTGGTCGTTTAGTCGAGTTACGAGGAAGACATTGTTCATTGAATTATGTGATTGCTTTGGCAATCTAACAGACATTACGAATATAGGGAAAACCAAGGAATTATTCTGCTTCTATAAGCAAAAAACGGTATCGATCTATGGGAGTCATATAAAGATACCTTATTGCAAGTATTAGTGGCCAATTTATAACGGATGGCTAAATACCTTAGTTTCTACTTATTAAAATGAGAAAAATCGGTCGCCAGCCCAGCATCTCCACCAAATTGTAGTCTATACATACTCCGAACGGGTGATAATACAATTATTATAGCGCCTTTTTATTTTTCTCCGGGGTATACTTAGACCGATCCGAACTATAAAGAAACGAGCAAGTATTCTGCGTGGTGAAAACGATTGTCCCGAATTAACAGCTCAGTTGGTGCGACTGTATGTTCCTTCACCAACTAGATTTCTTTTTCGTCCGCGTTGTCATTTCATCATTTAGAGTCTGTGTGGAAAGAGAATAGACGTGGCGAAAAACGGAGCTAACCTAACCAGTATGGCCAGAGAACAGAAAATACGGCACATACGGTAGAAAAGCATTACAGCGCCCCCCATTCTAATACCTATTCTCTTTCCGCACAGACTGTAGCTGGTAGCGACTGGTAGCGCCTGCAGTGCGAACTGTGTCCCGCAGAAAATCACCACTTTTACGCGCTGTGCACCTTATAAGCTCGCTCCACTAATCGGCCTTAAGCAGTGATGTGTTTGCGAGTAGGATGGATTATCATGTGTGAGGAATGTTTTCTGCGAGAAGACGGATGTAAGGCTTTCTTCTGTGTAATTTCAATTCTTTGTTATTTAATTTTATTATGTTTAAGTTGTATCTTAGTTTCACAGTGCTTTGGTTATACTGTTATGCTGTGAAATTTAATGAATAAAAATAAAATAAATGCCAAAGTGCAACGAAGCACGCACACTAAAATTTTTTTTATACATCTCTCTCTTGACCAATCATAAGTGATAATGGTAAACAATGATCGAGTCGAAGACTAAAAGAATGGCCCATGCACTTCGTGCCTATATGTCTGGACACATACGTTTACAATTCCGCGGGCCTAGTGGGGTACTCGTTACATATAAACTAGGTACTCTTTTGCAATATTTGAGCTCTTTTGCTCATTGGGTTATACAATACAGGAAAAGTTACTATGCCAACTTATATAAAAACAATGGTAAACATTAGGCGGTTATATGTAATTTGTACCAAAGTATAAAGATGACAAGTAGTCAAACTTCGGCCGTTTAAGAGCGCGCGATACCTACATATTCAAGGTCGAGGTACACTACACACTTACTACGAAAAAAATAACACAATTCCACAATTTAAAGGCAGACAGATCTACAACAGAAATAACCGGTATTAAAATAACAATATCAATTAAGGCTTCATCATAAATTCATTGCTAACAGAATATAATTTTCAACATTACAAATGTAAGATTAAATTGTCGTATAAACCACCCAACCAGCAAAATAGTCCATTAAGAAATCATTTTATCACTAAAGAGTCCTATTAAAGCGTTATAAAGGTTTTCGTTATGACCATGTGTTTTATAAAAGCAACTTATATCACTTTTCAGCTGTATAATATTATACAGCACTTTAGTACTGTTTAATAGTGATGTAAACGTTTACATTACAGTCCTAAATCATGCCTTTAACGCTGCACTATAAATGATTCTGTTATACCACTAAAGAGCTTCCTTGCCCTATTAAAGGAACATATATTACCGTTTTAAGGCAAATATGTGTTATTGTCGCTTCCAAATGAGTATTATAGTGCAAGTACTATAATTGTTAAAAGAATACTATTATAGGATAATAATGTACTATTATTGATTTCTTTAACACTGGTATGTATCGGATTTGTGAAATAAAGATTTCCAAATAGCTGCTATAGGACAAATACTATAGTTGCCCCGAGGACACTGTTAAAACACTAAAAAGTCTTGAAATCATTGTTTTGGTAACTGTTACGTCTCATAGTTGTATTAAAGAGTTTGAAATACTTTTAATGGGCCTTTCTGATATATAAAAGTAGCATTTGACCACTTATAATCAGCCAAAATGTCCAATAGTAGAAATTTAAAATGTTCTTTTAGAACAAGACAGACATATTGGTGTATGGTACTATCCTCTTACCACGTTGTTCTAAGCAAGGCCGGGTTCCGTACAAAATAATAATACGAATGAAACCACCCCAGCAAGTAATGTTTAATAATGTTCCAAATCAGATTGGCGCATAAAATCATCTTTTCGTAAAAAGCAGTCGTAATCCATCTTACTGTACGTACTGGAAAAGAAAAAAATATATATTGATCTTGGATCTGGGTATAAGTAGGTACCCAATAATTTGTTAATAATACAATTACTTGTGAAAAGTGATCCTGTAACATAGTACATTGCAAATTATATAAATATATGGAAGGAACATGTACCACCAAATAATATCATAATGACATCAAAGGTTTCTTATACGGTTTAACAGGTGTCAAGGAACCCTATTTTTGTCATGGCGGCAAATGACTGACCTGATAGACGTTATATAGTAAGCCTATAGTAAGCACGAAGACACTTTTATACCAGCGATCGAGAAATTTATATATTTTCGTGATTTTAATTTCATAAATATTAATAATTAAGGGGGCGCATAAAAATTTTGTTTATAATACTAGTATACTTTGTACGTAAATCTTCAATCGCAAGTAAAAATGGGAGTCTAAGACAATAACACTAATTTCACAAACAGTGAGCAGCCATTTTGCTTTAAATGTGTAGTTCAATCAATTTACTTACCAAGGAGATTTTTAGTTCCGAGCAGTACGCACCGTCTCACAACTCACATCAACTTTACGGATGAACTATAATAGCTCCCTTATCTCTAATATAGGACTTAAAAGTCCATTAACAGAACTCTGATTACTTTTTTGTAACTTTTTTGTGATGTAGATGGCTCAACAATCACTGTTAAAAGCTTAAAAAGTGTTACACGTCGCGGTTTTAGTATAACTATAGCACTAAAATGTGATGTATGGAGCCACAATAACACGGTTATGTCACGAAATTGCGATATAACTGTGCCAAAACCTGCCTGAGTAAACGTTTACATCAACGTTATAGGACATGTATGAAACACTAATTAGTGTTCTGGAAACTTTCTATGGACTTTTATAGTACTTACTTTTGCTAGTTTACAGTATTCCCAGGTTTAAACTACTTTTTAGATTCTATATCCATTTCGAATGCCGTACGTATTCAAGTCTTATGGGCCTGGGTATTTGTATGTTTATACTACTTTTTTACATTTTTTATCGAAGAATGTTTACGTACGAATGTTCAGTTTAGTAATTAATCCTGAAATATTGCGAATGTATTCGGAGTGACAAGGGTTTTGATAGGTAACCCGTGTAAAGTGAATTGGGAAACTGTAACCAATCAACAATTTAACAGGATTATATGACTAAAGTTTTTATTGGAGTTCAATATGTTAATAAAATAAAAAATAAAATAAAATAATTTATTTCTGTAAGTAGGCCCTCAAGGGCTCTTTTACATGTCTTACATTATTTTGTCTTCTTTTCTTTTCTTTTGGCGCTTCGGGTAATGACCTTCTGGTGAGAAGAAGCGCCGGAAGAAACTCACCAGTTTCTCTTTTCATCCTTTGATTCATTATCATTCCTTTGATATTAGTTAAATTCTTTGATAGAGCAAAGAAGAATCTTGGGCGTTCTATCTCTATGTTTAATTGTTTGACAATAATGCGAGAAGGCACCGTCGACGAATGAACTCGACTGTACTACCAGTCCAGTTTATTTACATCGACACATAAGAAAACAAAAATATCTGAACACGCTTTCATGCTCCTGACAATAGGGTTGTGTATAGTATTTTTGCTCCCGTAAGTGTGTAGATGTAAATGAACTCGACTGAACAAGAAAACCAGGTATGTTCTTCCAAAATCTGACATACTTATGACACGTGAATTTTGCTGTCGCAGCCAACTGGTTTAATTAGCCATTTGGTTAACTGCCTAGCATTTTCACTAAATTATGACCCGCCAGCAGGTCGACGAAGCCCCGCTGCACGGGGCTTCTATTTCTGCTCTGAGGGACTCAAGCTGACTAACAAACCTAACCTAAAATAAGGAGTGTGTTTTTTTTTTTTATGAAATAGGGGGCAAACGAGCAGACGGGTCGCCTGATGGTAAGCAATCACCGTCGCCCATAGACACCTGCAACACCAAGAGAGAAAAAATTAAAAGGCTAGGCAGCTAACCAAATAGCTAACTAAGCTAGTTGGCGGCGACATTGCCATTGATTAAGAACTTCCATAAGTTAAAAAAATGTACCACCCATGGGTCAATTTCAACAGATTGCATTTTTTGTATCATTCCGGTGTAAATATTTATTTCTGTTTCTTTTTACCCGACTGCGGCGAAGCCCAAAGGAGGGTTATGTGTTTGACCTGTATGTATGTATGTATGTCCGTTCCTGTGTCCGCTCGTAACTACTCAACGGCACATCCGATTTTGATAAATGATACATCATTAGATTCGTCTTGATGGTGCAAGTGTCACTGGGTATGAAGTTCGTTAAAATAAACAAAATGGCGGATTTTATGCAGTTGCACCGCGGTCGGGTTTTTTTTTAGTAAAAATGTGGTTATTGAGAATTTTAAATGTAGGTACGAGTATGTAATTTAGACTTTATTATTAAACATTAATCAACTATGATTACAATGGTATTTGTTTTAAACAAGAAACGCATTTTACACTGATACTTTATTTAAATGCGTTTCTTCATTTAAACAAATTACAACATTAACGTGTCAGCATGTGACAGTTCGGGAAGAACATATGTACATGTGTGATGTTGGGAGTAAAAGATGTTGTTTAAAGTAGATACGATTTAATACTTTATATGAATTTTTTACATTTTTTATTTAAAGTGCGTTCTTAACTGACAGTTAGCAGGTCGTCACAGAACTGACGATTAGTGTCAACTTTATACATTTCGTCACGGACTGACAGGTTAGACGGTATTTGAACATAGCTTAAGTTTCGCCTAACCGTAAATTTCAAAATAAAAATGCCCATAAATGGGTTAATACGAATAAATTAAGGTCAGATATGCGTAGGTATATGAATATAATATTAATCGTAAACACCGAACAGAATAAACCAGCACAAATTAAAGGAGGCTGAGAAAGGCCTGGATGGCTTCGAGAAACGGATGGTACGGCCGTGCTTATGTTTTGCTCGACTTGGCGGGGGGACTGCTGGGCCCCCTAATGCCTTGTTTTTATTTTCATTCATTCATTCATTCACTTTTTCTTACAACCAGTACTTCATGTAGCTGTGTGTGTAATCATTCACTTCAACTCTCCTGGCACTACCTACGAGTATACCTACTCCTTTGTTTAGTAAAAACTAACACTAGTCATCATATTAATTGTAACACTAACCATTTGTATGGTCAAATTTCTGAAATAAAACGTTTATTATTAAAAATAAGACCTTCTCTAGCTGTTAATTTTAGAGTAAAGGGTTATTCTTCGGAAATATGTCTGCGACTTAATACCTCTGTCTCCATACATTTAGTATGAAAAAGAGCCAGAGGAATAAGGTGACCGCAGACATAGTTCTGAAGAATAACCCCGAAGCGTTTAGATTTAGCTTGTAGACAGCGCAAGAAACTCCTTTGTTTGGCATATGTTCACTGTTCAGTAGTGGACTCTCGGTTGAATTCATGACGTCAATTTTGACAGTTAAAGTGATTCCATTTAAACCTCCACTAGGTGAAATAGGTACGTCACGTCAACAGGATGTCCACAGTCAAAATTAGGTATGTCATTCTATCTTTCATAAAGCTAAGCCGTTTTAAAGTTGAGTAGCACAGCGTCAATAGTCAGAATGACGTATCTCCCAGCAACTCTCATACAGTTAGGCCGTTTTAAAGTCGAGTAGCACAATGTCAATAGTCAGAATTACGTATCCTACAACCTATGTAGTTTTAAAGTCGAGTAGCACGGAATAGTGAAACACTCGACCCTCGTCCCGGCAGTTGAATAATTTCGCCAACACCTGTTGATGTGGTTTCGCATCGAAACATGAAATGGTTTATTTAATGTAGATGTGACAGTAACCATTTATTATTGACGACACGTTTAGTCTAGTGTGAGTGACGGCCTACGAAGCTAGAGGTCCCGGGTTCAAATCCCGGTAATATTTGTGTGAGCACGTGTATTTGTTCCCGGATCTTGGATGTTTTCTATCTATTTAGGTATATATTTATCTATATTAGCATGTATGTGTGCGTCTCACTCTGTAGAACAACATTTAATATATTTTTAACCGACATAACACTGAAATGATATATATATTATTCAATGATATAACAACTTTTCATAGAATCGACATTTGTCATACTAATTATTTATTATAAACACATTTAATCGAATATAGTTTGATATAACAAGCATTTGATATAATGGAATTTAATTATAATACTATTTTCTTAGAATAATCAAATGATATACCCGATAAAGTAGACTCGGACGTCTACCTTTAATCAAGTGAAACACCAAACCAGCAGTAAAGTTGTCTAAAGGCTTGTAAAATAGAAAAATAATACAACTACCTAACAAATTCCAATTACCAATCCCTACATGTAAAAGTTGAGAGGAACTGGCAATTTTTATTAAAACTTCGGATTGGATTCCTCGCGAGCGGGCCAGAGCGTTGCGGGTTTGCAGTATCCCGGCCAATTGGGAATCGGACTCGCACCCAAAGGGTTCCATTACTACGGACTATTCCCCGTTTCCTTTTAAGGTAATTTGAGTCGGTCGATTCTCTATACAAACAAAAAGTTAGCTTCCATGGCCACAATAGTGGTTGGAATGTGTTTTATTTTACAGCTTGATACATAGAAAATAGAGATAGGTATTATAAATGTGAAAGTTTGCGAAGATGTTTGGATGTTATATCTTTGGATATTTAGATGTTTGTTACTCGCGTTGTTCCCATTACTGTACCAAGGGAAATATTTACCGAGGTATAAAGTATCCTTTGTTTCAATCCAGGACTTGGTCTACTTGCATGCCAAAATTCAGCTCAATCCATCCAGTGCTACCCCGTTACTTAGTAACAAACATCCAAACATCCTCACAAACTTTCACATTTGTTAGTAGATAGTGTGATACATTTACCTAGCCTTAAGCCACGTTTTTGTCTATTGTCTTGTCTTGGTCTTGGTCGTTCACTATCTACTGAATACACCGTCTGCCACCATGAAAGCCCTGTACTTCAAACCCTCTTGAACCCTGCATTTCAACGTCTCTACACTATCTACCAACCTAGAGGCCGCAGTCTAACTAGATTGGGCAGATAAAATCCGTACCACTCTAGACACCCAGCTGCACGTCGCACTACTCGATGCCAAGAACAAGCACAGATGGCGGGACACCGTCAGAGAGAAGCTGATTCCACGTGGACTTCACCGGGACCCCCCACCTAGTCCGACCCTATCAAGGTAGACCGGGATAAGGCGCCCTGGTTCGACCCCAGGCGCAAGTCCGTTTCACTCGGGGGGCCCGGCTAGCGACCTGGTTCGACCCCAGGGAACGCCACGGCCGACCACCCGGTCATATCATTGCTACGCCCGCTTGGGTTGCAAGTTAGTCAGGATTCAAAAAAAAAACTTCACCGGGGATCCTTAGCAAGGACACAGTATAATACAGTATTTCTTCTCCCTACAAAATGTACATTGCCCGCTTGAATGTGTGCGCGCCGTGTACAAACGCATTACAAGCAAAGAAATAAGAAGGCGTAAGAATTTTCCAATATGGATCGCACTCGCACAGACGTGCTATTGCGCGTATTAACGGACTAGTTGTTCGTCTTTATACTCAATACTTTATTGCATTATATTACAGATGTGAAACTTACAAACTGTAAATACACTAAGGATCGTAGTATAAGTACTTACACTTTTCTTATACTTATACTTTGGCAATGAGGAACTCGACGGGAGGAGGAGGGCGATTATACTACCATCCATTGTATCTTTGGAATATACATTTTCTATTTCCTTGGGTACGGAATCCTAGAAATCGCCATTTCGAACTACAGTTGCTGTATTTTACTCTGGAACGCGGCATTGTCGTTCCCATTACGGTCGAGTCTCGCAGTGGCTTTCAACATCGTACTATTTTTTTAGTTCGACTGTACTGTAATAATTGAAGCTGAATCGTTGGTAAAATGTAAAGATTGAAGTGTTGCTTTGTGTTCGAATATGTTCGAAACTTGAATGTCATAATAACTCGATAATCGAATTCGATGTTATTTCATAATAACATCAACATCGTACGCAAGTTCCTCTTTCTAATAAAACTGACGTTCGGGTTTCACCACCGGACGGAACGCACGGCATCCGACCGTCTCTCTCTATCGCATAACGCGTGCTCTTTCTGATCGCTGGCTAAGCCCCTCCGCGGGGGCAACATTTGGTACCAGTAGCCGCGCGGCAAAATCGCGGATTGAGCCACTCCTGCCTAAATCAACTCGACGTAATCTTAATAACTTAATTGACACCCGAATATGACAGAATAGTTCTGAATATTTTAGACGCTGTAACAAGAACTCATTATCGTCTTCAAACAAGGTAGACAATGCTTATAATAGACACAATACGTCTTTGTTCTTAAGAATTAATTACAAATTATGTTGAACACCAAATGTATTGCCCTAATAATTCAATTCAGTTTAATTTAATTCATTTATTTTGCAAAGAGCGTACTCCCACCTGAAAGGCCGGCAGCGCACCTGTGACTCTTTTGGTATTGCAGGTGTCTATGGGCGACGGTGATTGCTTACCATCAGGCGACCCTTCTGCTCGTTTGCCCCTATTTCATAAAAAAAAAATAGGCCTCAAGGCCGGAGTGGCTCACTCCGCGATCTTGCCGCGCGGCTACTAGTACTAAATTTTGCCTCTTTAGGGGCTTAGCCAGCGACCAGAAAGAGCACGCGTTATGCGATAGAGAGAGACGGTCGGATCCAGTGCGTTCTGTCCGGTGGTCGGACCTGAACGTCATTTTGTTAGAAAGAGAAACTTCTGTACGTAGCACTATTACTTATTTTGTGTTTAAGGGTTCTTTGTTAAATCCTCATAAAATAAAAGACCACCACATAAGATTAAATTGGCAACGCAGGCTTCGTCAGGTGGATACAACTTCAAATCGGCAACAGGCTTCGTCACACTTACCAACAAAAGTAATCCGCGACAGGCTTCGTCACTTCAGCTTACGAAAAGGATCGCCCCGAATCGTAGCTGGCTCAAAAGTGCCCATGACGCTGGCGGCGTTGCCACGCTGTATCGCCAACGAAATTTGCTGCACCAGATATGATCCAGAGCGTGGATCACCACCTCTATCCCTCAGACGGCGACCCACTTAACGTTCTTTTACATGTCTGATTCTAGCTTTGGAAATTTTGACTTCTGCTGTCATAGTAATAAGTGGGATACGACTTTAAACAGCCTTTTAAGTATAAAAAGTAAATTTAGTAAGGCAAAAAAACGTATTTAAATATGTAGGTAATAGGTATACAATACTAGTATAATATATCTGTAAGTATTATCTATCTAGCCTCAGAGAAGTCTATCTTTCATTAGAAAGAAAGAAAGAAAGAAAATTTTATTCATGACAGCACAAGATAAAAAACAAAACGGTATACACATTAAATTAAAAATAGATACGCTGCCACAAAACGGTCCCACCTCAGCAAAATGCTGACTTGAGAGCCAGCGCTGGTCTTCCGGTGGAACCAGGTAGGGGCGACGTCATACCGAGAAACTCGTATGACCGGTCCAGGACAGACAGTTCTTCTGACTTGGTCGGCTAGGTCCACTTATAGTGAACGCGACCATTACAGCTCCGACCAATGGTGCCAACCGACCAAATCAAACCCTGTCTTGTCTGTGGTCACGGCCTTACGTCAAAAACAAAATAAAACCCAAGATAAAAAATTATATAGTTGGCCTACTTTTTACATCATACTCGTACATATTTCATTATTTAAGATACCGAAAGTAATAACCTACGAGGTAAGTTTATTGGACCACTATCCCGCATCCCAGTCCCTCGGGAAAAAACTTATTACACGAGCAAAGGGTTCTTTCTTCAGCCAACTAGTCTGGTACCACAGACTACCTCCACTAGACGGAGCATGTTAGACGACGCGCGCTCACATTAGATATGGTCAATTGTATAGCATTACCCCTTCGGCCGCCATCGCAACCATGTTTCGCAACCAGTTGCAAAAGAAGAATTTTCCTCCTTTGTTGACAACTAGTTGTGAATGAAGAACATTTTACATTAATACACAACCAGTTGCCAACTAAGAATATTTTTAACAGTATAGTTGCGACAAAATGTTTTTCTTTCTTAATACGCAACCAGAGTGAATAAAATATTTGAGCGGTAAAAATAATGCAAGGAACATCTCTCTTGCCCATCAGAACATTGTCAGAAACTTAGGTGACCTTTTTGATCGTCATGATCCAACGATTTGGTTTGTCCTAATAGTGTCACAATAAAAAGTAATATGTCAAAGTAGTTCCGATAAGCGTTCTAAAATAAAACATGGATTTCCCAAGGATGAAAAAGTTTTTGTGCCTCATCTACTTTATCTATCATATAACTTCTTCGTTGCGTAGCCAGAAACGAAAAATATGTTTGGCAACTGGTTGCGAAACTTAGTTGCCATGATGGAAAATGGATAACATCTTCGCAACTGGTTGCGTATTAAGACAAAATATTCGGCTAACGCAACTAGTTGCCAACAAAAGAGGAAAATTCTTCCTTTGCAACTGGTTGTGAAACATGGTTGCGATGGCGGCCGAAGGGAGCATTACGACATTACGCGACCGGCCGCTCGTTCAGTTGCGACCATGTTGCACCAAACGTGAAATAAATATTTCTGTTCAATCTGACAACAATCATGAAACATAAAATGATAAAAAAGATGTGAAACACGCGTTGTACTTGTAATATCTACCGATATTTAATCGCCCATATGCGTGGTGAGCTCGCGTCGTGTCGTGCTCCGTCTAGTGGAGGTGGTCTGTGTCTGGTACACAACCACATTTCAACACGTTAATGCTGTAATATGATGAATTAACAGTAACTCTTCGTTACTGTTTACGGTGACGCACAGATTTGGGTTATAGCAAGTAAGCATTAATATGTTAAGCGTATTCTTTTCATAATTGTTTTTATTTTTATTTGGTTTTAGGTTTTTTTTACTTGATTACAGTTTTAGTTTCCATATTTTATACATGTGCAATTTGTTGTTTTTTTTTTAATAAATATATGATTGCATATAAAAATAATATATAATGAGGTATTTAAGTTAGTTTTCGGTGCTAGTAATTACCTATTAATTATGTATGGATTTAGAAAAAAATATTTCGATTCGCTATTTAAAATTAATTCTGTATAGTTGTGGTACTTTATTTACATCATACATATTTATGTAAGATATCCGAATTAATAACCTACTTACTAGATAACTCTATTCGATATCCCGCTTCCAATCCCTCGGGAAAAAAGTTATTACCCGCGCAAAGGGTTATTTCTATACCAATTTACCTTTCATACATTTATCATAGTTATTCTAACGTTATTAATTTTTTAGGTCACACGATAACGTCTGATACACAGCCACATTTCAACACGCTACTGCCAAAAGATCCTATGTCTCTTTAAAGAACAATCGGAAAAACCACCTTATTTTATACATTGTAAACATTATTTTTGAAAACGAGATAAAAGTGAGATATGGGTTAGATAAGTAAGCTGCCCCTTTTCTAATAAAGTGTTGATTAAAATGGCTTCCAATGACATTTTGCATTCCTGGAACTGAAATGCACTATGTCAAGATCGGCCGTTGAAATATCAACTCTAAAATACTTTGAATAGAGTAGGTATTGATTGGACCTGATGATTTATTATTTTTAACGAATGATTATCCTTTTATCAAGCATATAATGTATCAACATTGTATAAGTTCTCTAAATGTGGTATGTCCGTTTCTTTTTTGAAAATATACGTATTCCATCTCAATATTGCAAGAATTTCGGCAATTTCGCTGTGTGGACAAAAGTTACACCTTGATTACAATTATTTTTTGTTCACTTTCAGTTGCATGAACTGCCGAGTTTCTTACAATGGTAAGATTTTCCGATTTTCTCTTCAGATGTTATTTCCGAAGCCCCCATGACACACACACACACACACAATACAATGCAATACAATACACTCATACTTTATTGCACACCAAAAGAAAATTACAATGCAAACTTATATAAAAACAGCGATAAACAATATGTAGTCTTACCCCTAAAGAGCGATCTCCTCCCGACAACGACGAGGAGGATATCGGAGTCGTTGCAAAATCACTACATAGTATAAAACAAAGTCGCTTTCTCCGTCCCTATGTCCCTATGTATGCTTAAATCTTTAAAACTACGCAACGGATTAGGATGCGGTTTTTTTTTAATAAATAGAGTGATTGAAGAGGAAGGCTTATATGTATAATACATGCATAATATAATAGAGAAACACCGTGCGAAGCCGGGGCGGGTCGCTAGTTAATAAAAAAAATGAGTAAATGGTGAGGAATAAACGATACTGACCTAGTTGCAAAGTAAATGTTTTGAATTGTATTATTACTGGGAAATAAATCATTAGATATAATTATGATCCTTTAATCCGTTAATAAATGGTTAAGATTCACGACTGAAAATTATTTTCCTCATTTGTCGACACTTAATTGGGCAAGAATTAATTATTTTGTACATCACCGAATTGAATTGAAAGGGAAATTAAATTCCTAATTCTCCTTTATACATGTTTAATTACTAATTAAATTCTTACGTTTAATATCTTACGAACGCAGCACTAATGAAATATGTATCTCTTGAATTAGGCAGCCTTCAATGTGGATTATTTAATTATTGATTGATATGCAGGCCCGGTAGGACCTGGCTCGCATTTCACATTACAACTAGGGTCGGGCGGAATGCAGATTATTGCAGATTATCTTCCATTTCTAACATATAAAAGTATACGTTATCAACCCAAACATGAGAGGATGCCCTGCATGACTGTGAAATCATGATTGTCAGGTATTAATTTTGTCAGAAAAGGTAACTGGTAATGAACAAAATGAAAAAAATTAAAAAAATACTTTATTTTATAGTGTTTTCGCGCTACTTTTCTATCGAGCGAAGTGTTCGCTATCGTGTTCTAAGTGAGAGGAAACTAGATACAGTTCTGAATATTATTATATATGTTTTACAGTGACCTACGAGTCATATAAGTGCTCTAAAAATGATTTGGAAACTAGGCTTCCGCGCCCGATTCTGGTCTAGCCTCGCCTTAAGGCTTACTCAAATTAGAATCAATATCTTTAGGGTAGTATTTAAAGGCACATCAAAAAAAATAACCATAACCTAACTGAACTACTGACTTGCACATCAAAAAATACCAAAACAAACATCAAAACATAGCTTTGATGTACATATGGATTTTTTTGATGTGCAAGTCGGTATTTTTTTTGCGGAGCGATTTATTATTTCTCATATCTTTATTGCATAAATGCAAATATACACTCAAGGACAATGAATTCGTGTCATCTTCTATGTTATTGTGCATAGAAAATGACTCGAATTCATTGCAGTGAGTGTAGGTAGGACAAAATATAATTTCGTTAAAAGATACAATAATAACAGTCTTTTTATATATTTTTTTAAATGGATTTCACTAGTTGCTCATTTTAGTAAAGTGTATTTTGCCACTTTTGCTGTGTATACATTTCACGCGCGAGAAAAGAAATTAATACTTCATGTCAAAAATATAATAATATTATTAAGCCAGTATCACTTAAAAGAACAAAAACCCGCCCGGGCCCTTTATTTTGACCTTGAGGATCTTGAAAAAATAATGTTTAGCCCGTATATTAAAGCGCATAAAATCCGCCATTTTGATTTTAGAAGATATTAAGTACCCAGTGACACTGGCGTTATCAAGACGAATCTAATGAAGTATCATTTATTAAAATTAGGACGGACCTACATACATATCGGTCAAACACATAACCCTCCTTTGGGCTTAGCCGCAGTCGGGTAAACAGTAGGTTCTTTAAAAACGTTATTCAGTGACGAAGGTCCACTTAGTGACGTATTAAAAGATATTAATTTTATATTTGTGATTTCACGTCTTTTTTGTAAAATACGTTCACGGGAAACCTAAAATACGTTCTTTGCCATCTATTTTTACATTGTCGCAAATAACAGACCCATTGTCGTGACGTCACACTACGCGCATCGTAGACCCTCTACGACGTAGCGCTACGTCAGACTGCTACGCTTTTATTAGGTAACCCCGGTGCCCCGGTGAGTTCTACGTTTAGTGAGTTTATTTGACAAGTTTGAAACAAATAGTTTTGCACAGGAATTTAAAAGGCCGAGTAAGTTTTTAAATTTACTTTGAACACTTTCAAATTCGGGAACCCGCTCTGTGGGTGCTATGTTCGTAGCAAATTTTCACTACATCCGCATTTCCCCATGTCATCGGCTACGAGCGTATTACTACGAAATTTTGGTTGCTAAAGTGTTAATAGTTTATTCTTAATAATTTAGATGACATTACGTCCACATGCGTAGCATAATTATGTAGGTTTAACAATGCTTAATTGACAGCCCTATCAGTTACCATTTTTTAAGTAATTTTTAAATGATTTTGATATCGGCACAGGGTCCTTATCTGTTCTTGATTATAAACAGTATAAAGCGACGTAAATAAATTTATAAACCAAAGTTGGATTTGATTGAACGGATTCGTGGAAATTGAGGCTTGCAGATCTAACAATGCCTGACCTAACCAGACAAGCAAAATAACCAAATCAAATTAATAAATACAATATATTAGTAGGAAGCTTTGCACATGTGTGGCCCGAGCAAGCTCTTAGCCAACCAACAAGAATACTTAAAAATAAGTCGGGAAAGCAATTGGGATGTGTAGTGGGAAAGTTAGTTTTATCGACACAGGCTGAGGACCGAGATAAATGGGATTAGGGAACACTTCCAGACGGGCCGAGCTGGTTAAGCGCGGTTTAGATTTATGAGGTATTTTATTTAATGTAATAAAGAGTTTTTTGTTTTAAAATAGCTTGCTTTAGTGTCCTACTACTAGCAAATACCTCCCTATTTTTAGGGTCTCTTCCTTATTGAGCATTGTGAAATCGTACCCTTGGTCAAATAACGACGCATCTGCAAAATTACAACTTTTCAGGATCTGTGTGTATCATGTAGTTCGTATGATTTGTATGACTTTTAAGCAATAAAAAAACTTTTGACGTAAAGTCACATGCGTCGTTATTTGACCAAGGGTACGAAATGTGCATGCACTCACTGCTCTTTGCACTCGTTCCGCTATTTCTTAATAATTTCATTTATTTACTGAGATTATCTTCACAATATTAATCCAAAAATACACTCTAAATAAATTGGTTGCTCCTAACAAGATCGTGATATTCGAGATAGTTATAATCAAGCATCTTGATTCCATACGAACCTAACAAAACGTTAGATGCACCAACTAAGATGACGTTTATCATAGTTCAATTAACGAGTTCTGATTTGATTCAACTAACATAGACGTATAAGGTAACTAATTAAACATGATTGAATCATACAAAGAAGAAAATAATGATAGAAACAAGGAACATATTTGTTAAAATCATCAAGATTCAAGATTATTGTTTTAATCACTAATGAACTTGCTGTTTTAATTAATCAGCGTTCGTTGACATGTTTAATATCTTGTTTGTTTTATTTAATTTAACGCCCACTAAGAGAAAATCCCTCCGTCGCTGAACATCATTTTCGCAAAACATGATATTAGCAAAATATGATATTCTCAAAACACGATATTCGCAACAAATCATACTAACAAAACATCATGTTAGCAAGACATTATATTCGCAAAATATTACAGCAATACACTAGTTGCCGACTGTATCACCGATTACTAACTCTGTAATTAAATAGAAACCAAACGAGCCAAAACAAAGTTCGATATCGATATCACAGTCTTTTTAACCGACTTCCAAAAGAAGGAAGGTTCTCAATTCGTCTGTATGTTTTTTTTTTTATTTTATTTTTTTGTGTGTTTGTTCACCGATTACTTGAAATCGGCTGGACCGATTTGGAAAATTACTTTTTTGTTTGAAAGGGTAGACTTCCGAGGTGGTCCCATTGCAACCAAGTCAGGATCTGATGATGGAATCTTGGAGAAATCGAGGGAACTCTTCAAATATTATAGGCACACATATAGCGATTTCGATATTTTTCGTAATTTCTCGTCCATCTCTTATTAGCAACAAGTTTCTAGTGTTAACCGACTTCAAAACAAAGAGTAAATTTGTATCTAGGTTTCTTCCCCGATTACTTGAAGACGGCTGAACCTATTTAAAAAAATCTTTTTTTGTTTTAAAGGGTATACCTCCGAGGTGGACCCATTGCAACCAAATTAGGATCTGATGATGGGATCATGGAGAAATCGAGGGAACTCTTCAAA
Source organism: Eudemis profundana (assembly GCA_947034925.1). NCBI lineage: Eukaryota > Metazoa > Arthropoda > Insecta > Lepidoptera > Tortricidae > Eudemis > Eudemis profundana. The sequence goes on from OX344803.1 coordinate 21,028,010, forward strand.
TATCTTAGGCACACATATAGCGATTTTGGTATTGTTCTTATATGAAAGTAATTTTTGTTGCATGGTTTTTTTATTGCAGAATTCGTTTCCTTATACCATTCTAAGCACTACCTATACTAAAAACTCCGCTATGGATACGATGTTTTTACGATGCGATGTTTTCTATTTAATTACAGAGTTAGTGATCGGTGATACAGTCGGCAACAACTGTATTGCTGTAATATTTTGCAAATATAATGTCTTGCTAATATGATGTTTTACTACTATGATGTTTCGCGAATATGATGTTTTGCTAGTATGATTTGTTGCGAATATCGTGTTTTGAGAATATCATATTTTGCTAATATCCTGTTTTGAGAATATTATATTTTGCTAATATCATATTTTGCGAAAATGATGTTCAGCGACGGAGGGGGTTTTTGCTTAGTTACACAATAATTTACTAAATTCACCGATTACGCGACAGATTCCATTAACGAGACACCAAACCGCCAAGTAGTTTGGAGTTTGCGTCTTTGATGAAACCCGCAATTTAAGCAAACAGATAGGAATTAAGCGGTGCTAAATCGACGATAAATTATGTCACGGTTTACGATGTTGATCTATGATGGTGTTTGTCAGTTTTCAATATTATTTAACAAAATTAAAGTGGTCTTTTCGGATATGAGACCTCCTAGGATATGAAACTTTGCCAAACGAAATAAAAATAAATGAGACAAATGTTTTGGTACTGTAATATTGCAGTGCACTGAAACTACCTAGGAAAAGAGGAAGTGAGTCTAATTCAAATTTTGTGTGAAGTTTCATTTTTGATATAGGTCGTTTGGCAAAGTAAAACAATGTATGTCTTTATGGAGATTAAAAACAAAGGTAACGAGCCTGCTTTGTCGTACCACACTCCCGCACCTCATACTTCAGGTCTCAATAAGGGTGGTTACAGATCATAAATCCACCAGATGGCGGCAGTGTAGGTATACTCCGAATTCCAAATTCAAAACCAGTGTGGGTTGCCACTACAAAAAAATCATTTTACAATAATATTTATCTGATTATGAAATAACTACACTGATATAATTAGTTTATTAGTAGTTTTAAATTTACGATTTAAATAAACAAGTCTCTGTTACTTATTCAAATAGGTAAATATAAGATGTCCGAATTAATATACTGTTACGTCCACGGGGTAGGTAACGTGATAGAAAATACACTAATTAACCACTAATTAAAAATGCAATCTTTATTAAAAAATTACTAATTAACAAGGCTTACTTACTTAATAAATCTCTATACTAAATCTTTTTTGTTTTTTTTTAAAACTGACAAACTCGCAACCCATACCTGGGCGTAGCGATTGTCGGACCGGGTGGTTGGCCGTGGCGTTCCCTGGGGTCGAACCAGGTCCCCTTGCCCCGGTCCACCTCGGTAGAATCGGACTAGGGTACTAAATCACTTCACTATAACGCATTTATTCACTTTTCACACTACTCGCACTGTATCGCTGTTTAGTTCAAACTGACTGTGGTGACTCGACTCGTTGGATCATCTCGTGCCCCCTTAGTTTGGGGCACGGGGAGGCCATCCCAGGGCTTGGCCCTTTATGGCGGATTTCTCCTCACCGCGTTATGACGCGGCGGTATTCGTTCTGCCATTTCTTGGCAATAAATCTTCTACGGGGGGGGGGGGGGGGGGGGGGGTCCGGCGACGTCACCATTCATCTTCGGACTTCCCTTCCTTCTGGATTTTTTAGTGGTTTTCCTCTTCTTTCTTCTTACTTCCTTTGTTCAAGGGGAGTGAGGTATTAGTTCCCTCGGGAGGGATTTGGTCCTCCGACGTGTTTCGGGCGGGCGAGCGTGAAGCGGCGCGATCCCTCTGAGATGTTCTGCACCTGCGGCGTCTGCTCTTGCGAACATGGTTTTGGCGAGTTGGCCTACGAACTCGTCCAATCCCTGCCACTCTAGGTCTTTATGGATGAATGTGTTTCGCATGTACCGGGGAGCCTTGGTGATTGTGCGCAGGGATTGGTTCTCCTGCGAACGAAGCTTTTTCCTGGTGGTGTGTGATGTCAGACTATACCATGCGGGGGCTGCATATGTGAGACGGGACCGCAGGTATGTCTTGTATATCCCGAGCTTCGTCCGCAAGGGAAGGCTGCTGCTCAGGATCGGGCGGAGCTTGGATCTTGCCACTTTCGCCTTCGTGATTATCTCCTTTGCGTGCTGGTTGAAGTGGAGTCCTCTATCTATTGTGACCCCTAGGTATTTCACCTTGGGGGCCCAGTCAATCTCCTGGCCGTCCAGTTTTAGTTTGGGCGGGAGACGTCTTTGCCCGGTGATGATGGCCTGCGTCTTTCCCACGTTAGCCGCAAGCCGCCATTTCGCCAGCCAGTTTGGGAGTGCGTCTAGGGTCCTTTGCACCTTTTTCGCTGCCATCCCTGGGTTCATCGATGATGCATAGTAGGCCGCAGACTGTGGTGTCGTTGACGCGCGGCTTATATATCCGGAGGCCTTTGCTCTAGAACTTTCCAGAGAAATCCTATCTCGAACCATCGGTCCGATTCTAGGAAACCCCACTTCTCGGTACTTTGATATAAACGTCGACAATTCCGGATGCGGCACACGTCTGGGCAACTAGGTATATTTAATTTGAGGAGACGTGACGAGTGTTTCCACTAACTCATGCAGAAGCCGGCGGAGGCCTCAAAGGCGTAATCCGGTTCGAGGTAGGGTCTTGAGTAGGATCAATATTTGGAAAACAAAAGAAGTGAGACAGCAACTTTGTTATATTTAAGCAATAAAGTGTGATGTTACATATCAGCCGACGGCAAGAACACTTCTCGTCCTGTCAATATAATGAATGAATGAATGAATATATTTATTTCAGACCTTGAGTCCATATGTGTTAGTATTTACAAGCAGAACTTAAACAACTAATGTTAGTATTACAGTGGATTATGTCAATTCAATTAATTAATACATTCATAATAATAACTTCAAATAACAATAAATAGAATAATTTCAAAAGCAATAATAGGAAGAATAAAATGTCAACGGCGATAAAATATTCATAATTAATTAAATTAAAAATGAGGCGATTATATTTTAAAATGTACGGTTAGGTGAAATGTCATTTTTTTAAGAGTCAGTTGGTTGGTGAAATATATGAAGTTTGACACTAATCGTCAGCATTGTGACGACATGTTAACTGCTAGTTCCATATTTAAATGGAAAGCCCTTTTATTTATTTGGCTGAGACAGGACATGAAGTTTGATGTGATGTTTTAGTAAAACACAATCCATCCTGTTCACCAATGCATTGAGGATGGTGTTCGGACTGTCCCGCGCCCTGCGCACTAGGGAGGCGACGCGCTTGCGCACGATGGCGTGGAAGCCGTCCGTGCGCGCCTCCGCGAACATGCCTGATGCACTGCAGTAGCGCGGTAGTCCCAACAACATCCTGAATGCATTGTTATATTGAACTCTCAAGGCGTTGAGAGCTCGCTGCGTACAGCTGAACCACAGGCTACACGTGTAAAAAGATTGACAGAAGGCCCTAAAAAGAGTAGTCTTTACTTCTGTAGTACACCGTGCAAACCTGCGCACCAGCATATTGCAGCGAACTGCCAACGCCCTGCGTTCTCTCTCCACGTCAACGTTGTCCGACAGGTCCTCAGTGACCCAATGACCCAGGTACTTGAACTTTGGTACGCGAGTTAGGTTCGCTCCGCACAGTGTAACAGGCGGTACGGTATCGACTTTGCTGCCGCGGGGATTAAACACTAACAGTTCACTTTTTTTGGCATTATACCTGAGTCCGTGGGCCGAAGCATAGTTTTCACACACGACCACCAGCTTCCTGAGAGCACTTATTGATGGACTCAGCAACACCATATCGTCTGCGTAACTAATGTTATTAATACTCATTCCGTCAATGGAACAACCGACTTTGGTATTGCTGAGTTCAACGATCAACATGTTGACGAAGAGGTTGAACAGCTTGGGCGATGTCAGCCCTCCTTGCCGTACACCGCACTTCAGACGATACAAGTCAGAGTGCGAACCGGCCCACCTTACGTAATTCGTTTGGTTATTGTACCAGTATTTAAACATGTTGATAACTTCGCCTGGTAGATCCGTTTCGCACTCCAGCTTACTCCAAAGCACGTCATAGGCGACCAAATCGAAAGCCTTTGACAGGTCTAGGAAACATGCGTACACTGGTGTCCTCCTGTCAGTGTAGTACTGGACAGTTTGCTTGAGACACAGCACTGCGGATTCAGTGGAGAGACCGGCTTTAAACCCAAATTGTCCATCGTGCAACCTCAGATGCTTGTTTAGAAATTGGTCAAGCAAACTGTCCAATACTTTGGCAATTGTAGTGGCTAACGATATTGGTCTATAGTTAGAGCTATCCGCTACATCACCAGTCCTATTTTTCACCAGAGGCACGACTATAGTTTTCATAAGCTGGTCCGGCAGGTACGAATGCCTCAAGCAAAATGTGAAAAACATAGCTAAAACCCTGGGTAAATGGGGTAAATAATGTAAGTATAAAAAATCTCGCCGATACGTTAGCAACGTATAAAGACAAATAGTAGTCCAACTTCGGCTATTTAGGAACACGCGATATGTATTTACACAAACGCACGATCGCGGTTTTGTGTGAGTGCGTTCCATACTGGCGCGCATTCTTAAATCTTTGCTTGTAGTGTGTTCGTACACGGCGCGCACACATTCAAGCGCGCGATGTACCTTTTGTAGGAACAAAAATTACTGTATTATACTGTGACGTTACTGAGTAAACTAAGGACGAGAAAAAACATAGGCTCAGCGACGGAAACTTAACTAACTTATAGAACCAGTGTGCATAAGTATCTTCTGCGTGCGCTCGCTACATTGTCATTGACTTCACTATCACTACAAAGTATAAAACAAAGTCGCTTTCTCTGTCCCTATATCCCTATGTATGCTTAAATCTTTAAAACTACGCAACGGATTTTGATGCGGTTTTTTTAATAGATAGAGTGATTCAAGACGAAGGTTTATATATATAATACATGCATTTAGTATCAGCATTGCACCCGTGCGAAGCCGGGGCGGGTCGCCAGTTATCAATAAATTAAGCGAAATTGTAATAAACACACGTCAACACTAGTGGAAGAAGGTCGAACGCCCAAACACAATTCTCGCTTCTTATAGTGGCAAAAATAAAAAACTTACCTATAGTTGTTTTTTAAAACACCCGTGTCCGTCGGCTTTGCACCGAAAAATCTAAAAATAGGCGCTGCGAATTTGCGCCATACATAATGTATGAGACCGTAGCGCCATCCAAACTGGACGTGGCATGTGTCGAACCGCCCAGATGAAATAACCTTAAGAAAGAAAGAAAGAAAAAAGAGTAATAATAGAAATACTGGCTTTCTATTTCCTAGATACTTACTTCGTAGGTTCATGTACTTATTTAGATATGTTTGTATCAGTGGCGTAGCGTCAAATATATTCTTAGATAAGCCGGAGCAGATTTGGATTTGGACTTTTTCATCAGGAGTAGTAGATACTCCGGTCATATGCTTTAAAATAGGCAAGCCTGTGGAGATCGGGTTCTATGAACGTGAATAGTTCCTACTATTTTCATGATTTGATCAAAAATTATGTAATTTTTAAAAAGAGGTCATAAAATATCGGGATTGGTGATGATGGCGGGTTGAACGCTCTGAAATACACCCAACAGTGCGAACACTGCTCTTTGGCGGGAGGGCCCAGTACAATGTCCTACCATCTGTTCTTTTCCAAATAAATAAACTGTTTGTAAGTAGTAGGTAGTAAAGTCCACGGATAAAATGTTATTAGTGGCGTGATGATGGCAAAGTTGTGAATCACCTAGCATGTAGTCCTGCTTTTAGGTACCAGTATTAAATATGAAACATCTCCGAAACAATTATTAATATCGTTGGTTGAGCGCTCGACGCCAACGTATGTGGTCAGGCCCCGAGTACATAATTATAACATGTAACACGGCAGCGAGGGTCCAATTAGACATACCTACCGACCGCGGATCGCTGCCCACTTGCCACACTTAGAAATATTATACGACAACCAGCATCAAATATAGACATGCGCAAAATGTGTCACTAAATTGAAAGGAGAGGACAGGAGAGAGTGATATGAATCTTTAGCTCTCAAAGATATGTATCACTCTTTTAGCTCCGCGGTGTGTCAACAGCTCACTAGCTCTTATAAGTTCGGTAGCTCCGTGGTGTGTCAACAGCTCATTAGCTCTTATAAGCTCAGCAGCTCCGTAGCAAAGTATAAAGACAACCAAGTAGTTCGTCTTCGCCGTTTAGGAGCGCGCGACACCAGAGCGTGCCTAAGGCACAGGGCTGCCGCTCGTCGGTTCTGTAAAATACCTACTTACTACGAACGTAACTTTTATTAGGTTGACCTCGATCGGAGGAACAATCGTTCGAGGTCAACCTAGTAAAAGTTACTTATTTCAATATGAAAGTATCTGATCGCACACATCTGATGTTAATGTTATTAAGTATAATAGTTTAAATAAATTAGTATTGGTATGTGTACATGTAAGTAACGCAACGATATTTCGGCTTGTTTCATAAAACCACTCTCGTGTTTAAGGCATTTTATGTATCAATAGAATCAACTACTATTTCATTAGTACACGTTTAAAAAATCTGTTAATATTACTCATCACTGTCAAACAAAATAATTATCTACTCTATTTAATTGGTATAGTTTGATCACAAAACTATCAAACATTCTATAAACGACTTAAAATATAACATTTCTATAGGTACTAATAAAATACACACCTTTCGGGATCCTTAGGAATGCAGAAATATGACAATTCTGGATTTTGCGCATTATTCTTCAAACATCCGAACACACTACAGTATATACGTCTTCTATACTTTGCTTCGTCCGCAGACATTTTGAACGTTCGACCGCTCGCGACGATTGCTCAACCCTGACTAAGCACGCGCCGATGCTTGCCTGTGCTGTGGTGCGTCCGTACACGGCACGCAAACGGCACGCACACATGCGCGCTCCCGATGTACCTTTTATCGGAACAAAAACTACCGTCTACCGTGTCCGTAGTGTGTCAGCGGCTAGGCTAGTGAGCTCAGTAGCTCAAAATCTCACTAGCTCAGAAACTCCAAATCCGAATATTTCCGCACGAAAGATTTAGGTATACAGTGGCAAGACAGGGACGAACAGTTCGTGTTTATCGTGTCTTTTCTTACAGCTCACGGCCCAATACAGCTATTTGAGAGCTTGTTTGAATCGGAACTGAGCTAGTGAGCCGGTGAGCTAGACCGACTGATATAGCTCTTTTGAATCACTCACGCGCGAGCTACATGTGTCTTATCAAATATATAAGGTGAGTGGACCATGATGGGGCAATTGAGAAACTAGGGTCATGCTCCTTGGAGTTACAAAATGTGAACTCACACTAACACCCATCGGACTCGTCTGTGTCCTTGAGTTCGATGGCATTGTATGGTCCACCCACGTTACATACACACACAACAACATGGCTGAATGTAGCCCGTAGTTGCTACGAGCCTAGCGCCCGCGGACTAGGCTCCCAATGTTCAAAGTGTACAATCATGTTACAAGAAACGACGAACGACGAAACGAAAACGACGACACGACAATGAACGAAACGAACGACACGAAACTTAACGAAATTCGAAATAACACAGTTAAACCAGAGTAATTTTATTTTAAAGTCGAGCAGCAAATCGTATTCTCGTTCAATGTTGACAGATAATTTCAAACGTCATTAAAATCGGATCGCATCCAACCGCAAATCGACGTTCGCGTCCCAAGCGGTCATATCCAGACATACTTAACCGTATCTCTTCCGAGTTGCTTCAAATTGAACCTTATTTCGCACAAATTAAGGTTGCTTTTACAAAAACAAACCAGTAAAATATGGGTTTAAGAGTGATAGGGCGATATAGAGTTTAAATTATTAATAAAACCGTGGTTATTGTGTGATAACGATGAGCATTGTTGAACTGTATTTTAATTATACCTACTCGTAGTTGTGCAGTTAAGCTATATTGTTGCACTTGGTCAAGTTATACAATTGCGAAGCGTATCTTAGGCGTTGGACTTTGTTGAGGGCGATTCCATTATCGCGGGTGCAACATTTTGACTCATTCAAGGCCTCCTCCTAATAAAACGAAAAACATTTATTATAAAAATATTGTTTTAAGGATTACATTTTAACCTCTTTTCTACAGATTTGTGTATAAGAATTTAAAATAAATGTTTAAATAGCCACAAGAGAGGGTTAAAGTGCTATCGCGGGTGGAACCACATCGGCCCACCTCTCCGGATCACAGTTATACTGTGACAGTTAAACAGAAATATCTTTTAATTGTCAAATATTTAAAATGTTTTGCCTATTTATATTGAAAGGCAATAAACAATCTACTATAGAAACATAAAAAAAGTATTAAAAACTGAAACTATCAATAAATTATTCACTGTTAAAACTATCGCGGGTGCAACATCGTATGATTCGCAGTTGGTCCTAAATCTTAGAATGCTAAGGTTTTCAAGCGCTTTAACATCCTGAATATAAAGTTAAGTCCATAACAATTAATTTAAGACCTCATCCTACACGATGGTGTCAAAAAAAGTAATAAATTTTGGGACTTGAAAATTGATGTCAAGGTTCGTCTCTAGCGGAATCGCCCTTGAATAACATGAAATTGTTACGGTGGAATGTGGGTAGGGAGAAATTGTGCATTGTTTTAGCTACATGCCCTTGTTTTATATTTTATTGAAACAAAGACAAAACAAAATATACACACACAAACTAAACACACATTCACGCAAACGCACGCACATACTTATAAAATAAAGTCCAAGAAATGGTCTGACGACTAAATTGATGGAGGCAAAACGCATGTGACCGTTTGCATACAGGGTGGATCGGAACGAGGGACTTTTCAGCACCCGTGGCATTGTTTAACAGTACATCATTTTCTCTTCTTAGGTTAATTGATTGAATCAGGCGTTACTTTGCGGAAGTCCATGTTAATTAAAACCAAAATATTGCTTTGCTAAACTGCGATATGATTACGTGTTAGATAATTAGTGCTAGTCCGTTATAATTACTTGCGTATTTCTTCATGCACTTATATGCAAAACGAAAAAACATGCAAATAAATACAACAAACCACCACCAAAAATACAATATTTATATATTTTCAGGAAAGTTTCTCGCTACATTCAACCCGGTATGTTTATTTATTTTCAATTTTTTTTATCTTGGTTTTGACGCCTGTAAGGAAACTTTTATTGCAATCTTTTTTTTAGATATTATTTTTTGTGTTTTATTCTTTTCGCTAAATTAAAAAGGTAAGGTACAAAAATGCAACGACTTTAAGAATAAACACTCTTGTGATAGGACTACAGAAAATTATAATAAATATTCCCCAAGCATTATACCGGCCACCTTACTGCGGTTATCATATCACATGACCTATCAAAAACCATTAAAACAAACCGCTCAGCGCAAGCGTTTAATTCAACGACTTACGGACTACTCATGCCATATTTTCATAGTTATATGTTGCCTTGATAACAAAAGGTCTTATGTTATACAGTAATCGAGCGAGTTACGACTTTTTGGGAAAAGAGGGTGGAAATCCCTTTGTCGTCATAACTGGCGCCCCCTGGCGGCTGGCCGGCCAAATTCGCATGCCTGATGAATACGTAATGGCCAAATTTGGTCCCTCGCCACTCGGGTAGGGTGATGCATAAAATATAGAAAAGTATTAGAAAAGTTGACGGCGGGAATTTTGTGTTTTGTCTATTTATCGCGACGCCATGCTTAGGCACTGGTCCCACTGTCGGCGAGTAAGCGAGTAACAGTTCATTGCGGGCTGACCAGGCACAGTGTGATCAATCGACCTTTCCAGATCCGCAATGTAATGCTACTCGCCCAACTTTACTCGCTTATGCGCCGGCAGTGGGACCAGTGCCTTAAGCCCGATTTAGATGAGGCGAGAACTCGTATGCGAGTTTCATCCCATTGCGGCGTTTAATTGATCGTGTGGCGACGCTCCTGTCATCTGTCAATTCTGACATTGTTCTACAACGCGCTATCGAAGTTTTCTAAGTCGGTTGCATAAATACAACTTCCGACTAACTCTCATTGGACTTCGGTCCCCAGGCACAACACCCGCCTGGAGAGAGATCTCTCTATTGTCCTCTCTTACCACAGTGGTGACCTCCGACAATGGACATAAACGCAACTCTGACGACTATAACGCAGCTTCACAGCAAGCCAGACCCTCTCCGAATGTACCAACTAGCATGTCATCAGCAACTCGACTGCACGCTTCTGCTACTGCTACTACTCTAGTACTACTGCTCCACTACTACTACTGGCTACTCCTGCTACTACTCGCAGTCGACGCCCCCTCGCTCGCCTCTTCGGCTCTGAGCACTCTCACTCGCCACACTGGTTCTGAGCACTGGCACTTGCAAGCGGATCCTACACCGCATAAACTGCACTTCATACGGCACCGGCCTCCGATCTCAATGTGGCGAGTGGCGACGCTCCTGTCATCTGTCAATTCTGACATTGTTCTACAATTTATAGTAAAAATATAGTTCTGTGGTATAGTAGTTATGGTACCCCTTATGATACAACTAATAAGTTCCATTCTTTTCAGGTAAGCGGATTGAACAAGAAATTCAAACAATGCGATCTTTGATACACAAGTAAGTGAGATTCCGCTTTTCACGGTAGGATCCCGGCAAGATTCGTATATTCGTTATATTTATTGCAGATTTTTTTCACTACATCACATTTTTATAGTAGGAATTTTTTTTTTTCATATATTAATTATAATTATGGAAATATACTTCTTCACGCGTCACACACTTTCACGCGTGATATTTTTTGTTTACTTTAATAAAAGCTTATTCATATCGAATAACTATAAATATAACCAAGATATAAGCCATCAAAGATTTATCTCTATGTCTTTCTAGCAGAACAGAATATATTTAGTATGGGGTTTGTATTTCGGCCGTGTACTATGACGTCATAGTTCATATCGGCTCCCTCTGTCTATTCGCTATGTAATTAGTGCTTTAAAATGTTTATTTTCTATGTGTCTCGGTCGATTTAAAAGTATCTTTAGTATTTTTTTTTATTCCACAATAAAAAAATGACTAAAGATACTTTTACTTTTTTTATTTCGTTGATTAAACAGCAATTAACTTTCGTAGCATTTGATGGTAAGCGACTACGGGCCCCAAAAAATTCATTTTTTTTCCATTTTAACTTTTTTTTCTTTTTTGATACCTTTTCCTCCAGTAAGGATTTGTTTACAAGGAGGGTCTTGCCCCACAAGACTAAATGACAAAGTTTGAGCTATGTTGATATAACATTATTTACTTTTACTTGTAATACCATCAAGAATACGTGGTAAAATTTGTCGGTTTTGAAAAATCTACCAACAAAAACTCTTCCAATCTCGACTCCTCTTCAAAACACTAAAACATCGCCGTACATCCGCGAGCTATATCTAGGGTTGTCGGCTACTAGAAAGTTCAATATTTCTGACCCACTGGGCCGGAGTGCCGACAAATGGAGTGTGAAGCAGCCCTACCCAAACCTAGTTGTGGCTGCCGTAGATTATCTATAATATTTTACACGTATAAAACTGTTCCGTGAAGGGCCGAAACCGAATTACATGGTACGACGAAGCTGATACTGTCATAGTTAGTGAGTTAAGTGTCCCAATACTTTTTATCCGCTACAGTGACTGAAATGCCACACGATAATAGTAGATTATGCAACTGATACATAATGAGAGGCCTTAAAACACGAGTGTATATATGAAACTAACTGAAGGCGAGTTTTATAATAAGATCACATCAACGACATGATAGTTGAGGCTGACTCTGAATTAAAAGAAAAACTAGGGTAACGTGACGTGCGTGTTTTTTTCATTTACTGCCATTAGATTTTTTTTAATTTGCGGTTTTTGAACACATAATAGAGGGTTTATGATATGTGTGTCGATAAATAAATAAACTACAGTTACGTAAACACTTTCTGACTTTGATATAATCGGGTACCTCCACGGACGAAATAGCGGCCATTTTCTGCCTGCAACTTCAGGAGCCTCCTCCTGAAGTTGCAGGCAGAAAATAGGGTACAAATGTATTTTTGCTTCACCGTAGTCGGATAAAAAGTGAGTTAATCGGGTTCATAATCTTTACCTGTTCACCAAATTGCATGGTATACGGTTCGATAGTTTTTGTATGATGCATAAACAAACAAAGAGCCAAACCGCAAAACTTGCATATACTATATTTACTTATACCAGATAAGATGCCTAATTATTTTTTCATCACACTTGCTCGGAAATGGTGTTGTTATACGTAGGTTTTGTGGGCCGCAAAATTTTTTTTTTTTTTAATACGCTGGTTCTGATTTACTCTTATTTTTCATGTTTAAAGGAAATGCCAGCTTACTTTTTTAACTTTTATCACTGAAATATTTATTTAAAGAGAACTGTTATTGCAAATACACGTAAACACATATTTCGGTAACATTAATGAAATGTTTAAATAGTGTATTTCAGTATTTTGCAAATATAAAATCCACTTAAATCGCCGTCTTAGGTCTTTACCGCTGTGGTTTCCGAACGTGACTTGCCATTCGCATTGTCTATGGATATATGTCACTAATGTCACTTTCTGTTTTAAAAAATTCTTTTAATGTTGGGTGGATTAGTAAGGTTATTTTTATTTAGATTTCCTCACACGTGCGATGAAAAACATTGTGTGTACCACTGGCAGTAAAGGAATTACAAACTCGTGTTATTGAAGCCCTCGGTTTTGCCTCGTAACAAACACTCGTTTGTAATTTGCTTGCAATAAATAACTCTTGACACGCGTTTAATATGATATGCTTGTGATATTACGCGGAGTGATGTGATATTCCATTACAAGCGGAATCACTCACGCTCTGACACCGTTGATTATAATTACTGCGTGCGCGTTTTAATTGTCATTACGGCATATATGAGAACAACTTAATTATGAACCGGGATATGAAGTGAGGTACGCAAGATAGTTTGAGCATTTTTTTAAAATGCCTTTTTTTAAATGCCATATTTTTCATTGTGAAGTTTTGTGACAATTTTATGGTATTTCTGTTTAAATAAACGCTATAATTAGGTGAACTAGTTTGACGAATATAAATTATAGTCGGGCATTTCTCCAGAAATATGTCTGCGGTCACCTCATTCATCTGGCCCTTTTTCATACTAAATGTATGGAGACAGATGAATGAGTCGCAGACATATTTCTGGAGAAATGCCCAGTCAGGCTCTAAAAAAATGCTGAGTGAGGTCCTTATTTAGCGCGTACCAAGGCATACTGTTGATGTTTTTAGGGTTCCGTAGCCAAAATGGCTAAAAAGGAACCCTTATAGTTTCGTCATGTCCGTCCGTCCGTCCGTCCGTCCGTCCGTCCGTCCGTCTGTCCGTCCGTATGTCACAGGCATTTTACTCAAAAACTACAGGACGTATACTGATGTAATTTGGAATATAGATGTCTTGTAGATGCCGCTACTAAGTTTGGTAGTTAAATAATAAAAATAAAAAAATCTAGGGGGGCACTCCATACATGTAACAGAAGCTAAAAAAATTTTTTTTCAGCAAACATCAACGTGAGGTACATAATTCGATAGTTCTTTTAAAAGCATTATAAGGCTTTTATTTACTATTTTTTGATTAAGTGAATACTTTCGGAAATAATCGCTCCGAAAGTTGCATAAATTGTGTCCCCCCCCCCCCCCTTTAACTTTTAAACCGTAAATCCAAAAAATATGAAAAAAATCAGGAAGGTAACGCTTAATAAATACATTCAACGAAAATTATTTTGAAAAGTAACGAATAAACCGTTTTGAAGTTATTGCCGAAAAACTTCTCAACCAAAAGGTTTTAAGTGCCATTGATTTACACGGCAATTAAGACCTTTTGTCAGTTGTATATTTTTAGCTTTATTTTTATCTAGCACATTTCCTTATAGATACGGCTATGGAACCCTACACTGAGCATGGTCCGACATGCTCTTGGCCAGTTTTTTAATCTGTTATGTTTTTGCGCTAAATAAATTATTTCGTACTTTCTTTCTAGAAACGCAGTTGCCACTTTCAATGTCCGAACATGAATTGTAAACCTTACGGTTTTGTAATATAGGCTTACTGTGACCCACATACGGGTCACGGACTGTGAACGTGTCTGCTCAGTTCTATTTAATGTTCTAAGCATAATGCAGGAATAATCCCCGTTTTATTGGAATCCAATCCAGCTAGAATAGAATTCGAACAATTCTACCATACCTTAATCAAAAATAGCGCATGTCTTTAGCATTCCGGCTCACATACTTCATTCTTAAATTAGGACACGCTTGAGTGCATGCGTTGCCGATGCATTTTTACCGGCTCCGTACCAAAAAGGAAATAAGTGCCTACATTGAATACATTCTTAAACCTATTTTAGCGTTCCGTACCTATTAAAGGGAAATTAAACAAAATACAAGTTTTTTAAGAGCTTGTGTTTTCGGTGAATGCGCTCAGAGTTCGCTCGCTCAATATAAAAATGAAGTATGTATTTATAAACTCTCTTGAACTCATTTATTTATACATATGGAGACTGGTGGGTTTCATACAGCGTTTCTTCTGACCAGAGGTCACTTTCCGATGGTCTTGTAAAATAAGACCTGTAAAAGAGCCCTTGAGGCCTATTTACAAAATTAGTTTAATTGAATGTGGCATCCGTGCCACAAGGTTCCGACCTTTCGTACAGGAATGCGACTCTCTCTAACAAAACTGACGTGCGTTTCCGACTACCGGACGGAACGCATCGGATCCTACTGTCTCTTTCTATTAACGCTCCTTCTGGTCGCTGGCTAAGCCTATCCGCGGGGGCAAAATTTGTTACTTGTATTGTATGTAGTAAGGGATTACAAAATGTCGGGCTGGAAGGTGAAGTAATATATATATACGAAGTAATATATATATATACGTAAGCCATTTAATCTGTATAGTTTATTTTATTACAACTACTTAATATTTTACTGGAAGTTGTACTGTGGTACGGAACCCTTCGTGTGCGAATCCTACTCGCTCTTGGTCGGTTGATGAAAGCGCTCATAGTATGCTCGCTCAACGTCTAGTGAAGTGTGAATAAACCCTCTTAAACTCATTTTAAGCGATGTGAGGTACTTTTTGGTTCTCGCGGGAAACGTGAGGTAAATTTACCGTTGCAGATTGTGAGCTTGGAAAATAACATGAAATTCAGATAGTTGGACATAGTTATGCAATAACGTTCCATTTCACATGCAAAATTTGTTGGATTATGGACTTTGTTTTTAAAGACAGAAGGTTGATACTTTGTTTTGTGGGTTGGAACGTTATTGCATAACTACGTCCAGTTTGCGTTTCAACTTTTAGCTACCGGGTAAATTGCCGGCTTTTCACTGAAAACATTATAGACTTTTAATAGACACACTGCTTACCTATCTTTTCGTTTGAGTGGGTATAAAGCGGCTTTAAATTTTCAAGATTTTATAAAAACGTTTTAGATGAAAAATGTGCAACTATTGTTTATTTACTTGCTAGCACTAAATTAGGAGGATATTAGGATTAGCAGGAGGCGTCAAAGATAGGTCTCAGGATCAATCAGGCAAAAACAGAATACCTCCACATGAAACGTTACAAAGACACACGGGCTCGGCGTGGTAGTCTTCATGTTGGGGGTGCCGTCTACAAGGGGGTTGACAAATTTCGGTATCTTGGATGCACCATAACCGACACTAACACCAGAGTGGAGGAGATAAACATCCGCGTCCAGAACACCCTGCGATGCAGTGCAGCCCTCCACAAGGTGTTGGTGTCCAGGCTTCTCAGCAGGAATACAAAGCTAAGGATCTATAAAACTGTCTTAAGACCCATCCTTATGTATGGCTGTGAGGCCTGGACACTAACGCAAAAAGAGGAATGTCAGCTCCTTGTAGCGGAAAGGAAGGTTTTGCGTAAGATCCTGGGGCCTGTCAAGAGAGACAACGGCACTTGGAGGATCCGTAAGAACGTAGAGATCCAGGAGCTGGTGGCCGAACCCAACATCATCGGCGTAACAAAATCACACAGACTTCGCTGGTTTGGTCACCTACTCCGAATGGGAGAGGATCGTGCGGCCAAGAGAGCGTACGTGGGACGACCGACTGGTCGCCGCGCCGTCGGGCGACCCAGGTACCGCTGGGAGGACAGTGTGCAGGCGGATCTGCGACATCTTCAAGTCAATAACTGGCAAGAAGTTGCGCACGATCGGGACAGATGGCGTGCTCTTGTTTCGGAGGCCAAGACCCTCTTTGGGTCCCTGAGCCAAATTAGGTAGTAGTTAGTTAGCACTAAATTGTCTAGGTGATTTATAAAAAATAATTACGACATCTTAAAATTAATTTTCTCTAAACATTTCGATTATGTACACTAATAAAGAATCATTTGGAATACATAACTTTACCGAACTTTGATAACCATGTTGCGCTGCATTTTACTAAAACTACGGCAAAAATATTTTGCAGTAAATACCGTTCGTAATTGTCATTTCGGAATTAATATGCTTTTAGAAAAGCGATTTATTTTGGTGCTCTGCATAATCCCATTAACTTCGTACCTACACAACGTAGCTTCTTGCAATGTAAAAAGACTAAAACAATGATTTTTCATTTTCATTTCGCTAGTACTTTATTTTTACGGCTTTTTCTCAGAGTTTTCTAATAAAAGGTAAATAACAAGAAACCAGTGCCACAGAATAAGTAACAGAACTGCACTCACGGACAATAAATTCGGGTCATTTTCTATACAGGGTGGGAGGGACTATACCGACATACTTTAGCCATGAATTCCTGGTGGTGTGACGAGTAAATAATGTTATATCAACATGGGTCGAATATTGTCATTTTACATTAATAGTTTTATGGAACAAAATAAATCAGTAAATTCAGCCCCTCGTTATAAACATGTCCTTACTGGAGGAAAAGTTATCAAAAAGAAAACAAAAAGCTAAAATGGAAACGAAAGGTCAATTTTTTGACCTCGTAGTCGCTTACCATCAAATACTGCGAAGGTTAATTGTTGTTTAGTTAAAGGATTTAAGAAAATCAGTAAAACTATCTTAGTCACATTTATTAGGGCTTGTTACACACTTGGGAGTTTTCATTTAAAAAAGAATGAATATTTCTGAAAGTAAGCGTTTTTCGACTATACATCACATAACTTTTTTTACTCGTCACACCACCAGGAATTCATGGCTAAAGTATGTCGGTTTAGTCCCTCCCACCCTGTATAATTAATTGCTTATAGAAAATGACTCGAATTCACTGTCTGTGAGTGTGTACAGAAGTCTCTCTCTCTGACAAAACTGACGTTCGGGTCCGACCACCGGACGGAACGTACCGGATCCGACCGTCTCGCTCTAACGCATAACGCGTGCTAACGCGTGCTCTTTCTGTTCGCTGGCTAAGGCCTCAAGGCCGCGCGGCGAAATCGCGGAGTGAGCCACCCATGCCAGTGTCCCAGTTTTTAGACCATTAACCATTGCCATAATCAACTTCGTGAAATCTCGGCTATATCCGTAAGTGAGCGTTTTCCAAAAAAAATACCGGGGTAGCTACTTTCTCAAAATATGGACTTTTGAGGTTTTTCTGGCTCAGAATCGTTAGTACTTTCGAACCTTATACGTAAAAAAATGGGTCCCAAAATTTGTATGGGATTTTTGTCTTTCCACTACGTCACGTTCATACAAACACTTTTTTTTACGTATAAGGTTCGAAAGTACTAACAATTCTGAGCCAAAAAAACCTCACAAGTCCATATTTTGAGAAAGTAGCTACCCGGGTAGGTATTTTTTTTTTTGGAAAACGCTCAAGTACTCGTATAGAGTACTCACAAACCATGACGTATGTCTCTCGGATTTTCCCGTGACGATTGAGACAAAAAGGTCGGAAGCGCATAGAACGACAAATATTGTTAAGTCCTTTTGGATACAGCGGTATCCCTTACTGTGCAAACAAGATACGTAAGGACTTGAGGAAGTAAACATTTTCAGACGGAAATGGTTGCTATAATATTTTATTATTTAATATATTTGGCCCTAAATAATATTTATAACCGAGGTCTAGTTTCTCTTGCACTTAATGTAAAAGTCGCATGACACTCGTGGGCATTGGTCATTACAGTCTCGGCTATTACTGCCCTCGCATGACGGCTCGGGCTGTGCAACGCAGCCTCGACTGTAATGACCAACATAGCCTACTCGTATCATAATGTCCGGTCACGAACTTTAATTGTTAAGCCATTTAGAGTTCAGTCGAATTTTGTCTTGTTATACACAATATATGATACGACTATTGTAAGGTGAACCCTAAATGGCTCAACAATTAAAGTCCGTGAGTGTACTATACCGAGCTTACCCGCGCTACTACAAAGTAGGTATGAAAGATCTGCTTTTAATGTAAATCAAAATATTCCGTGATAATAGGGTAGCATTACTTGCAAACAAGGTTAAACAACCAACCTCCTTCCTTACAGGAACACATGACAAACATAGTAAAAACCTTTCGCGGGCGCGGCCCTACAATTGTATGTGCATAATTTTCTTTGCCCATTAATAAATCTAACAAACCAAGTCAAACTACAACGCGTATCGATTTTTGACTCAATCTAGCTTGTATTATGATTCAATTTGGACTGAAGTTTTTGGGTACTTACTGCATTTTAGGTCTGATGGGTGGAGTTCGTGAATGTGATTGACATATAGTTTTCTTTCACGTCAAAGGAAACGAAAAGTTAAAGGAAACCCACAATTTGCCATTTGCTCTTTTTATGAACTTGCGATGGGTATATTTGGATAATGTTTTACGTATTTATATTTTATAATCTATCTTATAAATGCGCAAATGTTCTAGAATTTTCCTTTTATCACACAACAATTGAGCAATGGACGAACATTATTATGGAGATATAAATGTCTGTAGGTATGTTGTCAGTGAAAATTTTAGTAATTTTTTTTGACGTTCGATTTGTTTTAAATTAATTTTCTTTTCGGTTTGACTTTTAAAGAAATCTAATCTAATCTTATAGGCTACATTTTTAATATTGGATAAAGTCCATAATTTGACTTTATGAAATATCCAAAGCTCGACATATCCGGATATTATGTCGAGTATGACAGATGGTCACTACGTACCTACGTACCTAACTGAAAAGTGTTAGGTATCCAAAAAAACTGCAAAAAACTTGGAATGAATTCAAAGAATTGTGTGTATACAAATAATATTTACATATATAGATACATATACAGATTACATATATACATACATATATATATATACATATATATTGATTAGATTTACATATATAGATGTGGTGTAATTTACCCGCATTAAAAACCAATGAAGAAACAACATGTTTCTTTCATATAAAGAAATAATATTTAGATTAAGTAGTCGATCTTTTCACGGCACAGCTTGTACTTATAAATCGGCCGGACAGATATTTCCCTATAAATTTCATTAAAACCACGGACCTGTCACCACATTGTTAACACGCCAAATCGTACGCCACATCGTTAAATTTTATCCTACCCGAGTATCACACGTGTTCGTTTCATTCACCGCAAACATTCGTGAGATTCCGCCATTTTCTATTCAACATTTCTTCAATAGTACTTAAAATAGCACGTTCCCATTCTTGTAACGCACCATCGTACATAAACAACATTTGTTTCACATCAAAGCCGAAACGAAAGCGTTTTCCAATTTTAAAACGGATGGCCGAACGGCTCCGAAAATAGCCGACGCGGCCCGACCGGCGACGAAAATAGCCGAACGCACAGACGTAATTCTTGACCCTATTTCAGAGTGGATTGCAAGCCATGCTTCCGCTACATCGGAAATAATATGCGTAAGTTGTAAAATAAGAATAGAATTATAGAACTGACTGGTTTATTGAAAAATAAATTCATTGGAAGAATTTGGCTTGGGCGATGTGGTTTAATTGGTACCTACTCAAAGGAAAAAATGAATACAAATGGGGATCTTTGCCATAATAATGTCTGCGTGTGGCCAGGACTGACTCACGCCGCGATTCCGTTTCGCGGTAATTATTATTAAACCTCTCCAATCTAGGGTGGAGAAAAGAGCACGCGTTACATAATTAGTCTGAGCAGCCGTCCATATATGGTTTCTCTATTGCGTTCAAAATGTTCCATGAAAATATTAAAATTCATAATTTTGTTTCTTCAAAACGCTCAAAGCTAGCTACCCAATTAAACTTCTTTCAATTGTAATGGTTTTCTTTGAAAATTGTAATAGCATTTCAGCCCAGACCTCCGCGCATCAATGTCAGATATTTCAACTTTAATAAGGAAATTGCTTGTAAAAGTTCACAAAGAAAATGTCAATTCCGCATTCTGCAGGCTGCAGGAACTTCGAACATAATCAAAATTGTTGGATCGTAAAACGTAATTCGAGATCATTTTGGTCTTTTCGGTAAGTCTTAGGTATCCCTCGAGTGTCGTTAAGGAACTCTTGTGCTCGTAAAATTTGTGGCTTTAACAATGCTATTCCGTTATGTTACTTGGCTATTATTTACTGAAGTTGTAAACTGAATGACGGAAGTTTTCACTATGAAACTTTACGGCGCTAAAATTTAACACAATTCGAGTTAATCCGTCGTACCTACCGTATAGGGACTTGTTTAAAAATATCTGACGTTAACTTTATTCTTCCAGCATGTTGTGTCAGATATTTGAGCGTGTTCCGTTTAATCTTATATTATTGCAAGTGACTGTAAAATGTGTTCATGGAATATTTAACTTTGAAATTACCTACTTTTTTTATTGATGATGGGATTGATGGGTTTGCTTGGTCTGGCCTGATGGAAAGTGAAGACAAGGTCTAAGATGTTTTTGCTAACTGGCTTCATATTACAATGCTATTTATTATAAGTAAACAAAGACTCAAATTTAGGTTAAAATCCTATTACACCAGAATGATTCAAAAGTCAAAATAGATGGTGAAATTGAGCGCACTTGCTGGGTGCTCCGGTGGTCGAAGTGGTAAAGACGCTGGGCCGGAAATTTTGAGGTACCGGGTTCGATTCCCAGCCTGGACCATAGGTGAGTGTATCTAAAATATAAAAAACACAACGGTTTACACAATATTTACGTTTTCTATAATCTGAATAAGGATTCTAAGTTAGTTGCTAAATCATGTAGTAAATGACATGGAAGACAGACGAAAAAAAGTGTTTTTTTTTTATTTCAATAAGATTTCATTTCAAATGAAGTTGTAAGTATTTGGAAAGTTATGTCCAGAAAAATGCACAGCAATAAAATATGATTCATGAAAAGATGCAATAATGACGTAGCTAAACGTCATTATTGCTGTCCCTGAACAATGATGATATATTTATGACACACCTAGCCATAAAGTGACTTTTTCCGCACGCTGCGCGTACAGAAAAAGCCGCTTTCTGGCCAAGTGTAGACATAAAATGATGTACACAACACGGGAGGTAATAAAGAAAGCCCTCGATCGCATATTTACGTCCCTCGCTTGCAGCTCGGGCCGCAAACTTCTGCGATCTCGGCCTTTCTTTGTATTACCACCCTAGTTATGTAATGTACTATTCTAGTTCCTGAAATGCACGACTCAGGAATTTCGGTGTTGCGTGCCCGGAATGTCGATGACCACGCGGCAGCTACAAATTGGTCGCATGGCGAGAATAAACAAAATAGTTTGTTATTTGAATATCGTTCGATTTTGATGCAAAGTAGTAACACTTTTTGTAAGCCAACTTGTAATACATTTCAAAAACCGGTTAAATTTTCTTCTGGTTTCGACGACCATCCCAGTGTTGCCAGGGCCATTGAGTCATAAGTAACGTTTTGATTCTCGAAAAGTAACATTTTTGCTGCGAATGTAACATTCTGGTGAAAAAAAATAAAAAAACATTTCAGCTTTGACAGCTGTCAAGATTAAGGGTAATAAGGTAGGAACAAAGTCTTCTACATACCTTTTATACAACAAAGCATATATGTGACATTCCGCGGATAAAGATACCTTATGGATATTGTCGCTTGCGTCCTTCTATCTTGATGTCCTATAGTAACGGAGTAGGATACGACGCAAGCGACAATATCCATAAGGTACCTTTACCTGCGGAACGTCACATATGTACAAGCATTGACGTATAATAACATAGACGCACAGTTTCAAAGAAAAATATCTATGAATCTGGCGCAAAATGACATTTGTAGTTACACTTAAATATACGCTAATAACGTTAATTTATGAGCTGTATCTATATGAAACTGTCATTCAAAAGATAACTTAGTTCCATGACTCCTATGTGTCAAATTTGCAAACGGACATTTGAAAACTTAAGTTTATTGGCACCTATCAAAAAGTGAAACGTCAAAAGTGAGCAGCAAATAAATGGAGTCGCTTTTTGGTAAAAGATTCACGAAGATAATTAAAAAAGTTCACTTGTAATTCTGCTTAATATTAATTCGCCCTTAACTAAGAAGTATGTCCCATCTTTCTTTCTTGTTTTTTTGCTGCTATTAACGCATTTTTTTACGCTACATTTAGCCATTTTTGACAACTGTCGCCGTCTATGGTTGAAACCAGACTAAGTCAAAATGAGCTAGCCAAGCTCATTTGTGGGGCCATTTTTTCCGGCTGAATGTGTATCTATGTATATCATACATCTATGTGTACAAGTATCGAAACATTAGAATATTCAGAATTTACATCTTCATCGTTTTGAGAGTTTCCATGCAAACAAAATAAAATTGTTTACGAAATCATTTACTAATTTTACGCTTTTTTTCTAAAAACATGATTCACTGGTCAATTTCTAAATTGAATAAACCAATATACTATGGCATACCGATAATAAGTACATAAAAATTGGCAAATTGATACCCACCGAATATGATTGGATACACAGGTACTTTATTCCTGCTCATTTAAATTTTGAATCATCCACACACTGTCTTCACTAATTAAACAACTAAACTAAGTAAACAAAAACTAATATGGCCATTATAGCGGGCGAGCGCGGCCGGAAATTTTGCGAAATTTTAAGTTCGTAAGCTGACATCGCTTACTCAAATATAAGTTGACATAAGAGCGAGAAGAACGGAAAAACACGAACTACGAATTTCGAACAGATACGACTATACTTAGTACTCGTAGTATTGAAACCTTTTTTGGGTGCGTTCAGAAATTAAGAATATTTTTTTTGTTTACAAAACAATATTATTAAGAAAAAAGTTACGAGCTAGAAAAGTAACGAAATTTGCTTAGGAATCAAAAATTACTAACATGTAACGTGAGTAGGTCAAAAGTAACGCAAAATGTTACAAATGTTACCAAACGGCAACACTGGACCATCCACATAAGCAGCATACAAAATTAGCTGAAACAGGCAATAACTTATACTAGGTTTACTTATGCCATTATTGTTTCTTCCTATTCGCGATTCTGCACAGAATAAATTCCACACAACTGAATTTAATCACATGCGTAATGCTTCACACTCGTTATTTCTACGCAATCTTTTTCCTTCCTAGTAGCGATTCTGCACAATATGAATTCCACACAACTGAATTTAATCACATGCGTTATACTTCACGATTCTGTAATTATAATTTTTTTTAAATCTCATACATAACCGGGAATCTAACCCCGTCGAAATTGGGGCGGAGAAAAATTTTTTTTGAAGATTTCGACTAGGAGAAAACAATATAGTATAGAAGATAGATAGAATAAAAGATAAAGATAGTATCGTGAAGTTATAACGCATGTGATTAAATTCAGTTGTGTGGAATTCATATTGTGCAGAATCGCTACTAAGAAGGAAACAGATTGCGTAGAAATAACTACTGTGAAGCATTACGCATGTGATTAAATTCAGTTGTGTGGAATTTATTTTGTGCAGAATCACGAATAGGAAGAAACAATAATGGCATAAGCCTAGTATAATCCTAGTAAAGAGTGTACACACTAATATGACATACAAGCACTTAACCCTCCGTATGTTTAAGCACTGATCAGTGCGGAGCCTTCGAAACTTATGTTAAAATTTCTTTAAGTTTCAATTTGATAAGCAAATTTTTGACATAACATACGAAGGGTTAGGAGCACCAACGACTAACAAACTGAGAGGGAAGACGTTTATTTGTAGTTTTAAAACAATAAATTATTATGATTTAATTTTTTTATATATTTCACTTTCATTTTATACTACCCTGTCTTAACATATTGGCGTCAATCTGTCATATTTTTTTAAACATATGGAGCAACAAAACTACCTACTACTACTAACTATTGCGACTACGCTATTATCGTCGTTTCCGTAACGCGCGACTCAGGAATTCTGGTTGCGTGTCCGGAATGTCAATGAACGCGCGGCAGCGCAAATTGGTCGCATGGCGAGAATAAACGGAATATTTTGCTATTTGAATATCGTTTGACTAGGTTTAGGTTATAGCTAGCTTACTAGCCTTTTCCTGCGTTATTCAGGCTTTAAAATCACGGAACTCTTTACTAGGATACATGCCGTCCTATGACTCTATCCAGAACTTGTCTACTTGTGTGTCAAATTTCATTAAAATCTATTTCGTTACTGTCTTACTAAGTAACAAACATCCAAACTTCTAATCATCCAAATATCTTCATAAACTTCTACATTTATAAATGTAAAAGTTTGTGAAGATATTTGGATATGATAGGATTTAGAAAACTAAGGTCTTAAGATGAAAGCCATGTAGAACTTAAAGTGTTAAGCAAAAAGCATTTGTCAAGTTTGTAGCATATCATCGACTTACAGGTTCAGGAAGGTAACAATCCGCTACTAATAATAAATGTGAAAGTTCGTGAAGATGTTTGGATGTATGTTTGTAAATAACACAGATACAACTGAAGAGATTGAACTGAAATTTGGCATGCAAGTAGAGCAAGTCCTGGATTGTAACATAGGACACTTTATATCCCCGTAGAAAGTTTGACCCAATATGCAAGTGGGACTCAATTGGTGGTCGCTTTAGCTGACAAAGACTTGTGGTCTAAAGTCACAAGTATCAACATCATAACCTGAATACGTCCACTGCAGAATATAGGCCTCCCCAAAGACTTCCATCACGAACGATCGCACGCTTACCTTCATCAATTTCCTAACCTGAATTTCCGAAAAAATCTGAACAGGATCGTCAGGTTATCTTGTAAGGACTGTCACTGACAGTAAAGTACAAGCTTCATGAAATCCTTAAGAATCAAAAGCAAAGGTACCAAATAAAATAACAGTCCATCAAATGCGACACAACAAAAAATCAATGCCAAAAAGCAGCCATTACATTGCATCACAAAGTTCACGGCCTCTGAAATGCCAAACTGCCATCCTTGGCCAAAATGGCACATGTTTCCAAAAAACCACGCGACTTACGCCCTTTTGGCCAAGAAATTGGCTTTGGCATTCAGCGCCCCATCGCGTGCCAGGCTCGCGTTTGTTCTTCTATGACGCGTAGATTAAAACTGCCATAAACTACGAAATCTGGGACAGTTACATTAAATCGCGTATTTGTGTACGACTAAGAGCAGGCGTCTCAAATTTTTTTTAACAGAGACCCACCAGACCCACACCATACCCACAGAAATATATCGAGGTAGAAGAAAAAGTGTATGTACCTCGCGTGCTAAAATGAAGTGGCAACGACCTACTTTGCACGCCGTCAACTTCACTTTCCGTCAATTTGTTATCAGATTGTTATCAGATTAAAAAAACTGATAATAATGTTATAATTAATTCTTCACATACCACCAAATGAAATGGAAAAATTATGTTTTCCATTACTAAATTACACATTTGGCGTCAAACGCCTAGCGAAAAACGTTCCTCGCTTAGTTTCCATACAAATCGACGAACGATTTCCTTCTATCTCTATATTTCTATGGACATACCACAGTAGAATAGCAGTAATTTTTCTTCCTACAAACAGTGTACAGTCAAGGAATTTAATTTCCAACCCACCTAAGGTCCAATATCGTATAGCATACTGTCATCATAAGAGCTAGCTAGAGTACGACGTTACTTTGACATATCACACGCATTGTTTTGTGTCAGTAACTAGGTAACAGATAAACAACGTTCACATGGTGAACTGAAATTTGGAACGTCAAGGCACTACCAAAAAAGGACGACAACCGCGGAATCGAAATTCGAAAAAAGTCCATCTTTCTCGCTCTTGCAATATTCGAATGAAAGGAACGCATATAACGAAATTTAGATTATCGACGTTTGCGGTAGACTTTACGGAGTCTGGATTCGGAATTATTTTAAAATTTTCTCGATTGACACTGACACCAACTGACACGTATTCGTAATTAGATGAGCAAATGACAAATAATACGTATTGACATTTAAATATCATAACTGAAATAGAAATTTCGACCTTAATGCATCGTGAATGCTTAACAACATTTCAATGAAACGGGTAGGGAATTAAATTCCTTGACTGTACATCACGCGGCTTGTAGTATGCTCGCCATGAACCAACCCACTACGAGCAAAGTTTCACGAATGCGGAAGAAGGCGTGTGGTGTCTACGTAATGTGTATTGACAGATTGGTAATATATATATTATATATTAATAAATGTATACCTACGGACGGTTGGTAGAAAGCTTCCTAGTGTCAGTGTCAGACTAGACGTGGAGCAAGATGGTCGCTGTCAATCAACCGGCCCGGGTACCTACTGTACAAACTGTGTTTCATTCCTTTATTCCTGATATCCTTAGTGCTGAACGCCACAATGGCGACGAGGATGAATTTGTGAGTAAATTACGTGCAGAAAAATGATAGCAAACAAATCAGTGATCAATAGGTTATAATAGTAAATGAGACCATCGTATGCCAACGACAAACATTTAAATGCTTTGTTCAAGATAAGTACCTACATAGAGGAGATTGATGCATTCGTATTTAGTAAGTAAAAGACTCGACAAACCTCGACGCGTAAGGTTATGCGCTAACTTATTGTTAGATTAAGTCTTTGTAATAAAATCACAAGCAAGCGTTGAAAAAAAAATGGAGGGTAAATGATAATCTAACTAGTTTTATGGTGTCAAAACAATAAGTGCTAACATATTTCCTTATTTTAAACAAATAAAGATTATTATTGATTTTGACATTTTAAGATATTTAAAGACATGGGAATAAATATATAGATTTATTTACTAGCAACCTTGGGAGAAAAACCCGACTTTAGAATGATTTATTTTTTATTAGATCAAATTATCCTATTCTTACAGATACGTGATTCTGTTACATTTTGACGTTCTATTTTCACATACAAGAAGTAGTAGTATGTGAAGATGGTTGGATGTTTGGGTATTTGGAGGTTGTTAATAAATTCTAGTGATTGAAAATATCGCGATGTGCTAAAAAATTGTCTTGAGACAAATATCCGTTAATTTTAGTAATTCAGAAGTTTCCGTATAGTACAATTTGTTTGATTTTTTAATTTGGTAATCAAGAAAGTGTCCTTTGGAGTCATTATGATCTCAGTGGTGATCGGGTATATCGCATAGAATCACCGGGTTGGATTTATGTCGAGTACTACGGTGATAGCCGGACGAAAGATGTACTTACCTTGATATTTTAGTTTTGAAAAATGTTTGGTTGTAATGGGTACTTGAACTCTAGATAGTGAATTTTATTTTGATATAGAAAATGAGAAAGGAACGTTTAGATAAAGTTCACCCCAAATTCAAAGGTCCATTTGATGTCACAAAGTGGTGTTTTGTTTTGAAAGTACTAAACTCTAGATACACCTATAAGTACGCACACGATAGGCTGCGGAAAATGCCTGAAAGCCAAATACCTATTGACATTACTGTAGAAAAGGAAAATCGGGATGATAATTGAAACAATAATATTGTTTTATGATTTTTTTATCAGTTGCTGAGTTAGAGATGGTTCTTGGTTCGGTTGGTCGACTATACTAGAGGCTAGATCGTAGCTGTAGCTTGGTAGAAGTCGGTGTCTGCTCTTGAGTAGTCCGTGAGCGCGCAGTGCGCGGCTAGCCCTAGTGGAGGTCGGGTCTGCCGCAGACCAGAGTGTAGGCCAGGGGGATGCGCGGCGATCCATTTGTTGGATGCGCGTAATAGCAAGCATGTGACTTGCTGTGTAGGCTTAATTGCCATAGGCCACGAACAAGTTGCCAGTCTCTTACTTAACTAATCATTGCTGTATTGGTACATAAGTCTTAGATTAATTGTGATCTCCGAACATAAGAGAGGCACTTGCACTGCGAGACAGTCAACACCGTGAAATATAGTCACAAATAATAGTTTTGAATTGTCAGAAAAACTTTAAAGGTTTACATTTGAGATTAACAATGAAAAAAAAAAAAAAAAAAAGGGGAGCGTGGCTCCACGAAGTGGTTGTGTCCCTACATTAAATTGTGAATCCACAAAGGAGCTTGACTCCACAAAGGAGCGTGACTCCACAAAGGGTTTGTGTCCCTACATTAAGTTGTGAATCCACAAAGGAGCTTGACTCCACAAAGGAGCTAGGCTCCACAAAGGGTTTGTGTCCCTACATTAAGTTGTGAATGCACAAAGGAGCTTGACTCCACAAAGGAGCGAGGCTCCACAAAGGGTTATGCCCTTGACGTTGATGACGTGGATGACGTGGATGACGTAGATGACGTGGATGACGTTGATGACGTGGATGACGTTGATGACGTTGATGACGTGGATGACGTGGATGACGTTGATGACGTGGATGACGTTGATGACGTAGATGACGTGGATGACGTGGATGACGTTGATGACGTGGATGACGTAGATGACGTGGATGACGTAGATGACGTGGATGATGACGTGGATGATGATGATGATGATGATGATGATGATGATGATGATGATGATGATGATGATGATGATGATGATGATGATGATGATGATGATGATGATGATGATGATGATGATGATGATGATGATGATGATGATGATGATGATGATGATGATGATGGTGATGATGATGGTGATGATGGTGATGATGGTGATGATGGTGATGATGGTGATGATGGTGATGATTATTTTTATGATTTATTGATGAATTTATTGTAAGATTTACAAAATCACTGGAATCTAATTAATGGCAGTATTTCAAACATTAACGTAATTGAACCAGATTTGCCTAAAAAGTGAGTAAAAAAAAAAAACGACATATATTACGATGACGTGTCATCTACATAGTATTATGATTATTATATTTAGTCAAAGTCTGCTTAAATCAATTTCAATGTTATAATACTAAATCAATACTCAGGCAGGCCGCGCTCATCAGTAAAGCATATAAGTCAGTTCTTATAAATATAATAACTTAAAAGAATTGACTGGAAATGTTCAGTAGCTTATTGATAATATAATTATTATTGCTGAAATACCAGTCATTATAACTTTATTAGCCTTCAATTTAAGATGCATTATTAGTGCAATATCCCTACATAAACAACTAGAAAACATATCTGTTTCTGTAACAGCTTGATATCACAATGAGTGAAGCGCTAGGCGAGACGCGATACAAGCCCGTACTCGTGTTTCAAGAGTTAAGAGGTTTATAAAAGGCAAGGCACAAAGTCTGACCTGTGGGTAATTCAACTTGCAGTGATGCATTCTAGACAGGGAAAATTAGTCTTCTTAACCTACCCCGAAATAACGAGAGCTCAAAGCAGGGACTCCATAACCGAAAAACGAAGGTAGCGTTTGAAAGCGGTATGACGTCATGCCGTTTGTTTCGGTATGATTTCGGTAGCGCAGCCGAAATGAAATGGTATCGAAATATAACGGTACGGTAATTTTCTTTCGGTACCTTAACCGTTTAAAAAAGGTACCGTTTGAGGGTTATGTGTATGCCGCCGAGCGTCGTCAACCAATCAGCGTTTAGTTAGATATTGTTCAGTTCGGCACATTTTTTACTTATTCACTGTTTATTTGACGGCTTTATTTTATCGCCGCGCGCGCGCGCCGCTTGTTACCAAGAGCGTGAGCTTGGATGAAGATTGAGCCAAGCAAGTATCTACCTACCTACATCATAAAATATGAGAGCGAAAAATGTCGTGTGAATGTCGTGAAATAATATAGGTTGGGTACCGTACTACCGTAATAATAAAGGTATAAGTACCGCTTTCAACTTAGCGGTACGTAGCGGTATAAAGCGGTACAGGAACAAACTATTTCAACCGATATAGTCTACCTTTATATCATTACGGTACCGATATTCTATAGCGGTACCGTACCGCTTATAACGTAACGAAAACAGTCCCTGGCTCAAAGGCAATTTTATGATAAGAAATGACAACCTAAACAGTACTTACCTATACACTTGTTACTAATGCTATTTATGTACTATTTAAGATAGCATAAATAATCAGTAATCAAAAAAATAAATAAACAAAAACTAGAGTAAATAATTCAATATGAGGTTGTTCAGTTTCAGTTACGATAAATGATAATAGGGAACAATTTAATATACGCTAGGTGACCTTGAACCAAAGTTAGTTCAATAAGTGGTCTAAGGTCTCAGACACTGTTAATATCAGAAAACCATGAAAATGTTTTGTTTCATTAAATCTCAGGAAATAAACATATTATTAATGAGTAAACGATATACAAAAAAGAGTGTTTTCTGAACGATATTAAAAATGTATTATTGTTGGGAGACCGCTGGGCGAGTAAAGTAAAAGTAAACTTGACAATATACTAATTTTAATGAAGGAGCTTACAATTATTATTGACGACCGTACGTGCTAACAGATTTATAGTAGAAGAGGCTGGTCATATACCAGCTTAGGTTTATATAGAAAGCGACCCAAATGGCGCACATAGCTTGGAACTATCTATCTAGTTATATTATCCTAGATATTTATGTTACTCGTTAACAATAATTGCACCTTGCGATATTGTGTTACTTCTATTCAATAACAAAATAAGAATAAATAACAATAATGCTAAGACATGTGCACTAAATATGGAACTATACATTAAGCTATATTACTTATTAGTGATTAATAATTTTGAACAAGCCGTAAATTTAAATGCCGCACTTACAATATCTCTGTTTACCCCGAGGGTAGATTAGGGGAGAATGCCGTACTTTCTTGTATTCGGAAATTAAGTTTAAAGAACAATGATAATAAATTATATCTATGAAAAAGGGTCCTCGTGGCATGGTGCCATGGATGCTGGCAGCATTTTCTTGTCGTAACGCGATGCTGACACTGTCTGATACCTTGTGAGATAGTCTAATGATATCGTTATAGCACTATCATGTTTTGAGTCAAAAGATTGTCAATAGTTTTGTTGTTATTGTGATTAATTTATCAGGAAACTTTTCCAAAGTGTTAATTGACGGCTCAAAATGGATTGTCCCACCGGGGAAAATTACATGCAAGTAAAATCACCTAAATTAGTGGATATGGACTACATGTCCCAGATAAAGACACACAAATTGGAGAAGTAAAATTGAGGAAAAAGAAGGAAGGAAAGCACGGGAATCGTATTGAGAGTAATCAGGAAGAATATTAACATTTAAGAAAAACAAATTAATTTCAATAAATACTTTATCCTGTCTGAAATACATGGATATAACTTGGAAAATACATAGCATCAGATGGAATTAAAAGATTAATAAGTGAACATTCACCACATATAAAACTTACAATACGCAATTACGCATGGATCAGAGTCAGATTACAAGTGACGTAACAACATGCAGTCTACAGTATACAAGACCCCGCCGACGAGGGCGACCTCCTCGCGACACCATAACATAAGGGCCCGCGACCCGATTGCCCAGGATCCGAATATCCTGGATTAAATTCACTCCGACCATGGTCGGGCTCAGCTAAGTTTCTTGTCGGAGTCTTCTTAGCTGGGCTAGGGGTAGCGAACCGACAACTAAAACTCCCATTAGCTCGACATAAATTATCTTAGTAAGAATCGGTATCGTATTCATCAATATGTACAGTAAATAACAAAATAAAACAAAATCTATTAATGTGATAATAAACCTAATTATAAATACCTGCCTGTAAAATAAACACTTGAAAAAAAGGGAGAGATGTGGTGTCTACGTAATGTGTATTGACAGATTGGTAATATATATATTATATATTAATAAATGTATACCTACGGACGGTTGGTAGAAAGCTTCCTAGTGTCAGTGTCAGACTAGACGTGGAGCAAGATGGTCGCTGTCAATCAACCGGCCCGGGTACCTACTGTACAAACTGTGTTTCATTCCTTTATTCCTGATATCCTTAGTGCTGAACGCCACAAGGCGTCAGTACGAATCGCAGTGTCTGCGCCTCAACGTTGAATAAGTATCGGGCGCTCCTGAACGGCCGAAGAGTGAATACACCTTTGAAAATGGCGCACGGGCCGCTTTATTTCCGCGGGCCGGATTAGAACGACTCACGGGCCGTAGTTTGGAGACCCCTGGCTTAGAGTACCTAATACGGATGGGAGTAGCCGTCATACATTTTTCTAATACAAAACAGTCTGCCATTTCTGGCGGGGGGATCAGCGCAACGTACAACGTACACATATCCATGCAGTGGCGTGGCGTCCATAGAACCCGATCCTCACCGGCTTGCCTATTTTTTAAAGCATAAATGTACTACTTCTGAAGAAAAAGTAATCCAATTCTGCTCCAGCTTTACTAATAATATATTTGACGCCGCGCCACTGATCCACACATACATAAATAAACGCCTATTACTGGAACATTCCATGAAAATATTTCGTAAGGGACCGTTTTAATACTTCCGAGAAATAAATTCAGGAAGCTAATTATCAGCATTGTAATATCATAACTCGGCTTTAAGATTGGTAGTGTTTTTTAGCAGCTAATACGTTTTATTAGGGTAGCTGCCATAGCGTTTCGTAAGGGACAAAAAGTTGATGTTTTCATGGAATGCTCATACTACGATACTAAAACAGAACGCAATAATATTGTCTTTGGGTTCCGCGATTATCACTCATAGTAATAAAACAACTTAAACGGATTAAATCGCGTATATTACTACATGGACAAACCTAGCCACTCAATCAAGTTTGATGATGCTTCGATCCTCGCTAAGGAGAAGCTCTATTTTCCAAGGATGCTTCGCGAGGCTATTGAAATCAAGAAGTATCCTAATTTCAATAGTGAAGATGGTTTGTCTCTAGCACCTGCCTGGGATCCTGTATTACATCTCACCAAGGGACGGGCGAGACACAGCACTGTAAAACCTTAACCCTGAACGGTGTTTGTTTCTTCTAAAAATAGCATACCTAGAGTCTTTCTGTTTAAAATATGTTCTTTTTTGCAAAAGGCGAGGCTGATAAGTTTTCTTGGCGTCTTCTTTCTTATCCAGTATGCCTTTTGGAAGCGCCGCTAGTTTCTAAGGTTAGGATAGTAAGCCCTTCTGGCATGTGTGTGAACGTCTTTACACATTAGGCCAGTCTGGCAACACTAAACTTTTTTCTGATTTGTTTTACCAAAAATAGCATACATAGAGACTTTTGCTTAAATTATTTTCTTTTTTGCATAAGGCGTGGCTGATAAGTTTCCTTGGCCTTCTTTCTTATCAAGTATGCCTTTTGGAAGCGCCGCTAGTTTTTTCTAAAGTTAGGTTTTTAAGCCCTTCTGGCATGTGTGTGAACGTCTTTACACATTAGGCCCATCTGGCAACAATATATTGAATTTGTATTTTTTAAAGTGGGTAGGTTTGCACAACAGTAATTTCGACAGAGGAAATTTATGATTTTCTCAGTCTATCGGCGACCACGAACGCTGAAAAGGGTTACGAAACGTCGGGACTTAAAATGTAGTAATATACGCGATTTAATCCGTTTAAGTTGTTTTATTACTAGAACGAAATAAATTTAATAAAAACGCTAACAATTTCACTTATAGTTTAGGAGATATGCGCGGACAAACATACATAGTGTATGTATCTGTGGCGTGGCGTTCATAGAACACGATTCCCACCGGCTTGCCTATTTTAGAGCATGTGATCGAAGTATAGTATTTTTCCGGTCAACTGGGCTAATGCTGTTAAAGAATACAATAGCATTGAGAGGTAAACCACAAATTAGGATAACGAGAATATAGTGTCAAAAAAGTGTAACTGCCTTGAAAGATCATTAGATTATAGATTCTATTTACTAGACAGTAAAGTGTAAAAGCAGTTATAGATAACTGCGATCTTAATTTATATCTACTACTCCTGAACGAAAAATAACCCAATTCTGCTCCGGCTTTACTAAGAATATCTTTGACGGCACGCCACTGGTATTTATGTATACATAGGCTTACGAAATTTAGCACACACGATAGAAGCTGGTATAGAGTAACATATAAAAAAAACACTGTGCAATTCTGACAATATTACATACATCCGGGTCGAATTGATAACCTCGTTTTTTGAACTCGGTTAATAAAACCCTTGTTAAACACGATGCTTCTAAATTTTTCGTTCCCTTAGACCTATATCAGAATGATCAAAAGAAACTCCCAACTTTGCTACAAAGCATCCCTTAACTCAGGGGAGGTAATACGATTAAGCAAGTCGATGGAATTTAACGGGGCGGGTTTAATCTACTCTAATCGATATTGACAAGCCGATGCGATGCCAAGAGCGAGAAAAGGCGTTGATTCTTTTTAGGGTTCCGTAGCCAAAATGGCAAAAACGGAACCCTTATAGTTTCGTCATGTCCGTCCGTCCGTCTGTCCGTCTGTCCGTATGTCACAGGCATTTTACTCAAAAACTACATGATGGATATAGATGAATTTTGGAATATAGGTGTCTTGTATGGGCCGCTACTTAGTTTGGTAGTTAAAGAACTAAAAAAAATATTTTTGGAGGGGGCACTCCATACATGTTAAAGAAGCTAAAAAAAATTTTTTTCAGCAAATATCAACGTGTGGTACATAGTTCGACAGCTCTTTAAATACCACTATAAGGTTTCAAAATAATGTTTTTGATTAAGTGAATATATTTGGAAATAATCGCTCCGAAAGTTGTGTAAATTGTGTCCCCCCCCCCCCCCTCTATCTTCTAAACCGTGTGTCCGAAAAATATGAAGAAAATCACGAAGATAACGCTTAATTAATACTTTCAACGAAAATTATTTTCATTAAGATCGGATTAACCGTTTTTGAGTTATTGCCGATAAACTGCGCTTTTCAACAAAAGGACGTAATTGCTATGAAGATACGCTCTTTTGTTGTTGTACTTTGTTTTACATTTACCTTATAGTTACGGCTATGGAACCCTACACTGAGCATGGTCCGACATGCTCTTGGCCAGTTATTTATTTTTGGGTTCCTTACGTCAAAAGGAAAAAGAACGGAACCCTTATAGGACTTTGTTGTCCGTCTGTCTGACCATCTGTCTCGTCAAGACCCGTTATCTCGAACGCGTGGAGGTATCGAGTTGGAAATAAAACCATTGAAGCTGTGAATCGGGCGAAAAGAATTTCCAGTGGACACCACGCACCGGCCACCATCAGCCGATTTTCTCAAATTATCCATGATAAATTATGGAAGCAGGAAGAATAGGCTAGACGACTAAAAAACACTGTTTAGTCCGTCAGTTAGATTATTAAAAAATATTGTACACGTATTTTTTCTTTTGTTTGACAAACAAAAAATTACGAGGATACAGGGCTTAGAAGTTTCGAGTGACGTCACTCCTTGGTACAATTTTCACCTAGGAGTGACGTCACAAGCCCTCACCGCGGAAGTTTGATGATATATACCTTTGTCGATTTTTAATAATTTGATAAACCATAAAATACGTACCGTTAAAAGGTTAAAAGTTTATTTTTATATGTGGCACATTGATTTATATACAAAAAAAGTGTTCCGGACGTAAGAATTTCAGTTTGTCAATGATAGTTTGTTGCTTCATTGCATAGTTTCAACGAAAAATTCATAATAGTAGGCAAAGCCAGCTCACCCCGTAGTTGGGGTGAGAAGGCCTAGCAATTTTATATTTTGACAATATAGCCACGTTTTTATGTTAAAACCATTATAAATAAAGAAAATATAACTTAAGTTTTTTCTGTTTCCAATAAGCCATGTAAGTATATAAACGATATCCGAAAGGTGGATGAACACTTACTTTGGTAAACATCACTTAAAAACAAAGTTTTTTCAACTAAAAATCCGCCGATTTCGAGCATCAACTTTGACAGTGAATTTGTGTTTCAAAATTGTATGATTTGGCAGCTTACTGTTGCGAAAAGAAGAAAAAATATGTCTAAAAATATAATCAAATTACTTTGAGAGCAACCTAAGCCCAAAAATTAAAGTAACTACTCAAAAATGAAATTCTGGATTCGCAAGCCAACTCCTTCCGCGAAGCCTACTCACCCCATTCTACGGTATGCGATATTTTTCCATAATGTAACTAACGGACTAAATAGATTGATATATTTTTAACCCAGTCGTCATCCCTATTACAGGGTGTATATGTAATTTCCATCACGAGTGACGGCCATTACGTAAATATACTTATCGCCAGTGATTGCTCGTGCAAGACAAATTGCATTACTGCACCTTGCAGCAGCACAGTATACAGAATATTATTACTCGCCAAATTTCATAGTTCAAAGTCAACGGTAAGTACCCCTTGGAATTTTGGTTTCCTTAAGAGTGTCGAAATTTTTTCACAGCTTCAAGGGACCGTAGACCTGAGTATATGGTTTAAATTTCAACTCGATACCTACACGTGTTAAAGGGTCTTGACAGACGGACAGACAGACGGGCAACAAAGTGTTCTTATAAGGGTTCCGTTTTTTCCATTTGAGGCACGGAACCCTAAAAAGGAATATCCCTCA
Source organism: Eudemis profundana (assembly GCA_947034925.1). Taxonomy (NCBI): domain Eukaryota; kingdom Metazoa; phylum Arthropoda; class Insecta; order Lepidoptera; family Tortricidae; genus Eudemis; species Eudemis profundana. The sequence continues at coordinate 21,065,043 of OX344803.1, forward strand.
TATTATCGCTGCTTTCATCAAAAAACAACCCCTGTGTCTTTTTACCAGTAAGAAAGGGTTAGTACCGAATCGTCCAGGTAGCAAAATGTCCAATGACGCAAAAAGATTAAAAGCGAAATGTCAATGGTCCAGTTAGCATTTTGCCCAATTAACATAACGTCCCACAGAACATCAAAATAGCAATACGTCTGTGTAGCAACTGTAGCATAATGTCCAAAGTACATAATGTCAAGAAAGCTTATACCACAAATAGCACATTGTCAAATCTTATCGAAAGCAGATAGCCCAAGTACCAAAACCAACCAAGTGACCAAAAAGCAAAACGTCTTATTATAATTAAGATCTACATCGTGACATACGTAACTTTATACGTTTTGATATTTCGGTGTTCAGCTTTGTGGTCAACATTAGGTAATTTGCGTTTTGGACGTTTTAAATATTTGACTTTTACGTACTTAGCCGTGTTGTTATGTAGCCGTGTCGCTTTATGGACTATATGCTAATTGTGTATTTTCCGATCTAGGCATCTTCACAAAATGGTCAATTTACATAATCGACTTTACGCGCCTCATCAATTTGCGCCAATGGACATTTTGCTACGTAGACGATTCGGTACTAACCCGTAAGAAATACGCAAGTTATCTGCAACCATAAACGTAACCATCATAGTTCCGCAGGGCTCGGGCAATTTGTTCTTATCGCCGGAATGCGGGAGTGGGCTAATTGCTACGTCAGCCACTCGAAACTACCACTACGGAACTAATTTCATTAAGTTATGTCCCATGCCCTAATTAGGCGAGGTTCCGGGAAATTTTCGTGATAAACCAAAATGAATTTTTACTTTTTAATAAAGGGTTATTATCTGTTACGGATCGGCTGAAAATGAGGGGTAAAAAATTATACAGGGTATGAAATTGTTTTTGGATTGGGTTAATCATTCATAATATAAGAGCGTAGGTACATACGATAGGATAGAAATGACGCACAGCTACATATTTACAATCTTTGTTTTAAGACTGGACTGTGCGCTTTTGGGTTATTCTTCAGAAATATGTCTGCGGTCACCTTATTCCTCTGGCCCTTTTTCATACTAAAGTCATAAAATAAGTCACAGACACGTTTCTGAAGAATAACCCTTTTCTGAAATTCTTATATTTCAAGGTGCGTAGGTACAAGTTAGACGCAGGTTAGTTTGATTATGAAAAAACCGTCTTATTGTATTTTTACATACCCAAAGTCACATAAGAATGCAACCAGGAGCATTCTAAGTTCCAGTTTTGCTAAGTTTGCCAGTACCAACTTAAAAAGGCACTTTTCTAAGTGTCAAACTTATCTCGAGAATATAATATTAGTTTTCCAAACTTTTGCTATTCGAGCACCGACACCGCCAAATGCAATAGTACATTACACAACTAGGGTGGTAATATAAAGAAAGGCCGAGATCGCAGATGTTTGCGGCCCGAGCTGCAAGCGAGGGACGTAAATATGCGATCGAGGGCTTTCTTTATTACCTCCCGTGCTGTGTACATCATTTTATGTCTACACTTGGCCAGAAAGCGGCTTTTTCCGTACGCGCAGCGTGCGGAAAAAGCCACTTTATGGCCAGGTGTGGCATAAAATGAATTGGTGAACCGCGGCGGTTTATGTCATTCGTGTTACAGAAAATGTAGCAGCAAGAGGTGGTGCCCACAGTTAACTTTTATTATAAACGATATACGGTATCGAGGCTACACATGGTTTAATAATAAAAAGTTGTCGTCACTCGATAGCTCGTCGCGGTAAAAATCGAGTCACACTAATGAAATAAAAAAAACGCTGGAAAAAACGCCTGAAATCGACCCCTTTTTACCCGACTGCGGCAAAGCCCAAAGGAGGGTAATGTGCTCGACCTGTATGTATGTATATATGTCCGTTCCTGTGTCCGCTCGTAACTACTCAACGGCACAACCGATTTTGATAAATGATACATCATTGGATTCATCTTGATGGCGCGAGTCTCACTGGGTATGAAGTTCGTTAAAATAAACAAAATGGCATTTTTAAAGTGTAATATAATTGTTCAAGTGGTATACAGAATAGTGGTGATATTTGATTTGTTTTCTGTTGACATTTAATAATAAAAGAAAAGCATTGAATTTCTTATAGTATATTATATTATAGTGGCATGACTTTAAACCTACCTATGCATAATTGCGTAAAGGTTCTACATGAAATTAAATTAGTTGACTGATTTTACCCATTTCTTGCGTTCAACTTCAAATTTACTAAATCTGTATGTGTCTTACGAGTTGGTCTATCAATCCCCTTCGCATTGACGTTTCGTTTTAGGGACACTCTGTATAAAAGCCCTGTATATTGAGCCCATGGTGCCATACATAATATAAAATACATAACAAGGTGAGGACCAACATATATTAATGCTTGACAGTACCTATTCCTTACCACATAAACAATGTCTAACATTTCCCACAGGTAACACTATCGGTCTGCTGACCTATTTGACAACCCTGGCATCGAAACGATGCTTCTCCATTTAAATCTCAAAACAATTTAAACCTTAATTCAAGGTAATAGGGTGCTGTTTAGTGTTTCTATAGGATTGGAGTTTTATATCTGTTGTGTTGGAATCTAGTTCGTTTGACGTGATGTCGACCGTGTAAGACGGGAGGGTTGTGGCAGTTTGTCTCGCAATCGAAATGGGAATTAGTTTTGTGGGCACTCATTCGAAGCCATGTACCCAACATGAGAGCGCAGTATACTGACCTTTATAATCTATATCTAAAAATATTAACACTTAGGTTATACAGGTTTACTTTAAGAGTACTTTAACTTGCCCTTTTTTCAAAATTTCTTCAATTTAATCGTGAAACTACTCTAAAAGCCTAAACCGACGAGCACGCATGAAGAGATTAATGAATGTTGATGAAGCGAAATAGGTATGCCAGGATCGTAGCAAGTGGTAGGACTCTTACACATAAACACGATACGATATCGCGTCGTGCTACGACGCGGCATCGTGTCACGATGCGACGTCGTGTCGTGGGAAATTATATTTTATTTTTTTATCTTACAACACTGATATAAAGTTGTTTTTAGGGTTCCGTACCTCAAAAGGAAAAAACGGAAACCTCATACGATCACTCGTGCGTCTGTCTGTTTGTCTGTCACAGCCAATTTACTCCGAAAGCATATAGAATTTTGAAAAAAATATAGAAAACGTCCTGCACCTATAGATTACAGGAAAACCTATAAGAAGCCTGTGCCGAAAAGTATAATTGTGTTATATTGTTTTGAACGTACGGAACCCTCTCTGATTGAATGTTTTCCACGACACGACGTCGCATCGTGAATCGATGCCGTGTCGTAGCACGACGCGGTATCGTATCGTGTTTATGTGTAACGGCCCGTAGTCTCTGCCTACTCCGTCGGGAAAAAGGCGTGATTACATGTTATGTATGTATAGGTTTACGTGGGCTAGTTTTCCGTAATTCGACGTCTGATATACGCCTACTTTGCGTGATTATACCGGATGTGGCCTGTAATAGGAGCAAGTAATTAAAACGTAGATCCTACATTACTTTTAAAACTTATGTAGTGTTTAGATTTTCTCTTTTTAATACAAGTAAATAGTATTTTCAATGTAGGTTAACATTAGTCTAATTTGACATCACTTGGCACGCTACAAACACAAAAAACGGCTGAAAATAAACTTCAAAGTATACTAAAAATCAAAACATAAGCTATTTTTATATATCGCTGAACAAAATGTTGTTAAAATTGACGAGTACAATCTAATTATTTGCTCCTGGTACAGGCCACACGGTGTATATAAAACTAAATATTTAACTGGTGAAAATTGGATGATAATGAATTTATATTATATGGGAATAGCTGACGTATGTGTCACCCACAATGGCTCGCCTTTAGATTGAATAAACCCCGAGGAAAAGTATTCACAAATTAATTTTAAATTTGCATCATTCTAGAAAAATCTATGAAAAATCTTTTATAACCACACCGCTTAAGATAAAATTTAAACGTGATTTTCTGCTCTAACGGAATTTCCCTAACGAGATCAGTCAGATAAGTGAAAAGATATAATACGGAGAATGGAATCTCCGAGGAAAAACACTTTCGATCCACTCCTAAGTAGGATAATGGCGTCGTTTAATGGTCTAGACTTGTGCAAATCCTTATTTAGTTAGGTGTATCCTATTGTACCTAAGTAAGGTCAGTATTAAGTTAATGATAATTTTAACTATGCTACATAAAAGTATGTATGCCACACCTGGCCCCTATTTCACCACGCCGACAGGTGCGACAATTGTCACAAAAAAGTGACAATTGTCAAGAATTCGTGATTATTGTTGTTTCACAAGTTTCGACATTTTACAAGCGATATTTCACCATCCCGACAGGTGCGACAATAGTCACAAAAAAATGACATTTGTCACAAAAACAGTGACATTTGTCAAAAAGTCGTGATTATTTTTGTTTCACAAGATTTTACAATTAAACCGTATGTCGAAAACTGCCAGGCACAGACCATTACAACTTTACAAGACATAAGGAAGGTCATTCTAATCGGTCGGTTCTCCACACAAACGAAAAAGTGTCATCATTTTGCTTTACGACAATAATCATGGTTGAATTGAAATGTATTTCATTTTATAACTTGTTACTTGATACAGTTTGTCTACGCGATACATCATGTGACAGTCAGTGCCACCTATTAACATCATTTGCAACCAAACTCATAAATATTTCATTTCATTTCGCGGAGACAAAATGTATTCTATCTATGAAATAAAACATTTCAAACATAATTAATGCTGTGGAAACGCATGATGCCCCATTTTTAAGGTTCCGTACCCAAAGGGTTCCAATGGAATCCTATTACTAAGACTGCGCTGTCCATCTGTCACAGGGTTATCTTTTGAACTGTAGTAGGTAGACATAATAGTTCAGTCATTATAGATTTTGACCCGAGAATAATTAGAGCTTGGATTTTTTTTATTAGGTCCCTCGGGCGGAGGGGGCGGGGGGGGGGTCACTGGGAGTGTAAATTCAAAAAGTAGACTGAATCAGGCTGCGTATATTCGAAAAACGGTTTTTCTTGAATAACTGGGCCATTTTTGATTTTTACAGTAAAACCGTAAGGACAAAAATTGTAGGAAATTTGATTCTCTACAAGTTTGGTTCACACAATTTTTCTTCTAGGATCGATATTTTGGAAATTAAATTAAAAAAAAGCGACAAATTCAAAATATTTTCATCATCTCGTTTATTTTCATCTTTACGACATAAATGAACGTGGGCTATAAATTTTTCACAGAATGTGTATTTCTTTTGCCACTATAACAACAAATTAACTAAAAAAGGGTCTACATACAAGAAACATGTTTTTTGTTTTTGCTCGAAGGCGGTACGAAAATCTTCGTGTGCGAATCCGACCAAGTGCGGACTTGGCCGGTTTTTATTTGTATGAAAAACCGACCGATACTAATGACCTACATACAGTCAAGGAATTTAATTTCCTACCCATTTCATTCAAATGTTGTTAAGCATTCACGGTGCAATAAGATCGAAATTTCTATTTCAGTTATAGTATTTAAATGTCAATACGTATTATTTGTCACTGCATATTACAGATAATCTCTTTGCGAAGTCATTTGCTCATCTAATTACGAATACGTGTCAGTTGGTGTCAGTGTCAATCGAGAAAATTTTAAAATAATTCCGAATCCAGACTCCGGAAAGTCTACCGCAAACGTCGATAATCTAAATTTCGTTATCTGTGTTCCTTTCATTCGAATATTGCAAGAGCGAGAAAGATGGACTTTCTTCGAATTTCGATTCCGCGGTTGTCGTCCTTTTTTGGTAGTGCCTTGACGTTCCAAATTTCAGTTCACCATGTCAACGTTGTTAATCTGTTACCTAGTTACTGACACAAAACAATGCGTGTGATATGTCAAAGTAACGTCGTACTCTAGCTAGCTCTTATGATGACAGTATGCTATACGATATTGGACCTTAAGTGGGTTGGAAATTAAATTCCTTGACTGTACAAACAAGAAGGTATACACTTTATGACATGTTATTTAAATAAGTCATTTGATACATTTTGTCTGCGCAAAACTACATGAGAAATCCCAAAAAGCCACAAAAGCATGCCATCGGCAGTTGATGCACCTACGAAACTAGAATTAATTAAAAGTATTTTCTTTTTTGCCTTTTGAGACTTCTCATGTTGTATCGCGCCAAATATATCAAATCATGAAATTAATCACAGTTCAGTCAAAATGTATGATTATGATGTTAACTTTCATTGTTAACCTTCTTATTATTTGTATAGTGAACCGAACGATTCGAATTATTTTATGCTTTTTCTACCGTCCTAGTCTAAAAGGCGACTTTTTGCTATGGAAGTTCATAGTAAAAAGTCGCCTTTTAGACTAACTAGGACGGCAGTTTTATAGTATTCATTGTTACAGTAGAGTGGGGTAGCCCAATAAAAATGACAAAACTTCCGCTTGAAAGGCACATGTTGGAACTACTCTACTACTACACTTAGCTTTTCGGCAAAGGAAAAACATCGATAGGAAACCTGCAAATGTATATAAAGAAATTCAAAGGTGTATGTGAAGTACCCGCACTGGGCCAACTTGGGGACTACAGCCCATTCACTGTCATCAATGGGAGTAGGCCTATGCCCAGCAGCGGAACATAATTTTTTACAATACAAATACAAATACAAAATTCTTTATTTCGTTAAAAGTAAAAGCACTTGTTACATGTTGTAGGGGATGGGGCCTTCCATTAAGCATGACATTGCTTGTGTCGGAAGGCACTATAATTATATAGGCGAATGATGATGATGAATTATTAGAAATGGAGTTTGTGGGAAAGGGTTAGTTTTTACATTTAGGTAACGGTATTGGTATAGGCATGAATTTGTTGACAAGATGTCAAAGCTCTATTTTGTGTAGTTAGGTGATCTAGAAGTTCACCGATTATATTTACCAAATAATTATACTTCGCTAATTTTAGCGACATGAAATTTTTCCTTTAATATAAAATCGTGATATTAAAAGAAAAAATATTTGGAATCTATATTTTCCTATGTAAGCATTTTCACCAATATCATTATCACCATCGCCGCTGCTACTTTCACAGAGGAAAGCCATTTTCTGAGTAAGTTAACTACGAAACACTATAATTGTCACAAAAGCCTGACACAGCTCTAACCTCATGTCAAGAATTACAGACAATTGTAGAAATATGGCGACCTGTAAAAAAATATGTTGTTTCACAACATAAATGTCATAAAATAAGGCAGTGACAATGGTAAGAAATTGCCTGTCACTCTTAAACTACAATTGAAGACAATTACGAATTTCGCCATACAATAAAATGTTTGTGAAACGGATACCTAATTGTCAACGCTGACATTTTCCATACAAATAAATTTGCGAATATGTCGACTTGTCACCTGTCAATGACAATTGTCAGTCGACAATTGTCAAATTGTAAACCGACATATGTCACTGACAATTGTAGCCGTGGTGAAATAGGGGCCTGGCCATAAAGTGGCTTTTTCCGCACGCGTACGGAAAATGCCGCTTTCTGGCCAAGTGTAGACATAAAATGGTGTACACACCACGGGAGGTAATAAAGAAAGCCCTCGATCGCATATTTACGTCCCTCGCTTGCAGCTCGGGCCACAAACTTCTGCGATCTCGGCCTTTCTTTGTATTACCATTACCACCCTAGTTATGTAATGTACTATTTAATACTGGCCATATCCATTATACTTTTAAGAACGTTTTTGTAATGATGAATGTCAATTCTGTTATATTTTTTGCATGACATACGAGTAACAACGGTTTATATTTTGCTCCATATTTCATATTATTTGACAGAAAGTTTGTTTTATTGATTATGTTAATGCCATGCCATGATGATTATGGCCATGATGGCGTCACCAATTTACGGTTTGTTCATCATTTACTAAACAACCTGTATATATTTAAAACTTTAAATGTATGTAGACGAGTATTCAATATAGAATGATAAAAACATATTTTTTGAACGGCTGTATGCAGAGTTGGGCAAAAATTTAGTTGACTAAGAATAAGAATAAAATTCCAAATTTTATTCTCAATCAAAATATTTGAGTAAGATTGAAAATCATGAGCAAGTTATTCTGATTTGATTTAAAATGATTAAATCATTTCATTTTTATTCTGATTTGATTTAAAATGATTAAATCATTTCATTTTTATTCTAAATGACAAATCAAATTTTGATTAATTTATTCCGACAGACTATTAGTTAAACTAACGTTTTAGTTGACTTATTAATATTTAGAATAAGATTGATTTTATTCTTCTTATACATTTAGTTCACTGATTGCACTTGTAATTTGAACTATTTCTCATACTTTTAATGTTCAGTTTTTTTTAACCATGGATAAATATGACACACAACCTATGGCATAGTAATTAGGTAGCTTCGAGATTATCTAATGATGCATGGAACCAGGAGGTAGGTAGTGGAACTCTTCAATGGCTATTGGTAAGACCTTCAATTCAAGTATGGATTCATTTCGCTTGTGGTAAAGGGTTCTATACATAGTATAGTATACATTACACTATACGGCGATGGTCAGCCAGCCAGGAGGTGGGTAGTGGAACCCTTCGTAGAGTTTTAGTAAACCCCTCGAGTTTGGGCTTATTTGATTTGTTGTAAAGAGTCCTATGCATTAAATCCTGTGGTGATGGTCTAGTGATGGATCCAGGACGTGGGCAGTGGTAATTTTAGTAAATCTGTCAAGTTTGGGCTCATTTTATTTGTTGTAAAGAGTTATACTCGTATGCATTACACTCTATGGTGGTGGTCTGAGTCAGGTGCTGGGTAATGGTACTCTTTGAAGGGTTTTAGTAAACCCCGCGAGTTTGGGCTCATTTGATTTGTTATAAACAGGCCTTAACTTTTCGTGATTTTAACAAGCGTGACGTGCATAATTTAAAATGTCTTTATTATTTAGTACAACACTAAAAAATATTGATTGTACAACCAGAGATCGATTCAAAATATCAATCGTCATTTTTTAATGGCGATTAATTTAGTTGCGATTAAATTAGTTGTGAGAATGGTCGACTAACAATTAAATTAGTTTTAGTTTCAATCGACTAAATTTCACGGTTAAATCTATATTAAATAAAACTACGTAGTCGCTCGTTTTTGCATTTTTTATTTAACTTGCAATATAGATAACTTGCAATATGTAACTACGACGAGTAGGTATGTACATTGTAGGTACTCGTATGCGTACGTTGTAACTATGTTGGTTTGGGTGGAATCTTGCAACTTATATTGAAGCAGATATCTTCAACCGATTGAGCTAAAATTATGTATACAAGTTTAATTTGAAACGCTTGAATGAAAATGCAATATAATGGGCCTTAATATTACGATAAATAACGAAAAACTGCAATGCACAATGTTTACAAGTCGCAAACAATAGTAGGTAAATAGGTAGGTAGGTGCTCTATTCATAATTATTTTGATACTTTAAGTACTAGTTCTATACGATACTGAGTAAATCTTAGATATAGATATTATCAATATTTTGTTGTCTCTGTCATTAGTAAATCTCTTTTTAGTGTCACGCGGCGACAAAACAATGGGATAATCCTACTTACCTGGAAGTTGTTTGTTGCATTTTGGTGCAAGTCTGCCGCCATAACGCAAAAGGGCAAAACTAACATTTTTTTTTTGACACTGAGTTGTATACATATTCGGAATCAGTGAAATTTACTGATTCTGAATATGTATAGAACTCAGTGTCGAAAAAAATGTTAGATGTGCCCTTTTGCGTTATGGCGGCAGAAGTGCCGACGAATCTTCTAAAAATAACACGTTGTACTTCTATTGAATGAAACATCTGCATGTTGTTTTCCGTTCAATTTGCTTCTAACATTAATTCTAATAAGAAATGCACGAGAAACTAAGAAAAATACCAAGATCGATATATGTGTGCCTCTAATATTTTAAGAGTTCCCTCGGTTTCTCCAAGATCTCATCATCAGATCCTGATTTGGTTGCAATGGGACCACCTCGGAAGTATACCCTTTCAAACAAAAAAAGAATTTTCCACATCGGTCCAGCCGTCTTCGAGTAATCGCGTAACAAATATAAAAAAAAAAAAAAATTAAAAACATATAGACGAATAGAGAACCGTCCTTCATTTGAAAGTCGGTTAAAAATGCATAGAACTCAATAAAACGAGCCCACTTCCATGTTCCATCATCAGTTCAGTTCAGCTTGCTGATGTGATGCCTGTGTGCAGGAGTGAGTGAATAGTGGAACACGAAATACAAGATATTGCTACTACATTACTTACTAAGCCTATAGACGGGATAACAATTTCAATTTCGATAAATAAATCAATCAGAGGATTTCATTTTAACTAAAAAAATCATGATTGAATTTATTTGATTGGTGATTAAATTAGTTTTACTCAAATTTTTGAGTGAGAATAAATCTTAAGTGATTTAATCATTTCAAATTTAATCTGATTGAAACTGAAGTGATTTAATCATTTCAAATTTATTCTGATTGAAACTGAAATGATTTATTCTCACGATTTTTTATTCTGATTGACGATATTAGTCATGAGTGCCCAACACTGGCTGTATGCATATGTTTTCTTCTTAACAATAACAAAAACACCTAAATTAACTACAAACTGAGGTTTTTCTTCATGAACCTTTTTTTTCATTCTCTCACCATATTCGCCAGGGGTCCGGCGAATAAATAAAGAGATACAATGCGGAAAAATCGAATCCCAAGAGGAAAATATTTTTTCATTCATTCTTTAGGAAAATGGGGCCCGTGAATGTGGAGCATCCATTGTGGCTTAAACGAGGGCTCAGATTTGTGGGAGATTGGGTTTTGAAGTTAATGGTCCGAAGAATACGGCGGCTTATACGCTGTAATTGCATTTGACTGTAATGCCCACTGTCCCACTGCCCACGATGTTTGTGAATGTTTTATTTTAAGGCCATTGGGCGTTTTTGACCCGCTTACCGAAATTTCGCGTACAGAGACCAAATTAGTTTTAAAATAGAGAATTTAATCTCACTTTTCTAAATATGTATTTTGTTTTTATGTGTCAACCGGCAGAAAAAAAGTTATTCAACAGTATATGTACAATATAGTGATAGTTCTGACTTAATTCGTTGCAAAAATGCTATAATGACAAGAAATGATTTTTATTTTTTTCTAAATATTCCCAAGGTTTACAAGAATGCGACTCATACCACTGAGTAGCAGATACATTTACCTATATACCTAGCCCTATTTCGTTTGTGTACGCCGTTGGTCATATGTCCGAACAAAATGTCCAATGACCTTTGTAATATTATTACCATGAGTGTTTTTTGAGATGACGTCAATTTAAATGCACTACTAACATAGTTCTAAATATTTACAAACAAATGTATGGATCATTGGTTATCTGGTTAAATAAATAAATTATTAATATTACTATTGCTGTGTACTGCCCCTGTTCATCATCAGCGTATATACGTTCCATTGCCGGGCATAAACCTACTCTTATAGATAAATAAAAAAACCGGTCAAGTGCGAGTCGGACTCGCGCACCGAGGGTTCCGTACAAAATCGTCAGTAGATACGTGAATAATTCAAGAAAAACTGTATGGTGGGACAAACTTAACTTTGCTCTTGTAAAACTGTCGTCCCCAAACATCGACATATGCCGCGGTAAGTTTAGTAGGAGCAAATAAGGTTGTCTTACGATTTTTGCGAATTTCTAAAAAACGCTGCAAGTTAGGAAAACCGTTTTATTTTTCCTGTAATATTTAGGATAATATTAATAATCTGTAACTATTACAGATTTTTCTGTTCAGTAACTTCGGAGATAATAGGGGGAATGGTATTTTTTTAAACGTTTTTTGTTTTAAATCAAAAACTACATGTCTAAGAAAAAAATAAAAACGGTTTTGGAATGTACATATTAAGCCCTGTTATATGATATCCCACTCGATATATTAGCTCAACTTTTGATTTTCGACATCCCATTTCGGTCCCCTTTAAAAAAAAAGTAAAAAAGGTATAATTTTTTTTTCTACCCAATAGTTATGTGTTATAGTTAGCGACTTTTAACACTATTCCAAATTTCAAGTCGATAGGATCAGTAGATCCTGAGATATCTTGCTGTGACAGACGGACAGACAGACAGACAGAGTCGCACCATAAGGGTTGCTTTTTTACGATTTTGGTACGGAACCCTAATAAATACTGGGGGGACCACTGGGTGTCAGATTTTTGCGTTTGACAGTTTGAACGGCCCGAGTGTAACTAAGAGATAATTTGCGCAAAGCGCAAAAGTCATGGCACGCGAAGTATAAGCATTTGTTGGGTCTACTTTAATACATGGTTTGCGGTGGGGACAATATTACACAAATCGACCTAGTCCATAAGCAATGCTTGTATTATGAGTACTAAATCGGATTAGTGGAAAGCCGTTGGAAATGAGAAGTCAAAACTTGGAATTCCGCCCAAGATACATGTGTTTAAATTTTCGCTGTTAAGAAAAAATAGTAATGGCTTTATTATAAAAACACCCTGTCTGTATACCCATCATACAGCCACTGAAAGCGCTGCTCTATGATCTATCACATTCCCTTGACGAAAATTACGGGTCATATTTCCAGAGTCGAGTCACAAAGGGCTTGATTTGCCACCTTTATGAATGTAGAAACCGTCTTTGGTACAGTGCAGTAGTAAAAATATATAGTAGCATTTTGCGCCTTATTCCGTTGCAATAAGGTTGAAAAATGTGGACATATTTTTGGCTCAGGTACACACCTGAATATTCCCCTCACGCGGTGATGCGCTATTTGTTAGAGCACACTATTTTATGAACACACAGTAACCGAAGTCAACAGGAGTGATACGGTTATTAGAGCCTAAAACTTAATTTTACGAAAGCGTAAAGGTGGATTTAGACCAAACGAATTCTAACACATTCTAACCCCACTCTACCAAATTCTTTGTGTACACACAATTGTCAACAAAATTTCACCTTCGCCGACTAAAATAATTGAAAGGTAATCTTTATTCAGATGCTCATTTAAAAGACAGACAACAAAGCTACGTAATGCAAATATTTTTTACTATAACTTGTTTATAAGCAGTGACCCAGCGGACATAGCTGTCCCCCACTTTTGTATGGAAATAAGGGTTCGTCCGCTGGGTCACCCTATTTATTTATTAAAAACGAGTTTTATTTTTATTTTTACCTATTCTACCTCTAGATGTAAGATCTTGTTCCATTTAAACCATGTTAAAACATGCAAAAGGTGAACAAATAAGGAGAAAGGGCAATCTTTGCATAAAGCAAAAAAAGTTGATTCACTCACCTACGTCGCGGGGCGTATATGTGTGCGCGCCGTGAATAAAAGAGAATTCATAAACAAACAAAGTTTAACGAAAACGTAAGAATGCTCCAATACGAATCGCACCGTGTGCGCCTTAACCTTGAATACATACCGCGCGCTCCTAAACGGCTGAGGTTTGACTACTTGCCTGTCTTTACACTTTGGTATCACTGCATATTTTTATAGCCTCAAAGTATTTTTTTTTTCAATATTACCAATGTTCCATAAAAAAGCAACAATAGCGAGCGACATTTTGGACATTACTTTTCCAATTTTTAACTAGGCAGCTGTTTTTTTAGATGATATATTTTATTTAAATAAAGCAGCAAAACACAAACCTCATTGTTTAAAGATTTCACCGTCGATATATGAAAAACTCGCACACATCGATGATCCCTAAAAACACTATACTCCTTTTTTGGAAAGTTGTGTAAATTTACGATATTACTTGTAAAAATAAGTTGATTTCAACGAGATTTAAAAAAACTCACTTTATGTAATCTAAGCAAATGTCTCACTTCCTAAGAGATTTTATACAAGAACAGCATCTATATTGGTGATCATACTGTAGCCTTTGCAGAAAGGAACGTTAAGTGCAATTTATAACACTGATCAAGAGTGACTTTACAGCACTTGGTAACAGAAAGCTTTTAAAATAATTGATTAATGATAATAAAGGAACGTTTTCGAACAAACGCAGTTTTTCAAGACTCTGGTTTTGGAAAAAAAACATTGGCTATTTACTAAAATGGTAACTTTACTGTAAATAACCTCCGTATGAAATTACGTTTATTACGTAGTGTTGAAGAAAATGCGCCAATCTGATACGTCCGTGATTGAATTTGGAACTTGTTCTCAGTTACGAAAATGTAAAATTTTGCCGTCATAATCATAATGCAAAAGGGCACAACTAACATTTTTTTCGACACTGAGTTATATACATATTCGGAATCAGCGAAATTTACTGATTCCGAATATGTAAACATCTTGGTGACGAAAAAAATGTTAGATGTGACCTTTTCCGTTATGGCGGCAGAATTAATTAGGGCCGTAAAAATGTAATCTTTAGGGTTTCGTACCACAAAAGGAAAAAACAGAACCCTTATAAGATCACTTTGTTGTCCGTCTGGCCGTTCGTCCGTCTCTATGTCCGTCGTCAAGACCCTTTATCTTGAGAACATTTGGAGGTATCGGGTTGAAATTAAAACTATATACTCAGGTCTTGAAGGTCCTTTGAAGCTGTGAAAAAATCAAACTTCTAAGTTAACGTAAAATAAAATAAAGTTAAAAACTAAAACCCGACTACGAAAAAGTCTAAAACAAGAATTTTATGTTTTAGTTCACCAGACACAGATAAATTGCATTTTTTTAATTTAGAGAACGTTTCGAGTATGCCGTCAGTCGTTCGTAGTCGGAGGCCCCGGCAAGAAGACAAACAAAAAAGGGGCCTCCGACTACGAACGACTGACGGCATACTCGAAACGTTCTCTAAATTAAAAAAATGCAATTTATCTGTGTCTGGTGAACTAAAACATAAAATTCTTGTTTTAGACTTTTTCGTAGTCGGGTTTTAGTTTTTAACTTTATTTTATTTACGTATTTTTAGTTATTATTCAGTTACGGTTTTAAGCGCCTTTCCCTTCCTAAGAACCATATCAATACCAGCGTGTGAGGCGAACGACCGACAAGAATTACAACAGTAACACATGGTTTACTTACAGCGATATAAGACGCTTTATGCTTTGCTTTTGTCCCGCTTAAAATTACTACGGGACATGGGGTGTTTGCGGAAGAGCTCGGTTTTCGGCCTCGCAGCCTGAAACTCGGCCTTCGGACTTGAAAAATAAGATTAATAGGTACAAGTAAGTAACCAGGGGCGCTCGGTGCCTTTGGTCCAGTCCAACGCGGTATTCGGTCTTTGCCCCGCTTAAAATTATTGCTGGATACTGGGTTATTGGGTGTTTGCTGAGGAGTTCGGCCTTTGGCCTCGAAGCCTGAAGCTTGCCCTTCGGGCTCGCCAAAATTAGACTAATAGGTATACGTAAGTAACCAGGGGCGCTCGGTACCTTTGGTCCAATGCGGTATTCGGTGTTTGCCCCGCTTAAAATTATTTCGGAATGCTGGGTTATTTGGTGTTTGCTGAGTAGAAGAAGCCTGAAGCTCGCCCTTCGGGCTCGCAATAATTAGACATTTACATACAGTTTGCGTGAAGTAACCAGGAGCGCTTCATGCCTTTGGCTCTGTGCGGTACTTCTTGCGGAGGAGAAACAACATGAATTGGTATGTTAATTGGTCAAATAGTATGAAAACCGGTGACATGTACAACCGTAGCAAAACATATACATGTCACACTTTTAAAAAAGGCTTTTAATTGGAACAACAATTTTAGAATTATAAAAATCAATTCTAAAGTGCTCTTCTCATACTGCAAAATACAAAGAAAAAAAAATAACTTTCACTAACACCTATTTGAAAATCGTGATTCAACGTAACTAAAATTGTCATATATGATTCCACTCCTCGCCAACAGATGGATTATAACAACAGTTTACAACAGTGTCATCTGTTATTGAGTAGAAATAATTATTTTAGAGGTGCCACTAAGTGTGACTAGAGTGATTTATAGATATCGATTTACAGTCAGCTGTAAAAAGATGATAAATGGTTACTGTATTTAGAAACAACTTTACTTGAAGTTTATCGCAATTAAAGAGTTAATATTTTTGAGCGCATTTAATATGTATCTATGCAGTTGCCTGAATCCAAGATTTACTTTTTCTGTTCCTTTGTTTGTATGAAATTATGAAAAATATTTTGGCCGCCGCATATTGTACTAGGGTGTATTTTCTGTGGCGTAATTACTCTGGCCACCAATATTTAAAAGATTCCTCCTCATTAGCCTGGCATTCGTTGGTTACTTGTTAGAACTTGACTGATTCTACATTGTAACCAAAAGTCCAGTTCTAATAAGGCAGAATCTTCTGAGTATTCGCCAATATGTCATGACAGCGAAATTACGTTTTTGAAAATACACCCACTACTGCTACGGGGCTGCGGAAACCAAATTATCCCGGCCGGTAGTATTCATTCACTCTTCTTCTACGAGCGGGTCTTTCCGAATCCTGAAAGGGTTAATTTTGTATTTTAGGTGCACCGAGTTATCAATTCATACGTAGGTAACCAATGTCGATAAAAAATATCGACTTCATCTTATGACACCTCTAGTTGAGTAGCTTAGCAAACTGTCATTGCGGATAGCGAAATTAAACATGTACAATTATTTCGATATTAATACAATAATACTTACCGGTGATAATGCCTCCTCGAGACATATTTTTAAATATGCTCGCAGTGGGGCAGCATAGGTAAAACCGCGTAATATTTACGGCATTACAACGATTTTATTTAAACATTATTGATGTGACATATATAACATTATTCACGCGTCAGTTGCCGGCATGAAAATGACATGTATTCGGCAATGTTCGCAAATACGAAGTTACCCGATATCTCTCAATACGAATGAGACAGCTGAAGGTCTAGCATAGCAGGCCATTTTGATATTTAGCAGGTGTCAAAATATCAAAATATGTTTTTTCTTTTTCTATCAAATGTATTATGAAAGTAACGGGTGATGTCATTTCATGCCACGACTGCCATAACGACACATTATGCTAGCCCTTGTCGAAACAAATCGCTGGAGAGCAAGCTGTTAAATGTCGTTCTTGTTGTTATTAAAATGAAAATATTGTTGCATAATATAGCTGTATCAGCATGTGTGTATAAACTGTTAAGTAAAAGTGTTGTCCCAAACGTTCGCTAGATGTCGTTGTTACGACTGCGGCAATTTCTACTTCGCGCAAGCGTTGTGTTTTCCCAGAATGTATAAGGGCCAAATGATGATTTTTGTAAAAGGACGTTATTATGTGTGGAGTTCAGTAAGAATAAACGATTGTTGATACGTCGTTAAATCCGACATCACGTTGTTTGAATTCTTACTCCCCTCGAGACCCTAGTGCAATCTTGTACATGGTCCATCGAACGGGATTTGCCAATTGAAGTGGCGTTTTTGGTGTTTACGCTTCGCCCCGCGCCCGACAGTGGTTCGCTGTTGCAAGGGCCGGAAGAATCTCAGCTAACTGAGGTTACTACTAGCGCCATCTGGTGGCGAGTAGTGACAGAGTTCCACGCAGCCGAAGGATCTAGCTGAGGGTTGCCAGCGCCATCTAGCGTGGCTAGTCGCAGAGAAGTTTAAACCGCCATCTGTGTGCCAGTAGCGAAGATCAGTGCAATAAACTAGAGTAGCCTACGCCATCTAGCGACGAGTGGCGACAGTTATCAAGAGCAGTTAGCAGACGGCGCTAGCGTCGGCCGTCAGGAAAATCAGCGAAGTGTGACGTCATACCTACATTGAGGAGAGTGGTTACTACGTGAGTGAGTCAAGTGCGAACTGTGAGTACATTTAAATTATTTTACACGCGAATTTCAACCTAGTGAACAACAATAAAAATTGTGGATTTGTTTCGGAATTTTGAACTTAATTGCCAAGAGGATATTTACTTAGAAGAATCGTTTGTTTACATGGACTTAGAAAATTTCATCCTGTGATTTTGTGGACTTAGTAAAATTTCAACATCGGTTTCAGTGACTTAGAATATTTCCTTTAACTTGTAATTTGTAGTAGATAGTAACTTAGAATTTTAAGCGAAAAACGGTTGGAACGGGGAATCCATGCCCGATTTTGCCCAGAGTGACAAAGTTCTAAACACTTGTAAAATTTTCAACTTTTGATCGTGATTTTTTCTAAGTGTTTGTTAGTACATAAATTCAAACTTAGTTTTTGTTGGTGAATTGTTTGCAATATGGAATCCCTACTGAGTTATCAGGACGACTTGTCTAGTCGTATATTTAAAGCAAGAGTTAACTTTAAAAAGTCGCCGAAAGATCGTATTAACCAACATTACATACAAAGTAAATTAGAGTCACTAGATCAGCTTTGGTTTGAATTCAGACAGGGACATAAGGAAATATTGCTAACAGTTGATCGAGCAGAATTAAAAACAAAACCTTATGTCACAAATGAAACTTATGATAAAACAGAGGAAGAATATACAGGCCACAAGTGTGAATTAAAAATTATATTAGCTAAGTTCA
Organism: Eudemis profundana; assembly: GCA_947034925.1. Classification (NCBI taxonomy): domain Eukaryota; kingdom Metazoa; phylum Arthropoda; class Insecta; order Lepidoptera; family Tortricidae; genus Eudemis; species Eudemis profundana. The sequence continues at coordinate 21,083,666 of OX344803.1, forward strand.
CTCCTAGTGTTCAGCCTAGTCAGTCAAGGAGTAACGAAACAAACGCGCAAGCAAAGGCAAATTTAGTTAAATTGCCGAAAATATGCATCCCTAACTTTTCGGGAAAATACCAAGAGTGGACGACGTTTAGGGATTTATTTGTGTCCATGATCCACAACAATGACTCTTTAGATAATGTACAAAAAATGCAATATCTAAAGAGTTATCTAGTTGGAGAAGCAGAGCAACTGATACGCAACATACCTGTGTCGGACACAAATTACGCTCGGTGCTGGAGCCAATTAGAACAACGATACAATAACAAGAAGTATTTATCTCATTGTATCCTAAAGCGTTTATTAGGTCAAAAGAGCGCTAGCACCGAGTCGCCAGGATTTCTTAAGGAGCTAATGGATACGTCAACCGACTGCTTAAGTGCGTTGTCAAATCTAGGCATCGATGTTTCTACGTGGGACATCATTGTAATTCATCTGTTGACGTTGAAGTTAGATTCTGAATCGCGTAGACAATGGGAACTGAATGTTGCGAGTAACTCTGCATCAGATAGTTTGCCCACCTTTGCTCAATTTAAAGAGTTTTTAACCAGCAGATACAGAGCCTTAGAGTTCATTGAGCCGAAAAGTGTTAATAAAGCTCCCATTGCTTACGCGAAGCCGTCCACTAGTAGTTTCAGCAAACAAAATGTACTGCATGTTACCAACGCGCCAACTATAGCGTGTGAATTTTGTACTGAGCCTCACAAACTCTGCTTTTGCAAAAAGTTTGCAAGTGAAGATTACGCCAAAAGGCACGAGTTTGTGACAGCCAATCGACTGTGTTACAATTGTTTAGGTAGCAACCACTCAATTAAGTTTTGCCAAAAAGCCACTTGTTGTAGAATCTGTAGGAGACGACATCATTCCTTGCTTCACCCGAAGGATGTCTCAACTTCAACTGCCAACCTGAAGAACGTAGCTCAGGCAGGTGAAGGTGTCTCGGGGAAAGCCACACATGTAGTGACAGATAATGGTTCACAGCCAGAAACCACGCCGATAGTCAGCTGTTTTACGAAAGGAAGCGTAAAAGAAGAAATTTTGTTGGCCACAGCTCTTGTAAAGGCTGAGTCTAAAACAGGGGACTATCAAGTGATTCGGGCACTCTTAGATCAGGGCTCACAGGCCTCGTTCATCACAGAGGCTGTGGTGCAAGCCTTAGGGATAAAGAAAATTCCCACAAAAGGAGTTATATCAGGGTTAGGTGGCGATCAGACCGCTGTAGGGTCAAAATACATGGTTCAAGTAAAAGTTCAATCGCTTACCGATCCAACGTTCAATATGGTGTTAAAGGCATATGTCTTGAACAAGATCACTACTTATCTTCCGGGCAAGAAAGTAGCAGTTCCAGAATGGGTAGAACTACAGCAGCTCACGTTGGCCGATCCGACGTTCAGTTCACCTAACAAAATAGATGTGTTGTTAGGTGCAGAAGTATACTGCCAGATCATAAAGGATGGAGTGCTCAGAGGTCCTCAGGGAAGTCCAGTAGCACAGTGCACAACCCTCGGTTGGATTCTGTCTGGTCCAGTTGGTTCTGTTGGGGATAGTGCAAACGTAACAGTATTACATACTCAGGTGACTGATGATGATATGTTGAAGCGCTTCTGGGAGCTTGAAGCTGAACCTTCAGTTCACAATAAACAGTTCACCATCGAAGAACAAAAGTGTGAAGAACTTTTTGCATCCACGACGGTAAGAGACGAAGATGGCAGGTATGTGGTGAAGTTGCCCTTCCGTGACTACGAACCAACCTGTGAAGGAAAATCACGTGAGATTGCAGTGAAGAGATTACGCTCTTTAGAGAGAAAATTCAGTAAGGACACAAACCTCAAAGCAAGGTACACAGAAGTAATAAGAGAGTACGAGCAACTGGGACATATGGTACCTGTAACAGAAACTGACAAGTGCAAGGAAGCTATATACCTACCTCACCACGCAGTCATCCGAGAAGACAAGGCCACCAGTAAGGTAAGAGTGGTGTTCGACGCGTCCTGCAAGAATGACCTTGGAATATCGCTCAATGATATGCTCATGACAGGACCTACCTTGCAGTCAGACTTGCGTCACCTCATTATGCGTTGGAGGCAGTATCCAGTCTGTTTAGTAGCTGATATAGTCAAAATGTACCGAATGGTGAGAGTAGCTGACGAGGACACAGACTTTCAGCGCATAGTGTGGCGAGAAGACCCTGAAAAAGAGATCAAATATTACAAGTTATTGACTGTTACGTTCGGCACTGCTTCCGCGCCGTACTTAGCAGTGAAAGCGCTAAATCAAGTAGCTTGTGACCACAAGGATGAATATCCTATGGCTGCCAACCGAGTTCATCAAGAGTTCTACATGGACGACTTGATGACCGGTTGCCAAACTGTGGAAGAAGGGTTACAGCTGTACAAAGAAATGAAGGCTTTATTAAATGAAGGAGGTTTTGTGTTGCAGAAATGGGCTAGCAATAAACAAGAATTGTCAAAGGAGATCAATCAAAGAGAAACTAAGGACAAAGAGAACGAAGGAGAAAAGGACAACCTGGAAATAAAAATGGATAGCATAGTTAAAATACTAGGACTTACCTGGAACAGAGATCATGATGAATTTCAGTACTCGGTGAAACTGCCGCCGCTATCGCCACCTGCAACAAAAAGAAAAATAATTTCCGATGTTTCACGTCTGTTTGACCCACTGGGATGGTTAGCACCATGTGTCATCACAGCAAAAATATTTATACAGCGACTATGGATTGCTGGGATCGGATGGGATGAGGAACCACCAGCTGATATATTACAAGATTGGCTAACTTACCGTGAACAGTTGGCTTACCTTGTAGACTTCCGGATTCCCAGATGGTTACACACAAGTGCAGATGACAGACTGGTTGAGTTACATGGCTTCAGTGATGCTTCCAATGCTGCTTACGCCGCTGTTGTTTACCTTCGAGTAATTAAAGCGTCAGGAGAAATTCGTGTAGCATTGATAGCAGCGAAGACCAGAGTAGCACCTGTCAAACAGGTCTGTATCCCAAGATTGGAGTTATGCGGTGCGGTATTAGTAGCTAAACTCCTTAGAGAAGTAGCAGACGTTATGGACATTCCGAAGCACAACGTGAGAGCGTGGACGGATTCCACAGTAGTTCTAGCCTGGCTTAATAAACATCCAAGCAATTGGAAGACTTTTGTGGCTAACAGGGTCTCAGAGATCCTAACGACTATGGATTCAGCACAATGGTCACATGTTTCCACAAAAGAAAACCCCGCAGACTGCGCATCACGTGGTATCCGGCCAGCAGAACTCAAAGAGCATGAGTTATGGAAATTTGGTCCAAGATTTTTGTACGATGAAGTCATCAATTACACAAAACTGAAGAAAAATGACACGAACCTGGACAAGTCAGCAAGAGTTCATTTAGGAGTTGTAGAAGAACCCTTTTGGAACAAATTTTCCTCTCTCAACAAACTCATTCGTGTTGTCGCTTATTGCAGGCGTTTCTTGATAAAGCGTGACCCTCATCAAGCTCAAGATCAAACTAAATATCTACAAAAAAAGGAATTAGATGAGGCCTTGACAACCTGTGTAAAAATAAGTCAAAACGCAGAGTTCAAAACTGAAATAGCAGAGATCAACGGAGATGGGTACATCAAAACAAAAACCTCGAAGATCCGTTCTCTGACTCCTTTTTTAGAAAATGGAGTCCTTCGAGTTGGTGGTCGTCTAGAGAATGCATTAGAGTTAGAATCTGCTAAACATCCTATCATACTACCGTACAACTCGCACCTGACCAAATTGATAGTATCAGATGCCCATCGGCGAACATTGCATGGCGGAAAGCAATCCATGCTAAATTACCTGAGATCAGCGTACTGGATTGTAAGAGTGAAGGACCTGGTAAAGCAACACGTTAGAAAGTGTGTTTCTTGTATTAGACACAGAGCAAAAAATCAGACTCAACTGATGGGAGCCTTGCCACCTGCTAGAGTGACTCCAGATAGAGCGTTTATTCGCAGTGGTGTGGACTACGCAGGGCCAATCAGTTTAAGGACATCAAAAGGCAGGGGACATCATGCTTACAAGGGATACGTGTGTCTTTTTATTTGTATGGTCACAAAGGCCATACATTTGGAGGTAGTAAGTGACTTGACATCACGTGGGTTCCTTGAAGCTTTTAAGCGATTTGTATCCAGACGCGGGCGCTGTTTAGAAATCTACAGCGATAACGGCACAAACTTTGTAGGCGCTGCAAAGGAGTTAAAGGAGTTATTTAATGCTGAGAAATCAACCATGATTCAAGAGGTAGCAGAAAGCTTAGCGTCTGAGGGAACTTCTTGGCATTTTATACCACCAAAAAGCCCTAATTTCGGTGGCCTGTGGGAAGCGGGGATAAAGTCCACGAAATACCACATTAAGAGGGTAATTGGCGACTCTACATTGACATATGAAGAGATGTCAACATTACTTACTCAGATAGAGGCCTGCCTGAATTCGCGGCCTATATCAGTAATGAACAATGACCCAAATGAGCCCAACCCATTAACACCTGGTCATTTTTTAATAGGAGAGCCCATAGTTACGGTTCCAGAAACAAACTATGAGCACTCAAATGTAGGCACCTTAAAACGATGGCAGTTAACGCAACGCATGTTGCAAAACTTTTGGCGTCGATGGTCAAATGAGTACTTGACCCATTATTTGCATCGCTATAAGTGGGCTCACCAAGTTCCAGAACCAAAGGTTGGTGACGTCGTTTTGGTGAAGGAGGATGACATGCCTCCTACTAAGTGGCTTTTCGGTAGAATTATGCAAAAACATCCTGGCACGGACCTATTAACCAGAGTTGTAACTTTAAAATGTAAGAATGCGTTGATAAAACGCCCAACTTCAAAATTGTGCATCCTGCCAGTGACTGAGTAGTTAAGATTTTTAAATGTATTTGTTAGAAGTTTAAGAGTTTATGTTTTAGCGGAGCTGATGGCACTATGCCACTATACTTGTTTGTTTTTAATTCATTTGTTTCTTAGCCCCTTCATGGTGGGCGGCCTTTATGATGAAGGACATGTTGTCCTTGGTGGGCGGCATGTATAAACTGTTAAGTAAAAGTGTTGTCCCAAACGTTCGCTAGATGTCGTTGTTACGACTGCGGCAATTTCTACTTCGCGCAAGCGTTGTGTTTTCCCAGAATGTATAAGGGCCAAATGATGATTTTTGTAAAAGGACGTTATTATGTGTGGAGTTCAGTAAGAATAAACGATTGTTGATACGTCGTTAAATCCGACATCACGTTGTTTGAATTCTTACTCCCCTCGAGACCCTAGTGCAATCTTGTACAATGTGTGATATATTTCTGCAATAGTTTTTTAAAGCTCTTTAATTTGATATGTAACTCGATGCAACTCGATGACTTTTATTTTATAATCCATGAGTTTTTTGAGGACCACGGTCTGTATATTAAATTTTAGTTTTAACTAACTAGCCTATAACCCGCGCAGAATCAAGACGAATCTAACGATACCCCTCATGTTTGAATCGGTTTAGTAGTTTTTGAGTTATGAGGGAACAAACGAACATACAAACATACAAACATACAAATATACAAACATACAAACATACATACATATATACATACGGTGCTAAAATCATAACCCTCCTTTTTGCTTCGCCGTAGTCGGGTAAAAAAGATATGGACGTTTATGCGGCAAATAACGTACATTTCGACTCTCTCAAGGAAACCAACATTTATAGGGTACTTTCCGTTGACCTAGAACTATGAAATTTAACGAGTAATACCGTCTTACAAATCCAACACAAGTATAGGGTAAAACCTGAAAACTATACTTTTGTAATTAAATCATAAAAAAATATAAACCTTATTTAAAGTATTTGTACTCGCACTTGTCCTTTTTTTGTTAACCTGTATACTAAAAGGCTCGCACTAAAGTCTCGATAAAAAAGCGACACAATCTACTGTCCTAAATCCGCACCTGTGGCAGATGACGAACCTTTCTCTGAATAAAACAAAACACGGGAGTTTTTGCCCGGGCTTTCGAAATTCGCTCGAGCTCACCAAAAATTCGGCTTCCATCTGTATGAACGTCACTATTGAGGTTTATTCGGTTGGCGGCAGAAATACGGTTAAACGTGTATAAAAGTAGGTATATAGATCGACCATAGATAGGACCTAGTCCATGTTGTACCAATACCGTCAACTGTCTATTTTCTCTTTGCTTTACACTTACAGGATAGGTGCGAGTTATATGGCTGCATTTTCTTCTTTTTAACCAACTGCAAAAAAGGGGCCTCCCCCTTTTCTAAATTCTACGTAAACTTTATATAAAATTAAGCAAATCACATATGCCGATGACTGAATTATGAAATTGGGTATTATCATGTACAACATCATGTAAAAGACCATAAAAAAAAATTAAGGCCGAAACAAAAGATATATTTTTGTAAACTACTAATAGTAAAGTAATAATAAAAGGAGGATTCGATGAAGCGACACAGACTGTCGTTACTAACTACCCTACTGTCCTAAACCCGCACCTGTGGCAGCTGACGAACCTTTCTCTGAATAAAACAAAACGCGGGCGTTTTTGCCCGGGCTTTTGAAATTCGCTCGAGCTCACCAAAGATTCGGCTTCCATCTGTATGAACGTCACTATTGAGGTTTATTCGACTGGCGTTACAAATACGATGAAACGTTGGTTAAAGGGAATAAATCAATCATACCAATCCCGTTAATTGTCTAGAGTGTCTTTGTTAGAGGATATGCACACGTAGCCGCATTTTCTGCTTTTCAACTGAATGAGAAAAAGTCTCAGTACATCGGACCATTACAAAAAATAAATTAGTCCAGACATTTTGATTTTTTTTAATTAACGGTGTAGAAATGCATTGCGCATACCCCGCAGGTATTACCAGGCCCTTAAAAGGATCCTTTGGGGAGGTTATGGGGGCTCACTCCTCAGAAGGAGGAACCATACCCACTAAAACCGCACCGTTGATGGAGCCTCTGCAGCGGTGCCTGCATCCGCGGCCCGGGCCTAGTTTCGGTAGTTCGGTGATTTTAGTCCGGTTCAAACAAATATACATGAACCGGACTAAGATCACCGAACTACTGAAACTAGACCGCGGCCCGTAGCTGCACATCGCAAGTAGCCGTAACACCTCAGGAGCTTGCGGCCAGAGTTGTCAGTCCAGACGTCTTCGAATAATCGATTATTCCATAATTTTACCCTTAATAACCTATGCTACACTCCATTGCTCGTTAAACCCCGAGTTTGGATATATAATTACAATATTACCAATGTTATAAAATCAGTCAAACATATTTTACAGTATTGGAAATAGGCCAAAACTAGCAACTTCGTGCAATTTGCGAGTGTTTACTTGCTTCAAATAGAACAGAAATCGATTTCTGTAACTTTATGTTGGTGCGTTATGTTTGATATAATTTATTTTAAACTTTTATGATTTCCACTCATATTATAAGAAAACGAGACTTAAGCGTAAAAACATAATAGGCTATTGGATGACAGATCGAAACAGTTTCTTTTCATGGAGTGCCAAAACGCCCTGAGGATAGGTATGCAGTTTAGTATGAAATACTGACGTGAGTAGGTGAATGTGATATGTACAGAAGGTACTCTGTAGCGATCTACCCTAAGGCCCAAGACCCAGGTCGCACTGTTAGGTTGTCATAGCGTAGCATGGTCCTAGCATCAGGTCTTTTATTGAATATAATTCATGACTTATAGAAAGCCCATGGTCTTCTCTGTAGCGCTTATTCAAATAAATTCAATTGCCCATAAAGCTATGGTTACGTCCGTGGGGTAGGTAACGTGATCGAAAATACACAAATTAAAAATGCAAACTTTATTACAAAATTACTAATTAACAAGGCTTACTTAATAAATCACTGTACTAAATCACTTCACTATAACACACTTATTCACTTAGGTTCACTTCGAGACTCGCACTCTATCGCTGTTAGTTCAAAACTGACTGTGGGGTCGTGGGCGCGCGGCTTATATATCCGGCGACCTTTGCTGTAGAATGTTCCAGAGAAATCCTATCTCGAATGTTCGGTCCAATTCCAAGAAACCCCACTTCTCGGTACTCGACGCATCGCGAGTCTTCTAGACAATCTAGATTGTTCGATTCGGCTGGAACATTCCCGACTATTGCTGTCCCTTTCTAGTTGTCTCTTTCATAGACTTCTCGAACCTTCTCAATATAGCTGTCTGTCTCTTTCACTCCTTCAAGAAATTTCGCCATATACTGAAGTGTACTTCAAAGGCCCGTAAGGGGTCCTGAAAACGCCTGAAAACGGGTTTTCAGGTTATTGCGCCAGGGCACCCTCTATGCCCTGAAACGGACTGAAAACATGTTTCAGGCGCCTGAAAACAACGGCAACTAGGGTGAATTTTCAATCTTCTAAGAGAGATAAGAGAGAGAAAGAGCCACCTCTGAAATGGCCTGAAATCACTTTTCAGCCTGATGAAAACGCTTCTAAAGCACGGAAAATCACGTTTGAAGATTTTGCCTATACCACCGGCGCAACACTATCAATACATTGATTACAAGGGTATCAACAGAACTCGATTTCCACCGACTTGCCTATTATTAGATCTATAAAATGTGTTCCGCCACGGTTAAATAATAGGCAAGTCGGTGGAAATCGAGTTCTGTTGATACCCCCCCGCTACTGACTTAGTTTAACTTTACATCTCAAAACTTTTTTGTTGTAAAAGAACTGCGTTGCGAGACTTGCATCTTTTTACATGTAATGTTTTAGATGGGATGGCATTTTTCTTTTTGTCGGTCTTCCTTTATTTATTACATTCCAATCCATTCTTTTCAATTTGAACAGCAAAACTAACTTTGTAATCACATGTATTTGTATAGGATTACAAACTTATGTGTGCAGTTGTGACTGAATATTTTTAGGTTTTTTAGGACTTGATAGGCTAAAACTATGTTTAAAATTTGGAGCTTGTAGCTCTGCTAGAAGTACCTTAGAATTATGATGATCATCAGTCAGTGAATCAGTCAGTCAGTGACAAAACTAAGGAACCTTGACATGCAATAGTTCTTAAACTATACGTTGAAATTGAATGATATTGAGAATATATATAAGTCTTATTGTGCCCTATATATCCCTGAAATTTCAGGGTTCAGGCTATAGCCAGTACAAAATTACGGGAGGCTGAAAATAGCCTGAATGGCTTCGAGAAAAGGATGGTACGATTGGTACGGCCGTGCCTTTGTTTTGCTCGACTTGGCGGGGCACTGCCGTGCCCCCAGATATAAGGTTGACTCAACTGAAACTTTTTGCAACCAAAAAAGGAAGTAAAATAAAAGGGCTGACATTGATTTGTAGCTTTGGGAACTTATATTAAATTTACTTAAAGAAAGAACAGTGAAGCACAATGAGAATATTCTTAAGAAGGGTAAGGCTTTAGAAACTTAAAACCAAATTAAATGAACGCCCTAATTCACAACTATTCCTATTAGTACATTGTGTATCAAGAGCGGTAAGGCCGAGACGAAGCCGAGGGCTTTAATAACACGAGTTTGTAATTCCTTTACCGCCCGTGGCACACACAATGTTTTTCATCACACTTGTGAGGAAATTTGATTAAATAACCTTACTTAACTTAACCTAAATAAAATTGTAAAACTGACAGTGACATTAGTGACATAATCCATAGACAATGCGAATGTGAAGTCACGTTCGGAAACCATAGCGGTAAAGACTTAAAATGGTTGATTTTATTTTTGCAAAATACTGAAATACACCATTTGAACATTAATTGATGTTACAGAAATATGTGTTTACATGTATTTGCAATAACAAACATCTTTAAATAAATATTTCAGTGATAAAAGTTAAAAAAGTAAGTTGGCGTTTCCTTTGAACATGACAAATAAGAGTAAAACAGAACCAGCGTTTCAAATTTAAAAAGAAAACCATTACGCCCTAGGGCTTAATAGGTTATTTACGGCCCGCAGAACCTACGTGTAATGACACCATTTTCGAGCAAGTGTGATGATAAAATATATTATAGTTTCACCCGTGAACAAATCTCGTGGCGGGCAATTAGATGAAAATGTAACAAAAGCTACCATTTCATCGCGTATTTATTTATTTGTGGCGTTAATTGAAGTATCAATTTTAATCTAGATAAGTATAACTTTCATCCTTAGATATATGAACACCTGAAATTGCAGCATCAATAAAGAGACACGCGAAGAATTGGTAACTTACGTTACTTACACTCTGCCGTGGAATTACCCGGGCCAAAAGGCGTGGTCTAGGGATGTTGACTAATGTTGAATTTTACAACATAATATAGTCACATGGATTGGAAAATACTAAATTATTAAGAAATAAACCAAAAATTTATAAAAAATATTAAGTTATGAGACCATTTGTGGTCTGAAGCGGTGGTATAAAAAAAAACGATATTTTTTTATCGTCTTAAAGAAAAATTAAAGTCAATTTCGGAATGCTTAAATAACACTGAAAAAATAAATGTATGACAACTATGTGCTTAAACGCAATTTTTCGTGCTCAAAATGGCAAAATGCTATTTTTTTCATACAGATTTAGTAAGCGACGGAACGGATGACGTCATAAGTTCCTACCTTTTTGTATAGAGCGTTTTCAATGCTCAGTGCGATCTGCTACTTTTGATTACAATTTGTGGCTGTTATACTTATACAAATGTATTAGGTGTCATATACGATTGTAAGGTATTTATCTATGGGCCTTTGATGCCTGAAATAAATAAATTATTATTATTATTATTATTATTTGTATGTCTTTCCCGTACACGAGACAATGGTGTCTCGGCCCTTTGGGAGGCGTGCGCGGAGCCGAAGCCAACGCGTAGAGGCCCTTTCGACAATTTAATGAGAGGCAAAGTGTACACCCAGCGGATGCTGTCCCTGCCCGTGTCATGGGACGCACGCAGAGACAGCCCCCGCCAAATGCAAGGACTATTGTTGATTGATGGAATCTAACTCTACTGGGCTATGGCGGTGGAAATATGGACTAAATTACTGGGTTATGGATTGAGACATGACGGCGCCTGTCAGGAAAAGTGTCTCATGGCTTTCGTGGCACTGACAGACTGTGACTTGCCCTCCGCTGATGGGCCCCTGTTAAATAAATAGCGACATTATGAGCAATGGCCTAGCTAGGGGCAACACCAGTGCCGAGGGCTGCAGGGTGTCGAGAGGTGTGCTGCGCTTTCTCCGAGGGTACTCGCGGCGTTATGCCTTTTATCACTTCCACGCCTGGAGCATATAGCTCTCGCGACTCCACTCTGGACGGCCGGTTAAGGCAAGCCAGAGGCGGAGGTCCTTACACTCTTACCCATGAACCCTCCCTAAGGACCCCCAGGAGCACTCGGGTACGTGGGGTCGCTACTCCCCAACAGCTCGCCACAAGCTGCCCTGCGTATTTATTATTATTATTATTATTATTATATAGATATTTGTTCCTCACAAATAGTAGAATCGATTAACGATAGAAAAAAAATCGAGTCAACAGGCGAATTATGAACTCGCTCAGAGTCGATCAACGTGCAAGCGTGTCTGTCGATATGGGGAAATCCTGAATTGCTCCAATGTACCTACGCTGTACAAGTACTTGACATTTTGCATGGAAACTTACCTGGGGTTAAAACACGACAGTGACCTTTCCATTGGTCCCTAGAGGCCTGCTAGCCTTGGAATACCCGGCCTGTTACCCTCCCACTACACTGTCCATCGGGCAGGACACAATAGATACATAAGTTGGTGTCTAATTGAAGTTCGTAAGTATTTAGTGTTTGATACACGTTGGAAATTTCCATAGAAGTAATAGAAATCACACAAACTACTTGAAATAGAGACAGGTATCTACTAGGGCTTCTATTTATACCGGGTGTGGCCTGTAATACGAGCAAAAAATGAAACCGTAGATTCTACTCCTCAAATAATAAAACTTTTGTTCAACCACTTTTTAAAAATATGTAGGCCTTAGATTGTCTCTTTTTCATACAAAGTAATTAGTATTTTCAATGTACATCAAAATCCGTCTAATTGACATTGCTTGTCAATCTTGTCACCTTACAGACGTAATCAATTTTGCAATAATCAAGTGTGCTAAAAATCAAACCACAAGTTATTTTTAAAAGTCGCTGAATAAAAGCTGTCTAGTTTAAGGAGTAGAACCTACGTTTAACTTTTTTGCTCATATTACAGGCCACTCCCGGTATATGTATTTATTTCTTTAGGGTATCATTTAATCGATCAGCAAAATATTCATATTTTGGTCAGCAGAAATTTGTATTTGGTCAGCCAAAATAGCTAGTTGGTAAGCAACTTATGGTTAGCAAACATTTATAAATCAGGCTGCAATTAATGATATACTGAACTGCTCTAAATTAATTTGGTCAGCAAATTAAATATTTGAGCTGCATTAAGCGATCTACGGTTAATCAAATTTTGGTAAGCAATCAGTAGGTAAGCAAAATATTTCATTTTGTTCATCAAAAAAAAGGGGGCAATAAAACCTAAATGGTCATTCACAAAATGGGCGCAACTATTCTGTCGCCAATCGTGTGCGTATTTTGTCATACGGTAATTGTCAGCTGTCAAGTAGCAGGTGTCACTGTAATATATACAGGGTGTCACTGTGATATATACTGGGTGTCACTGTGATATATACAGGGTGTCACTGTGTTATATACAGGGTGTAACTGTGATAGATACAGGATGTCACTGTGATATATACAGGGTGTCACTGTGATAGATACAGGGTGTCACTGTGTTATATACAGGGTGTCACTGTGATAGATACAGGATGTCACTGTGATATATATAGGGTTTCACTGTGTTATATACAGGGTGTACCTGTGATAGATACAGGATGTCACTGTGATATATACAGGGTGTCACTGTGATAGATACAGGTTGTCACTGTGTTATATACAGGGTGTCACTGTGATAGATACAGGATGTCACTGTGATATATACAGGGTATCACTGTGTTATATACAGGGTGTACCTGTGATAGATACAGGATGTCACTGTGATATATACAGGGTGTCACTGTGATAGATACAGGGTGTCACTGTGTTATATACAGGGTGTCACTGTAATATATACAGGGTGTCACTGTGATGTATACTGTGTGTCACTGTGATATATACAGGGTGTCAATGTGTTATATACAGGGTGTAACTGTGGTAGATACAGGATGTCGCTGTGATATATACAGGGTGTCACTGTGATAAATACAGGGTGTCACTGTGTTATATACAGGGTGTCACTGTGATACATACAGGATGTCACTGTGATATATACAGGGTGTCACTGTGATATATAATCAAAAAATATAAACCTACCCTACCTATTTTTGGGAGCCGTTTCGTTTTTAGGGTCATCAAAAAAAAATAACCCTAACCTACCTATTTTTGGGTGCCGTTTCGTTTTTAGGGTCATCAAAAAAAAATAACCCTAACCTACCTATTTTTAGGAGCCGTTTCGTTTTTAGGGCCATTAAAAAAATAACACCCTGTATACATTACAGTGACACCCTGTATACATTACAGTGACACCCTGTATATAACACAGTGACACTCTGTATATATCACAGTGATATCCTGTATCTATCACAGCGACACTCTGTATATAACACAGTGACACCCTGTATACAGGGTGTCCTGTAATTAATAGCCAGTAAAAATATTTTCATTTGTGACCTAGACGATCATTACAGTGAAACACTAGACCAAAAACTGAAAATTAAGAAAAGTGTGAAAATCTCGAAAACCAAGGGACTTTTACTAAACCTAAAAGTTGATTTTCTGAACCAGCCTAAGGTGCCCTCTCAGTGGTTAGAAGATTGGCTATTAATTACTGGACACCCTGTATAACACAGTGACACTCTGTATATATCACAGTGACATCTTGAATCTATCACAGTGACACCCTGTATAGTGATATCATAGTGACACTCAGTATATATCACAGTGACACCCTGTATATCTTAATTAAATTGCTTGCAGACATGTTTTCTCTGCTGACAGTGACATCCTGTATCTATCACAGTGACACCCTGTATATAACACAATGGCACCCTTTATATATCACAATGACATTCTGTATATATCACAGTGACATCCTGTATACATTACAGTGACACCCTGTATATCTCAATTAAACTCTCTGCTGACCAATTGTAAAATCTTGCTGCCCAAGTTATTATTTTGCAGCTCGACTGGTTATTAGGCAGCCAAATGATAAAAAAAGCAGATTAATATTGGTTAAAATGTTAACCGTTTTTAAATTGTTTGCTGAACAAGAGTTGCCGCCCGGTTTTTATTTATTGCCAGCCAAAGCTTTGTATGCTGCCCAAATGATTTAACTGCTTATTTTTTTTTGCGGATCAATTTTAATAACGGCTGACTAAAAAATTACTTTTCATTTCTTTATATATTTCTCACGGTGTTTTTTTAAGTAAAACTTCTATAATCTCTTTTACACTATTCTTAGTTTGTCTACCACCTCTTTTGTCTCATCACTCAGCTGCTCAAAGGTTAACTGGAAGAGATCTCTTATAGGGGTAAGTTCGTCTTTGTACATAAATACCTTTATTTTGCAATCTTGTACTGTATTTTGCATATCTTACAAAATAGATCTAAGAACATAATTTCTTTCTCACCAAAGCTCTAAGAGTAGTTTATACATAAATTGTATTCCCGATAGACAGGCATTGTCTGCGCAGGCCGCAACTGGAATCGAAGTGGGAACAGCAAACGGGCGGGTGTCGGAAGTGGGCTAGCCATGTAGGTGATAAGCGATGAGCGATTCAACTCACGGATGTACTAGGCGTCGAGACGGTGACAGATTTCATTTACCTGAGAGCGAACGTCAGTGACACCGGCTCATGCGAAAAAGAACTCAGGAGACGGATATCGATAGCTAAAAATGCGATGTCTCAGATACAAAGGATATGGAAGGACCGTAACATTTCTCGCAAACCTAAATCAAGCTGGTCAATACCTTCGTGTTCTCCATATTCAGCTACGGGGTTGAAACGTGGACGCTGAAAAAGGCTGATCGAAACCGTGTCGAATTTTCGATGCCTTTGACATGTGGTGTTGCAGGAAAATGTTGCAGATTCCGTGGACAGCATTTCGAACCAACGAATCCATTCTGCGAGAATCAAATATAAACACCCGACTCCACACCACATGCCTAAAACGAATACTCGGATTCTTCGGTCACATCGCCAGGAAGGAAGGGCATAGCCTTGAATAACTTATGGTCACTGGCAAGGATGATGGCAGACGTCCGAGAGGTCATAGTCCGCTTAGATGGTCCGACTACATCCGCTCATCACTGGACACCAAGTTGCACGCCCTCCACGATGCCAAAGATAGGACTATGTGGCGCACTACTGTCAGACGTGTAATTACACTGCAAAGGAGGAATCACGACCTTCAGTAATGAAGAAATCGA
This sequence comes from Eudemis profundana, assembly GCA_947034925.1. Classification (NCBI taxonomy): domain Eukaryota; kingdom Metazoa; phylum Arthropoda; class Insecta; order Lepidoptera; family Tortricidae; genus Eudemis; species Eudemis profundana. The sequence goes on from OX344803.1 coordinate 21,099,208, forward strand.
CGCGAGGAGGAGGATAATTCGGTGGACGTAGACCGGCCGCAGGATTTATGCACCCTCTTAAACAAGCTCTCCACTTATAACTTACACCACCATCTGCACTTGTAGAGGCGGAAGCGAGCGGACACCTTTGATCCACGTCAGCTGATAAGCGCAACGCGCGCCAGGTTAGGTTATGATACGTCATCGCACGCACGCGGTCGGTTCGTGTTTAAGACAAGCTCTCCGCTCATAATTTGCACCGCTGCACCTGTAGAAGAGGAAATGAGCGGACACCATTGATCCACGACAGCTGATAAGCGGTGTCCCCGCTATGTTGGATTATGATACGTCAGCATGGCCTACCGGTTGGTCGGTGTTTAAGACAAACTTTTCGCTTATAATTTGGATCGCTGCACTTGTAGAGGCATAAGCGACCGGACATCTATGATCTATGTCAGCTGATAAGCGCAACGCGCGCCATATTGGATTATGATACGACATCGTGTGGCTTACCAGTCAATCAGTGTTTAAGACAAGCTTCCGCTCATAACTTGCACCGCTACAACTGTAAAAGAAGAAGCGAGCGGACACGTCTGACCCACGAGAACTGACAAGCGGAACAGCCGGCATAATGAATACAATACTACTATAATGCGCCATGGCATTTGGTTACGGTTTTGAAACAAGCTTTCTGCTTATAACTTGCACTGAACAAGCTGTAGAAGAAGCGAGCGGAAGGTGTCTACATTTGAGCCACAACAGCTGATAAGCGGAACGGCCGCCATGTTGCATGATACTTCATTGCTATTGATCCCACTCTCATTAATGATCTCTCAACTCCTGAACGCATTCACCGTTTGGGCCTGCGCACAACGCTTGGTTTAGACAATGACAATGAACGTATTTACCTCCAAGTTTTGTCCCTTTATGGCTAAATGGATTAAAATGCATGTGTGTGTGATTATACGGATTTTAATGATTAATGTTAAGTAATTTATTTATTTATATGACCATTTTTTTCTGTATTTTGTATGTGTATTGTTTTATAATGATTTTATTGTGTTTTAATTATTAACTATTAAGATTCTATTGTTACTAATATAGCTCTAAGTCAATTGTAACTAACCAAATCTTATATGGGTCTAATTAATGTACCTGAAATAAATGTTTACAATTCAATTAAATTCTTAGTATGGCAAGGTGAATGAAATCAAATGGAATCTATGGTGATGAACTTATAAGAGTAGGCATGTGCCCAGCAGTGGGACGTATATACGTGTCGTAGTGTTGGAGTTCTCCCCATGAAGGAATATCAAGTTTGTTTATGCTTGAGTGTTTTTGGTTGCGGTACAATGTCGTTTATTCAAAAATTGACGGAGTTCTGTTATTGGTTATCTTTGGCATGTCAGAAAATTGGTGAATTGTGCTGAACAAGGAATTGGAGTCAGTGATGGTTGATCTAAGCAAGGAATTCGTCCCGCAACCAACCCCACTGCATTTCTTCTTTATTATGTTAAGTTAGTGATACTATCGAGCTCTAACCGTTGCAAATCTACACTCGACTGCGGTTTATTGGTAATTTGATGGACATCCTGATGACTCCTACCCCTTGACTCCGACATACGTATATATTGCCATTTGTTCGCCATACCTATAATTATTACGCGTTAGAGAACCACTAGTTAATCCGACCACGCGTGAATAGGTACTTGTGTGCGCATTTATCGCGAATAGTACCACTGCGTATACAAAACACTTTATGACATGAAAATACGCCAGACTATTTCAAAATTTACTTTTCTAGGCAAAAAGTACAGTTACCAACATACAATACTATAGGGAACGTGCACAACGAAGGTGCTGCCAACTGGTGCCACCAATTCAAATCTTGTATTCTATCATGCTGGTGCCACATTAACGGGAAACGTCGTTTAATATCGCGATGAAGGACGATTAACCTTAGTGTAGCCACTACTATACTTGACATTGATATTATAACCAGTTTTTTTGTTGGTGTGATAAGAATCCTTTACTGTCCGTATTAGGGTATAACAGAAAGCAAATCTCCATACAAACTTTGAAGCCAAGTCGGCACGCGTTCCCGCCATCACAGAGAGCTGAAATTTTATATACCAGTATATAAAACCACCACCAACACCAACACCAACAGTTCTATAATATCCATAACGTTTAATATTCCATTGCCTGTTTCACAATTACGCGGTAGCCAGATGTTGCCAAATAGCCGGTTTAATATCGCACCCTAATGTTACGGAACCCAAACCCTTTTTAGGTTCCCTTTTATCAGATTAGCTTTTCGCGAGTCATTAATGGTGATGTTATTTGATATTTATATCTCGACTAACTTACCCGCCGCATCGCCTGCGTTATTCCCTTTACTATCCCAAGGGATGTAAAGTACCCTTACGTTTCAATCCAAACCATTGTTTACTTGTATTTTTTTTATGAATTAGGGGGCAAACGAGTAGACGGGTCGCCTGATGGTAAGCAATCACCGTCGCCCATAGAGACTTGTATGCCAAATTGCATCCAAATTTATTAATTTAATAACAAAACATCCAGACATCTTCACGAACTTTCACACCCTGATCTATGTTAGGTCAGGATGTGGAACTTTGTGAAGATATTTGAAGGTTTGGATGTTTGTTACTAAATAAAGCGGCAACAACTGACCTTACCAGCATGTTGAATAATAAAAAGCAGAGTGTTTAACGCGGGACCAAAATCCTTTTTGACACACATACTTTGCTCGCTCATAAAAATCATCATGTCTAAATGGCTTTAATGCCGCATTTACATTCAGCCGAAGTGAGCAGGGAAGTGGGCAGGACGAGTGTGTAAACACTGCCATTACCTGGCCATAGGGGAGACCGGGTATGGTTGTCTCACGGGTTGGTTGTCACAGCAGCCATTAAATAATACGAAACGAAGGAATAATTGCATCGCTCGGTGTTAAAAGATTGCAAGAGCTTTAGCTCCTTCCTTACTTCACCAATCGATGCACTTATTCCTTCGTTTCGTATTATTTAATGGCTGCTGTGACAACTAACCCGTGAGACAACCATACCCGGTCTCCCCTACACGTACGGATTTGCCCGCCGGACCTGCCTGACAGATGTGTCTGACGGGCGCATCCATCAATGTGTGTCCGCCCGATGTCTGTCCGCTGTCCGTTGGTTTTTAGCACGGACAGCGGACAGACATCTGGCGGACAAATCTGTGTCTATTTCTCGCCACACATTGATGGATGTGCCCGATGTGTCAGACACATCTGTCAGGCAGGTCCGGCGGGCAAATCCGTACGTGTTATGGCCAGCTATTGCCACTCGCGCTGCCCGGCGCTCCCTAAGAGCGGTATTTCGTTTGGAAGTCATACGACCGGCAGCGCAAGCGGCAGTGCGCTTTTACATTCTGCTAACAAAGTTCTATTACTATGTATAGATAAAAGATATCATCCACCATCTTCTACGACGAATTTTCTTTTTTGGGTTTGATATTTTTGATATTTATCGAACATATTATATTATATAGTCTCTGTTTTACCCGATGGTTGACTGGTAGAGAATGCCTTAAGGCATTAAGTCCGCCGATTGTACTTTTTTATTATTGTGCAATAAAGTTTAAATAAATAAATAAATAAATATTATGTATCGCAAAAAGACACAGCGCGGACGCTGCAATTATTTCGACGTCTGAAACTCGAAGGCGAAGTTAGTGGTAGGGCAGTATGTACACAGACACTCCTCTCGATCCTGCTGCAGCAGTATTTAAGGAATTATTGTCGGCAGTGGCGGGGGCTGAATGTAAATGTATAACAATCTGCTATTTCTGTGCAGCGTCAAGAGTGACTCACTCCGCGATTTCACCGCGCGATTTTACTACAAAATATTGCACCTCCGGAGGGGCTTAGCCAGTGACCAGAAAGAGCACGCGTTATGGCATAGAAAGAGACGGTCGCATCCGGTGCGATCCGTCCGGTGGTCGGACTTGAACGTCAGTTTTGTTACAAAGAGAAACTTCTGTACGTAGTACTTACTGTGACAGCGAATAACTCCCACAACATGCCATCTGAGTAGTGTTTTTCAAAAGGGCTTATTTCTCTGTTGAACCATAGAAAAATAAGCCCTTTTGAAAAGACAGTCCTCAACGGACCAATTCGGAAACAAAAACTTTTAACTGCATCTCAAATTCGCAGCTCTTAATGAGCGCTAAACGAAGTGTCGTTGGTCGCAGTTCGTAATTAAAAAGTTACTGTTACTGTAGCAGAAACAATGGCTTACTCAGACACGAACGGGCGTACTTCACACGTACTTTGTATTAGTAATACCCCTTTTGTGGGGAGCGGCAAACATTTTACGCGACGTTTCGTTTTTGCTTTTGCCTTATTTTGTTCTGGTGCAAATGTTTGTGTAGAAACTAGAACGTTTGTTAATTAGTTACAGCATTTGTTTGTACGTAGCTTTATTTAAAAGTTCGATGTGAATTTTTAATTTCAAGTTGCGTGAACTAAAACTAATGTCACCTTCACAGTACTCCATTAAAAATACTGAATAATTTTAAGGCTCATTTACGTTGGTTTTATGAGAAATTATTACATTTTTTGGATTCCGTACCCAAAGGGTGCCAACAGGACACTATTACTAAGGATCCGCTGTTCATCCGTCCGTGCGTCACAAGGATCTCGCTTATCAATAACCGTAATAGGTAGAGACTTGAAATTTTCACATAATGTGTATTTCTATTGCCAATTTCCCACTATAATAACAAAAAATAAAAAAGGGCGTCCCCATACAAGAAACGTGTTTGTGTCGGTCAGTCACAGGACTGTATCTTTTGAACCCGTAATAAATAGAGACTTGAAATTTTAACAAAATGCGTATTTTTATTGTCTCTAAAGGATCAGTTAATAAAAAGAAAACGCGACGTTTAGTTTTTTGCGTTGTTTGCTCGATTTTAATAATGTGTTTTTTGGCGTCTTTTTGCTCGACAGTGGTACGGAACCCTTCGTGTGTGAATCCGACTCGCACTTGGCCGATTTTTTTCATTGGCTCTTAAAAATAATTAAGTATGAGCTTTCATTTATTTTAACATAGCAGGTAACATGTATTTTTACCCGACTGCGGCGAAGCCCAAAGGAGGGTTATGTGTTTGACCTGTATGTATGTATGTATGTATGTCCGTTCCTGTGTCCGCTCGTAACTACTCAACGGCACATCCGATTTTGATAAATGATACATCATTAGATTTGTCTTGATGGTGCGAGTGTCACTGGGTATGAAGTTCGTTAAAATAAACAAAATGGCGGATTTTATGCAGTTTCAAAGTGCACCGCGGTCGGGTTTTTTTTAGTAAAAATGTGGTTATGTCAAATGTGTCATTTATAAACACCGGCTTACGTTTTATGTGTGTTATTTATACTTATTCTGAAACATTCTACCTAAGTTATTAAAAAAATACACATGTTGATAAATCAGGAGTAGGGGGTTAGCCCATAATTTCAACAAAACATCAACGAAGAGAAGGGAGAGGATTAAAGAGTATCCTAAAAAACTACACATTATCAATCGTGTCCCAATCGGTTTCGACATGGTGATTCTCAGAATCGGCACTCGTAATAATGTTTCTGGACACACTCAAAAATAACCCACACTTAAACCCCTGCCAACTCGTAACGTTCAACCAAATTTAGCCGACGCGAGTCAACCAAAATTAGCCAGCGTGAGTCATACTCGCTTTAATTCCCATTATGCACGGTGCACTTGAGTTGTGACGTCAATCGATGTTTACTCGCAGACCTTGGGCGTGTTTACGTTTGCCCTGATTGATTCCGGTTTCGAATAATTTCGGTTCACCGCTATTGTCGACGATACTACACCGTAGGTACTATATATCTACAGTCACCACTCGCCGCACAGGATTGAGTCACTTGTCACTGTTCATAATTTGCCGTGTAATCATAATTCGTTATCAGTTGTGTGCCTGAAGTACGTCAGATTTGCATTACACGACTGAATTAAAAACAGTGAAAAGTGGCGGAACGAAACGAAGGCCTTTCCTGCAAATGTGGCATTATTTGACCTTAATACATTATTTTCTCCTAATAAACTACGTAAATATCTATCAACGTTTTTAAATTATAGCTTGTTAAACTTGCTTGGTAAAATGGTGCTTTGGATTATTACCAAGATGTGGCGAAAAAAAAGCTAGTACCTACTGTAGCATAATCGCTACAGGTTTTGTGTCGTTAGTTCGTTTGTTCGCTAGTGTTGGCTAACTTGTACGGTCGCGGCTTCTCTTGGTCGGCCACGTGGTCATAAATGGCGGTGTCTGTATAGCGATGCGTAATCTGTCAAATACATGCTCTATAAAATCGGTTGTACTCTCGCCGAGATTGGATTACGTCCTTACTTCACTTCAAGTTTTTGGCGTGCTGGTGGGTTTCGGTTATGTTTTTTTCAAATTGTGGATTCCAGATTCGTCGAGTTTGAAATTTGATTGTGTGGACAAACGCTGGTGTTTTTTTCATTCTCAATCTGACTTTCACGTGGAAAGCACATTACTTTCTTTGCAATTTTTTGCAGTTTGCATATTGTGTTCTAGCCCGTGCGGTGGTGATATTTTTGCTGTTCTCAAAGTAACGGTGAATGATAATTGTGATCGTGACGAGTTCACGCTGCATGAGCGTGGACCTGTTTAGTGTTGTTTGTCCAAGACGTGCGGTCTTGTGCGTGGTCTATGAACCCTCAACGGCGCCGTAGTAGCGTTGACCTTGCGTGGTCTGTTTAAAAAGAAGCCGGTCATTCTTCGTGCTCCGGGTATGTACCGTCGTTGTGGTTTCGCTAGTAGTGTCGCGGGCTGCCGTTTACGTATAGATTTTTTCATTTTTTCGTATTCTTTTCAGCTCCAACGTGACGCTCCGTTCTTCCTGAGTGTAAGACGTGCGTAGGCGGTATTCGCGAGCGGCCATCTCGTGCCTTAGGCTTAGGTTAGGGTTGTCAACCACGTTCAAATTAAATTAGTTCGGATTGCTAATTTAATTAAATATCTCCAAACAAGTTATTTTAGATTTTCTTCATAAATTAGATGCAACAAGCCGGGTTTAATTAACTGAATTGAATTGAATTGAATTAAATTAAAATTTGACTTCGATTTAATTGCGTTTATTTGGGATTATCTAATATTTTCAAATAAGACTTCATAAATTAAATTGAATTAAACGTTGCGTTGTTGCGAATCGTTTAGCTATTTTGAATTAAATCAATTCGATAGGGTTGGCAAGTTGGACTTCAATTAAATTGAGTTTATTTTGGATCAATTTAATATTTTCAAACAAGACTTCATAAATTAAATTAACGGAGCTTGAATAGCTGTGGCTAATATTAGGGGTGGCAATCGAGTTTGGATTAAATTAGTTTCGATTGTGAACTGAATTTAAGTTTTTTAAATACGACTTCTTAAATTAAATCGGTTTAACCAAGTTTAATTTGAATGAATATCTAACCGGCATCTACAACTTTAATTTTTTGGATGTTCGCGTTTACTTCTAACTTTATTTTTTTTTTTTTTTGGATGTTCGCGTTGACTTCTAACTTTAATTTTTTTTTGGAAGTTCGTGTTGACGTCTAGCACTTCGTTGAACCTCTAGCTACCTGCTTTGCTTTAGTTTGTCGCTTCTTTGCTTTAGTTTGCTGCGGTTCTGCTTTAGTCTGCTGCTTCTTTTTGTGCGATCGTTTGTTAACTTTGCAGTTATGTCGAATTTCGGCGGCGAAGGTTCTATCTATTTGACGCCACACCTTCCAGTGCGGAGTACGCACCCACCCCATGTTTTCGGTCTAGCTGATGACACGGGGAAGGAGTTCGTCGACAGCGAGCTCCGGCATCGTGCGGCATCGACACTTCGTCTGGTGCAAGCGCCGTTGCTTATTTAAATGTGGTGTTGCTTATTTAAATTTTTTTCGCTTTGAGGAAGAGGGGATAGCGCGTAGGATCTCTCCATCCTATATGGTTAGGTGGTCTTTGCTTACTTTGTTGCCTTTCAGCGGTTTTTCTCTTTTTCTCTTTTTGGGTGGATGGCCCTTAACCATTCCTCCCTTTTTTTGAACCGTTGTTGGCTTTGGTAAGATAGGGGAATAGTCGCTTCGTTTTTGGCTATTTTCTCACTTTTTGTTTTTAGGTCTTCGTTTTGTCTCCTCTTCGTCAGCGTGTTTGTTTTTCTCCTTTCTGGTGGTTTGGTGTGCTGCGTCTTTCTTCTTTATTTCGTGCTTTTTTCCTTTTTCTTGGTCTAATGTTTCTTTTCTTTCTTCTTCTTCTTGCTTCTTCACTTCTTCTCTTTCTTCTTCTTCTTCTGCTTCTTCTGCTTCCTCTTCTCCCTCTTCCCTTCTTCGTTTCTTTCTTTCGTGCACTCAGAATGTCTTGTTGTTCGGCAGTGAGGCGTTGGTAGGTCGGCGGCGCGACGTTGACCAGATTGTGGACCAAAAGGTGGGACTCAGTCGGGCCGGGCGTGCTGAAGATCTCCTCGCCTTGCGAGTTGTGTACGCGAGGATTTTGGATTTGTCGGTTTTTGCTTTTCACTCTAATTATTATTATTATAGTGACTTTAGGAGGTTCAACATGGAGACTCAGGTGGTCGGTACTTATCACATTAAGGACATCCTTAAATGATCGCTCCGACCCGGTTTTTTTGCTTTTCGACAGTTTCCTCCAAATTCAAAAAGGCGCGATTGCCCGCCCGTTCTTTTTCGACGTTTTTGTGGCTTCGTTTTTCCTTTCGTCTTCGCCCCCCAGCGGCCTCGGCACAGTGGGGCGTGTCGTTGCCGTTTGGGGTGGTTGGGGGTTTGTGTATTCTAGGTTCGTTCGGTAGGTCGTTGATTCTAGGTGTTATCTGGTGTTGTGCCTCTTCCTTCCGCCGGCGGCCCATTGGGCCGGGCTGTCGCGCGTGTGGGTGTTTGTCTTGTGAGGTGCTCCTTGGCGCGGCTTTGGTTGAGACTGACATTGCAGATTTGCTGGACAGGTTCCTTCCAGTTTCGTTACGTTTCGTTCAGTGTCGTTACGTTTTTCGTTCCATTTCGTTTTCCGCTTTTCCTGTTGTCTTCTTTTCATGAAGACGCGTCAATGCTATGTGTCATCTCATGCTGCTGGGGGTCCGTTTTGAATGTAGGGGTTTGTCGCGTTGCTAACCAACAACCCAACCGTAGCTCGCTTATCGTTAGGTTAGGTTAGTTAGTGTTTTTTCTAGATTGTCGTTAGGATAGGTTTGATGGCGTTGTACGTCTAATATAATAGTGGTAAGGTTTGTCCGGACGAGGCTTTGTCCCAGCTATATGCTGGCGCGCGTTTTAACGCGATAGGATTGACGCATGTTGTCGCCGTCTGAAGCTTCGTGCTTGTCGGTCGATTTTCGTACCGCCCCGTCGGGGATCGGGTATTTTCCTGGACAACGACATCTTGATGGACCGATGTAGGCCGTATAGCCATATGGGCTAAAAACTCCGGATTCGTATCACGATTTTGGACCAACGGTTCCAACCGTGTTCGCTTGGGACGACAGGTTCCTTTGCGCCTTAGGTTTAGTTCAGCGGTTAGGTTAGGTTATCGCCTTCCATAGGGCTGTAGGTTTAAGTTAGCGGTTAGCTTTGTGGTCATTCTTGGGATATTGTCCTTATAATTGTTGCCTTCGGTTGTTTTCGGCTAATAACCCGCGTCGGTTTATTAGTCGATTATCGTCGTAGGTGTTTGTGCTAGGGTCTTATTGAGCTGTTGGTTGAGGCGTTGGGTTAGCGATGCCTTAAGTAGTTGTGGTGGACGATGGAGTTTCCTAAGTAATAGGGTTGCGTAGAATTGTTTACTGGCTCGATTACGGAACTCCTTGTCAGCTGGTTGGTTTGTGGGGGTTGACTTCTCGGTTTTTCTCTTCTCTTGTTTGTTTGTTTTATTTGGGGGATATCTGTAGCATAATCGCTACAGGTTTTGTGTCGTTAGTTCGTTTGTTCGCTAGTGTTGGCTAACTTGTACGGTCGCGGCTTCTCTTGGTCGGCCACGTGGTCATAAATGGCGGTGTCTGTATAGCGATGCGTAATCTGTCAAATACATGCTCTATAAAATCGGTTGTACTCTCGCCGAGATTGGATTACGTCCTTACTTCACTTCAAGTTTTTGGCGTGCTGGTGGGTTTCGGTTATGTTTTTTTCAAATTGTGGATTCCAGATTCGTCGAGTTTGAAATTTGATTGTGTGGACAAACGCTGGTGTTTTTTTTATTCTCAATCTGACTTTCACGTGGAAAGCACATTACTTTCTTTGCAATTTTTTGCAGTTTGCATATTGTGTTCTAGCCCGTGCGGTGGTGATATTTTTGCTGTTCTCAAAGTAACGGTGAATGATAATTGTGATCGTGACGAGTTCACGCTGCATGAGCGTGGACCTGTTTAGTGTTGTTCGTCCAAGACGTGCGGTCTTGTGCGTGGTCTATGAACCCTCAACGGCGCCGTAGTAGCGTTGACCTTGCGTGGTCTGTTTAAAAAGAAGCCGGTCATTCTTCGTGCTCCGGGTATGTACCGTCGTTGTGGTTTCGCTAGTAGTGTCGCGGGCTGCCGTTTACGTATAGATTTTTTCATTTTTTCGTATTCTTTTCAGCTCCAACGTGACGCTCCGTTCTTCCTGAGTGTAAGACGTGCGTAGGCGGTATTCGCGAGCGGCCATCTCGGCGTGGCGGTTGCCTACGGTTCGATGGTGAATGCTGCCGCGGACTTATATGAACGAGTGCTATTGGATGCGAGTCTAGAGGACGGTGGCGTAGCAACATAGGAATAACTACGTCAAGGAATTATTAGTATAAGCATTTAGCCAGGTACCCTGCAGTATTTAGTGACATACGCGTGCTTGTGATCGCCTTTGGACGCTCTGTTATACGTCCGGCGCGGCCAGTCAATTTATTTCAAAAAGCCGTTCTCAAAATTCAGAAAGGCTCTTACCCGCCAATGTACTGTGTAATTTTTCGGTCATTTTAATTTCTCCTTGCGATTCATCTAAATTCAGAAAGGCTTCTACCCGCCAGCGTAGTATTTGATTTTCCGGACCTTTTCTTTCCCTTTGCGACACCCTAGGGTTTCATCAATTCATTCATCCTCCCATTTCATCACCACTTTCCGCCCTAGGTACCGTCAGTGCCTCACGCGTACGCTCGATCTTGGATTCCCAGCCCCGATGCTTGGTTCCAACATCGATCGTACTCGCAACGCCTTTTTTTTCTTTATCTACTTTGACTTGGTACTTGCCTTCTGCTAAAATTGCTACTACGGATCGTCCTACCGCGTCTCAGTTCGTGAGTCGAATAAAACTATAGTGTTCACGTTTCTAATTATTTAATGGTTACCAACTACCGGTCCAAAGCCGATTTGTTTTGCCGATTTGAGTTAAATAAAACTGTTTGTGGTTCTAATAATTTTATTGTCATCGGATATATAATTTGCCTGATGTCTTATTAACTTACCCTGCGATTTCTTGCCTTGTGTTGTAAAATGGTTGTTTTCAGGAATAAATAAACAAAATTATACGTGTTATTGTGTGTGATTTATTTCTAGTTTATTCACTACACTACTTATTATATGCCGTAACATGTGTTGGTAACGAGTATAATCACTCGCTCGAAACCTCGTGATTGAATTTTAACCGAATTTGAATTTAGAATAATTTCAATTAATTGTGCTCAATTGTTTTAGCTGCTATGTTGAAATGCAGTGGTACGATATTATGATAATTGACGAGTTCCAGTTCAGCTTAATAAATACCATTAATATTTAAATATTCAATTTCAAATAATTTTATTACAAATCACATTCAGCTACAGTCATAATTTTATGCCATACTTGGCCATAAAATGGTTTTTACCGCACGCTTTCTGGCCAACTATAGACATAAAATGATGTACACAACACGGGAGGTAATAAAGAAAGTCCGCGATCGCATATTTACGTCCGTCGCTTGCAGCTCGGGCCGCAAACATCTGCGATCGCGGCCTTTCTTTGTTTTACCACCCTAGTTGTGTAATGTACCTACTTTTACATATCTACGAACATGGGTCATAATATGTTGTTTGCAAAAGTGAGTTTAAGTGAAGAAAATAGTGATTAACAGTATATTGCTGAATTATTCAACACACTCCGTGTTCTCTTTTCATATCGTAGTAGCTATTTTGAATTTCGCGCTAATAGTTTATAAACGATGCGTTCTGATTGGATAGCGTAAGTCACGTGCTTGCGCCTGCAGTTGCTAAGACAAGGATGCAAGATCGCCCCACGGCGAAGGTGCGAGAGAGAAGGCGCAGACGAAACTTCTCGGCGCTCGCTAACTCCATTTTGAACGACCAACGTGTACGCGTCACAAAATCACCGTTTTAATCGAAAATTAAGGTTTATGTGTAAATACAAGCCAGTTATAGTGAAATTATGGACGATAAGCCGGCCGGCATAAAAATAAATAGTGGAACGAGTACGAAGCTGTGCCTGCCAATCTTCAGACCTTGGATCCAGTTCCAGCACACCAGGTAAGCGACTGCAGCGTATGTCTAACTCCAGTTCGCATCGTTTCAAGTGTAAATTCCTTTTTTTTAATACCCAAGTGTGGCGAAACCCAATATATAAATCGATTCGTTACATTTTTGTTGGTGCCGAAACCCGGGAGCCTGTAAGTAAAACCCAGGCCTTATTTAGATTCCATTAGTTATTAAAAGCAATATACAAATCACTTATTTAATTGAGAAATATCGTAGATAATAATCACCGCCAAGCTACAATAAAATCAATAAACGCTAAATACTTACCTTACCGTCTTTATTGTTCCGTGCGAGCGGTGGTTAAAGAAATTTCGTTAATTCTCATTCTAAATTACGATAAATCTCATATCAAATTATTACAACAATTAAATGTGTGTATGAACAACTTAATTCCAATTAGATTTTAATAAGAATTAGTGTAATTTTAGTAGAAAAGTAGTAATTGTAACAACGGCCACAACCTGACCAATTTAAGAAGTCGTTTTTACTGTACTAAGCTACGAGAAGTGCCATATTGCGTCGTAACCATTTTAATTTGGTCGTGTTGTTTGTCGTAAAACCAACCTTCGTCCATTTAGATATAAAATTATTCCTTGCACTAAGATTATTAAGTTAAATTATAGATACACTTGACCAGTATTAGATTCAGTCGATCGTGTTCTTTATTTATACTATTCTCATAGTATTGCAATATTTATTCTTAAATTGTTGGTAGGTAAGATATTCATATTCTAGAAAGTTAAAGTCAATTCGTACACTAAGTAATAAGTGATCTTTCTCGGTTTGACATTGTTTTACAGTGCATTCGTACTATCTCGTACACTTACTAACTAATAGTAAATGACCGTAATCTACAGTAGTTTTCTATTAAATATTCTCGCTTGACGCGTACACCGTTTTATTCGTTGTTTATGTTAAACTATTTGTATAAATTGAAGTTAGCAATTATTAGTCAGCACGTTAGATATTGTATTTGCGTTCAGAGTATTGTGGTGTAGTTTTCACTTGGAACAATGTATAAAAGAAAATCAATTAAGGGAACTAAGTCGAAATCTATCGAAATGGATGGGTTGACTGTTCAAGACTTGCCTGTGTTGCGTCGCAAGCGTACACTCGCGTACAACCGTTTAAAAAAAACATTAGAGATTGCGCACCAGGCGAAAAAGGACGTAAGTAACCTTGATATGTTCTCCATATACTACTCAGAAGTTCGAAAATATGTGGCCAAGTTCGAAGAGGCTCACGCTGATATATTGAGCGTCATTGAGAGCGAGTCGGAAGATGCGGAAGATCACATTCGATCCGAGTTTGACAAATGTTACTTTGAAATTCTTGCTATTCATAGACAACTCGTAGGATCTACTGATGGATCGAATCAACCGACATGTTCTCCGAATGACGCTGACGCGATTCGAGTTAAACTTTCGAAAATTAGTTTACCTAACTTTTCCGGGAATATAAAATTTTGGCCCGAGTTTTATGACGTGTTTAACTCTATAATTCATGAAAACAAATCATTGTCGGACACTGAACGAATGCATTATCTTGTATCGTGTTTGTCGGGCGATGCCTTAGCACTCATTCGCACATTCCCTGTGACAGGCGCGTACTATTGCGATGCATATGAGACGTTAGTCAAGCGCTATCGCGGCAAACGTGATTTAGCCTTCACCTGCTGGAAGGAGATGTTGGATGTAAACTTCAAATTCAACTCACCCCATGAATTGCGGAGAACGCTTGATACGTTTCAAGAAAACTTAACTATGCTGACGCGCCTTGATTTACCAACCGACAAATGGGATTTTGTATTAACGTACCTTCTTCTTTCTAAACTTGATTCGAAAATACGATGCAAATTCGAAAACCAACCGTCAGCAACGGAGTTACCAACGTACGAGTCACTCAAAACGTTTTTATATTCACAATGCGATGCACTCGTGCGTGATACACACTTTTCGGTTAGCGAAAAAACTCGTGCTTCAGAGAAGCCCCGAGCATTCGAAAGAAACCGTGTCCCTAACAAGTTGTATGATAAACCCAATTACGTAAAAAGGCAAGCGACTTCTTTGATATTATCGAACGCAGATGACGAGGTCGAAACATCCTTACAGTCCACAGCTTCACTGAACGAAACCAGACCACCGCCTATGCCCACTATTAAGTGTTCGTTTTGTGGAGAGGATCATTTCATCATTAATTGCAAAGCATTCTCTCATAAATCACCACAAGAGCGATTTGACTACGCTAAACAACAGCATTGGTGTTTTAACTGTTTAAAATCTTCACATGGACTTAAGGAATGCAAATCTATATTCAGATGCCAAAAGTGTCATCAACGTCATCACACGTTACTGCACCTTGGGAGTTCTGATGCCCACCTAGCGGAAACAGACTGCGATGCAAGCGAAACCTCGAATACCTGCACACAAGTGAGCATGTTAGCCAACAATCGCGAAAGCTCACTCGTATTGTTGTCAACTGCGGTTATTAATATTCGTGATTCTACAGGCAAATTCCAATCATTTCGTGCCTTGATTGACTCGGGAAGTCAGGCTCACTTCATTACTGACCACGCGGCTACTCGTCTGGGTTTGAACCGATCATCCACGTCTCGTACCATCCGCGGCTTAGGCCAATCGCCCGCTGCTATATCAGGCACAGTGCAACTCGAAGTAGGAGTTAATGGTAGTACAGCGTTTAGAGTTGAGGCGCTTACCTTAGCTAACATTTGTGGCCCGATGCCTGCAGTCAAGCTCGATAAAACGACTTGGCACCATCTTCAGAACTTAAAACTGGCAGATCCTGATTGCAACGTACCTGGAAACATTGACGTCCTACTGGGCGCAGAAGTCTTCTCGACCCTCTTATTGCCAGGTAGTCTTTGCGGAAAACAGTCTCAACCATCAGCTCTGAACTCCATATTCGGGTGGATTTTGTTAGGTAGTGTAAAAGTTACGGAAGCGGCAGATGTCAACTCCTTTTTTATCACTAAAGATGATCAGCTCCATGACGAGGTAGCAAGGTTTTGGGAACTCGATTCGTTACCTCCAGCAGCTCCAAAACTCACTTCTGAGGAAGTTCAATGCGAACAACAGTACGTCGAAACCTTCTCTCGTGATTCTACGGGAAGATACATCGTCACCTTGCCTTTTAAGGAAAACACCAAGGATCACTTCTTCCCCGGTTCACGAGAAACTGCGCTTAAGCGCTTTCATTCACTAGAGCGAAAACTAATAGGTAATCCAGAACTGCATGCTCAGTATTCCGATTTCATGGCGGATTATCTACAAAGCGGTCACATGAGTCTGGTTCCTATTGATGAGTTATCTCAGGGTAGGTTTTATATACCTCATCATTGCGTCTTACGCCCAGATAGCGTAACCACGAAACTCCGCGTAGTCTTTGACGCGTCAGCGAAAGACGGGCGTGGATTATCTCTTAACGAAACTTTATTAACAGGTCCAAAATTACAAAGTAACATCCTTGACATCCTGTGTCGATTCAGAGTCAATCCTATCGTGTTTACCGCTGACATGCGCCAAATGTATCGGCAGCTTCTAGTACAGGAGTGTGATCGCGATTATCAACGAATATTTTGGCGTTTCAGTCAATCCGAACCTATACGAGAATATCGTCTAAATACTGTCACGTATGGAGTAAGCTCTGCTCCGTTTCTAGCATGTCGCACAGTGAAACAACTAGCTTTTGACGAAGGTGACAAGTTTCCATTAGCTCGAGCAGTCTTACAATCAGACGTATATGTCGATGATATCGTCAGCGGTTCGCCTACGTTGGAGCAGGCGGAACAAACAGTCGATCAGGTGATAAACTTGTTAAAACGTGGGCAATTCGAGCTTCGTAAATGGGCTAGCAATCGCCCTGAATTATTATCTGAATTACCAGCCGAACATCGTTTGACAGATTCGGTGTCCTTGGATTATGATCAAGCCAATATCCTTAAGGTATTAGGCCTGAAGTGGAGTCCTTTCAAAGACGTGTTTACCTTCGAAGTAAAACTACTGAATCGTCAGTGCACCAAACGCACTATTCTTAGTGAACTAGCTCGTATTTTTGATCCGATGGGATTTTTATCTCCTTTGACCTTTTTAGCAAAGTGTTTTATCCAGAAGCTTTGGATTTTATGCATAGATTGGGATGAAACTCCTCCGAGTGACATCGTAGACCAATGGAAACGCTACTCCAATCAACTGAGTTTATTGCAGTCCTTGGAAATACCTCGGTGGATTTGCGTCGATGGTATGAAGAATTGTCAAGTTCACGGTTTCGCTGACAGCTCCGAAGCTGGGTACGGTGCCGTGGTGTATTTGGTCGCTACGGATAATCTTGATCAAGTACAGGTCTACCTTCTCATAGCCAAATCACGTGTCGCTCCCACCAAACGCGTCTCTCTTCCTCGGTTGGAATTGTGTGCTGCGATGTTGCTTGCAGATCTCTTAAAATACATAAAAGAGATTTACTCTCCATTGCTACCGGCTCTTGAATTTTTTGCTTGGTCAGATTCCACTGTCGCCCTATCATGGATAAAGGCGCCATCGTATCGTTGGAAAACATTCGTCGCCAATAGGGTGAGTCACATCCAGGAAGTAATCCCCAGTGCTCGTTGGAATCATGTACCTTCCGAACAAAATCCGGCTGACATAGCTTCTCGAGGTCAACTTCCAGCTGAATTGCTCCACAACTCCTTATGGTGGGCGGGGCCAGACTGGCTCGTTCAGCCTCCTCAGACATGGCCCTCAACTGGTGACTCTGCAGCTTCTGACGACTCTGATGTTGTTGCAGAAGAGCGTGTACAATCACTAGTGGCTCATGAAGACACACACATCATTGATAATTTCCTGGAAAAATTCTCCTCCTTAAGAAAAACTCAAAGGGTTTTAGGATATTGCCAACGGTTCATTAGGAACGCCCGTGATAAAAGCTCACGTTGCCACACGCGTTACCTCAACCTTTGGGAACTTCACAGCGCCTTAACCGTTATTGTCAAGTATGTACAATCACGATATTTTTCTAATGAAATTCTGCGAATAAAGAACAATAAACCTCTTTGTAAATCAATGCGTAAACTAAACCCATTTATAGATGAACGTGGTGTTCTCAGGGTGGGCGGACGCCTTGCAAGAGCAGGACTTGAGTTCGAACATAAACATCCAGCTTTGCTTCCACGTAACGCTGTACTGACTTACCGGATTATCGAAGCTTTTCATCTTGAAAACTGTCACCCTGGTACTAACACTCTGCACTATCTATTAACCCAGCAATTCTGGATTCTCTGTCCTATACGCGCGATCAGACACTGTATAGCAAAATGTATTCGTTGTTATCGTACACACCCCGTTCCCCTTGAACCATTCATGAGTGACTTGCCAGCTGTGCGCGTAAATCAAGTCAAACCGTTCTCCGTAGTCGGTTCTGATTTTGCTGGTCCATTTCGTATCCGATTGGGCTCATATCGCGGGGCTAAAATCGGAAAAGCGTATTTGTGCTTGTTTGTTTGCTTTACAACAAAGGCCGTCCATCTTGAAGCCGTATCTGATCTATCTTCTGAAGCCTTCATTGCGGCTCTGCGCAGATTCGTAGGCCGTCGAGGTCGCGTTAATATCATTCACTCGGATTGCGGCACCAACTTCGTAGGTGCAAACAACTTGTTAAATGACTACATAAATGCAGCAGCTACCACACAAAATATAGAATTTAGATTTAATCCCCCCTCCAGCCCCCATTTTGGTGGAGTTTGGGAAATTCAAATTAAGGCAGCGAAAGCACACCTATACCGTGTCATTGGTGATCAGACTCACACATTTGAAGAATTGACAACATTATTTGTTCAAATCGAGTCAGTGTTAAATTCGCGTCCATTATGCCCCGTCAGTTCAGATCCAAACGATGTTAACGCGCTGACACCAGGCCATTTCCTAACGCTAGAACCATTAACTTCGGTTCCCGATGAAGATCTAACGTCGGTAAAAATCAATCGTATGGGTCGATGGCAATTAATTCAGCGATTTCAGCAAGATTTTTGGAGACGTTGGAAGGTTGAGTACTTACAATCGCTAACGAAACGCGCAAAATGGACTTCTCAGTGTCAACCCCTTGATATTAATTCGATTGTGATTATTAAAACTGAAAACACCATCCCGTTGCATTGGCCTCTTGCTCGCGTAGTAGAATTACACCCTGGGCCAGACGGAGTCGTGCGCTTGGCAACGATCCGCACTGCCAACGGGACTCTCCTCAAGCGTCCATTGGTCAAGTTATGTCCGCTTCCTAACCAATGTGACTAACTTTAGTAATTAATATTCTGTAAGTCTTAGTTTTAAGAAATGTTCAATAGAACGCCTTATGTAGGTTTAAGTTTGTTCATACTAGGGCTCGCGCTCGTGTCCGGGTTTCGTGTAAACGTTTCTATTACCCGTTTCTGAGTAACACGGACACGGTTTTCTGGCCCGTTCCACACGGGTAATTAGGAAACGTGTAATTAAGATCCGTTTCCACGGGTACACGGGTACCCGTAGAAACGGATCTTATTTACCCGTGTCTCCGGATCCGTCCTTAACGAGTAGCGAAGGTACGAATCGTGGTACGAGCTAAAAATTAATAGACACAATATTTATAAGTTTCGAGCATATCTTATTCCGTGGTGTAAGTATATATGTAAAGCCGAAAGTCAATAAACAATTTATTGGGTTAAGGGTTCGGCCTTTTAAGAGCAGGTAGTTTTCGCATAGAATACGAGTAGGTAGACATTTTTATATAAGACTTCAAAGTTCAAATACTAGCACTTTTTAGGGTAAAAACGAGACCCTATTATAATTTAATTTTATACTAAGAGTACACTGTCTGTCTGTCTGTCTGTCCCTAGGCTGTATCTCCTGAACCGTGATAGCTAGACAGTTAAAATTTTAACAGACGATGTATTTCTGTTGCCGCTATACAGAGATGGGCAAAATGTAATCGACTAACGATTAACGATTGAAACTAACAGAATTAATTGCGACGGACGATTGAAAACGACGACTGATCAATCTTAGTTGCATAGAGTGCAACTAATTTAGTTGCAACTAAATTAGTTGCCGATTGATTTCGGACAACTAAAATTTTTAATCGACTAATTAGTTAGACTATTTTTCCGCGACTAATGTTAGAAGCAAATTGAACGGAAAACCTCGGTATGGCTATGATGACAGATTGAATAGGACATCTTAACGGATGTATGAAAATAAAATATTCATGTATTACTTACGATATTTTGACCATTTCTATTGAGATCTCTGTGCTAACTATTATTCTCTTTGATAATACCAACTGAGTGATCTTAAATTGTGTATTATACGTTTAGTTTGGATGGGGCGAGAGCGAGAGATGAAGCGAGGGACGTAAATAGGCGATCAACGGCTTTCTTTATTACCTCCCGTGTTGTGTACGCGCAGCTTGCGAAAAAAGTCACTTTATGGCCAGCTGTGGCATAAATATTTTAAATGAGCACACGTTGAAAACAAAATCGACCGTATAGATAATAAACAACATGCAGATGTTTCATTCAATAGAACGTGTTATTTTTAGAAGATTCGTCGGTCGGCACCTGCACCAAAATGCAACAAACAACTTCCAGGTACCTAAGTAGGATTATCCCATTGTTTTGTCGCCGCTTGACACTAAAAAGAGTTTAACTAATGACAGACAGCAAAATATTGATAATATATCTATGTCTAAGATTTACTCAGTATCGTTTAGAACTTAAAGTTAGAACTAGTATTAAAGTATCAAAATATTAATACAGCACCAACCTACTACATATATTGTTTGCGACTTGTAAACATTGCAGTTTTTCGTTATTTATCGTTATGGGCCATACCCATAATATTGCATTGTCATTCAAGCGTTTCAAATTAAACGTGTATACATAATTTTAGCTCAATCGGTTGATGATATCTGTCAAAATTAGTTGCAAGATTCCACCCAAACCAACATAGTTACAACATACGAGTACCTACAATGTACTCGTAGTTACGTATTGCAAATTATCTATATTACAAGTTAAATAAAAAATGCAAAAACGAGCGACTACAAAGTTTTAATATAGATTTATTCGTGAAATTTAGTCGATTGAAACTACAACTAATTTAATTGTTAGTCGAGCATTCTCACAACTAATTCAATCGCAACTAAATTAATCGCGATTAAAAAATGACGATTGATATTTTTAATCGATTGATTAGTTAACTAAAAAATTAATCGATTAATGCCCATCTCTGCCGCTATAACAACAAAAACTGAAATGGTACGGAACACTTTGTGCGCGCGTTCGACTCGCACTTGACCGGGTTTTTGTTTATTATGTTACTTGTTATGTAAAAGGCTTCAATCGATCCTAACACAATTTAAAATCAAAAAATAAATGTTAATATGTGATTAACCAGTGACATCAACAAATGTCCTTAAAATGTGAAATAATCAATAACAGTTGCCAGAGTTAGTGCGTAGCGGCTCCAAATAAATAGAGAACATTTACTTATATAATCTTCTAAGATATTGCCGGTGCATTTTGTGCATACGTTTTAACCTTATTGCTACGACATAAAGCTTATAATTGGTAGTCAAACTTGTGATGATGGTTTGGGCACCTATTTCTTTTGTGTCTATTAACAAAAGGGCGTTTGGCGTTCACGTTTATTACCTGAACGCTATTGTGAAAGCCACTCAAGTAAACTTGAATGATTAGCAATTTTAGGATCTATGTTAAAGAAATTAGCAATGTTATCGCAAGTTAAGTAAGGTAACATGGACTTTTGTAGTTCTCGGGTGAAATTCAGTTGTGAACGATCACTTGATAATGACGCTTACGTTTATCTTTTTGCGCCATTGGCAGATGTTCGTTGTTTTTGCGAAGTAATTCATAATTATATTCTAAACTGTTATTTTTAATTGATATTTTAGTATATCTGCAAACCATATTCGTCACATATCTGATATATCATTATAAATAAAATGTTGCTTTTAATTAATAGACTTAGGATAGGCAATAGGTTTTAATTTTATAAAATCAAAACTAGAACATCAGAATAAAATTTCTAAACTAGGTACGAGCAGATTTAGAATAAAAAAATAGCAGACAATGTAGAATAGCGATGCCTACTTCGATTCATAATTATAAAAAACATATTTTGAGTAGTTTGCTAAATATGATTTTCCAACACAGTTACAAACTACATATTATTAAACATTCGTACGTCAAAAGAGTTCATCTGAACTTGAAGTCAGCATTAAATAGTAGATCATGGTGCCTTGAGTCCAACAGTTTCGGTTCGTACGTCGTACCCGTTCGGGCCGGTTTTAAATACACGTGTACCCGTCGGACACGGACAACCCGTGAACACGAAGAAACGTTTCTGAGAAACGTTTCCGGTACCCGGCGGGTTCGTGTAATCCGGGTTCTTAGTACCGCCGGTCTTAAGAACACGGATATCCGTTTCGACGTGTAACACGTGTAGCAGGAGCCCTAGTTCATACGCACAATGCTCTCTAAGATTTTTATATTTAATTAAAATACAAAATATTGTATTTTGGTGGGCGGAATGTTCTCTTTTCATATCGTAGTAGCTATTTTGAATTTCGCGCTAATAGTTTATAAACGATGCGTTCTGATTGGATAGCGTAAGTCACGTGCTTGCGCCTGCAGTTGCTAAGACAAGGATGCAAGATCGCCCCACGGCGAAGGTGCGAGAGAGAAGGCGCAGACGAAACTTCTCGGCGCTCGCTAACTCCATTTTGAACGACCAACGTGTACGCGTCACAAAATCACCGTTTTAATCGAAAATTAAGGTTTATGTGTAAATACAAGCCAGTTATAGTGAAATTATGGACGATAAGCCGGCCGGCATAAAAATAAATAGTGGAACGAGTACGAAGCTGTGCCTGCCAATCTTCAGACCTTGGATCCAGTTCCAGCACACCAGGTAAGCGACTGCAGCGTATGTCTAACTCCAGTTCGCATCGTTTCAAGTGTAAATTCCTTTTTTTTAATACCCAAGTGTGGCGAAACCCAATATATAAATCGATTCGTTACACTCCGTGTTATAAATCTTGCTCCGAGAACGCACCAAAAAAGTAGTCAACCGATGCTTTTTTGGAACGATTTTTTTAAATTCAAATTCAAGTATTTATTTGCCAAGACAAGATGACAGTACAATGGTGTTAAAATGAAAGCATAGATTCATGTATTCAGCCAGTATAAGCAGGCAAATTATTAACAATTTTAAGCTAGAGTACACACACAATAAATACAATTCATTATTAAATATTAGCATCATAAAATGGCATTTACCTACATGACTCGAGAAAATCAAACATTGTTGAAACATCCGACGAACAGCCGGCTATGAACTTTCTCACAATTTTTGAGCCAAGCTGAATTGGATCTTGACAGGACATTTTGGAACTATAGTTCGTCTAAAATAAGTCTGCAGAGGTTGAAAACAGGTTTTATTAAAACAAATATGGCAACATGGGGAAATCACCGCAAGCGGATTATTTAATCTTGATACAAGGCAATAATTCTTCAGTTTATTATAATATGTGTCTACCGACATAACCGCCCTGTGTAAAATAGTATGCCTCGAGAGCAGTTTTGACTTGAAAATATAATAGCTATTATATTGCACATTGAGTGTTTAGTCGTAGTATGTTAGTAGTCATTTTTCTTTCTCCTCCTGCCGCCCAAAGGCCTATAAAAAGGACATACATAGTTCAATGTAATTTAAATCTTTAATAAAAGGAATTAAGTTGCATTTGTTTTGTTTCTTTTCAAACTAAAAAATAATAAATTTAACTCTATTCCATGTCAAGTTTAAAGTTCAAATTTTATTGTCAAATTTGCATGTATGGTGGGCGGCAGGAGGATAAAAGTTACATCGCGCGCTTGAATGTGTGTGCGCCGTGTACGTACGCCCAACAAGCAAAGACATAAGAATGTGTAAGAACGCTCCGGTATGGATCGCACTCACACAGACGTGTACCTAAACGGCCGAAGTTGGACCACTTGTTCGTTTTATACTTTGGTTTAGTTTAAGTTGCGTTTTTTTTCTTAGGCGGCACGAAGCTATAGGTTGTAGTTGTAACCGTAGGCCGCGGGAGATTAAAAGTATAATGTAGCTAAAATTGGAACATAAACGTAGGTAATAAAGAAAAAGTAAATTTTTAACAAAAAATAAAAACCGACTTCCAAAAACTTAAACTAAAAAGCAGAAAATAGTATGTTAATTACCTCAAAGAAATGGATAATCAACGATTCATATATACATATACAGATATTTATAGTTTTTAACCTGTCATTTTTTAAGTTGGTGCCTGCCACGCAAAGCTGGCTATGCTGAGCTCCTTAGCTGGTAAGGGTAGACACCCTTTCAAACAAAAAAAGAATTTTCCAAATCGGTCCAGCCGTCTTCAAGTACCTACTCGGTGAACAGACACACAAAAAAACATACAGACGAATAGAGAACCGTACTTCTTTTGGAAGTCGGTAAAAAAATAGACTCCATTTTCTAACGCTAAACCAACTGTTACATTATAAATTAACTCAACTTAATTAAGTTTAGCCGCCAGTTAATAATTGCATGCACAAAATTTAATACGGATATTCAACGAAAATTAACCACTAGCGGGTTTTGTACATTTCACAACAGTTTTAATAATAAAACGATAATATATTATCTTAAACAATCGCAAACACTTGTTGTTCAGAGGACTATAGGGTGATTCACAACTGTGTGATCACCCTCGTCTCTAATATCATTTGACCCGGGGAACCCCCCTGGGGGGGGGGGACTAATAATTCGTAATCGAAGTCATGCTGCTGTGATCCGACAAAGCCATCGAAAACTTCACGTTTTCGATGGCTTTGGCCATCGAAAACGTGAAGTTTTAATTATTGAAATATAATTTTGTATTATAATTATATTTTTTTGTATTTTTCAGTGCCGAATGTAAAGTAAATTAATGTATTTTTTATTTGTTTTTTTCTCTGATGTTTAGTTTTTTATTTATGCAATAAACTACAAATTGTGTATAAATTGTACGCAAATATATATATAATAATTAATTTAATTAATAATCACCTACTTCTGATGCTCCCCACAGCACCAAAAAATAAAGTCCAGAATGAGAAAAGTGTTGGACTGAAAACCAGCGTTGCGCAGTCGCAAGGCTGTCTCGGGACACGCTGAATTACACGGAATTAGTATTAATTATTAGGAACTAGCATTTACCCGCAGCTTTGCCTGCGTTGTTCCCGTTACTGTTCCAAGAAACTTACGTTACTATCCTAAAAATAAAAGGGATTATACAAGAAACATGTTGTTGGCGTCTTTTTGCTTGATTTTAATAATGGTAATAGGTAGATGTCAAATTGACAATCACTAGAAACAGTGTCGCCAATTTGAAAACTAAATCTTTTAAAAAAACACCCTTTATTATGTGAGTGAAACATTGAATTTTGACTAGGTACAAAATGGAATTATACGCGGTGAATGTTGGCAGCGGGGTCGGTACGGTACTTGATCAAGCCCAGACAAAGCGGCAATCAGAGTGTCGATTAAGTTATAGTGGCTCGTGTTCGATGTGACACCCCGGTACCGCTATTATCTAATAAAACAAACGCGGTACAAACAACATAGGGTGTTTTTTCTATCATTAGCGATAAAATAAGGTTAACTATCTTCAAAGAAAATAATGAGACACTACTCAGGCAGATCTTCGGGATTACCTATTTACCCATAAAATGTTGAATTATAATGTATTGTTTGTCATAATTACCAAAAGTCATAAACTATCTGTTTTTATAAAACTTCAAATTTCGTGATATTTTAAAGCGTTAGCGTATGGAAACGAATAGGATAGATTAGGTTTGATTTAAACAATTCTGAAAAGTTTACGACTTCGGAAAATAAGACTTTATGGCTTTTGATAATTACGACTATAAGTAAAGTAGGTATGGCATTTTAAAATTATGACAGACAATGACCTTTTGTATTGCGATATCTATTTCAATAAGGTGTTGCCTGTTCTAGGAGCAAATAATTAAAACGTGGGTTGTATTCCTCAAACTGAATAACATTTGCTTAGCGACATTGAAAAATTACTTATAGTTTAATTTTTAGTATACTTTAAAGTTTATTCGAAACCGCAATATATTGCGATGTTTTTATGTTTGTAGCGTGACAAGCGATGACAATTAGACTAATGTGAACGTACATTGAAAATACTATTTAATTTGTATGAAAAAGATAAAACTAAAGATACCATAATTTTTAAAATTTGTTGAACGACAGTTTTATTGTTTGGTGAGTAAAATCTACGGTTTAATTATTTGCTCCAGTTCCAGACAACACCTGGTATACCTATCCGTGAGAGAAACAATGTAGTCTGACTACATAGAATGTATGGAATTGTACGCTCACTGTTGGTAGCCGAGTCGGTACTTGATCAAGCCCACAGACAAGCGGCAATCACGGTCTCGATTCAGTTATCGTGGCTCGGGTTCGACGTGACACCCTAGTACCGCTATAGTTGAAATATGAATTGGGTACTTGACTGTAACTGAAATTTGTAAACATTATATAAGATCCTGTTGAAATAAGCATTACAAGGAAATATGTTTAAGTTTTGAGTTTGATACCTAACGTGTAACTTTTTTTATGAGCCTCCAAAGTTGAATAAGAAAGTTTATTTTAAAAGTATAAAATTATTAAATCTATTAATACCATTAAATAAGCCATAAAATCTATAGTAACTTTTGTTATCAAACCGTTACGATAAACGCAAGTTTTAACATAGTTATTGATTTCCCCAAACAACGTAGGGGAGAGTGGGGTGCATTCGTACAACGGGAGCATTCGTACAGTAGTGATATCTAAGCTATACAGCACACTGGCGTGTTCATGTTTGTGTGCGTAACTCCCACTCGGACGCATAGGCTACGCGCGGAGCGGCGGGGCAGTGCGGCTCCCGGCTTCGACACAACAGGCCCGTTCATGTTTTCGCTCCACGTAAGTAATTTTTGGATTCACTTTGAAATGTGTTTAAATGTTATTAGTTTTACTCCAGTTATAAAAGTGATTCAATTTAGTTGGTGGAATGGTATTGAGGTCTTAAATGCACGCAGTTGTTTTCTGATAACTATAACGGGTATTTTTATTTTAAATGAAATCGTTGTATTTTTGGTTTGGGGTACCTTCGTGCAGTTAGCAGTGGGGTAGATTCGTACTGTACGAATCCTCCCCACACTAACTTGCATAGCATTAAACATTTTTTTTATCGAATATATTATTATTACAGAATCAAAATGCCATTCATCACCTTCCTTACATAGATCTACAACTCCACCGGCGACTTTTCCTGCTGGAGGACTAATAACTCCAGAAGTTATCCGGCCTTACCCTATAGTAGGCAGAACTGAGTCTAAAAAGTCGAGAAAAGGGAAACAGCTAGGAAAGTCGAGAATATATACAGATACTCCGGAGAAAATAAGACTAGAAGAAATAGAGAAAGCAAAACAGTTGAAGAAGCAAGAGCAAGAGATAAAACTAGAGATGCAACGAATATCCGGTCACTATCCGGTATCCGGCCTATCCGGCCACATTTTACTATCAGGCCGAATACCGGATAGATGCGTAGTATCCGGCCGGATACCGGATAGTAATTAAGCACCTAATATAAGGAGAAAATTTGAGTAACATAAATATTAAACCACAAAGTAATCAATATTGAGGTCAGTTTAATCTCACAATTAATTTTAAACACTAGAAAGTAAAAAAAACTATTTTTTTATATTTTAATTGCGTGCTCGATTCCGAACACGTACCAAATCCAGCATCTCCATTAAATCAGGATATGTGTTCAAAAACTCAACTACAACTCGTTGCGCGCGCCGTCGAATTTACTCCATTTCGGTATTTTAGGTAAAAAACTTTTGGCCGGATATTCGGCGGCCGGATACCGGATAACCGGCGGTCGTGACGGCCGGATATCCGATATCCGGCCAAACCACTATCCGTTGCATCTCTAGATAAAACAAAAGGCTAAGGAGAGGTACTGGGGTACGTTTTTTGTTACTAAGAGTAAGTAGTTATTTGTAGTACCTACTGAGGTACACAAAATAATAACTGATAATTGTTCCTAAAAAAAGGCTGATTCTGTGTTAATTGTGATCTCAATAAATGATAATATTACATTGAATAGTGGTTATTTCTCTCATTGTACGAAGGTACCCCACTATGTACGAAAGCTCCCTACGCTATGTACGAACCTACCCCACGTGTGGGGTAGGTTCGTACGTTTTTCTCATTTTAGTAAAGTTGTCGTAGCATCGCCATGCTTTCTTATATCGAAACAACACATCATTCATCTTAAAGGCTGATAAGTGCGGTATGTGACAACATTAAAGTTATTTTTAAATAATGGATAGCTTTTGTTTTATGTGGCTTAAAGTAAAAAGTGTACGAATGCACCCCACTCTCCCCTATGAGTAGTGACGTTACTGTATAACGAACGGGCTTCTGTGATTTTAACATTGTAGTATCTCGGTGAGTTTTGATGATATTGAAGTGGTTTTTTCACTTATATTTCTATTATTGGGAGGTGTTTCTATAACATATCACAGAAAAAGTTGTCAAGTAGCCAATTGAGAAATTCGGCGGCAATCCAATAACTTGATCCGTGAACCAGATTCCTGAGATCCATAGATTGTTAGTTACAAAACATTTATAAAACTACATTAGTAAACTAATATTAAAACATAAAACATGAACTACTTATTTTTTAGTTCGTAAGACCAGGGCTCAGATACCGGTATTGTCTCCAAACAAAAATACCGGTAGTTTGCCGTTCTTTGGTTTATTACTTTATTTATTAATAGGACAATCTAAGAATACGAAATCAATACGTAAATACATGATTGAGCCCTACATAATAGTATATTACACAACTAGGGTGGTAATACAAAGCCGAGATCGCAGACGTTCGCGGTCCGAGCCGCAGGCGAGGGAAGTAAATATGCGATCGAAGGCTTTCTTTATTACCTCCCGTGTTGTGTACAGCATTTTATGTATACATTTGGCCAGAAAGCGGCTTTTTCTGTACGTGTAGCGTATAAGATAAGGCACTTTATGGCCAAGTGCGGCATAAAAAGCATAAAATGATTCAAAATATTGGGCTATTTCGGTGTTTTTGCAAAATACAGAGTCCCACCTGTCTGCTATCATTTTCAAGATGCTATTTGAGCTCCCTCTCATCTTCATCACTACAGATGGTGCTGGTGGGGTGCTTCATATTTTGACGATTTTTTATTTTTTGCGGGGCACCCCTTCATTTCATTCTAGGACATGAATAAACATCCTTTTTTTTAGATTTTTTATCCAAGTTTACGTGTGTCAATTGGGGTAATTGCGTCTATGGGTGCAAATGCGTCTTTTAAAGATTCCATTAAAATCAAACTCTGTAAAACTACCCCTAACCTACCTGCCTGTAGTATACGCTGTACTTTACAGACAGGTGGGGACCGGGTAGTTTTAAAGAGTTCGGGTTTAATGGAATCCTTAAAACACGCATTTGCCCCCATAGTCGGAATTACCCCGGTTGACCTTAGTTGTTTTTTTAGGGTTCCGTAGCCAAAATGGCAAAAACGGAACCCTTATAGTTTCGTCATGTCCGTCTGTCCGTATGTCACAGGCATTTTACTCAAAAACCACACAATGGATATTGATGAAATTTGGAATATAGATGTCTTGTATGAGCCGCTACTTAGTTTGGTAGTTGAATAACTAAAATAAATATTTTTACGGGGGGGGCCTCCATACATGTTAAAAAAGCTAAAAAAAAAATTTTCAGAAAATATCAACGTGTAGTACATAGTTCGGGTCTAAAAAGCAACTGGTCTAATTAGCAACTCCGTTGTTGCTAATTAGACCAGTTGCTTTTTAGACCAGTTACTGCTTAGACCAGCTGCTTTTTTAGACGAGATGAGACTAACCCCATAGTTCGACAGCCCTTTCAAATGAGAATACCTTTGGAAATAATCACTCTGAAAGTTGTGAAAATTGTGTCCCCCCCCCCCTCTATCTTCTAAACCGTGTGTCCGAAAAATATAAAAAAAAATTACAAAGTTAACGCTTACAAATACTTTCAACAAAACTTATTTTCAACAAAATCGGATTAACCGTTTTTGAGTTATTGCCGATAAACTGCGCTTTTCAACAAAAGGACGTAATTGCTATGAAGATACGCTCTTTTGTTGTTGTACTTTTTTACATCGTATTTTTTACCTTATAGTTACGGCTATGGAACCCTACACTAAGCATGGTCTGACATGCTCTTGGCCAGTTATTTGTTATTTTTCTAGGCGAGGTGAGACCAGAATCGGGCACGGAAACCTAGTTTCCAAATCATTTTTAGAGCACTTATTTGACTCTTAGGTCACTGTAAAACATATATAATAATATTCAGAACTGTATCTAGGGTTTCCTCTCACTTAGAACACGATACCGAACACTTCGCTCGATAGAAAAGTAGCGCGAAAACACTATAAAATAAAGTATTTTTTTCATTTTTTTTCATTTTGTTCATCACCAGTTACCTTTTCTGACAAAATTAATACCTGACAATCATGATTTCACAGTCATGCAGGGCATCCTCTCATGTTTGGGTTGATAACGTATACTTTTATGTTAGAAATCGAAGATAATCTGCAATAATCTGCATTCCGCCCGACCCTAGTTTGTATGTGAAATGCGAGCCAGGTCCTACCGCGCCTTAAATATATTATTTCTAAAATTGTGCAAGTGGTTTCCCTTGATCGATCTACTATTCCCACAAATATAGATAGATACGTACATTGGAAGTATCGGACGTGCAGACAAATGACTCAATTTCTGGCATGAGTGATTGGCCGTAGTGCGTCGTGTATAGTATACACTGTATACAAAGCCCGAGTAATCTACGCTACTGCAATAAACCGGCATCAATCTTGTCTGGAAATTGAACCAGTCTTGTGTGAAGTGTTGCTAGGCGACCAGATAAATACGGATATAGTTAGGCTTTTGCGTGTCCGGCTAAAATAATCGGTTTCCGGCCAATTTTTTTGTTGTACCTATTAATACTGAGACACAAAATCCTTAATAATCTAGGGTGTCCGGCCTTTTTACCCAAATATCCGGCCTGACAAGGTGGTCCGTCCGGCTATTAGGTTTGGCGACCTGACAACCCTACTTATGCATATAGGTTATTTCGGGGAAGTTTATCCATATGCGAGGTGGCCAACGGAAAAAAAATCGTGCGTGTGCGAGTTGGACTCGCGCACCGAGGGTTCCGTTCAAATACTTTAAATAAATACATTTTTTTTATTTAATTACTGTAAACTGTTAAGTAGTATAAGACGGTATTATTTGCCAAATTTCATAGTTTTAAGTGTTCTATGAGTTTTCTTGTGAGTGAAGATTTTTCTACCGACTATCTGTCAACCCTAGATGCAATTCCTGTATAAGCGTCCGGTGCGGCGAGACCGCAAATCTCGGCTCAGTCTAAATAAAGCGTCTAGACTTGGACATGTGTTGTCCGGGCGTGCAACGCGGTTGGATCCACACGCATTCTCGTATTTACGCGCAGCTTCGCCCGCGTTGTTCCCGTTACTGTCCCAAGGGAACTATTTACAGGAATATAAAGTTTTCTATATTTCAGTCGAGGACCAGGTCTACTTGCATGCCAAATGTGATCTCAATCCATTCAGTTGTTACCCCGTTATTTAGTAACAAACATCCAAACAACTAAACATCCAAACATCTTCACAAACTTTCAGATTTATAATACTTAGTAGTATTATAAATCTGAAAGTTTGTGAAGATGTTGATGGACTAGTACTAGTATTAGTAGTATACTAGTATTTACCCGCGGCTTCACCCGCGTTGTTCCCGTTACTGTCCCAAGGAAACTATTTATCGAGGTATAAAGTATCCGATGGTTTCAACCCTTGGTCTACTTGCATGCCAAATTTCAGCTCAATCCATCCAGTTATTTAATAATAAACATCCAAATATCCAAACCTCCAAACAGCCGAACATCTTTACAAAGTTTCGCATTAATAATATTAGTAGGTGTTACGTCCCTATATAAATCGGACTGGCAATCGTGTGATGTCAACACACTATTTGACAGGTATCGGACGAACCCCGTCTCTCTTTAAGTAGCTTCACTTCTCGTATACTTTGACAGCTCGAAAACGCGGTATTCATGACGTCTGTGCTGTCACTCTTTTGGTCACTCTCTTCCTAATTTACGACAAGGAACGCGTTGCTGCGCTCGGCTTCCTCTTGTATGTCGAATTAGTGGATTTTATGTCTGAATTTGTATGCACGAACTGTTGGTGCTAATTGTGAAGTGCATTGATTGTTTTCGCGACGCGAACGGCACATAATTTGGAATCTGAACCGGAGATTGGATTCGCCTCGGCGGCGACCCGGCCCTGCTGAAAACCCATTGAAGAACCTTGACTTGACTCCTGACTGATATAGACTTGACTGCCCGACTTTGACTTGACAAAATTAAGCCGACATCAACGGTCGCAGAGGTACGTACAGTCAGAGAACCTAAATTAGTATAAGTTTTTCGCACCCTGAAACGGGGTTAATTCTAGTCGGAGACACCCGGGTCCCGTCTAGAAGAGTAGGATAGGATAGGATAGTAGGATTAGTAGATAAAAGATAGATTATACTGATATGGCGAGTGGTTTTGCGAGTTTGCCAACCCCCATGACCATTTTGAAAGAAACCAAAAAACGAAATCAACAAAAGCAATCTACGCAATTATCGAACTTGCTCACAAAATTTCACGAGAATCTCGATTATCGAGAACACGACGTGTAGCGGAGAACAGCCGGACATCCGCCGGACTGACAGACATGCTAAAGCATTTATGTCCAAGTTGAAACGGAGACTCTTCACTCGCTCGGTCAATGAAAAAGGGATACGAAAGTTGGAAATTTAATCTTTGTTAGAAATATGAAAGGCAAGGTCACGTGGCTGATCACCAGCGTAAGGCTGGGTTTCCCACTAGGGATGTGCGAGGATGCGCAGCGAGGAATGTGTTCGTCATGAACCAATAGAAACAGCTCAGCGGAGCGAGGATAGGTAAATGAAGTGTTTCTATTGTTTCATCACAAACACATCCCTCCTACGCATCCCTGGTGGAAACGCAGCCTAATGGACCGACCAGCTTAAATACGAGGATCTCAAAAATTCTATGATGGATGTAACGCGATGAAACCGACCAGCTTAAATGCGAGGATCTCAAAAATTCTATGATGGATGCAACGCGATGAACCGGAGTCGATGGCGGCAATCTATTCGTGCCAAAACGATGACCACCAATCATCAGTCATCATGGATACGGCTGAGAAGACAAGATTTAGGGCATTTCTTCAGAAATATGTCTGCGGTCACCTCATTCATCTGGCCTTTTTTCATACTAAATGTATGGAGACAGATGAATGAGTCGCAGACATATTTCTGAAGAATAGCCCTTTAATGCCGTAAGTCTTGTCGCAGCATCTATCTTTTGGTAAATGTAGGTTATAAAATGTACGTAGATTGTTTGTAAACACGTACAACAGGGCTTTACCACAAATCTCCGATCTAAATGCAGATCTAAACACACCGTCTAGACTTGCGCGTGGGGCAGAGACGTCATTTACACGGCGCCAAGTAACCCACAGTATAGTAGCAGTAATTTTTCTTCTTACAGAAGGTACAAGCCGCGCAGCTTGTATGTGTGCGAACGCACTACAAGCAAAGTTTTACGAATGCGTAAGAAGGCGCGTTGTACGTACGGTTTGCACCGTCTGCGTCTCGACATTGAATAGGTACCGCGCACTCCTAAACGGCCGAAGAGCTAGTTGTCTGTCTTTATACTTTGGTATAACCCAGTTTAACGGTGTTCGTACACGGTGCATGTAGCTAGAGTAACAGTGGCGTGGCATCCAAAGAACTCGATTCCTACCAGCTTGCCTAATATCATTTGAACACCTTTTTCTACAACTCTTAAGGAAAATGAACGCCAACTCTGCACCGGCTTGTCCAAGGATATCATTTACGACACGCCACTGTAGAGTAAGTAGAGGCGTGAGCTACCTGCGCGAGCAGTATGCTGAAGCTTGATGCACCAGTTACGGGAGATCGGGTATGGTTGTCACAGCGGTTATTTGTCTTAGCGGCCATATGAAAATACTAAGCGAAGGAATAAATGCATCGATTGGTGTTAAAAAAACACAAGAGCTATACCTTTCTCCGTACTTTGCCAATTGATGCATTTATTCCTTCGTTTAGTATAATTTTATGGCCGCTGAAACAACCAACCTCTGTAACAACAACCCAGTCTCCCCTAAGTACATGGGAGCGGTGCGACGCGGCGACTCAACCCTACGGGCGACCCCACTATGGCTCTAGCACAACTGTGACACGCGACTCTCTCTCGCGCGACAAATGATACATGTCTCTTTCCACTCAATATAGCGTAACAGTGATAGGCGATGCTCTGTCGTGCGAGAAACGAAGTCGTGGATATTTATGCTAGACCGCCTGGCGCCGGGAGTGGCTCATGCGATAGAGAGAGTTCGGATGCCGTGCGTTCCGTGGTCGGATTCGAACATCAGTTTCGTTAGAAAGATAAACTTCTGTACGTAGTTCCTTATTCTGTGCTGGCGCGTAGTTCCGCCGCTAGTGCAGTCTCATACAATTTCATATAATATGAAATAGTTTATGCACCTGATACATAATGAGAGGCCTTAAAACATGAGTGTTGTTTTATGAAACGTGCCAAAGGCGAGTTTCATAATAAGATCTCACGAGTGTTTCGAGGTTTAGCTCTTGTGATTTGTTTAACACAGATCTATACATTTATTCCTTCGTTTAGTATTGTTTTATGGCCGCTGAGACAACAGGCCTCTCTGTGACAACTACCCTACCCTGTCTCTTCTACGGCTTGTGCGTCCTAAACTTTAAAGTCGTATAACTCAGGAGCATTATTCTACTGATTATGCTTAACTAATCTCTTTATTAAGTGGCTTAAAGTTTGTACGCGGAGCTTGCATAAGACGGAGTATATACAGGGTGAAGGTGCCTTCACCCTGTATATACTTCGTCTTATTCGTAAACAAAAGCGATCCAGTTTAGCCTCAAGTGAACGTAATATCTGTAGCGTTTTATAAGTTAATTAACCTCCTAATGGAAATAGTGTTTAAGGGCTTTTTTATTTAAAGTGCGTTCTTACTGACAGTTAGCAGGTCGTCACAGAACTGACGATTAGTGTCAAACTCCATACATTTCGTCACGGACTGGCAGGTTAGACGGTATTTAAACATAGCTTAAGTTTCGCCTAACCGTAGATTTTTAAATAAAAATGCCCTTAAGTGTGTTTTGCGGGGATGTTCTGTAACTTTTGACGAACGTGGATTGTTGTTCATATTATTATGTTGTTATTTGTGGCTATTTGATGACAGATCAAATCAGCTTCTTTTTATCGAGTGTCAAAACGCTCAAAAAGTAAGTAGGTATGCAGTTCAGTATGAAATGCCGACTGGGGACGTCACGTTAGTTTTTTGTCTTTTTAAAATCGTTGTCGGCACGTAAACGAATGTAGTTGATTTTATCTGAGATTTGACACCTGTAGGCTTATGATGCTACGCTTTGTCGCGAGATAAATAAATGATAAAGCATCCGTTACGTTCTGACAAATAGTGTGTGAGAGTGACGGATCATTTATCATTTATTTATCACGCGACAACGCGTACACCTGTACTGCTATCAAAAAGACATTTTGGCCATCGTGCTGCCAGCTGGTGGATTTATAATTTTTGAAACCTTCATTGGTGAAATATGTTTTTTTTTATTTATTTAACTCGGAAACATTTGATACATTTGTTTCCTTTAATCTCGGCACACATGCGTTTATTGGCGACCTTCCCATACAGTTAATTTAATCGTAGCATTTTCAATTTCAAAACATTAATTGAAACTTGCAGGTACACCATAGAGACTTAAGTTTTTTTTCCTCTTTGTTTCACTACTACTTTTCCATTGGGACATTCAGCAGTATGTTGGTTGTTACTATATTATTATTGGCTTGTTCGGCATGTGACCTGTGTCGCATCCTCTTTTAGACAGCTGGTTCACTGTGTCTGGACTAAGTCTTGTGGTATTTTATTAGAGACTTAAGTAGATTTTTTTTTTCAGGAATAGTAAATCGCGGGGACTCGTTCCGCCGGCGGCGCTCGCGCTCAGGCAGCCTCGCGCCGTCGCCCGCGCAGGCGCCGGAACCGACTGAGCGCCGAGTGGTCGCCCTACACCGCGTAGCCATGGTCGGCGCGCCGGGCGTTGGCAAGACCGCCCTCATCAGCCAGTTCCAGACCAGCGAGTGCATCAACGCGTACGACAGACAGAGAGGTGAGATACAGCTAGTAATATGTGATAGAGAGCACTTTACACCACGTAGCTATAGTCAGCCTCATGCCATCGACGGTGCGGAAGCCCGAGCCGACTGAGCGCCGAGTGGTAGCCCTACACCACGTAGCCATGGTCGGCGCGCCGGGCGTCGGCAAAACCGCCCCCATCAGCCAGTTCCAGACCAGCGAGTGCATCAACGCGTACGACAGACAGAGAGGTGAGATACAGCTAGTAATATGTGACAAACACCCTTCACCGCGTCTATAGTCAGCCTCGCGCCGTCAACCGCACAGGCGACCGAGCCGACTGAGCGCCGAGTGGGGAATTGTTCAAGTACCACCTACTGAAATGGAAAATTTATGTTTTCCATCACTAAATTGCACTTTTGGCGTCAAACGCCAAGCGTTGATTTGTATGGGCGCCAAACGTTACACGCTTGCCATACAAATCGACGAACTATTTCCATCTATCTCGATATATTTGGGTGTCCCTCGAGATCCCTAACATCGTTTGTCCTAAAATCACTTGCCCTAACTGTTTTGTCCTAATGGGTATTTGGCCTAACGATCAGTTGTCATAATAAGGTTTTTCCATAATGTTATCTTTGCCATAATACTCTGTTGTCCGAAGCTTTTTTGCCATAACTATTAATATTCCTAATGTTATTTTGCATATTCCTCGCGATCCCTAACATCGTTTGTCCTAAGCAACTAGAGTTATGCACGAGTTCTTAGCTACGAAAAGGCTTAAAAAGGGGGGACGGGGGGCCGAAGCCCCCCGCGAGGGGAGCGAGTGGGGCGAAGCCCCCCGCATGGAAAAAAGCAGAGAGAAAAAGTAGGTTAGGTTGAGTTAGGTTTAGGTTAGGTTTGAAACTGCGTCCCCCAAAAAAAACGAACTGCTGGCAGAAATGATGTGAGGGGATCAAATATTAGGGCATGTGAGTGTTAGGACAAATGATCATTATGACAAACAGTATTAGGGAATGCAAAAATAGGTTAAAAAAATTTAGGGATCCCGATATAGATCCGATATATTTCCGTGGTGCAAAGGCTCAGTGCGTCAGCTGCAGTATGACTTTCATCAACCCATCATAAAACACTATTGAAGTAATAAAGATAAAATATCGGACACGATCGCGTACAATCCTCGCTCGTAAAATGAAAACACCCTTGTATATTATTTTCAAGGTTTGCGGCAATTTTGTCATATTTTTCGGCCGTATGTAATTGTTTATCGATAGCACCGAGAACGATCGAGGGACATTAATCTCTCGGAAACCCGTAACATTAAACGCTCATCCGTTTAGAGGACATAGCTGCCGTTTTATTGCGTTTGGATCACACGCGTGTACAGTTGACAACATCTTACCGTAAAACGGTCCTACTTTGCTCCTACAGGGATAACTATGCTCCAAGCCTGAAAACATATTTCTAGCTCTGTTATTTGTTTCTTTGAAGTTCCCATTTTATGAGCAAATTTGGTCTATCTTTGCTCCAAGAAACATTTAGTATTTAGGAGAAAAGTTTTGCCGCGTCAATGGGTAACTTTGCTCCGAATTTATTATTTCTATATATTTGACGGAATAGAAATGATAGTGACGTATTGTTGAATTTATAACGCGTTAGGAAATACATTTTTCGTGTTATATATTAAACAAATATGTCTTAAAATTAAAAATTGACAGATTTATTTCTAATTTTCTAATTTTGGGGCAAATTTTCATTATTCATTTATTTTGGTGCAAAGTAGGACCGTTTTACGGTACTAGTATTATAATGTGAAAGTTAAGGATATTTGTATGTTTAGATGTTTGAATGATGTTTGGATATTTATTACTACATAATACGTAAATATGCAGAGCTAAATTATGAACATCTCATGAACGGCTGAACCGATTTCGATAAAATCATTTTTCAAACAAAACTAAATCAAAATCGGTTCTCCCGTTTGGGATCTACGATACCATAAATAGGCATACAAAGCCACAGATACACTGTTCAAAATCAGTTATATCCCGACTGTCAGTTTGACAACTCGCTAGTGTTGTCCTATCAAAGTCTTAGGCCGTTTACACACGTGGCCTATGCGTTTTGTTAAACAGTCAACCTTATCATACACATATACCCACATCAAACTTAAAACACCCTCTTTTTCCGTCGGGGGATTAAAATAACTAGACACCGCATTATTTACATGAGCATGCAAACATCATTATCATTTATTTTCTGATAACGCAAACTCGTTATGCATGGAGCATTACATTTTTAAATATTATTCACCAACGGATAGCGCTAGTAGGACTGTTTTGTCAAAATCGTTTTCATTTTTTTTTTCTAGAAATGCAAACCAAAATTGAAACACCTTTTATGTGAATGGGGTATGTTGTTACTAGCGATGAAAATTACATGAAAGATACATGTATCTTTCAAATACCTCTGTATTTTTCAATAAAATACAGTATCTTTCCTTGCGGATCTTCGATTGAATCTTTCGCAAGTTTAAGTTTTTTACATGTAAAATACATTGTATTTTTCGCATTATTATATTATATTATGAATAGTGACTCGGAATGTATTGGCTCTCATACAAGCAGGTGACTTTTCATTCCGCTCAGACTATATCTCGATATCAGTTAACTAAAGAGGTTGAAATTATCATTTATGACGAAATACTTATAAATTGTCGTTAATCTATGCTCTATGGCCTCTATGTGACGTGATCGTGAAGTCAATTTTGCGTCAAAGGCATGACAAGATTGACAAGTGCGGGCTCTGATTATAATACATATTTAACATGTAAAATACACAGTATAAAACAGGTATTATACGTGTATGATTGTATTTGTCAGACAAACGTCAGTTTTGTTTTATTCGAAAGTTACTTGTATTTTATAGGAAAGATACAAAATTTCGAAAGAAACAACATGAATCTTTCGCCATTTTCATCGCTAGTTGTTACACTCTAATACATTCATTGTATTGCTCATTATACCCGCTGACTGTACCTCAAATACAGCCCTTTTTATTACATCTACAAATCAAATAAAATCACGTTGTCACCCTAACATACGTCAGGTACTTACCGTCGAGAGGAAAACTCGTTTGTTTCATTTTACCCCCTTTTTATCTCACTCGCACTCGTTACGTCTGGACTGTGTGTCTCGCTCCCACGGCGTGACGTTTGTAATTCATTGTCATTAATTTGCAAGGATGCGTAGCGTAAATATCGAACAATGTATTTCGTGGCGCGTGTTTCGTGACATTCGTTTCATTTAAAACTGGATCGTATACTACACAGTTAAAGTTCAAATTTGAAGGTTGAACGTGAAATCAAGCGTGTTGATGCTAACACAAGTCTTTTGGAAAAATAAAGACATGTCTGCTTTGAGCGACGTAGCTAGTTGCGTCCTTATTTTACTGAGGATATTATTATGTGTCGAGAGGAGTGAAATACGAGTATATTAGGTAAGAGGCGAATGAGTAACAAAGCCAATAGAATATAGGACTCGCGCGTCGGTGATGCAGTGCCACTTCATAAGACATGTACATGTTATTTAGTGCACTCACATCTTAGAGAATTTATCCTTTACCGGATTTTGTTTGTCTGTTTGTGCGTGCATCTCGTAAACTTGATATTCAGATAGATTATGATCCCGTTTACCACATAGAAAACTTTTTATCTACTTAAGCCAAAGCAAAACGGTAACATTTTACTTTTTAACCTCCGCGAACG
Source organism: Eudemis profundana (assembly GCA_947034925.1). Taxonomy (NCBI): domain Eukaryota; kingdom Metazoa; phylum Arthropoda; class Insecta; order Lepidoptera; family Tortricidae; genus Eudemis; species Eudemis profundana. The sequence continues at coordinate 21,138,987 of OX344803.1, forward strand.
AAGTGAGTGGGTCCACTATTAATTATATTTAAAAAACGGTTTCTTGGAACACCTTCATTGTACAGACACATATCTAAACATCTCGTTTCATGGAGGAGCATTCAGGTTAAATTTAGTTTTAAAAAAATCAAATATTATTTATTTAGGACTTCGAATCCATAGAGTTGTTAGGGTAATACAATGGCTTATATATCTACTCTCTTTACTTTTCATACGTATATTTTCCAAGCGACAAGATTATGAAAGCGTTTACGCCGAAGACAATGTTAACGAGGTCCCACGACGCTGCTGGCAGGCAATATGCGACGCTCCCCTCACGACGAGGCCATGAAATAAGCGATCAATACACATCACAGACCATGCAACAGTCTTTTTTACATTTTTGAAAATCTATAGATGCTCCCTCCACCGATGAAAAGGTATACATTACATTTTATTTTCTTTTTATCATATAAGCTTCGCGACCCAATAGGTCTCTATGACGCTCGAGTAAATCCCCATTTAGCATCGTGGGCTCCCCAACTAACAGGCAGACTGGCCAATATTCAACGTTTTAAAATAAACATTAGGGGACATCTTACACAAACCGACCTGATCCCAAACTGAGCAATGCTTATGATACTTTTATTATAGCATTAACGTCTGCCGAGGGATTCTTAAGTTTTACTAAGAACCACCGTGAGACTCAAACATATTGAAATAAAAACGGATCACTCACGTTATACAATGTATAACGTTGTTTTTATAGGAAGCGAAAATTGAAAAATTGTATTACTCGGGCAGGATTCGAACCTGTATCTCTAACGGCTCTTCGGGCCAACACAGGCATTACCAATTGTGCAAGCGAAGCTTACCCAAATTTTCAATCAGTTTTACCCAACCAAGTCATCCAATCTTCAACCTCTTTACGCTTTAATGGTTGACAAGCAATTTTAGCACACAAGTTTTCAATTTTCGATTTCTATAAAATCATTATGCAATGAGGCGATGTACATACTTTATTTTATTGACTAAGCGAGCCCCAGGCATCTCCGCGTCAGCTTGGGCAAAAATGCTTCCGTATGTCTGTTTTTCCGGATGTCCGGCTGTCCTCTACAGGTCGCAAATCTCAACCGATTCTCGTGGAATTTCGTGAAGAGGTTCGATAACTATGTAGATTTTTTTATCGATTCAGTTTAAAAAAAAAGTAATTTTTCACCCGCGAGGTCTGCAGCTCACAGAGATAGTATGTATAGGTTCAGTTTTCTTGGCCCGCTACTACAAGTGCCCCACACGAGACGCTCACGTCGTCCGGAGTGCCAGCGGAAAATCCAATCTCCCGGCTTCATCAACTTTTTCCGATTAAACTAGTAATGCTTTGGCATAGTTTTATAAAAAATAAAAAAATAAAATAAAAAACATTTATTTCAGACTTTACGATCCATATAATGGTAGTTACAGGAAGGCTTAGAAAAACGATGTTAGTAACACTGAACAAAAAATAATAATATAAAGGTAAACAAAATAAATAAACCGAATTGACTGAGCAAACGCTAAGCGCGAGAGAATTGTCTACGTTTCAGCTTGGGGAAAAATGCTTTTATATGTTTGTCTGTATATCGGACTGTTTACTTTACACGTCGCATTTTCAACCAAAACTAGTGAAATTTTGTGAGCAGTTTCTATAAAAAAAAATTGACGATTATGTTGGTCGATTTTTTCAAAACGGCGGAACCACGGTTGTTGATAGATTCACGAGGTCTACAGCTGACAGAGCCACTATATACTAGGGACTATTACTATTTATTTATAATGTATAGGTTCAGTTTTCTTGAATCGCTACTACAATGGCCCCACGCGAGACGCTCACGTCGTCCGCAGTGCCAGCGGAAAATGCAATCCCCGGCTTCATCAACTTTTTCCGATTAATCCAAACCAAGATGAACCAGTAATTGTCCGCTTGTAGTTTTATAACCACATTTTATCCGGTTATCATCTTCAAATTGCTCGGAAAATTGAGGATTACAAAAATATTGTAGTCTATTATTTCCTTTTGAAGAATATTATCGCCAGTAATTTAAAAATAGTACATTACATAACTAGGGTGGTAATACAAAGAAAGGCCGAGATCGCAGATGTTTGCGGCCCGAGCTGCAAGCGAGGGACGTAAATATGCGATCGAGGGCTTTCTTTATTACCTCCCGTGTTGTGTACATCATTTTATGTCTACACTTGGCCAGAAAGTGGCATTTTCCGTACGCGTAGCGTGCGGAAAAAGTCACTTTATGGCCAGGTGTGGCATAAAAATACTTATCTTATACTGACTCCAGATAAACACGCAGTAAGTGTATACCTACCAAGTTCGTATGTAACTTTTGACGTTTTTCTTTAGGGCCGATACAGACGGACTGCAACCCAACTGCAACTCCCTACGATTTGTATGGGAACTGCATCACAATTGCACGCTGACTGCGCAGTTGTGATGCAGTTCCCATACAAATCGTAGGGAGTTGCAGTTGGGTTGCAGTCCGTTTGTATCGGCCCTTTTACATACAAGTATCGATATACTGTGATGTCATGAATTCATGATGCGATATTGTATGTAGGTTTGATATAATAACGTAGCTTTTTTTTCTGAACATCAAAGGATTATTGGAACGCAAGCAACTACAAAAATTAATATAAAAATATTTTTTGCTGTGCAAACGACCGACTTCAAAAAACCTTGGCTAATTAATCGTTGGCTGCGACATATACATAAAACAAAGTCGGGTTAGTACACCATTTATAACTCGAGAACGGGAGGACCGATTTTATGAACTTTCATTTTTTGGGTTTGTCTCTGCCCCGAAAAACAGAATAACCATTAAAACATCTAAAAAAATTAAAAATTCTGAAACGGAACGAAGTTCGCTGGGACGGCTAGTAACAAATAAAATCCGTTTAATTTTAAGTATAGCTTTCCAATGTGTCCAGAATGAAGCTTTCAGAAGCCATTTCAACTTTAGGTTGGATGTAGGCATATGTAACAATATATTGAGTTTTCCTGATTCCAAAGAAGCTAAATTATTGTACAAATTAGTAAAAAAAGGTCTTAACGCTAGATCATAGCATGTTATCTATATGTGTTGATTAGTTAATATTTAAATGTTGTATTAGTACCAAGCGGCATAGTCGCTTAAGTGACAAAGCTCGTTAAAACAAAGAGAAAAAAAAAGTATGGCTTGAGGTTGTTTCTAATGCCATTTTTGTCCATTAATCTTTGGTCTTTCTCTGGACCTACCTGAAATCGGAATATTCTTTTCACAGTAACTACAAAAATAGACGCAAACGACATTCGTGACCAGACCGAAATATTTGACCACATTCCTGCTTCACTGCATAACAATGACTGCAAAACTATTTACAAAATGCAGTTGAAAACAGTTTTCTACAAAGATAGGCTAGCCTGCATTCTACCCAACGTATACAAAATGTCACAAGTGACATGAATTTCCTATTAAGATAAGCCTTTTTGTATAAACTGTCGCAAAAGACTCACGCGAGGACATCACGCGATAGCAAATCTAATACAAAATTCAGTCTAACAGAGACAAGTGATAAAACACTCCATGCCTTATTAGATAAGGTTCAAAATCAAATAACAATAGCGTATGGGTTAAAGTAATTGCGGTCTCGTTGATAGAACGTTTAAAATAAATAAGGGAGCAGTGCTTTAATTTTAGACTTTAGTGAAACGGGTGAAGGTTGAAATTGGAATGTGCTTGTGATACCTATAGTTATGGCTGTTAGGATTGTGGAGGGTGCGTAAGGGTAGGAAATATTTAAATAGCTCACTTAGTGTAATCATGGTGGTGAAGAGATGTAGTTGGGTGAAAATTCGGCGTTTGACAGCGTTTTTTTTTCGCCATTATCATTTCCGCAAATACTATTGAAATAGGTCATGTTCAAGGTAATTTAATGCACTATTTTAGGAATCATCATATTTACTGGAAATATTTTGAATCCTCATAGCTTAATGTGGAAACACCACAATTTTATTATAATTATAGATACATTGAGCAAATACGATCGACTACAGCTAATGTGGGCTGTAGTCGATCGTATTTGATTTTTCAATGCATTTGCTCAATGTATCTATAATTCAAGGTAATTTTTTTATGATACCGAAAGGCAGTCCCGAGACTGAGTCTAGGTTGATCAAAATTATGGCGGCTTACTCTTCCATTGTGATAATAATCGCGTAATAATAATGACGTTTACCCGCGCGGTCAAAACGCTCGAATATTCACCTAGTTGGTTAGGGTATTTTCAACACACTTGCTCATAAAGTCGCTATTATTTCTTATTCTTACGCCCGGATTACGGTTTACTACACACAAGTGCGTTTTACTTTACATTACCGCACTAGTGCTATAATTACCGCCAATTGACAAATGAGAGCACGCCGTGGGGCTCGGTCGGCTGATATTATACCCGCTCCACGCAGCGCCGACACCGTGTACCTGTACAGTCGAAGTCAAAAATATATTTACACTTTTCGACCTTATTCCAAGGAAATAAGGTGTTGTTAGATAACCCACAAAATAAATACAAAATCAGAAGATCTAAATAATAAGTATATTTTTTTATTCGCGAGTGTGTTGAAAAAAGTGTGGCAATCGTGGGCAACACAGGCTCGACTGTAATGGCCAACATAGCCCACTCGTATCATAATGCACTATTACTTTACCCTGTGCTCTGTATTAGGGTGTCCCAGATTTTGCGAAAATTTAAACTGAGTAACGCATACCCTCTAATTATGTTTTTTATATGCTAAAATGCTCCTAAACCAAAAATCAGCTCATTCTGTGTAGGTATGAGAACCCGTGCCGACTTCATTCTTTTTTCATATTACCCGGTTGAGCTAAGTTTGCACCTGATTTCCTTAGCATGACATACCAAACGCAACCGAGATATAATAGATTCCCGGATTGAGCTTCTGCTTTGACTTTTATTGTTTAATTGTGACGAATTTCTATAAGATAGTGGTCAGATAGAATCAGAGTGTGCAACTACATGTGCATTTCAAGCTTTTCACTTCCAGTGACTTCACAAATATGAAGAAATAAAGTCGCTGAATTTTGAAACTGCTATGCGGTATTTTACATAATCTATGAACAACACATATTTTCTAGCTCTTAATTAGTCGCCACCTTTGGTACAAAATAATAAAATGCGATTTAATTATATAAAAAAAAAACACAATAGTTGCGCCCTTCAATCCCGGTTGCGTTAAGTTTGCACCTGGTTGGTATGTGATGCCAAGAACACCAGGTGCAAACCAGGTTTAGGATGAAGTCGACACGGGTTCCCATACACAGAATTAGCAGATTTCTGGTTTAGGAGCATTTTAGCATATGACAAACATAATTAGAAGGTATGCGTTACTCACTTTGGATTTTCGCAAAATCTGGGACACCCTACTCTGTATGTCTACTTACCTTAAATGTTGCAGCTGAGGCATAACGGAGCTGATATTGTCAACTTAATAAGAGCTCCGTTATAAATAGAGGTTATAAAAAATACTTCAAAATAGTCGTGCTGTTCAGTTCGCGTAAGATAGATACGTAGTTGTTATACTGGTTGGTGTGTGCTATATTGTTGACATTTAATAATCGATGTTGTCCGCACGAGTGCCCATCGTTCCGGTTAAATGGCTCCTGTCAATAAATATTAGGTGACGACCGGGTAGTTTAACAGCCTAAAATATAGTTATATTTACATATTTCCTACTCATGTATCAGAAAGGAGTTACAAAAGTGACGATTTGAAAGCTCTTGATACTAAGCCTACTTGAATAAAGAATACTTTTTCTTTTATTCACGATAGGTAAGAATTTGACTTTGATCTTACCTGTTGGTAAGTCGATTATGGAGCATGTTTACCTAGATAGTGCCTATGGCATAACACATAAAGAGGGTTAAGAAGAATATAACCTTAATTGATGGGTCTGCATAGCTACATCTAAAATTATGTAAATATGTTGAAACTTATATGTGTTGAACTCTTTGTGGGCAACTCAGCCCACATAAAAATCATCCCGCGGGCTCATTGGCCCTTTTAATATGATTCAAAATCATGAAAATATAAAAAACAACTAAAATTTACAACCTATTTACCTATCTAACAACCTACATAACATAAGTAGTTCCTTCTTACGTTATTTTTGTAAGCTTATTCAATGATTTACGGACGCTAAGTTACAAAGCCAAGTCTACGAGTTGGCGTAGCACTGGCATCGTAGAACTTTCGTAGCACCTGCTACGCTTCATACTTTGGAACAAGACGTTCCACACGCGTCAAATGCAGCTTTTAGTCTAATTCACTGCCAAGCATCGCTACGTGTGCTACGCCGCAGTTCGTAGCAAGTTAATTCCCGTATGTAGCGAAAACCGTGCGTAAACGTTGAACCCGACCATCGGGTCGGTGGCACTCAAAGTGCTAAGATACGAACACTTATAGAAATCTCGTACATCTTTCACTGCCCAATTTTTTACAAATATTTTTCTATCTATATTTTTTGAATATCTTACAAAATTTTAAATACAAGGTCTACTGATTCATAGATGCGTGACTCCAACAAATTAGATTAGCAATATACAAGGCGTGTTACCTGCCCTACTGAGTTATTCTAAAAGATCGTAACTTCATATTAGTAATGAGACATACGTCCTTTTTTATCAGAAAGCTGAAATTGCCGCCTCCCAGTATGATAATAAGCTCATTAACCTCTCATTTGGAGTAGACACGATACTAAGTTTTGGAGATATTCGGCAAGTAAATTACGTTATTATGTAACTGAGTTACAATTACCTACAATTCATATGTCGTCGTCGTGTCGGGGCTATGAAACCAGCGATAATTCTCAATGGAAACGAAATACTTGGTTAATACCAACGCCGGTGGTACAGTCAAGTTCATCATTATCTGAGCAAAGATTGGACCAAAAACATCTGAACAAGACCCTATTGTCAGAAGCATAAGAACTAGATCAGATATTTTTGATCCATTTTTTGCTCAGATAATGATGAACTCGACTGTACCAAAATTATGAAATTGATGAGGGTAAAATTTCGCCATACAATACCTATGATCTTATATGTAGAACGACAGCGGCAAACGCCGTACTGCGTATGTGTGTTGACTTACACAGATGCGTTGCATCATGGATGTATAAAATAGAAGGATACCGCGCGGTCTAAGACGCGGGTGAAGCCAAGCAATGGCCGCCGAAGTGAGGATGTGTGCGTTGACGGCCCAATGGCAGCCGACCGGCCCATTATGCTGGTTGATGTGTGCGTGCGTGCGTACAAAGCGCCGGCTCATTGCCGGCTCATCATGAGTGCTTCACTTATCTGTTCGCGACGCTACGTCCATTTATTTTTAAGGTCCTTGCGTAGCATCATTTTTGTGAGTCAGCAGTCAGCAGGACGACAGCGGGGCTTCGTCAACCTGCTCGCCGGATACGCAATCAAAAAGCCTAACTATGTCCGGCTTTATCCGGACGCCTGGCAATGCTACTCGCGATTATGCTGCTAACAAAGATAACACAATAGTATCAGAAGAGCAATAGTTAAGAAACAAGTGTTTGGATTCTAAAACTCACCACAAAAAACCGCGTTTACTCCGCGAAGGTCGTAACGAAAAATCGCCAACGCTAAGGCCTCACTAATCTAATGCGGGACACGCAGTAATCAGCATGTCGCGACATGTTGAGTGACGCGCTGGTGGCCCGCCCGCGATAAACACATTCGTCGACCTCTTTATTCATACGGCAGAGTTTGCGTAAGTAGGACGACTGCGTTCAAGTTCTTGCTTTATTTTTAAGTAGGTAAGTAACTTTAAAAAGAAACTGGTCTTGACTTGAGGTCTACAGTTTATTATGACGTGTGAATAAAAATCATCGCAAATTGTTAAGCGATTTCAGCAGTAATATAATTCAATATAGCCACACATCAAATTTTGGAAAAAAAGAAACATCTCTAATGGAGTTAATAACCGGTGAAATTTTTGACTTTTTATTTTAACCATATATGAACGATGTTGTGGGTTCATGAGAGTTATTACATTGAAGACAATTAAAAATATAAGTATATTAATATGAATTACTTATTGATCCCTATTAATTAGGTTATGTATACCAACTCGTATCTACATACACGGCACGCTAAGCATAAAGCAGTATTTTTCTCACACCTTACAGCCAAAATATAGAAGCGTATAGTAAAATTCATAAGTGTTAAAGTGTTCTTCAAATTACTTAAAAATAAAGGTATAATTAATTCTACCAAGAATTTGCTTAAAATTACTTATCCCAATCAAAAGTGGAATTTAAGAACCGTCGAAATGAATCCTCAACCTCACTTCCTAATAAATTTGGAAATAACTTTAGCAGGCTCGCATCACACTTCACGGTGTCTTCAAATTTAAACCTTATTTGGTCGGTGTAAGGTTATTGTGTAAGTGTACGTTTTAGAGAAATAAGGACTTGTGTGTGTAAGAGATGTAAGAGTTGCGAAGGGGCTATCAAAGTTTAAGTGTCCCTGGATAATTAATAAAGTTATACTTTAAATTCTTTACACAAGTATAAATTTTGATTAGAGACTGCACCGGTTATTGAACTTCTATTTTATCCTGCAATAACTTTTTCGTCTTGGGCTTTGAAGAACTTTTTAACTTAATTTAATTTGTGTGAACAAAATTTGAGTCACGTTTTAGACGTTGATTTTACGTGACGATTTGACGTGTTTCCTCTTTCTCTCTGAACTCTGGTAAAGGTTGCCGTAAGTTGATGGAAATGGATAATCTTTAGGGGAGACCTATATTCAGCAGTGGATGTCTCAAAGTTGAAAATATGATAAAGTAACAAATGGGATGCTAAGGTGATGATAGCATCATTCCTATAAGTGAAGGAACTATGAGTTGGCAGCACAACATTGACACAAAAGACAGTATGCGGACAGTAAAGGAAATTTATCAGGCCTGAAAAAAATACTGGTTATAAATGTAAGGCATAGTAAGTCGTGGCTACACTAACGTAAATCATTCATCATCGTGACTTTGACGGCGTTTCCCGTTAATGTGGCCCTAGCATGATAGAGTACGATATTCGAATTGGCTGCACCCATTTACGTATACAAAGACAGGGCTAAGCGAGCGCGCAGACGGTTCCAACGCTTTGGCGGTAAAATACCGCCAAATCAATGCCAGTCGGCCGTGCGACACGCGGCGCGTGCACTGCGCAGCAGCTGCTGGTCTTTATAGCTGCATTTTTTGTTACGGGGAAAATAGTTCCGAACTGTTCGGATGGGCCTATCCATACTTTTGAAATCATTGGCTGCATCAGTTCGCACCACCTTCGTTATCCACGTTCTCTATATGTTCAATACGTTCATAGTGTGATCCTAGACTTACAATAAGGAGATTCTAAATCTCACTATTTTCTTTGCTTCAGATCCTGATGCCGAGCAGAAAGTATCAATCATGCTGAACGGCGAAGAATCCGAACTATACTTTGTCAACTGCACCACTACTAAGGTAATTGTTGAGTGTACTGCCAAAAATACTTTGCCAACATGGCCAAGGTATAAGACAAACAAGTACGAGTAGTCCAACTTCGGCCGTTTAGGATCGCAACACGTACTGGGGCATTCTTACGCATTGTTAAAACTTTGCTTGTAGTGCGTACGTACACGGCGCGCACACATTCAAGCGCGCGATGTACCTTTTGTAGGAAGAAAAATTACTGCTATTATACTGGACATGGCTAGTGCTAAAAAAGACACTGATCAATACAATACAATACAATACAATCATACTTTATTGCACACCAAAAGATAAATTACAATGCAAACTTATACAAAAACATTGGTAAACAATAGGCGGTCTTATCGCTAAAGAGCGATCTCTTCCAGACAACCTTTGGGTAGCGGAGTTGATATAAAATTAACAAAACTAAATGAGTAGGTGGTGAGGAATAAACGATGCAAAAGACGAAGAATGCACACAAATAACTAAATACAAGGGAAGCAATACACATACGTATATAAATTAATACATAAACCTACATATACAATACATAAATTACATTATATATATAAACGAAACATATATATATATATATATATATTTACAACAAAGCCTGCAATAAAATAGAAGCAAATAGTGAAATCAATCATGAGTAGCACCGGTTATCCTACCACTATTATAAATACAAAAGGTTGTGAAGAGTGCGCTATAACATGGCGTATTTCAAGAAGTGTGTTAACGGGCACTCAAAAGGTCGGCAAGGCTTTGCTGTTGCAGATACCCTTGGCGGGCGGTGATGACTGCTTTCTTGGTGGTTCGTCTGCTCGTTTGCCACTTATTTATAACATTAAAAAATATAAATAGAGCGGTAACAACTGAATGAATTGAGATGAATTTTAACATACAAATAGATCAAGTCCTAGGTTGAAGTTGAACCAAAAATATTGATCCTGATAAAGAGGTCACTTGGAATTTAACAGGTTAACGCAGGCGAATAAACTCATTATCAACTAAATTGACATCTGGTGAGCTAAGATTATTAGCTTCTACTCTTTCACAAAAATACAACAAAGACTAAGACTTTCATCACCCCTTTTTCACTAAAGCATAGATTATATTGGCCCCATACAAACGCATCAAACGGTAAATTCAAACCGAATCAAATAAATACTCGTATTCCCACATTACTTATGCTCGACTTACTGAAATATTTTCAACCAACAACTGTACTGTAGATCAGAAAGGAAACGTCAATGTCGTCCTATATATAATTTAACCCGAGAACTACCTACTAATAGTTAAACTATGTCTGTTCGCTCGTCACTTCAGCCTTGACGAACCACAATAGCTTCTGATTTTTTATGAACCTACTGTGTGCCATTGCTAAGCAAAAACCTCTGTCTTCTGCATTGGTCGTCCTTTCGAAATTAAACAAAGAAAGAAAGATAGAAAATACAGATATTTATGACAGCACAAAAAATTAGTAAGTAAGTAGAAAAGAAAAAGAAATCAAAAAGGTCCCGGAGTCCCAGGTGCCACAAAATGAGTCCAAGTCATTTCGCCATCGCCGACGAGGTCAGCTCCGTTTCCATTTTCAGTTTCCAATCCGTGGTAATTTTGGCCTACAACTCGCTCGGCAAGCGGCAGATGTGACGAGCCCAGTCCCGATTGGCTATTTGAGGACAAATCAAATCTTTATGAAGTCTCGAAACGCTCAGATAGTATGCAGTTTCCAAGAAAAACTGACTTCTGACCTTAAAATAAATAGCCGGACGGAGCTTCGCCAACAGAGGACTGAAACCATTTTTAATAAGCCAGCTGCTTGTACTTACGACCAGCCCGCACACATCAACTAGTTTTTTTATTGCGAGCAGCACACACACATAGTCATGCTCCAGTTTTTTATTAGTGAGACTCCGTCCGGCTATTTATTTTAAGGTCCTTGCTTATGACATGATCAAATTTGGGCCTTATTTTTAGTTTTAGTCTTCTAATATCGTTGATGGCACGAAAGTCAGTATAGCTAGTCCAGTATTTTTACAAGCAATTTTGGAAGAAAAATGTGATGGTTAGCGTTAATTAATTTATTCTGATTATTGGAAAATGATGAAAGAGAAGAGGACAATCCTGAATATTACTGCAAGGAAAATGATAGGCCATTTGATAAGATACGACAACTTCTTTAAAACCATACTGGAATGAAAGATAGAGGGAAGGCAAGGTAGAAGAAGACTTAGAAGCAGCTACATAAGTAGATCAAATAAAGGAAAAAGTTAGTGTCATGTCTTCAAAACGTCAAGAAGCTGGCGTACAGCAAGCAAAATTGGAAGCAACTCCACCGACGAGAGTGTAGCTCTTAAATTAATGATGATGATTGGAAAACACCCTATTACCTACTGACTCTGTTTACGAACTTTTATTACTAGTAAATGGATCAAACTATAATAGGAACAATGACGCTGAAGTCGTGAATAAAATACTGGAGTTGAAATATGGCTACGTTACCTTCACCTCGATAGTAATCTCTTTGTGGTATTCGGTTCAGCCAAATGTAAAGGCTAAGCCGACCGTGCGAAAGAGCGTTGTGTAAGAAAGGCATTACTCTCAGTGATAAAGGGCTGAAAGGTTGACTAACCCTGTTACTTTATCAATGATTGATGGTATTATGGTTTTTGAAGCAGCTTTAATACACTGGCATATACCTTCTACTATTAAGCTTATACTAGCTATTAAGCTTGGTTATTTTATTGCAAGTTTTCAAGTTGCCTCTTTAAATTTTTATACGAGTTTTTAAAATGTCTAGCTCGATGGTACTATATTCCACTGTCACTAAATTTACATAAGTACGTATGCCAAATTTTGGTTACTACATATCTGGATATATATCAGCAAGCGATTGAAACATTGGAAATTTTGAAACTACAACTGACTGATAAACTGCTAGATAAGCCACGGATGTCCACTTCTGGACATAGGCCAGTCCCATAAACGGTGCTTAGACAATCTCGTGAGAGTAGCGGGGAGTCGGTGCATGCGGTCTACACAGGATCGCAGTCTGTGGCTGTAAGTGTAAGGGATACCTATGTCCAGCAGAAACTACATCCCAATCAACGTGCCTAGCCTCGTTCAGCGCGGCTCAGCACTGGTGGATTCCTCGCACTGCTCCGGTCGAAACGCAGTCTACAGGTATCTTTGGATTTGTCTCGGCCACCTGAGTGTCAAATTAAATAGGTTTCTTTTTTAAATAGCCGGCTAGAGTCCAACTGCTGGGCGAAGGCCTTCGCTCTAGATTTCCAGTCATTCCGATTCAATGCGTTAGTTTACGTCAAAAATCGAATCAGAGACCGATTTTTCGGCCATTCTCACGAAGTATGTCTGCGGTCACCTAATTACTGCGACGCTGTTTTCATACTAAATGTATGGAGACGCGGTAATTAGACGCAGTCATACTTCGTGAGAATTGCCGATTTGCAGTCGGGGTTTAGGTTTTTTTTTTGTAATAAAACAGTTATGAATGAATCCCAGCGATCCGTGTTATGTAAAGAGAATGACGGTGCCAGCTTGAATTGCGTTGGGCAAACCGCGGCGGACAGCCGCATGCAGCCTGCGGTCGAAGGCTCTTGAGCTTTATTTATGTCTACAGAATTTAATATCTTTTTAACCGACTTCAAAAAAAATAAGGTTCTCAGTTTGTCCATTTTCATCTAAGTCCTCTTAAAAGCAGGTGAAAAGTGCTCCAATTTTTAATATTAGTCAAACCGATTGGTATTTAGTTCTATTAACGCTATGGCATCAACAAATTGGTATCTATCTACAAGAATGTATATAATTGTTTGAGATAGTTTCTGTGGCATTTCCAAATGTAAGAATTACCGCAAAAATATTGATACGGTAGTCCTCACCTAGGTCTCGGGACGTGTGAGGCAAAATAAATATTCTTTGTATTGAAAAGTATGAGATTAAGCTCACTAGCACGTTCCATCACCGACCAGCATTTGTCATACCGTGCCTGATACGTTCGTAGTGCGGTCATGGTATGATTCGGTGTAATGGGCAGAGACCTTAAGAATGTTCAATGACCGATGAATATACGGATAGGCAATTCGAAAGTGCCGAGGTTTTTAAGTTAAACTTAGCTCGTCTTTCCAAGTATCTTCGAATCTTTGAAAATATTTCACAATCATGCAGAATTCAGCATGCATTAGAAGAACCAAAATTCTTTTTGTTGCTGTTTTATGAATAGCATGATTAATAAACGAAGGCTTTCATAAAATCCTTTTGATCCAACATGAAATCTTGCAAGTCAATATTGAGCTACTAATATTCAGATAATAGGTATCTGAATGACTCGAAACTTTGTTCCTTTAATGGGTACAATGACAATGCAACATTGTGTTCAGTAAAATAGGTGATTAAGAACATTTTGACCGACTTAAAGGACATTCTGAGAATTGACCCGCATGTTTGCGCATGTTCTCGATTACGTGAAATTTTAATACCTAATTAGTGTGTACCTATTTCTAATAATTACATGTGGGAATTCATTGAATACTTTTTATAAGCTATTATTTAACTTGCAATGTTAACAACAATTGAATGATTGTTAGTACGTATGTTTGTTCGTGTCATATTTTGTAATTGAATTTAAAGCAGTTATTCTCAACAAATGGAGATGAAATTTTGCATGGATATTTCAACAGATGACAATGCATGCATATTATCATGTTATGGAGCTAATCCGATGATGCAGCTGGAAAGTGGCCACATAATCATTGTAATTACATTAGATAAGCCAATCGTGTTTTGGCTCATTGAATTTGTTTTGACATGCAGTTTACGATACAAAAAGGTGTAAGCGGCAATAAAATACTCGTCTCAAAAATAAAAATAAACCGGATTTCCGAGGAATAGGTACTTTATAACCTCATACTTCTTTGTTGCAGGAGGAAATCGAACGCTCAGAGCCGCCAGACGCGTTTGTAGTGATATACAGCGTTGTGGACAAGGCGTCGTTCCAGAAGGCCGAGCAGGAGTTAGCCAGGCTACTGGACAGCGACATGCTGCGCTCGAGGCCAGCGGTGCTGGTCGGGAACAAAATCGACTTAGCGAGGAGTCGTGCCGTCTCCACACAGGGTAAGATGATAATGCAGCTGTATGTCTGGTTACTGGACAGCGACATGCTGCGCTCGAGGCCAGCGGTGTTGGTCGGGAACAAGATCGACTTAGCGAGGAGTCGTGCCGTCTCCACACAGGGTAAGATGATAATGCAGCTGTATGTCTGGTTACTGGACAGCGACATGCTGCGCTCGAGGCCAGCGGTGCTGGTCGGGAACAAGATCGACTTAGCGAGGAGTCGTGCCGTCTCCACACAGGGTAAGATGATAATGCAGCTGTATGTCTGGTTACTGGACAGCGACATGCTGCGCTCGAGGCCAGCGGTGCTGGTCGGGAACAAGATCGACTTAGCGAGCAGTCGTGTCGTCTCCACATAGGGTAAATAAGATAGATAAATAACTAATCATAATAAACGAAGAAATGCAGTGAGGTTGGTTGCGGGACGTGTTCCTTCACCCAAAATGCTCAGATCAACCATCACTGACTCCAATTCTTTATTCAGCACAATTCACCAATTTTCTGACATGCAAAAGATTGACAACCAGTAACAAAACAGAGCCAGAACCCCGTCAATTTTGAATAAACCCCCTAACGCCGACATATATATCGACACAATTATTTTTACCGTATGTCTCGTCTCATTGGTTTTATACGGTAATTTTCTAAAAGATAACTAGTGAAATAAAGCAACCGAAATAAAAAGAAAACGAACGGTTTCTGAGAAAAAAATGACTCGCAAAAGTTATTATGACAAATATACATTATGACTTTAAGGGCCTTATCACAATGGCGATTTGCGAGCGAGTTGCGAGCGTGATTTCATACAGATTTCGATCGCGGCGAACTCTTTGTAACGTTTGATCTAATCTAACGTTTTGTATTAGAGTTGTGCCCGCTCGTTCTTTGAAAAGAGCGCTCCGATCTCGGTCAATCGGTCAAAGGAACTAGTTCGGTCTTTTAGTTCCTTTAGTTCAGGAGCAAATCTCGAAATCTGAAGGAAAGAAAGGAGCTAGCTATTAAATATTTTATTTCGACTCATTCGATCATTCGCTCCCAACCGATTTGTACCGACGTATCGACTACTGAACTAAAGGACCGAAGACCGATTAAGAGCGCTTAAGAGGAACTAGTTTTTATCGGTCCGAGGTGAGATTTTATTCCTTTTAGTTCTTCTGTCCTGACCGACACAAGCCTATTTTGTATGAAAACACGCCCGCAACTCACTCGCAAATGTCCATTCTCACGAAGTATGTCTGCGGTCACCTAAATACCGCGACGCTGTTTTCATATTAAATGTATAGAGACGCGGTAATTAGACGCAGTCATACTTCGTGAGAATGGCCGCAAATCGCCAGTGTGATAAGGCTCTAAATAATAACACGCACCCGATACCGAATACGTTAAATAAAAAAATCGAATGCTGCAATTTCTAGAAAATCTTCGTAGTTTGCATTTGAGCCTCAATTTATAACACAAATGGAAATTCCAAAGGAATTTTCTCCAAAGAGCATTAAATTTTAAAATTGCCATTAGTATAAAAACCCAGGCATACATTTACCAGGCTTTTTATCAAGATATGACCAGTTTAATACCAGACTAGAAAAGTGCGATAAATACAAATCCAAATAACAGTGCCTGTTTTTTATCGTGCGACCACAATTATTTCGTAGATTGGAATCAGGTGACAAGGAAACTCAAGAAACATTATCTTAACTGCAATCCGCCCTTATTGCGCAAGGGTATTAATGGCACAGTCAGCTACAGCGAAATTCGTTTATAAATATTATATGCTTAGAGAAATGCGGACCTCGTAGGGAGTAAGTCTGAGATTGGGTGGATTTCACAGCGTTTCAACCGCCGTCATCACCAACACCGATTTTATGATTTTTAAAAATTAAATAATTTTTGATCAAAACATATAAAAAGTATGTACCATTTTCGGATGTTATTAAAATAATGGGACACATTCATAAAGAGAATCGTCGAAATTTCGGGATTGGTGATGACGGCGGTTGAAACGCTCTGAAATCCACCCGATTGCCCGTCCACTGGAGAGGAGCGAAGTGGAGAGTACCAGAGCTACACCAATAGAATAATCCACGTCTGCTAAAGCGGAGCTTAGATTCTATTGGTAATATTAGTGTCTGTGTGTGTTTTGCTTGCAATAGAATATTTTATTATTTGGGTAATAATTTTACGGCAGAGTAATCATCAGTTACTAATTTTTCGCGTATTTTAATTTATTAAGGATGCAAATTTAAGTGCCAATATATCAAGGGATGTAGGTAATACGTAGCACTTAAATTTTCATCATAAATAAATGAAAACGCGATGAAAGGGTAACTGTTACAATTTTCATGAATTCACCCATTTGTATTGTATTGTAATATCAGCTCAGCTCCGCTTCTCCGCTCCGCTCCATTGGACGGACGTTTCCCTATGCCCAGCAACCGTCACACAATGATATCTGTTGGTATTCAAATGTATCTTTGTGGTCGTGAAATTGTCCGTGTGTTGTTTCATTCGTTATATCAGTTATTTGTTAGTATCGTAGTGACGACGATTTTTATGTACGCGTGGTATCATCGTAATTCGTTCTATTCGTTTTACGTTCAATTCGTATTTCGTCTCATTCTACAGGGTGGGAGGGACTATACCGACATACTTTAGCCATGAATTCCTGGTGGTGTGACGAGTAAAAAATGTTATATCAACATGGGTCGAATATTGTCATTTTACATTAATAGTCTTATGGAACAAAATAAATCAGTAAATTAAGCCCCTCGTTATAAACATGTCCTTACTGGCTGAAAAGTTATCAAAAAGAAAAAAAAAGCTAAAATGGAAACGAAAGGTCAATTTTTTGGCCTCGTAGTCGCTTACCATCAAATACTGCGAAGGTTAATTCCTGTTTAGTTAAAGGATTTTAAAAAAATAGTAAAGGTATCTTAGTCACATTTATTAGGGCTTGTTACACACTTGGGATTTTTCATTTACAAAATAATGAATATCTCGGAAAGTAAGCGTTTTTCGACTATACATCACATAACATTTTTTACTTCTAATAGTTGTTAGAATCTATAGTTAAAGTTTGTCGGTATAGTCCCTCCCACGCTGTATATTCGTCTCTCTGGGGTCGGTCCCTCGTGTCTGAGGATCGTGGTCAGCATCAGGGTTGCATCTGGCGCGGATGATCTGCCTCCACCGGTTTCTGTCCTGCGCGTCTCTTACAACCGTGTAGACTTTGGAGGACGACGAGTCTTTCACTTGATCGGTCCATCTTGTTGGTGAACGACCGCGTGATCTTTTGCCTTCGGTTGCCAACGGTTGTTCCCAACCACAATAAGTTTTTCTAGATTTTCGTCACACATTCTTTATTAAGACTATTCTTTATTCTTTACTAGCATTTTCCCGCGGCTTCGCCCGCGTTTTTCCCGTTATTGTCCCAAAGGAACTCTTTACCGGGATAAAATGTATCCTATGTTTCAATCCAGGACTTGGTCTACTTGCATGCCAAATTTCAGCTTGACCCATCCAGTTGTTACCTCGTTATAAGGTAACAAACATCCAAACATCCAAATATCCAAACATCCAAACATCTTCACAAACTTTCGCATTTATAATATTACGTAAAGGGATACATAATAGTACATTGTGTATCAAGGGCGGTAGGTAAGGAATTACAAACGAGTGTTTGTTACAAGGCCGAGGCGAAGCCGAGGGCTTTAATAACACGAGTTTGTAATTCCTTTACCGCCCGTGGCACACACAATGTTTTTCATCACACTTGTGAGGAAATCTAATTAAAATTAACCTTACTTAACCTAAATAAAATTGTAAAACTGACAGTGACATTAGTGACATATCCATAGACAATGCGCAACGTTCGGAAACCATAGCGGTACAGACCTAAAACGGTTGATTTTATAATTGCAAAATACTGAAATACACTATTGAAACATTTAATTAATGTTACAGAAATATGTGTTTACATGTATTTGCAATACCAGTTCTCTTTAAATAAATATTTCAGTGATAAAAGTTAAAAAAGTAAGTTGGCGTTTCCTTTGAACATGACAAATAAGAGTAAAACAGAACCAGCGTTTCTATTTTAAAAAGAAAACCATTACGCCCTAGGGCGTAATAGCTCATTTACGGCCCGCAAAACCTACGTGTAATGCACCATTTTCGAGCAAGTGTGATGAAAATAATGTGTGACGAATAAAGAATGAGACGAAATACGAATTGAACGAAAAACGAATAGAACGAATTACGCTGATAACGTACACGTGTATATGTAAGCTTACATAGCGCAGCACTCCCCCCCCCCCCCCCGCAAAATGGCTGATTGTTTTGTATCGGATAACGTGTGACTCCATTCCGTGGTGTTCTAGCTTGACGTGTCCCATATTTCAGAAAAATATGCATTCTGTCTTTGTCGTAAACTGGCTCGTATCTGCATTACGTCATAAAGCGTGGGGAGCTACGCAAAGGCAGACAATTATGCAGAGGGACCTGTGACAGATACCAGGTCTGCAAAGCAATGTACAGTCGGCTAATGAAAATGTACACTTTCGTACGTTGTCATAACAAACTTCAAACAGAGTAGGGACAGGAAAGAAAGAAAGAAAGAAAATACATTTATTTGTGACAGCAAAAAGTTACAAAACATGGGAGAAAAAAAAGAAAGGAAAGGAAAGGTCATTCGAATCGATCAGATGTACACTAACGAGGCCTAATACCTTATTTCTTTTTAAATTAGAATTTAATGGATATCGGTATTGAGAATATTCTGGTATTGCAAGCCCTATACTAGGTATATCAAATTCGCTTTTTTTTAGTACAGTCGATTACAAAGATATCGAGAGATACGGTGGATTTTAAAGATACGGTAGTAACTTCAACCGTATCGATTTCTTATGCACATGTCGCAACCAACTGGTTTAATCAGCCTCGACCGTTTTAGCTTAGTTGGTAGTGACCCTGCCTACGAAGCAGGAGGTCCTGGGTTCGAATCCCGGTAAGGGCATTTATTTGTGTGATGAGCACGAATATTTTTTGTTCCTGAGTCATGGATGTTTTCTATGTATTTGTAACTATTAAATATATCGTCGTATAGTATCCATAACACAAGCCTTATTGAGCTTAGTATGGGACTAGTTCGATTTGTGTAAGATTGTCCCCTAATATTTATTATTTATTTATTTGGTTAAATGCCTGGCATTTTCACTAAATTATGACCCGCCAGCAGGTTGACGAAGCCCCGCTACGCGGGGCTTCTATTACTGCTCTGAGGGATACAAGCTAACTCATACACGACCTAAATGTAAAGTTATTAAAGTCGTGTCTATTATATTTTTGTAACTTCGTCCGTATCGCTCGGTTTGTAGCCGACTGTACCTTATTTTGTGGATTGATTTACCGGATTGGTTTTAATTGGTCAATTATGCTGCCTTGATGCTAATGAGCATTTTACGAATGCCAGTCAATCATATAATATGTTTTCCGTAAACAAGCTCACAAATTGCTGTTGCATAATTAATACGCTTTACAAATGTATGGCGTCCAAATATTACATTTCTGAGAATTCATGACTGCCTTATTTAATAATTGAAATGTTTACAAAAACAACATAACCGACTAGTTTAAGTGATACTTATAGAGAAACAGACAGTAAGTGTAAGGTCTGAGTAGGTCGCGCGCGTCGGGGCCAGTGGCGTGGCACCCTATAAAACGGCGCCCAGAGCACGCAACTAACTGCGCCCCTTTGTTACCGGATATGATATCCATGTGTATTGGGGGGGGGGGGGGGGGGGGTCAATAGGTAGTTATTCAATTTTGTTTTTTGCCCGCGGGCAGCGTCGTCGGGTATTGTACAGCGTGCACTGAGGACGTTCACATACATTTGTTTATGTTTAACATGAACGCCGCACGCCGCGCGACACTAAATGACCAGTTAAGTTAATGTTGTTTTTGTAAATGTCCCTCCAATTTATTTTTTTGGTAGAGAATGCCTTAAGGCAGCGGTCGGCAACCTGCGGCCCGCGGGGCGGCTTTGGCCCGTGAACCGCTCACTTGCGGCCCTATATTTCGGTTTATATTAGAGAGAGCATTAAAGAAAATAGTATAAAATCACAAATTATTAACAAAATTCAGCCCGCGTCAATTTCCTTAGCTACTATATGGCCCTTGGCTGCTAAGCGGATGTCGACCGCTGCCTTAAGGCATTAAGTCCGCCGATTGTAGTTTATTATTATTGTGCAATAAAGTTTAAATAAATAAATAAATTTAGAATACTTACGGTCAGCTGCAGGGAAAAGGAACTGTAGATAGAAGAATTATGAATATAATTCAAATATATCTAAGATAATCTATAGCTATATCATATACATAAAGGGTCGCCTATTTTTGGCATAATTTTATTTGTCCGAATGTTCTATTTGCCCGAATACTATATATTTACGCATAATTGTTATTTTACAGATAATATTGACTTTTCAGAATAACTATAGAACAGAGGTTCCCAAACTGATTTTGTCTACCGCCCACTTTAAAGAAATAAAAAAATTAAACGCCCCCCAATTTTATTGGTTAACGAAAAACCACTACTATATATTTTTTCTGGCTCTCTTACCGCCCCCCTTGATGCCTTCACCGCCCACTAGGGGGCGTTATCGCCCACTTTGGGAACCTCTGCTATAGAAGAAACCTAACCTAATATGTTCTAAATGGCTGATGTAAAAGGTTTTGCAAAATATTTTCCGTTAAAGCTAGAGAAAAATTATGCGAAATAAAATTCGGGCTAAACAATACATTCGGACAAATAAAATTATGCCAAATAAAGGGCACCCATACATAAAACCAAAGTTACACCATTTATAACTCAAGAAGGGGTGGATCGATTTTTATGATCTTTGATTTGTTGGGTTTGTCTCTGTCCCGAATAGC
The DNA here is from genome assembly GCA_947034925.1 of Eudemis profundana. Taxonomy (NCBI): domain Eukaryota; kingdom Metazoa; phylum Arthropoda; class Insecta; order Lepidoptera; family Tortricidae; genus Eudemis; species Eudemis profundana. The sequence continues at coordinate 21,160,599 of OX344803.1, forward strand.
AGAATAACTATTAAAACATCTAAAAAATAAAAAAAAACTGGGGTGGATAGAAATTTGCCGGGACAGCTAGTTTTAAATAAAATATATTGATTCAGTTCTCATCTGAGCGTCGCCATAGAAACTGAACACCTTACTCGTATATTCCTTTGGTCCAAATAGAGTCTGAGTCTACCAGTATGTCTTTCACTTATAAAATATAACCTCCCTGAGTTAGACCCCTTACATATGGTGGAGGTGCGGGGTCCTCTGTTTATACCAGAGGTGCGGGGTCCTCTGTTTATACACTCGTAGAATGGCAATGTGGATTACATTTCTCTGCATCTGACTGTACATAAGGTTCATAATTTTAGCTGTAACTACTATTTTAGATAGTAATCATCTATCAATTTTTTTTTGTATCTTAACCAAAGTCATATTTGTACATATACCTTTATTTTGAAACCCTGTACTTTGTCTTATTTTGTGCAATAAAGTGCTTACATACATATTGAAATAGATGTCGCAAGGGTACCTTACGTTTCATGTTCGCGTAGGTAATCCAGATAATTCGTTGGTCAGTTGAGTCCTACTAAACCCAGAATTTTAAGACCAATGGCGATAATTATCACGTCGCACCATTTTGAAAGCGGAAATACGAGTACTATTTGTTATTGCCGAATTATTTTTTATTTGTGTCATTGCGACCATAATAAACGCCATTCCCAGAACTGAGAAATGACACCCTCGTTTCTCCCTTCCGTCCGGCTACGTAACTGAGTTTTGTAACCAGCTACGAAATGGGAATATTTTTTATCGCTTGGAACCCAGTTATGAAGGAAGCATTGTTTGTCTTTATTTGTAACTCATTTGTAACTAGCTACATAGTAGGAATTATTTTTCCTAGTTGGAAATCCAGATACGTATAGAGAATTCTTTGTCTCAACTTGTAACTGATTTGTAACTGGCTACAAAGTAGGAATTATTTTTCCCTGTTGGACATCCAAATACGTGCACCCCAGGCCAAAAATATGGAAACAAGCTTACATGGCCATACAAATCCGAGATTTTCAAACACAAAAAGCTAAATTAAGTAAAAAATATTATCGAACATTTTTGCTATTTCTGTTACAGTGGTAACAGAAATTACAGCCTCTGTAAAAATGTTAACTGTTTAGCTATGGTCCAAGATTTGACAAGTCCGAATTACCTATTTCAGTAGAGTGACTGCCATCTGACCTCCTCTCTATATATACATATAGCACAGTGCTGCTACCACCGTTTTTTTATGACTTTTAACTAGTTTACAATAAAATACTTAGTTACAAACTGAGATAGGTAATTCTCAATGCGTAACTGGGTTTCAAAGGGATAAAAAATATTCCCAGTTCGTAACTGGTTATAAACAGGGAAAAAGTAGTTACAAACTAAGATAATTAATACTCAATACGTAACTGGGATTCAAAGCAATAAAAAATATTCCCATTTCGTAGCTGGTTACAAAACTCAGTTACGTAGCCGGACGGAAGGCGTTTCTCATACATTTCACCAGCGGTCGGATACCGGTATTTTCTCTATACAAAAACACCGGTATATTTTCCGTTCTTTTCGTTCTCCGGTTTATTATTTCATTTTTTAATTGGACAATCTAATAATACGAAGTCATTACTTAAATACATGAATGAGCCCTACATAAAAAACATAAAATAAATCAAAATATTGGGCTATTTCGGGGTTTTTGCAAAATACGGGTTCCGAACCCTGCATTTCACCGCTGCGCTTGTCTTGATAATATTGTACCGTGGACTGGGGTTTCTCTGATTCACGGGGTAACATTGATCATCGATTTTTAAACCCAAAGACCTTTGATTTTGAACACATTTACTAAGTATTTTTATTGAGGTAGTCTATCTGAATAATAAAATGTCTGAACGCATTCAAAAATCGACTTCTTATAGTTGAAAATCGATGATCAATGTTACCCCGTGAATCAGAGTACAGTCTACGGTACGTTTCCGTCACAGCTCACTAAGTAGGTTAAATAAAACAAAAAATAACACTTCACATTGACTATCCGTCTATATGGGATCCCGAATAAACAAACAGACGGTAAAAGCATATGTTGTGCTACTAAATATTAAACACACATTAGCTGCGCGGCCATCTTGGCTGCGTAATAACCATCTATCACTCGGACTGACGCGTATCATTACTAGTAGACAAGGAGGCAAGGTATTTACTGGAACTACTAGAAGATGGCGAACGAACGCCATTAAAACTGATGCAGTACCAACCATACTACATACTATAGTAATATTGTAATGCGAATAAGTGCGTCTGTTTTGGCTGTCTCTTACCTTTTTGGAGCATTCAACGGAAACTTTACGTAAGCGACACTACCGTTTTAATAGTTTTGACATGTAGTCACATTTATACCAGGACCAAAAGGTCACAACTCTATTGTATGACTTAAGCCCTTTTGCTCCTAGGTTAAATGCGACTTGTACCCCTTTTCACTAGAGCCGGAGAATTAGAAAGCCGAATATCGGTAGCACAGTACAATAGCAGTAATTTTTCGTCCTACAAAATGTACATCGCGCGCTTGAATGTGTGCGCGCCGTGTACGATACGAACGCACTACAAGCAAAGAAATAAGAATGCGTAAGAATGCACCAGTATGGATCGCACTCACACAGACGTGCTATCGCGCGTCTGTGTGAGCCTGCCAAGGAATACAACCACCACCACCATAGGGATCTTGAAACAATACCACCTTGAGCAGAATTAAATAACCGGTTGCCTTTCGCTTGGACTTCTAACATAGTACCTTCTTCTAACATATTTTGGAAAAAGAAGTCCTTACTGGTTTTGAACAATCAAAGGAACAAATACATTTTTCCCCGGCTAAGATGAAGAATGGGTCTTGACAGACAGACAGACAAATGGACGGACTGATGGACAGACAACAAAGTGATCTTATAAGAGTTCTGTTTTTTTTCCTTTTGAGGTATGGAACCCTAAAAATTACGCTAATCCAGCAATTTCGAATTCTTTTTTGACAATTTCTATTTTATTGTCCTCTTGTTTTTGTTATTATGTGCCAGAATAGCGAATAATCTATAATGCTTTGATTTCTCATATGAAAATTGTTCTTTTTTTGCGTTTAATTGTGACAGCCATAATCAGGCAACATCGCTAAAAAGTCATCCGGACGCATGTGCTTACTGTTATAAATTTCAGAGCCCGTACGTGCATGCACTTAAAAAACATCTAGCTCATACGTGGATATTTTGGCAATGCTTGAAGTTCACAAGGGGTCGTGAATCATCCGTGATGCATGTGTATCATTAATACCATAAAATGCCCTATATATGATGCATGCACAGGGAACGTGTTCAGATACTTTATATTCCGGTAAGAAACCTCCTTTGGGATACTAACGGGAACAACGCGGACGAAGCCGTGAGTAAATGCTAGTGATGAATAATTGAACGTATACATATAAATATATGCACTTTACTATATGGAGATCAAATCGAAATGGATAGGGCTCATAAGGATGTTTTGCAAACGGGTGTTCCTAAAACGTCCACGTCTTCATTATTGCTCAGCAGTGAATTCTCTAATGCTTTTACTCACCTAAAAATAGAAGGTATATTAAGAGGAATCAGTAAGGCCGAGAGAATTGAAAATTAGGTATTTGTAAAATATGTCGCTGTCCCGCACTGCCCGCCTCTCCCCCGCAGAGCGCGATAGAGACAACTGCAGGTTGGACCGAAAATACCTTTTAAAATTTCATGAAAACAACGTTTCGTAGTCCCCTGATTTCATTTTTTTTTCATTTCATTTCATTTATTCCATTGTATAGTCATGTACATTGTAGTTAAGGTGTTAGGTATAGTATTTTGTCAGTCCATGACACCCTGTAAGGGCACACAACAAGTACTTACAAACTAATACAATTTCTTCCCCAAAACTTAACCTATTTAACAATTTTTTTCATTAAACATTAAATAAAGGCTTTGACCGTGTTCTTATGTTTTCCTTTTTTTTAATAATCTAGTCAAATTTGTTTGGATGTGTGAACACAGCGGAAAATCTGGCATTTTTTTTCGGTTTTTGAAGGTTAATATCTCTTTTGAGAATCAATTTATCGTAAAAAGGAAAACATAGGAACATATCAATAGTAGCCATAGATTTTTGGACAAAAAATTATTGCTCTACTGGCATTAACCAGGGAGGAAACAGGTGACTACGTTTGTATGGGAAAACTGCCCTCCTGTTTCCTCTTAATCCTTCTAGTTTCCCACGAGCCGCGGTCGACGGTAAATGTGTGGGTGGGCATTATCGGACAGGATATGGAAATCGGTGCGGCCCGCTGAGCCGTCATCGCGATGGGTAAATGCCGGCCGATATTATATACACTAGGGTGCTTCTCATTTTGTCGATTTTTTTATTTCTTGCGGGGCACCCCTTCATTTTATTTTAGGGCGTGAAAAGACACGACCGTTTTTTTTTAGATTTTTCCTCAAGTTTTAGAGGTCGCTACCAGCAGTTGATTAAAAAAAATCTTATACATTTATAGAATTTTAACTTTATTTTTTATGCTCGAAAACCATTTTATTCTTTAAACGAGACCTTTTTACATATATAGATACAGGAAATCAAAGTACACAGAAAAATTAAATGGCACTCGCCTGTGTACAGACCTTTTTGTTACATTTTATTTTTTTTATTTTATTTTATTTATTGGGCACACAGAACAAATTACAGTCATTAACACAATTTACATAACGCTAATATAGATCAGATCTGGACTACAATTCTTAATGATGCATGCACAGATGGATTATTAGTACAGTTTGTTATAATACGCTAGAAATTATTAACATTACTGCTTAATTATTATTAATTTTCACCGTTTTAGACCACTTTTAAACCATGGCTCACAATACAATCATACTTACTTTAGTCCGAAAAACCGTTTTGAAATAAAATTACTTTGCAAACCTTTTTAATTACTTTGTCAATGCTCTGTACATCGCACAGCAATATCGGTATGTGAAGTATTTTAGAAGGTATTTTACTTAAAAACCTGTTTTTCGGACTAAAGTGAGTCATGGTTAAATGTGATCTAACGGTGAAAATTAATAATTATTAAGCATTCATGTAACAAAAAGGTCTCGTTTAAAGAATAAAATCGTTTTCCAGCAGAAAAAATAAAGTTAAAATTCTATAAATGTACGAGATTTTTTTTATTCAACTGCTGGTAGCGACCTCTAAAACTTGAAGAAAAAATCTAAAAAAAAACCAGTGATGTCTTTTCATGCCCTAAAATAAAATGAAAGGGGTGCCCCGCAAGAAATAAAAAAAATGGACAAAATAAGAAGCACCCTTATATATAATGTACGTAAGTGTGTATGTTACCCGACTGCGGCGAGGCGCAAAGGAGGGTTATGTGTTTGACCGGTATGTATGTATGTAGGTACGTAAGTATGTATGTTACCCGACTGCAGCGAAGCCAAAAAGAGGGTTATGTGTTTGACCTGTATGTATGAATGTATGTATGTATGTTTGTATTTAAGTATGTATGACAACGTGTATTAAAACAGTTATATAACGTCACGCAAATATTTTTTACTACCTCTAATTCAGTAGGAAATTCAAGCTAAGTATAATAATAATTTTATTTTTGTCGACAACCCTAGGGGTGGGCGTGGCGACCAGAAAGAGCGCGCGTTATGAGTTAGAGCGAGAAGGTAGGATTCGGCGCATTTTTGTGACTCGAACGTAGGTTTTGTTAGACAGTGCGACTTCTGTACAAAGTACTAGATATTACTTATTCTGTGGTTTAGGAGCGCGCGATACATATTCAAGGTCGAGGCGTAGACAGTGCGATCCGTACTGGAGCATTCTTACACATTCATAAAACTTTGCTTGCGCACACATACAAGCGCGCGATGTACCTTTTATACGAAGAAAAATTACTGCTATTATAAAGTGGTGTTGGATAAAAGTTGTTAAAAAGTCGCGCTTGTTGTTATAGAAATTCTTAAACAGTAGATACTCGTAGTTACACGCCTAGTTCTACAAAACTTAGTATCAAATAAACATTATAAAGTATAGGGTTAGAAACTAAATAAAACTCTTTATAAGAAATCAGAACCTTTGGCGTACGATAAAAAGCCAATTGTAAACTGAGTTTATTTTACTTACTGCCCTTCATGTTACTTCACTTTAACATTTGACATTCACGTGTGATTATTAGTGTTCCGTACCTCAAAAAGAAAAAAACGGAACCCTTATAAGATCAGTTTGTTGTCCGTCTGCCTGTGTGTCTGTCTGTATGTCCGTCTGTCAAGGCCCTTTATCTCGGGAACGCGTTCTGTATCGAGTTGAAAATGAAACCTTGAAGCTGTGAAAAAATCAAGCTTCTAAGTTTAGTTTAGTTGGTAAAAGATACGGCCGTTTATGCCGCAAAAAACGTAAATTTCGACACTCTCAAGGAAACCAAACTTCATAGGGTACTTTCCGTTGACCTAGAATTATGAAGTTTGGCAAGTAATCGGCCATTCTCACGAAGTATGTCTGCGGTCACCTAATTACCGCGACGCTGTTTTCATAGTAAATGTATGGAGACGCGGTAATTAGACGCAGTCATACTTAGTGAGAATGGCCGTAATACCGTCTTATACAAGTACAGGAAAAAATCTGACAACTATATTTTCTTATTAAATCATAAAAAGTAGACTTTACTACGGGAATCAAAATTTATAGGGCACTTTAATATATGTACCTTCAAAATACGGAATCCTCGGTGGGCGAGTCCGACTCGCACTTGTCCGGTTTTTTTCCATGTGAAAAAACAACAATCTTTGGTTGAGAATTCAGCCCAATGAGGCAACCTTTCAAAGGCAGCCAATTGAATACGAAACCCCATAGCCTTATGATTTTAATTTACTAAATTGGCGTCATTTACGTTGTAACATTCATTCGTTTCGTTCGTTCGTTCCATTCATTCGGTCTCGTCTGGGAAATCAATTGCGTTCCATAATGGAGGATAATGAGTGAGCAAATTGGTTCTTGGCTGCGCTATTTCTATGCTTGGTCGAGATGTTCTTCAACTCAAAGCCTTAGGGAATAGTGGTATCAAGATTGTTGGTTTTTTTTTATAAATAAGCGTTCAATTTGCACTACTAGGGGGTTTATACTGAACAGACGCGATGGAGTCTATCACTATTTTGTGAGAAAACGGCCGGTAAAAATCTAACATACTTACTTTTGCATCGTTTTCTGTGTAGGTATAAAAAATTAAAAATAAATACGCCTCCTTACCCTTCCTCACACATTTCATTTCATTTAATTTCATTTAAAATATCTATATAATATATATCTATATATTTCATTTAATATATATATATCTTAAAATTGCATTTTTGGTTTCTTTGTAGAACATGCCAATAACAAACCAGAATGCCATTCTAATTAGATGGGATCTTCTGACTATTCGCCAATGTTTTGGAAAAGGGGAACGACTTTTTGAGCAATAACACTAAAGTGAGAATATAACATTTCAAGCTAGTTAACATGGTCATTCACATTATGACTTCTGTGTTACCTATTCTGTTGACGATGGCGCTTGCAACAGTGCCGAAATATCGGGAGCTCGCAAATACATACATTATGTACATGGTAAATACGAGTACGCCACTGATAACAGTAATTAAAGTGAGATTGTTTGTTCCAGATGGCAAATGCCTAGCGTGCACCTACAAAGCGAAGTTCGTGGAGGTCTCCGTCGGTATCAACCACAACGTCGACGAACTCCTCGTCGGCATTCTCAACCAGATTCGGCTAAAGAAGCAGCAGTATTCGGCCGAAGGAGGCCGGGAATCCTCCCCTGCTCACTGGTATAAATCCAGAGGCGTCGTCCGAGCCAGCATGAAGGCCCGACAAATGCTCACCTGGATATTCGGCAAAGAGGATTCCAAATTCAAAAACTGTGAGAATCTAAACGTCCTGTGAGTAGAGAAAGACGGACCTGTGTTCGTCTAATGGAATATAGACTTTATTACAAGTGTGATTAAGTGTAAATTTGCATACTGTGTTCGTTTTAAGTGTTCTATTCGATTCGTTATTTTTTAAGTTTGATTAGGTCGCGGCAGAAATGTTTCAGCCATCGTGATCAAAGTGGGGTATAGACGAGCGAGTAAGTACGCAAGTTTTTGTGTTACGCTTTTTTATTTAAAACTATGTAACGAAAATATGTATGGGGTCATAACCACCTAATTTTTTACGTATTTGGAACTCAAGTATGAATTACTAGCTCGTATATAACTTTCTTTAATACGACGTGAAAGCAGTACGAGTTGATTGCCAGCGCTATTTTGGACAGTGGCAGCACAGGCAAACTGAGGCTGTCTCTCTTCTACACATGTAGAAGAGGATGCAGCCGTCTTTCTCACTCTCATTTCATAGGGATGGCAATCTACTCGCAGGCATCGAGCTGATGATTTATCTCGTTCTAACGCATGAGTGATTGCAAGTTAGTAGTATCGCATTCACGTGTATGGGCATACAATTTAGTTGAGAGTCCGGGTATAGGTGTCGGGAGTGGTCAATGACTAGCCAAGTCTTATCGTACAGCCAGCTGCAGAAAAAAGTAACCCCTTTGTTATGCTACGAATGTGTGACATGCCTTTTGTCTGCGTCGCAGCTCCAATAACAGTGCTAGCACAATACAGCGGCGACATATCTCGCGACACAGCATGTAACAGCCAATAAGAACGCGCGTTCATTGCGCTAAGGTCACAGTATAATAGCAGTATTTTTTCTTCCTAAAAAAGGCCCATCGCGCGGCTTGTATGTGTGCGCGTCGTCAACGAACGCACTACAGGCAAAGTTTTAAGAATGCGTAAGAACGCTGCAGTACGGATCGCACTGTCTTCGCCTCTACCTTGAATACGTATCACGCGCTCCTAAACGGCCGAAGTTTGACTATTTGTCTGTCTTTATACGTTGGCTATGTCGCGGTTTTTTTGTGCTAGCTGTACAGGCATACCCGGGTTATTCTTCAGAAATATGTCTGCGGTCACCAATCCTCTGGCCCTTTTTCATACTAAATGTATGCAGACAGGAATAAGTCGCAGACATATTTCTGAAGAATAACCCACCCGCTCTCAATTAAGTTGCAAGTCTATTCTGAAACAGAGTAGCATCGCCAAATAGCAAAATTGGTAGATTTAAATCGTTATTGTGCCAAATTTTCGAGAGAATTTAATCTATAATCGTTAAGTGTGTTAAGCTATTAAGGAAATTAAGTGAGAAATACAGTATTTTCCCCGTATTTATCGTAAAATGACGTATCAGCAATATTTTATCCGTAAGTGACACAATTTATCATGTAGATTGTATTTAATATAGCGTTTTATTGGACCACACATTGTATATTGTAATATATATAAAATGTATCAATATATACAAATTTAGCCTCGTTTCTTTAGATGAAGACCAAAATAATCTAAGCGTTGCTGAATCATAACCTCAAAAGCCTTTATCCTAACCTAATACGTAATAATTGTATCCAGCCTTCTTATACAGGGTGGAAAATTCAAATAGGTGAATAGGGAAGTTGGAATAAGAGATATGACAACTGATTCTATAGAACCTGCTATCGATATTAATTTTAAGAAAAAACTGAATGCGTAGGTACAAACATTTAAAACCCGTGGAATCTACCTTGTTACAGTAACGAACAGCCTATCCATGTGTCGGTAAGAAATAAATTTGAGTTATACCTGAGTCTTAAATTGTTAAATTATCACAGTCGAAATCAATAAGAAAATCTATAAATACAATATGTATTGTCTCTAAAATTCCTGACACGGTACTAAGAAACACATTTCGTTCTTTTAAAATTTCATGCCTCTTCATTCTTACACCTTTGAATTTCCCACCCTGTATGTATAACCTATATATCTTGTTTATTAATATAAAATTTGCTTTCTAATATTAATCAGGGTCCACTTATTCCTTCCATCCACGCCAAACCTTTACTAATTAATTAAAACTAATTAAATTAAACACAAAAGTAACATTGTACAATACTTTTGATAAATAATTAAAAGAAAGGGGCGAGTAAAGCTCCGTTGATCCATATTTGAATTTGGAACTTGTTGGCGTATACTTCAAAACGATCCCAGACCCCCTACTATAAAACAGCCCAAGTCTACTAACAAATCTTTTCCAATATCAACCGTAACACATATATTATAAAGTTCAAATTCAACTAGCGATCCGTGTACACGTAAGTCGTTTTTGTTTTCAGCACGATACCTGTAATATTAATGAGCGCAATGGTGAATGTTGCTGAAAATGGTCGTTAAATATTGCTAACCGGCGACGTCTCTCATTTTGACATTGCTTTGAAATTTTAAAAGACCTTAGAAAATTTAAAACTTTTTCAATTAAGACTATGAACAAAGTATTGATACTACTCAGCAGTAGCGTGGCATCCAAAGAACTCGATTCCTACCGGGTTGCCTAATATCAGGCATTTGACCACCTTATTCTACAGCTCTTAAGCAAAATGTACGCCAAATCTGCACCGGCTTTCCCCAGGATATCTTTTACGCCACGCCACTGCTACTTGGGTACTCGCCAGCGGTAGGACCAGTACGTCTAGCATAACTGGCCGCGACTTCGTTTCTCGCGCGACAGTGCATCACCTGTCTCTGTCACACGATATTGAGTGGAAAGAAATAGGGAGCATTTGTCGCGCGACAAAGAGTCGCGTGTCACAGTTGTGCTAGAGGTACAGTTCCTAATAGGTATAAGAGATTGAAGTATATGGGAGTTTTTTATGAGTTTTGAACGCAGGGGAGGCTAATATTTGGCTTTGATACTTATAGTGGGGTGGAAGAGCAGGAAACACGATTTCGGTTTGAACTTTAGTAATTTAGAGGGATTTTTGGCAAATAATTTTTGAATTAAAAGAAAATAAAGTCTGGATGATATTAAAACACACCTGACAACGTTGAGAAAACTTCAAGACTCCTTTTGAATTCTAGACAAAATAGTCTAAATTGATGAGCTTTTTAAACATCTAAGGTCTCTCATACTTTATACAACTGATACACAATGAGAGGCGAGTAACATAATACCACACTCGTATATTAGGACTTAATTCTATACAGTTGCATACATTACTTTATCTACACACATATTATAAACGGTTTCCGAACGCATAAAATACCTATGATGACACAAAAAAATTACTGATATTATTTATTTAACCCATTGAGTGCCAAATACGTAATATTGCGTAGGTGGTAGATAATGGATATTACGTATATTGGTACTCAATGGGTTAAAGAAAACGCTATTGTTTTGAGCAGAATCCACCTTTGGGGCGCTATTGAATGAAATGAACGGAATGGACCTCCGTAATCAACACCAAACACCAATCTATGTAAGGCTGCGTCTTCACCAGAGCTCTGCGAGGTAGTGGAGTGTCCTGCGAGTATAAAATCTACCAATCATAGTCACAGAATATATATAAGCTAAAGCAGTAAGGAAGCTACAAACAAAACGATCGAAACGCACGCACACATAGGCGCGCGCTTTTACAAGGCCCCTAAGGGAATCTCGCGGTGCCGTCAGTCGCGAGTGCTGCATGGCGGCGAGCGGTCGCGCTTTGTTTTTGTTACGTGCGCGCGCCCAGACAGCCCGCGATCTTTTCATTTTAATTAACCCTAACGCTCTAATGGAGCGTAGGTATTTATTTCAAAAAGTAAGCGTAGCTTCCATACTGCTCTGTTTATATTCTGTGTCATAGTGTCCGACCAAAACTAGTTTTCACGGCCGAAACCGAATTCGTAACTTCCATATAAGGTCATGTTGTCATGGGAAGAAAAAAAATGTCAATCATAATCAGTCAGTCTTCATTTTTTATTAACATAATATTAATCATTTAGTCTCTGATATTTGAAGTGATCATTAATATAACATATTAAAACTTCTTGGGTAGTTCTCTGCGACTTTTTACCGTTTTGCTTGCTTCGTTACCATCGCCACTATTATTGGCCGTTTTATAAAAGCAATCAGGATCATTATGATAAAAATAGCAGAAGCACGCGACTTCTACAAGATAACCGAAAACGACTCCATAGTTTATTGGGAGCTCATCCATAATGTGGCGACGGTAATGATGCGATTGGTGCGACTGTTTAGTCGCAGAGAACTACCCTACTTTAAATGAATTATCAGTGCTTTTTGAAATAAAGACGATCGCAGCACGAAACTGCTCAAAGTCAGTTTCCGTTTCGATCGTAGTTTTGGCTGGATTGCAGTGGAAACCGAAACTAAGCAGAAACCCGTTTTTTACCCGAATCTAGACCGAAAGCGAAAGTTCGGTCGAATTCTTACCAATCATTGGTGGATTTTTTGTTCGAACACCGCTCGGCATCCTCGCACATCCACGACGGGGGTGGCGGTGGTAACGCAACCATAGGCCACATTTAGATGGGGCGAGAACTCGTATGCGAGTTTGATTACATTGCGGGCTACCCGAGTACGTTGAGTACAGTTGATCGATTAATCGCCGCAGTGAAATATGCGAGTTTGATTACATTGCGGGCTACCCGAGTACGTTGAGTACAGTTGATCGATTAATCGCCGCAGTGAAATATGCGAGTTTGATTACATTGCGGGCTACCCGAGTACGTTGAGTACAGTTGATCGATTAATCGCCGCAGTGAAATATGCGAGTTTGATTACATTGCGGGCTACCCGAGTACGTTGAGTACAGTTGATCGATTAATCGCCGCAGTGAAATATGCGAGTTTGATTACATTGCGGGCTACCCGAGTACGTTGAGTACAGTTGATCGATTAATCGCCGCAGTGAAATATGCGAGTTTGATTACATTGCGGGCTACCCGAGTACGTTGAGTACAGTTGATCGATTAATCGCCGCAGTGAAATGAAAATCGCATACGAGTTCTCGCCCCGTCTAAATGCGACCTAAAAGTCTATAGACTGTCAAAATAGCTACCTATTAAATATCTTACTTACTAATACTAATTGTATATACTAAAGCGAATGCACCCATGGATTTGAAGTTGTAAAAACTTAACACATAGTATATCGTGTTAGTGTTAAGTACATCATACACCAATTTTAAAGCATTTCTGCTATATTAGAAACAATACCGTAATATATAAGCGAAACTTATTTATTAAAAAGTGTAGGGTTTGTTATACTTTATTTCGATTGTTTTTATTTGTAACTGTGATCTGTCATATAAGAGAATAAAGATAGTTTTTATTGATAAATACTCGTAGTTACAAGAAGCTGATCAAAGTACGAGTACTCTTGCCATACCTATTTATGACAGGGAGCTACTTTTCTGTATGATATGATATCTCTGCAGCTTACCGTTCCTATTTCTACTAATTAATACCTTATACTGACAACTAGAAAATTGCTTGATTTATTTACAAACCTCACTATCTGACGTGTAAAATGTGTATGTATATGACTATGGATATCTAATCCGAAATAAATTATTTGAATTTGAATTTGAATATGTATGTATAGTGACGATATCTGGCGCTTTGGTGCTGACTAAATCTATTTTCGTGACCGTCCAGGTGGTGTTTAATCCAGAATCTGATGTTGCCAATAAATATTACTTACCCAAATAGTACCGACGAAATACCTAGGTGAAAAAAATAGTACGCTTCAACTTTCGAAATATAAGGCCTCTTCACGGTGTACGCTACCGGGTGTCAAGCTGGCGTACACCGCTTGTATCTCTGGAACGGCTTTGTTTTCGGAAACGCTTGATATCTTGAGAGCCGTACATTTTTTTTTCACTTAGGTGTTTCGTCGGTACTATTTGGGTACTATTTATTGGCAGCATCAGATTCTGGATATCTTTACGGTGCACGCCATCTTGACGGTCACCTGTTTTCAGTATGACAGATCACGGATTTTCATGATTGTTTAAATACTTTGAATCCATTTTATTGTCCCAATTCGTACTAATAGTTAATTCGAAAATATTAATTGTACATCCTATTATGACTATAATTTGTATAAATACCGTTTGAATTACGATTCAAAACAGTGCCTTTTTATTGTTAAAATTATATTACAAAGTATACCCATGTGTTTCTGTTAGTTACTTGTGAAATGTAGTAAATATGTAAATTACTGTAGTTATTAGGAATCCCCTAAACAATTTGACATTTTTAAAAGTATTTAAATACTAATAAGCACAAGTTATAATATTCTTGATACTTGCTATAAAATGTTAAAAAGTTACATTTGTGCAAGTGGATTACATAATTTATGGTAATCAAATATCAACACACCAACTTTTAGTTTTGAAGTGGTTTTTTTTTTCATAACAAGTACCAAGAAGTTTATTATAAGTTGAAGTAAAGTCAACGCTCCCAACTTACAAGAGTATCATGTTCTTAAACTCCAGCCATAAAATGTCTCGCATTTCGCTCCAAGCACTTCTACTTGAAAATTTTACAATATGTTACTAAAATATTTAGAATATACCGTGGCTTTAGAGAGTAACTTTAAATACCGTTTTTCTTTTTTAGTTGTCTTAATCATGACTTTTGTAAGACACTGATCATGATCAGTCCATCGTACTATGGGTTAATTCAGACCGTAGCTGTCAATTTTACCCCAATATAATTTGATCCGCGAACTTAATAACAGTTAGTAATCGGAGATCATAGTGCTGTAGTTCGACAAAGTTGACGAGCGTGCCGATATTATTTTGACTCCTCCCACAGTATAAACATCAGTAATTTTTCTTCCTACAAAGGACCAGGTACATCGCGCGCTTGTATGTGTCGTCGTGAACGAGCGCACTACACGCAAAGTTTTGAGAATGCTCCTGTACGGATCGCACTCACACACACGCGGTACGATACGTATCGTGGACTCCTAAACGGCCGAAATTGGACTACTTCTCTGTCTTTATACTTTGCTCCTACTCTCTATGAAATACTTGCGGCAAAGTTATCGAGTGTGGGTGAAAATTGTACGAATTATTGGTAAATTTTCCAGAAGTTTGGGATCCCACCTTCTTTTAATTACAATTTTCCATGTTAATTTTGTTCCGGCGTGGGTTTTGTATTGTTAATAAATGTATTGTAGCAAGTTTTCAATGGCCTGTGTGGGTGGAAAATAAGTATAACATAAAGGCAGCTTTACGATTGATAAATTACGACGCCCATCTAGTTGTACCTGTTACTGTAAAGATCTAAAACTTGTGTGGTAACCAGAATCCTGACCAGGGCCGGATTTGGAGGTGTGAAGGCCCTGGGGCAACGAAGGAGTGGAGGCCCCTAACGTACTAGTGGAGGCCCCTACTTATTAGGGAAGTGTTGTGGAGGCCCGGGGCAGTAGCCCCGTTTGCCCTCCCCCAAATCCAGCCCTGATCCTGACTGGCTGCAAGTTGAACAAATCTCCATTTTAAATGGTCACGAAAGAAGACACGGCATCTGTACGTTATACAGCGTGTAAGTCTAATACGGGCGAACAATTAAACCAGATATAGCGTTTAGTAGTGTTATCAATAATTAATATGATTTTTTAAATTACACTTAATAGTGACCTCGTTATTAATTTTTGAAAGTTTACCGAGCAGCAATGTACCGCATACATGCTTGTTATGATATGACATTGCGAGATACGAGCTTTTTTAAAGTAACTGTCAACTAGCGTGTTTGTCAACTTGAATGTGTTGCGTTACATTGCGGCCCGAATTATTTTGTATGGTAAATATTTTCATTGTGGTTTTAAGCAATAGTTATCTAAATATGCTTCTTAGGTCCTATGCTGACCACCGTTTCAATATTCGCCCGTATTAGATTTACAGGTTGTATTTTAGGACAGATAGGTAGGTATTTTTGGATAAACTGGGAAAAGAATCGGCCAAAGAAGAAAAAGAAGACCTTGAATTTTCCAGCTATTTTCTTTTAATTAATGAATTAAAAGTTTCACTCTAAAGTCACGGTTTAGTCGCAAAAACCTTGAGACAGATAGCTGGACGTAGCCTCGCTACAGCTGAAGCATCTCTAGTAAGCCGGTTGCTCAGCGCTAGGCGATGCGTCCTGCTCGTAGTAGGCTACTACGCTGGTTGGCATGAGCGTGCTCCTCGTAATAAGCTACTACGCTAGTTGATATGTGCGTGCTGCTCATAGTAGGGTAATAGGTTACTATGCTGGTTGATGTGTGCGTGCTGCTCGTAAGTACAAAGCAGCCGGCTCACTAGTGGTGCTTCAGTTATCTGTTAGCGGGACAACATTTGACTATTTATTTTAAGGTCCCTGGTTTATTCGGTTGTTATAAAAATGTAAAGTTATAAATATAGGGGATTGTAAATTAGATATGTAACGTTATCAGATTATTGTAAAATGCATTTGCAGAATGTATGAGCTTGCTATTATAATGTATTTAGTTTTTATTTAAATGCGGTTCAACGACTATAAAAATAGCGAACCTTTGTTGTATTAGAATTAATAGAGCTGATTTTGAGCATGAGCTTGAGATATAACCCAAAATCCGAATTTCGATTTTTTTTTGGAAACGTTTCAACGAGGAGAGTGGCATGAAAAACACAATATTGTAAGAAAATGTTTCCAAATTTTGCAAAACGACAAATGTAGACACGACTTACGTTTTAAAAGAAGCATAATATTCTAGAAGTACTTCGATAGTGCTACGCCGTAGCTGACATCAAAGATTTTTATAGTCAGTATATAAAGTAAACTTGCTATAATTTTATACGTTTGCATTTACGTTTATACTTGGCTACTTGGGAAGAGACTATGTCTACAATAGACCACACTTACCTAGAAGAAGCTGTTCGCCATTGCCGTAGTTTTTACGAAAGAATCGTTGCACCGCATTTTAATAATAAGTTTAAAGTAAGTTATCATTAGATATTGTATTATAAATTATATCATTTTGTAGCTAGTGTTTACTGTAAATAAATTGATTGACAATAAACTTTCTCACTTTAAGTCGTAACATATATTTTCCTACGTATAGTTTGAAGCCCGTTGTTTTTTTTCGCCTTAGGTTTTTTTTTTGTTAATGGTGCGGAAAAGCATTAGGCATACCCCCCAGGCTTTTACCAGTGCCCTTTCCCAGACCCTTAACAGGGCCCATCGGGGACGTTATGTAGGACTCATCCCCTCAGAAGGAGAAAGGCATATCCACTAAAACCACACCGGTGCATGTGCATCGGGGCTTGCAACCGCGGCTCGTTGCTGCACTTCGGAAGTGTTTACGCCTTATTACTTCGGGTGGGTGTAAGATGACAAGTCGTAATACGAAGTAGTGAATTTCGACCTAAACACTTTCTATTAAAGTTCAAAATGCTTTTTATGTTTTAAATACAAAATGTATCTTCATACCTGCATAGGGTTGTCAAAACTGTAATGAGTCAGTAAAATATTAAAACATAACCATAAACCACTAAACCAGATTCAACGGAATAGGTACTAGTTGAAAATTCCCGATTGTTGCAACCCTACACTCCAATGTTTTTATTGGATTTGATATTTTTGCGCTGTCATTTGATATTGTACCTTAGTACTAACTATTACGTTAGCTTTTTGTATACGTAAGAAATCACTTACACTCTTTGTATAATAGATAACCAATTAGCTCATTTTTATGACTCTTTACCGTTAAGCGGGTGGACAGACTATACTATGCAATTCCGAATACCTTGGTAAGTGCAATGAAGCCATTTAACATTAATATTTTATTCAATCTTGTGTTATTTCATTTTGAATGGCTTTAGTGCACTCACTCTAAAAAATCTGAGCCAACTAAATGAGATTTTCTCTTAGTTGGCGTTAACTTAAATAAAACAAACAAGATATTAAACATATCAACGAAAGCTGATTAATTAAAACAGCAAGTTCATTAGTGATTAAAACAACAATCTAGAACCTTGATAATTTTAACAAATATATTCCTTGTTTCTATCATTATTTTCTTCTTTGTATAATAATATAATAATATATAATATATTAGGGGACAATCTTACACAAATCGAACTAGCCCCATAGTAAGCTCAATAAGGCTTGTGTTATGGATACTAGACGACGATATATTTAATAGATACAAATACTTAAATACATAGAAAACATCCATGACTCAGGAACAAATATTCGTGCTCATCACACAAATAAATGCCCTTACCGGGATTCGAACCCAGGACCTCTTGCTTCATAGGCAGGGTCACTACCAACTAAGCTAAAGCGGTAAAGCGGTTGTATGATTCGATCATGTTTAATTAGTTACCTTATACATCAATGTTTGTTGAATCAAATCAGAACATGGTTAATTGAACTATGATAAACAATCAATATCATCTTAGTTGGTGCATCTAACGTCTTGTTAGACTCGTATGGAATCAAGATGCTTGATTATAACTATCACAATCTTGTTAGGAGCAACCTATTTTTTTAGAGTGCTTGGTTACCATTACTGCCGTTCTAACGTAAAGTGTAATACTAATAACTATGTTCGAGCTTGGAACATAGTTATAACACTTTACGATAGAAGGGCAGATTTGATACCTTAACATACAGTATTAGTTACTAATGTATTTAGAATTCTATAGTATACACAAATACTAAGTACAAATACCTTATTCTCACAACTGGAAAATTTATTGATTTGTTTGTAAAACTTCCCATCTGACGTCATTCACGCCCTTTTATTGTTGAGCCATTTAGGGTTCAGCGTGCAATAGTCGTGTCATAGATTGTGTATTACAGGACAAAATTAGACTGAACCCTAAATGGCTTAGCAATTAAAGTCCGTGACCGCACCCGTAGACCCCATCGAGTGCGATGTATGATCATATTTATGTTATTGCCGGCCATTATATCTAAATACTGTTTTGAGCAAAAAGAAAACACGGAACAAGGCATGTTAATTATGGCGAAGAAATGAATTGCGACAACTTTAACCTCTCAGACACCGACAAAGATGAAAAATAACTTCTTAAGTCACCAACACTCTTATAATGAGGAGCAATAATTACCTAATCTTAGCATACTCCTATCAGGCCTTTTATTTTACTTGTAATTTGTACCTTAACACCGCACGTTTAGGTCGTATTTACAACTGTATATTGTACTGTTATAAAATTTTAGGGATGTCACCAAATGACCCGCTAAGAGTATTCCATTATTTTAAATTCTCAACAGCTCGTAATAAGATCTCACGTGTTCTTCGAATTTAAACTTTAACTCCGTGTAGTATGGAGGTGTTTAAATTTATAGTATCGAGAAAGTAGAGAGTTTGTGCAAGTCCTGTTGAAATATTAAAAGAATCGTTGGGCGCGTGTGAACTGGGCTTAATGAGTTTGTAAGTAAACAGATATTTTTAATTAAAGCCGCTTCGGTGGGGAATACTGCAAGGCAGGATACCGAAAACTAAATAAATACGTAGTATATTTCTGGATCATAATATTTACACGAATATTCCAAGGTAAAAAGTATCAATCGCCTGTCTATAAAGAGGATATAAGTTGGAATCTTTTAATATACCAGTAACCTGCTAATTTATCTTATGGTTAATTTTAAACCCATCAAAATCTCTACATGTAGAAAGATGCAACTCTCGCAACGCAGTTCTCCTACAACAAACAAAAAGTTTTGAGATAGGTATAATGTTAAGCCAAGTGGGTTATGGAGGAACACATTTTATGCCACACCTGGCCATAAAGTGGCCGTACGGAAAAAGCCGCTTTCTGGCCAAGTGTAGACATAAAATGATGTACACAACACAGGAGGTAATAAAGAAAGCCTTCGCTTGCAGCTCGGGCCGCAAATATCTGCGATCTCGGCCTTTCTTTGTTTTACCTCCCTAGTTGTGTAATGTACTATTATAGTTCTCAAATAAAAAATACTCCACGGTTAAATAATAGGCAAGTCGGTAAAATCGAGCTCTGTGGAAACCAAGAGACATCACCCCACACTTCTAGTGTTTCTTTTTAGACTGTTCACGTTATGAGGCCTAGGCCGGCAATGTAAGTATGAAATTCCATTACGTGCCAAGTGTCAAGCCGCACCGGAAACGAGGTACTTTGTGGCCTATTTTTAGGCACGATGTCAACATTTCATGCCATGTTTGAGAAAAAAATATTGTAAAGGTTTTTTTTATTTTGTTTGACAAAAAAAAACGACGAGGATAGAGTGCTTAGAAGTTTCGAGTAACGTCACTCCTTGGTACAATTTTCACCTAGGACTATAACTTTGTCGATTTTTAATATTTTGATAAACCAAAAAATACATGTCTCATATTTTTCCATAACTAATAAAATAGAATTATATAGTTTTAACCCAGGCGTCATCCCTATTATTTTGTAATGTACTAGAATGTACTAGAAACATTTTCAAGCAAACTTTATCTAAACATTCATCTTCTTGCTAACCACCGTTTTAAGATTTGCCCGTAGGTATTGGATTTACAGACAGTATAAAGCAGTAAAAAATACTACATTTTATGCACCACTCTAGCCATCTCAATTTACAAGCATTTAACATGCAAACACAATTTATTTAAATCTCTCCCTCGGGCTCCGAACGATTGCTGACATATTGGAATACCTAGTTTTCCTTGCATTTAAATGCTAATTGCAGCTCTGCTCTGGGGAATGGTAAAATGCATTTAGTGGAAAAATATTAGTGCAGTGTGTACTATTTTACGTAATGTAGGAGCAATGGTAACCGAGTGTTTCGTACATGCGTCTTTCATATTGATATTGTTGTCTTTTCATATTATATGCGTTTTTGCGTGGTCGTGGTTTCGTATCCTGGCTCGTACTAGAGAGTTATTTGGAACTTAAATATGTACGAAATATTATCGCGCCAAAAGAAAAGAATCAGACATGTAAAAGAGCCCTTGAGGCCTACTTGCAGAAATAAATGAGTTTGAGTTTTGAGTTTATTTGGGCAGTCAAAAATAGTGTAAAAAAGTGACAATCGACTATAAGAACTCAATTAAGTTGTCGGTCATTCTTACGAAAGGTATCGTAGCCTATACTCCGCCCTAATTTTTAAACTAATAATTTACAAAATACGAGTACTTGTCACATGGTGGAGGCAAAAAATACTGTTTCTTAAGGCATATTTTTTCACATTTTATTACGATTATAGGAATTAATAAGATTAAAAATCAAAACGAAGTCTAGGTTACCTCACATATTTCGTAAGAATGATCGTTAAACGCCAATTTTTGTTTACAAGTGTTGCAACGCTAATTTCCTGAAAATTCTCGACTAATGTGGTTTTCCTCAACTTCAAAGTCGACGCCACGTTGAATAAAAAGTAACACCAAAAAACTTGCAGCATCAAATTCAATTTTTGCTCCAGCTACCAAAACAAAACCATATTTTTCTAGTAACTTCTCAGCTCAATGTCCCCAACATTACGTTAACAATACAAAACCTTCAACCCATATTCAACCCCAAACTCTAAACAGTAAAGTTCAAATAAGGATTCAAGGCAAGGTGTCACATTTTGTACATTATCATAGGTATTTTTATTATCTGTATTGAAAAGGCGTTTTTCCGCCAAATTATGGGGTTTTATCGCTTCCGTCGCTGTAAAGGGATTCTCGTATCTTTTTATGGCGAAACATTTTTATTATCGTATTCCGATACTTGCGTTAGTGACTGATACAGTACCTTTTATAAAAAAAATAACAAACTTTCAATAGGAGTGACTTTATTGGAATGCTTTTTTGTTACATTATGTATAAGCAATTTAGAAACCAATTTGGAAAATATAGGTAGGTACTTTTGCATATCGTTGTCCGATTGGTTCCAATTCCAATTTGATCAGAGGTTTGACCTCTAAACTAAATATTTAGGCGTTATTTACAATTTATTGAAAAAAAAAACTGGCCAAGAGCATGTCGGACCATGCTCAGTGTAGGGTTCCATAGCCGTAACTATAAGGTAAATAACTGGCCAAGAGCATGTCGGACCATGCTCAGTGTAGGGTTCCATAGCCGTAACTATAAGGTAAAAAATACGATGTAAAAAAAGTACAACAACAAAAGAGCGTATCTTCATAGCAATTACGTCCTTTTGTTGAGAAGCGCAGTTTATCGGCAATAACTCAAAAACGGTTAATCCGATCTTGTTGAAAATAATTTTCGTTGAAAGTATTAATTGAGCGTTATCTTTGTAATTTTTTTTATATTTTTCGGACACACGGTTTAGAAGATAGAGGGGGGGGGACACAATTTTCACAACTTTCGGAGCGATTATTTCCAAAGGTATTCACTTAATCAAAAATATTACTTAAGAACCTTAAAATGTTTTTAAAAAAGCTGTCGAACTATGTACCACACGTTGACATTTTGTGAAAAAAAAATTTTTTAGCTTCTGTTACATGTTTGGAGTGCCCCCCCTAGATTTTTTTATTTTTATTATTTAACTACCAAACTTAGTTGCGGCATCTACAAGACATCTATATTCCAAATTTCATCAGTATAGGTCTTGTAGTTTTTGAGTAAAATGCCTGTGACATACGGACGGACGGACGGACGGACGGACGGACGGACGGACATGACGAAACTATAAGGGTTCCTTTTTAGCCATTTTGGCTACGGAACCCTAAAAATACGATGTAAAAAAAGTACAACAACAAAAGAGAGTATCTTCATAGCAATTACGTCCTTTTGTTGAGAAGCGCAGTTTATCGGCAATAACTCAAAAACGGTACATTCGATCTTGTTGAAAATAATTTTTGTTGAATGTATTAATTAGGCGTTACCTTCGTGATTTTTCCCATATTTTTCGGACGCACGGTTTAGAAAATAGAGGGGGGGGACACAATTTACATAACTTTCGGAGCGATTATTTCCAAATACATTCACTTAATCAAAAACATTACTTAAGAACCTTATAGTGTTTTTTAAAGAGCTGTCGAACTATGTACCACACGTTGATATTTGCTGAAAAAAAATTTTTACTGTCTTTAACATGTATGGAGTGCCCCCCCTAAAAATATTTATTTTAATTATTTATATACCAAACTAAGTAGCGGCTCATAAAAGACACCTATATTCCAAATTTCATCAATATCCATCATGTAGTTTTTGAGTAAAATGCCTGTGACATACGGACAGACAGACAGGCGGACGGACATGACGAAACTATAAGGGTTCCGTTTTTACCATTTTGGCTACGGAACCCTAAAAAGGCCAGAAAGCGCCTTTATTGCAAAACAGTGGCGTGGCGTCCATAGAACTCGATTCCAATCGGCTTGCCTAATATTATGCAGTTCAGCACTTATTTCTAGTTCTCTTAAAGAACTTTGAAGCTAAAGCTGCTCCGGCTTGCCCAAGGATTTCTTCAACGCCACGCCACTGTTTCAAACTTATACTTAGTTCAAGGTAAATGAGGAGGCACAATGCCACCAGGCAGTTATCCAATGCGATGGACGAACCAAATAAATCTGCGGACAATCCATTGCATTTATGTACTCTGGTACTCAGTAGAAGCACAGAATATAAATAGAGCAGTATGGAAGCTACGCTTACTTTTTGAAATAAATACCTACGCTCCATTAGAGCGTTAGGGTTGTTTAAAATGAAAAGATCGCGGGCTATCTGGGCGCGCGCACGTAACAAAAACAAAGCGCGACCGCTCGCCGCCATGCAGCCAGGGCTATGCAGGGCTATGAAACTTAGAACAACTCGGTTTTTGTTGCGTCAAACGTTGACTGACTAAGTACCCTAGATGGCGTTGGAACCTACTTTTGTGTTTTTCCGTTATAAGCAGAGCACGTTTTACATTATGTTTTCTTTGACACTGATGACATGTTTTAATAGTTTCATTAATAAATATCTATTATAATTATAATTAGTTAAAATTAACAACAGATTTATTAATTATACATTACTACAAATGTGATATGTACGTGGAATGAAACGTTCCAGCTGTTATAAACGAAACTTCTTAGTGAACTCTATGGTTACTGAGTAATTTTGTTTTTTTCAATTTTACTGTCAATATTTTGCTTGTGTCAAAATAAAATGAAAATTTACGGTATTAAGTGACTTTATTTAATTGGCGATGAAATGCATGCCGTACCATTTGCACAATTCCTCAGTGTTCAAAAAACGCAACAAGAACAAATATAAAAACTTCTCAGGGTAGCACGCGCGCACACCGCGACACCAGCGGCAGTGATTTACATTACACAATAACGGACGGCAACGTGACGAGCGCCACCACATCACAGGAATGATCTCGTGATAGAACAGCTACACAAAGCCTTCAACATGGATAAGTACCTACAATCCTAACCATTTTCGAATGAGCGACTACATAGACCTCTTCGAAGCAAAGTGCACAATCGTCGGCATGGAGGAAGCTGACGATATGAAAAAAGACCTTCTGTTTAACAACATTACGCCTGACGTGTTCAGTGAATTGAAGATAGCATTATTCCCAACTTCGAAATAAGCACGTACCCAGACATAAATAAATCATGATAACGTCAGAGAAAACTTGATTTTATTCCTCCTCTTATGTTTTTACCCTGGGCAGATTTTGTTCAGTCAATGCTTGGGAATGCCACTTAACCGAAATTAAATTTTGTGTTGGAAATTCCATACCAAATAATTTTGATTTCGGTTACATTGCATTCCCTAGCATTGACTGAAGAAAATCTCAAATAATGCATACGTATGTGGGTATAAATAGGGTGTGTGTGTGCGTGTGTGGGCGAAATGTTTACTGCCTAAAACCGCTGGGAGCACTTGTGTCGCCTTGGTACCAGTCATTCCCGCAAGATGGCTCTCTTTACCCTATATATTACTTTACTCTTTGCATGCAGCACTCGCGACTGCCGGCACCGCGAGATTCCCTAAAGGCCGGGTCACACCGGATGCGTGCGCGTGGCGTACGCGTTGCAGCTCCTTGACTTTGAGCCGCCATTTTGAACGCGTTACGCACAAAGTCAAGGAGCTGCTGCGTGCACACAACGCACCCGCAGTCGGTGTGCGTTGGCCTTTAGGGGCCTTGTAAAAGCGCGCGTCTATGTGTGCGTGCGTTTCGATCGTTTTGTTTGTAGCTTCATACTGCTTTAGCTTATATATATTCTGTGGTAGAAGTGTCCCATCAAAAACATATTTCGCGCGCTCCTAAACGGCCAAAGTTGGACTACTTGTTCGTCTTTATAATGTCTGTGTTCCGAGATATTGTGCCCGATTTGAGAGCAATAATAACAGCTCGATACCGCCCTTGTGAAGTAAAAACGTTCCAACAAGTCTAATGAAATGCATAAACGTAATCCACGCCTCATATTTCAAAGCATGCGCACCTTCAGCTTCAAAGGAACGTCTCTGGTAATTTCGCTTGGCTGGTCACACGCATTCACATTGCATGTAAGAAAAGGTCTTGAGTAACAAATACTTCTTACAAACATACAACCTTTTGGATAAAAGGGTACGGTCGAGGATGTTCAAAAAGGCTTAAGTAGCGACGATTTCTCAAAACAATACAACTTTTTGTATTTGTAGGGTACGAGCGAATGTAATGTTCTAAAGGGCTTAAATAACTATGACTTCTTACAAAAATATAACCTTTTGTGTCGAAGTAGTCTGCATGGGTCTTTTGGAGTAATGTTTCGCGCACCGATGAATTTGTTTGGAGTGTACGTGGTTCAGGTTCAAACCCATATTATTTATTTGCTTAAACCTCGTTTAAAATGTATATCGCATTTTTACGGGACTGTATTTAGGAAGGAAAAATACTTATACGTCACTCAATGCAATAGGTCGCCTTTTTCTGTCTGCTACGTGGCGAGAAAACTCCATTTATGCCACACCTGGCCATAAAGTGGCTTTTACCGCACGCTACGCGTACGGAAAAACACGCTTTCTAGCCAGTAGACATAATAGTACATTACACAACTAGGGTGGTAAAAAAAGGCTTCTTTATTACCTCACGTAGGTATTACACTTGGCCAAAAAGCGGCCTTTTCCGTACGCGTAGCGTGCCATTTTTTGGCCAGGTGTGGTATAAAATTATATACACAACACCTCGCTCGCAGCTTGGGCCGCAAACATCTGCGATCTCGGCCTTTCTTTGTTTTAGGTAGGTCCACCTTAGTTGTGTAAATGTACTCTTGTGGCAGTAAGGAAGGAAACGAGTGTTTGTTAGAAGCCCGAGGCGAAGTCGATCGTTTTCATAACACTAGTTTGTAATTCCTTTACCGCCCGTGGCACACACAATGTTTTTTAGCACACTTGTGAGGAAATCTAAATACATAACCTTACTAATCCACACAGTAAGATAAAAACCCCCGACAGTGACATATATCCATAGATAATGCGAATGTCAAGTCACGTTCGGAAACCATAGCGGTACAGACCTAAAACGGCCATTTCAGTTGGTTTTATATTTACAAAATACTGAAACTATTGAACATTTAATTAATATTACCGAAATATGTGTTTACAGTACAGGTACATATTTGCAATAACAGTTCTCTTTAAATAAATATTTCAGTGATAAAAGTTAAAAAAGTAAGTTGGAGTTTCCTTTGAACATGACAAATAAGAGTAAAACAGAACCAGCGTATTCAATTAAAAAAAAATTACGCCCTACGGCGTAATAGGTAATTTACGGCCCGCAGAACCTACGTGTAACTACACCATTTTCTATCAAGTGTGATGAAAAATGATGCTTTTTTTATCACCACGGGTGGTAATAAAGAAAATCCCAGATCACATATTTATCCTACAAACACCTGTAATCTGGGACATTTAATTTTGTTTTACCCCCCATGGTGTTTAATATACGTTTATGCCACACATGGCCATAAAGAGGCTTTTTCCGCACGCTACGCGTACAGAAAAAGCCGCTTTCTGGCCAAGTGTAGACATAAAATGTACACAACACGGGAGGTAATAAAAAAAGCCCTCGATCACAAATTTACGTCCCTCGCTTGCAGCTCCTCCAGCAGCCGCAAACATCTGTGATCTCGGCCTTTCTTTGTTTTACCACCCTCTTTGTGTAATATACTATTATTTCACTCAAATTTACAAGAGCACAATTTTAATGGATTTTTAAACTCCACCCCAAAGTATTTAATTCCGAAAGATATTACTCGGAATGATGTAACTTTCCACTAAATACTTGCCTATTAAAAGTTCATCCGAAGAAGATAAGGGCCGTAATGTATTTAAAACTTCGGTTTTAATGTTGACCCTTGTTTTGACGTCGCTTCGGATAATAATTCTTACAAAATCCTTTATTGATCTTTCACCTAGTTAATACTTAAAATGTTACAAGAAGTTAGTCTCAATTTCGGATTTATTCAGATTTACACGTCTTATGTCGGCATTAATTGCAACTACAGTCTGTTACATGTAGGAATAGACAGAAAAAAAGGGTCTATAAGTGCCAGTTTTTGCCTGACGATAAATTATATCTCTAAAGTAAATGCTCAAAAATAAAATATTGATGACATCAATACTTTTGTCTAATTATTCACCAATGCTTTTAACTCCTTTTTACCTCGGAATTTCTAAATAATAAAAAAATAGTCCTATTTTCCTTAAAATAAAGAAAGTAAAATAAGCAACACTCAAGAAAGCTATGGAGGGTAGAGGTACATTTAGTACCTACTGCTCGTTGACCGGAGGTGTCATAATTATATATATTGTACTATCGAATAATGATGACAAATTCGTAGGTTGTTTTAATTATTTACTGTTCCTGTTATAACATTTTGCTATCTAGTCGTTTTGCTACCTCGTCTTATTGAGATTTTGTCTATTAACGAAATAGTCTTTTCACGAACTGGTCGTTTTGCTCCCTGGTCTTTGTGATATTTGGACTATTAACGATGTGGTCTTCTCAAGAAGTAGTCGTTTTGCTACCTAGTCATTCGGAGATATGGGCTTTCTAAAGAGATGGTCCTTTAGAGATCTAGACCTTATGATGATTTGGTCGTTTTGACAATGTAGTCGTTATGATCCCAACCCTAATTTGTTTAGCATAACTTGTTTATAAGCAGTGACCCAGCGGACATAGCTGTGCCCCACTTTTGTATGAAAATAAGGGTTCGTCCGCTGGGTCACCCTATTTATTTGTTAAAAACGAGTTTTATTTTTATTTTTACCTTATGCATCTCTAGATGTAAGATCTCGTTACATTTAAATTATGTTAAAACACGCAAAAGGTGAACAAATAGGAGAAAGAGCAATCCATGCATAAAGCAAAAAAAAGTTGATTCACCCAAGAAGCGTTTGCCTTAGTATGTCGTCAGATGACCATCGCGAGTTTAGAATCCCTGCTTCTGTGTCCCTCTAGAGTCTTGTTATTCGGTATGACCTATAGCACGCCTGCAGTAGCACGTTCTGATATCACATTTATTTTTATACTACACTATTCAGCAAACAAAAATGTTATTTCTAAAAGAAATGGTTTCAAATTATCATCATATCATCTCATCGCTATCATCTCGATTTTTAAGCTCACCATCAACCCAGTCCGATGCCCAATAAGGACCGCAAGTTTGTCAGTTTAAAAAAACTCAACATCAGCCTATATACGTTCCACTGCTGGGCTTTCTACTCTCATAGATGAGAGGGAATGGGCTGTAGCCCCTATGCTGGGCTATTGCGAGTTGAGGACTTCTCGTACGCCTTTGAATTTCTTCACGGGTATATGCAGGTTTCCTCGCGGTGTTTATCCTTCACCGAAATGTTAATGGTAAAAACCAAATCACTTGGAATTAAATGCAAATTGTAAAACAATAACAATTGAAAACGAAACTTATAAATATTTATCATTCGAACCTTTTGCAATATCTAATAAATATTTCGTATTGTATCCAAAAGTGTAAAATTGAAATCCATTTAAAATTGATAACGGATCTGGAACAGAACTCATTTGTATTCGCATCGCTAATGCGACACTTTTCCCGCAAAATGGACAATCAATCGATGAGTTTCGCTCGGGAATATGAAAAATACAATACACATAGCCATGGTATCATCATCAGGCAAAAGACGTCTTCTGCTGGACGTGAAAATCTAAAAATAGTACATTGTGCATTAAGTATAGTAAGAAGGGTATTACTAACGACCAGTGGCGTGGTGTAAAAGATATCCTTGGGCAAGCCGGTGCAGATTTGGAGTACATTTTCCTTAAGAGCTGTAGAATAAGGTGCTCAATGCCTGATATTAGGCAAGCCGGTAGGAATCGAGTTCTTTGGGCGCCACGCCACTGCTAACGACAGTCTATTAGATGCCCCAGCCTGAAAGCGGAGCGCTTTTAATGACTCTTGTTTGTAATCCTCTTACTGCCTGTGATACACACAATGTTTTTCATCACACTTGCTCCAAAATGGTGTTGTTACACGTAGTTTCTGCGGGCCGTAAATGACCTATTACGCCCTAGGGCGTAACGGTTTTTTTTTTATTTGAATACGCTGGTTTTGTTTTACTCTTATTTGTCATGTTCAAAGACAACGCCAACTTTTATCACTGAAATATTTATTAAAGAGAACTGTTATTGCAAATAGAGTACATGTAAACACATATTTCGGTAACATTCATTAAATGTTTGACGACCGCTTTAGCTTAGTTGGTAGTGACCCTGCCTATGAAGCAAGAGGTCCTGGGTTCGAATCCCGGTAAGGGCATTTATTTGTGTGATGAGCACGAATATTTGTTCCTGAGTCATGGATGTTTTCTATGTATTTAAGTATTTGTATGTATGTATCTATTAAATATATCGTCGTCTAGTATCCATAACACAAGCCTTATTGAGCTTACTATGGGGCTAGTTCGATTTGTGTAAGATTGTCCCCTAATATTTATTTATTTATTATTTATTTATTTATAAATGTTTAAGGCTGCGTTTCCACCGCAGCTGTGCCAGGTAGCGGAGCGGAGTGAGAGGAAAAAAATCGCCAATGGCGGGCCGCGCTGAACGAGGCTAGGCCATTGACGTATATAAAGGACAGGGTTAACGAGCGCGCAGACGCTTCCAACGCGTTGGTCCTAAAAATCAGTTTTGGGACCAACGCGGCAGTGGGACGCGCAGCGCCCAGCGCAGCCGGACGTTATAAAAATGCCTAATTGCGTGGTAAAAGGCTCCATTTACTGTTACGGGGAATATAGACCCGGGGTAGGTTTTCGTCCGCGACATTTGTATGCCATACATTTAGTTTGGCATACAAATGTCGCGGCCGTAAATCGACCCACCTGAACTGTACGGACGCCCTATCCTTAGTGTACGGCCTGAGTGGCGAGCGTCGAGCGTCGCGTCCAGCGTCGCGTCCGGCGTGGCGGGCAGCATGTATGGGTTTTGTGCAGCGTGCACTCAGGACGCTCAGATACATTTGTTTATGTTTAACATGAACGCCCCGCTGCACGCCCCGCTCGAGCGTCCACTCAGTTTGTACCCTTACTTTTGAAATCATTGGGCTAGGCACGTTGATTCTAACTTCTACCTACACTTCTAACAAACACTCCCTAGATACACAATGATAGATATTTCATAACATTTGCGACGAAAAAAAAATGAGAAATAATAAATCAAATAAACTGATTGCGCCCGCTTCTTTCGAAATTCATCTGTCAACTGTAAACTTTTGCAATGTAGTCTTCCCCAGACAATGCTAAGAACAGCGTTTAGATTGCATGGCCATACTGCAAGATTGTACAGATTTTTAAAATGAAATTTACTAAAAAAACTGCAAAGCTCTGAAATAATAGTTCAATATACCATATAATTTTTATATACAGTAAAATTGGTTTTGTAGCCAAGTTTTGGGGATAGGAAATAAGCCTTGGCTGATTTGATACCTCCTTAGTCTGAAATGACGTATGAGTGGTTTCTATATTTTAAATCTAAACTCCTTCGGGAGTTATAGATTTTTATATTTGATATTTTTATCTGTTGAAATCCTAGTCACGGCACCAATTTTTATTATAACTACTAAATGAAACTATGTCCAATTTTATGGTAAATAACATTATTACATATTTTATTATAGTAAGCAAAAATTATGGTTTAATATTTTCATGGCATGCAATACTTATGTAATAACCTATTGTTTGGTAACTAGTATCGTAAGAAGAAGATTTTTTCTTCGCAACTGGTTACGAACGTGGCCGAAAAGGTTTACGCGAGCTAGTTTTCCGCAACTTGACGTCTGATATGCACTTGTTTTGCGTGAAATTAATAAATAACAGACCCCTAGTTCTACGTGCTATATGCCCTGGCCATTGCCACTTCAACAAGCTTATCCGTTTGGCTATGTCGGTGACCCTCGTGCCGATGGCCGTTGGGACCGAAAGGTTCTCGAATAGAGACCACGAATCGGCAAGCGCAGCGTCGGACGTCCACCAACAAGATGGACAGATGATGATCACGGTGGATGCAGTTTGCTTCCAACCGAACTTATTGAAAATCTATGAGAGAGGCCTATGTCCAGCAGTGGACGTCATATGGCTGAAATGATGATGATAATGATGAAACCCCTAGCTTATTAGTATCATGTGTAATTACTTTTCATTACTTTTGATTTTTTAACCACTTAAAGAAGCAATATGAGTAGGTAGGTACGGGTTTTTCACGTTAATTTATTAAAGGCTATTCTTCTTATCTGTAATGTGTAGGTCTATTAGAAGAGTTTGGAATGAGGAAACAATTTATTGTTAAGAATTCTTACACCTAATGAGAAAGGAAAGGAACGAAACGTTAATTGCTAATAGCACGATTCTGTTATTTAATGAAGACAATAATGTATCGAAAATTCCATGGAATATACGTATTTTTTACTGGAATAAAGTACGAAACGATACAGCTGAATGTTTCATTCAATTTGATAAAAAGCCGAAACACCTGCCTTAGTATTAGAAGATATGGATCTTAATAAGAAAATAAATAAACGAAAGTGTAGTTTTTTTAGCTATCTTGTAGTCCTTTTAAATTTAACAGTTTTTTGTAATACCTATTATTCTCACGTTTATGCTTGCCTGTTTCGTAATGAAATATTTTTATGTAAATTTTGGTAAATAATACCATATCGTCGATCGTTAGATTCAATTGGCGTAAGCGACAAGCAAGGTGACGTCCCTTACGTATATTGAATCTACTATCGATGATATTTGCGCAAAATGTAAGCAACCGTTCGTTACAAAATATTTGAGAGAGATCTGTGTTGAGCTGTGAAAGGTTGAAATGGTGATGATGATCATATTTAAAACGAAATTAGCGCCCCTAAAACAAAGAATCATAATGAACACGTCAGGTCCGGGTGTCTAATGTTTGCCATAATTTCATTTTTACTAATTTTATTTTCCATAATTTTGCATCAGTCTTAATTATGGAGTCCCATAATAACAAACCTAACCATTATTTTTGCAGCATATTTTTTCTGCTATATTATACTAAATATAATTAGTTCATCGACACTTAATGGAAACTATGTCCAATTTAATGGTAAATAACATTAATACATATATTATTATAGTAAGCAAAAATTATGGCTTAATATTTTCATGGCATGCAATGCTGCTGATGTTATGGCAGCTGAAATTACTTGAAATGAATTTAGGGCAAACGAGAGTATCCCCGTCGGACCCATTATGAAGATATTAATATAGGCAGGTATTCATTTCCGTGAAAGGAATAGATAACCGGAATAAAAAATACTCAAATTGAAATACAAAGGAAAGAAAGGGAAACGAACAAAAAGGAGAAAGAATGTAATAATGGGTATTGTATGAGGAAACACGGTAGATTAATATTCATATTTTTACTCAAATACTGTATGAAGTAACTTGATAGCGGAGATATAAAAGCTTTTTGCAATATATTGCTTGCTGAATATAGGAACCGAACGCAATTTTGAACTTTTACCGAATGTTTTTTTTACTGACTTCAAAGGTTTTCGAATAAAGTGTGTTTTCCTTATTTTTAGGGTTCCGTACCTCAAAGAAAACGGAAGCCTTATAGGATCACTCGTGTGTCTGTGTGTCTGTCTGTCACAGCCAATTTGCTCCGAAAGTACTGGACCGATTGAGTTGAAATTTGGTACATACATTATGGTCGATGACCGACAAACGAACGAATGGGGGTAAACTAGAAAATTTAAAAAAGTTAGCAAACTATATCGTGAGACATATTAAATAAAAGGGCTCTCTGTGAGATTCTCAAACATATTTTTTTTTATAATTGGTAAACAATAAGTGAAAATTGACCCTTCCCCTGCCTTATCTCCGACGCTATTAGACCTAAAATTGTGAAAAAAAAATAAGAAAAATAGTCATTTACCAATAGATTATAGGAAAGCCCATAAGAAGTCTATTAAATTTAAAGTAACATACGAAATATCTCTCTATTTAATAAACATTTGTTTTTTTATTTGTGTGTATGACGGAACCCGAGTGGGTTCCGTATATAAGAGTAACATCACGCAAAATAGGCGCATGTTTGTAGTCGAGTTGCGGAAAATAAGCCCGCGTTAACCTATAACAGTACAGTAACACAGGAAAGTTTCATTAGTGTATGGAAAATTAGGGACACTTTTTTTATGGGGACGGAAAGAGCACGTAATTCTAATCTTTTGATAATCACAGAGTAAAATCCAGGGGCAAACCCAGAACATATCGTTTACTGTAGGTTCAATTGAAGTAAAGAACAGGCAAAGTCATGTTCCTTTAACCAATTGAAACTACAGTCGACTACATTTATATAATTTTTTTTTATTTACGTACCTAAATAATACCATATAACATATTTAATCAAGTCAAAGCAATTTACACGACTTCAATACGATTTAAATGCCCAAAACGAGAATTAGCATCCTTTTACAAAATAAACCTAATTTACACGACGAAAACTCACACAAAAACCACTCAATGTTGCGTTCTTTTACCAAAATTCGGGCTTAACTGCATTTGCTTAAAGGCCAAATTTCATTGGCAAGTTTAGATCGGTTGTAACGCAAGCGAAATTGTTCATCAAGGTATGATCAAGGGGAATTGTGTCTTATGCGTGTTAAATAAGGTGTTGATTCATTTAGAGGCTGTAAATTGTAAGTAAAGCTTCGGTAGGCCCGGCGTAGTGACGAAAAGAAAGTATGTAGGCCCGCAGAAGGCTGCTAACTTAACCTTACCTCTATAATTCCACAGTATTCGAGAAAAAGGATGATTATATTTTAGAGCAGTTCATTAATTTAGTTAATATTATCAACGTTGAATTGTTCTTACTAGCAACACTATGGATTTGTATAGTCCGAAATAAATGAACTGAATTTAGTTAAAGCATTCGGGCATCGAAATAAAGGCTTATGGCTAATACAAATTAATAAATTACATACTACATACATTTTTCTATGTACGCTAGGTAGTGGTTAGCATGCGTTTCGCTACGAAACATCGCTCCGAAGCGCTAAGTGTGAACTAATGGAAAGTTACAAGTGCTTTACAGTACCTATACTTTTACTTAGTACTCCAATGCTAAGGCACTAAACCAGATTACTGGTGCAGATGAGTTCAGTCGGAAAAAGGGTGAAACCATACGAAGCATACGAAACCTTTTGAATTTTTCGGACCAACATTTTATCTAAGACAGGGACATAATGTCTATGTATAAAAGTGTTCGCGAGGTATTTTACGTTACTTTTATTTGAATGCCCTATTTATGCCTCAAAAAAATCTAAAGCATTTTAAGGCATTCGAAAAGCGAAATCAAAGCCTCTCCAAGTCTCCACTAATGAAAGCCCATTAGTCAGTAAAATTGCATTTCTACGTTTCTTTATATGCTACGGTTGCGGTTAGCCTGCGTTTGGCTTCGAAATATCGCTCCGAAGCGCTAAGTGTGAACTAATGGAAAGTTACAATACAATACAATACAATATTCTTTACTGTGCACCAAAACAAACGATTACAAAAACTTAAATCTAAAACAGCATAAATGCTAAACAACAGGCGGTCTTATCGCTAATAAGCGATCTCTTCCAGACAACCACAAGTGCTTTATAGTTTACTTAATTCCAATGCTAAGGTGCTAAACCAAATTACTGGTGCAGATAAGTTCAGTTGGAAAAAGGGTGAAACCATACGAAGTCCTTTGAATTTTTCGGACCAACATTTCGCCTAAGACATGGACATAATGTCTATGTATAAAAGTGTTCGCAAGGTAGGTATTTTACGTTACTTTTTTTTATTGCTGTACTTATTAAATGCCTAAAAAAAATCTAAAGCATTTTAAAGCAATCGAATAGCGAAATCAAAGCCTCTCCAAGTCTCCACTAATGAAAGCCAGTAAAATTGCATTTCTACGTTTCTTTATACGCTACGGTTGCGGTTAGCCTGCGTTTGGCTTCGAAACATCGCTCCGAAGCGCTAAGTGTGAACTGATGGAAAGTTACAAGTGCTTTACAGTTCACTTAATTCCTAAGCTAAGGCACTAAGCGCATTTCTGGTGCAATCCAGTTCGATTATATAGTTGGGAAAGCATTCAAACTCGTATCGTTTGTGAATTAATTCCGACTAGCTTCGTTTGGAGTTTCAGCGCGGATTGAGTAATAAAACCCCTTTGAAGTGTCGAAAGTACACAAAGGAATTAATTGGATGTTGGTTACTTGTTGACTTTTGATGCCAGTCGAAGCAGTTGCATCAAAGTAGATTACTATTTTATCATATTACTTCTCTCTCTCTGGTCGCTCTCCCACGGCTGAGGATCGTGGTCATCGCTGAATGTGGATGGTATACACCTAGTTTTTATGATCTGCTTCCACCGGTCCCTGTTCATCACCTCTCTTCAAACTTGGTTGAGGATGGGCCTTTCACTTGATCGCTCCATCTGGTTGGAGACCGACCCGGGGCTCGATTGCCTTCCGTGCTTAAAACAATGGTCAGTTTTTTCAAGGTTTTATTCTCCCCTTCTCATTATGTGGCCAAAGTTGGTCAGAATCCGCTGCTGGTAGATTGTGGATAAGCGAGTGGATAATCATATTACTTAGACTCTACTAAATCATCGTGTCGAGTCATTTATGACAAATATTAATATTAAGTTTCAATAGACGGAAATTCAAATAGGTTGCATATCGTTTAAAAGACAAAAATCTGTGATTGGTTACAAACCTAGTGACGTGAGAAATCCATTCGACGATATAGTTTTTTCTTTAGCACGTATTCCATGGGGCCGATTTCGAGCGTCAGAGTTACGCTTCCATACTTATTATATTTTGATGCTCCGAAAATTTTGAGCATTCCCAGCTTAATAGTTGGGAATGCTCAAAATTTTCGGAGCGTCATATACAGGCTGAATTTTAAATCGTGAATCGTAATATTTTTTTTGTAGTCTATACATAGTTAACAATAACTTACAATGCTTTTAAACCTAAATTAAGTACGTTTTTATTTTGTCCACTTTTAATTTGATTTATCCTAATTTTTAAAATCTCGTGGTCACCCTACACATTCATGTTTCGTACTTGTCATGAAAATTTCAACATTAGATATCCAACCTCCTAATATTGAAGTTGGCTGGATAGAATTTTGGCACGTATTGTCAATAATGTCAACATCGTCGACATTGTCAATATAAGTACCTATTTAAATCGTATTTACTCATAAAATAATTCAGTTTTATTACGATTAATGGTATAAGCGCCTCCACCGTTTTGATCATAATTAATTAAGCGGGTCTTTACTTGTAATTAACACTAGTGCTCTGTATTAGTCTTAAGTAGCTTTACCGGTAAACGTGGTTACGATTCACGATTTAAAATTCATCCTGTATAATTCCGAAAGCATAATTATTAAGGAATGTCATAATTTCGAATTATATTTTCTGCAGAACGGCGATGCTGTCATAGACGGTAGAAAATATTTTTTCAGTACATCATGGATCATGGGTTACGGAATAATGAATCTCGGGAAATTTTGGCACAACCACGTAGCTTTGTGGAAGTTACACCCCCTACATAGCTACAGGTTCTGGTATCAAATGCTGGTGTGGACAAATACTTGTGTGATGACCACAAGTATTTGTGTGAGTGCGTATATATTTAACCAGTCGTATAGGTATAGTCCCCATAGCACAAGCATAGTTTGGGTGAGTTTTACTCCCCAAAATATTTATTAATTATTAACCGTTGGTACTTGTATACATATAAATACTACAGACCCTATTTTAGCGATAACGATGATACAAGAACCATCATCGCTTAAGCAGGTACAACTTATAACATTAAACTGTAACTGCCAAGATTGTAAACAATAACAATAAAGCAAAGCCAGCCAGCTTTTCTTCAATTTTCCCCCTGCATTTCCAACAGACGTATGCACCGTGCAAAATCTATCAACGAACGACCTTTTTGTTTAACGGTTTTGACATTTGGAAATTTGAAATTGGAACGGAAACGGCAGTTGGCAGCCTTGCGCGCTGGCAGCGTAATGGCCCTCATTGTGGGGTAGCCAAATGGGGATATTGTGTTATGACTCATATTCAGCAGCTATAAAGCTATTGTGTAACGGAATACTAAATTCGATCTACGTAAGGAGTACATGTAGTTCCCTAAAGCAATTTCAAACAAAATACAGCACTTCATCGGACCTGGATTTTGGAAAAAAACTTGGTTTTACTGTGTGTAGTGGAACATAAGAGCAAAAAACGCGATCACAGCTTGAATTTTGGTAGTTTAGAGCTCCCGCAGACTACAGACATTTTATCAGCCGATTGGGCTGTTAATCAGTATGAACATGCATGAAACTACGCACATTACACCGATTTGGGGTTCATATTGGTTAACAGCCCGATTAAACAATCGGCCGATTGTTTAATCGGGCTGTTAACCAGTATAGAGTGATGTTTAATACAGCATTTCTCGTTCTGAAACTTAACGGAATCATTGGAAAAACATCATGTTTTATTTAGTATTATAGTGAAAATAGCCTGAATTGAGTAACGTCTAAGGCTTTTTTTCAGAGTTTATATTACAGCGTTCATTGTCATTGCCGTTCAAGCAAAAACTTTGCAAGGAATGGTGATAAGAGAGAGCAAAGGAACGATGGCGGTATCGAACTGACGACTGAAGACTGGTTTTGCCAGTGTCGTCATTTCCACGAACACATTATCAATTATTATGCGTAACTGTAATGATATTCTAGTAAAAAAAATACCCCTTGAGGCTGTGTTTCCACCAGGGATGTGCGAGGATGCGTAGCGAGGGATGTGTTTGCCATGAACCAATAGAAAGCAGCTCTAGTGGAAATAGCTCAGCGGAGCAAGGATAGGTAAATGAAGTAATTCTATTGGTTCATGGCAAACACATCCCTCGCTACGCATCCTCGTACATCCCTGGTGGAAATGCAGCCTTACTGTTTAAGTATGTGATACGAAACGAGCTGAAATTAATCTGGTTTCTTTGGTGTAACGCCGAATATAAGTTGACATAAGTGAATAATCCACTGGGCACTCTCGACGTCTATACCAATATACAGGGTGTTCATTTTTGATCGTATAGCGATACCGATATGAAGTTAACGGCGTGCAAAGTAGGTCGTTGCCACTTAGCACACGAGGTACATAGGTACACTTTTTCTTCTACCTCGATATATTTCTATGGACTCTACCTTGAAAGTATAAAGTAAAAATAAATAAATTGTTAACTCAATTTTTTTTATTTTTTTATTATGAAACAAAGAGAAAATTAACAAATTGCACTAGGTAATAAACCGATACATAAATGAAGAAATTAATTAAAATTACTTCTTGCAGTTTTTTTCAGACAGCAAATTATTTTCGCGCACTTCAAATATCGCTTGTATATAATCGGCAATATCGATATATCGGCCGATATATTGGTATTGGTATCGTTACATCCCTAGAAAACACGTGTTTTATTCAGTTACTTAGTATCTGTCAGTACTAAAATATTGAGAAACAGCAGCTGAAAGATATCCTAAAAAACATACGTTTGTAGATACCGCGGTAGCACAATGCGCGGGAGGCGGCAACGGTCCCCTCCCCCTGCGACTGCGACCCCGCGCCCGCATCGAGTCGCCGAGACAACTTATGCGTCGATACGCGTTATCCTCACGTTACTAATTATTTTGTGGTGAAAATTTTACCTACATTTTTTTCTTCAGAAATAGCATCTTTTATTGATGTTAACTTATGCCTAGGAAAAAATTGGACGGTCAATAATATTTCACCCTGTAGGATAAACATTGCTTTTAGCTTTTAACCACCTTTATTTAGTTTTTTTAACTGCATCATAAATCTAGTTTTATGGCATAAAG
Organism: Eudemis profundana; assembly: GCA_947034925.1. Lineage (NCBI taxonomy): Eukaryota > Metazoa > Arthropoda > Insecta > Lepidoptera > Tortricidae > Eudemis > Eudemis profundana. The sequence continues at coordinate 21,199,931 of OX344803.1, forward strand.
CTCTCAAAATAATTTTATTTTGGAATCGACTTTTCTTGTCCAGACTAAAGTGCCACATTTTAGAGAAAGCTTTCCCGAAATAATTGTTAAATTGAATTTAATATCTCACTCTGTGCGCTGTACTAAAGTCCATTTAGCCTAAAATAATACTCAGGCCTTGAAATAAAGGGAATTCATTTTAAACGTAACCCTTTTGCGCATATAATGTATACTAATGTTTAAAATGCGAAAGTAAGTTATGTTTACGTTTCATTTTCACCAACGTATCTTTTCATCTATGTATAATTTCATCGATGTATAACATCAGCCACGTATCATTTCATTAACTTATAATTTCAACTCCATATCAATTCTGGTTCATCAGGGATGTTCGCGGAGGCCAGAGTAGATTGCTTCTACACTACAATGAGGAAAAACTGCACATCCCTGGTGCGTAGGGCCCGGGCTAGCTCCAACCGTCTCCTGAGTGCATTTGAGGAGAGGTTTGATTGTCAGTACCTGAATCATTGTCACATGATTCATGTACTGGCTGTCAAACCGTATTGGGTATTGTTTATTTTTATTTATTTTTGCGTTAAATTATTTAATTTTTATGTCACTTTTATTAATTTATAATTTATTTGACATTATTTCATTAATTAACTAGTTTGCTATAATTTATGTTGTTTTTTGTAAAGCAATGAATGATCCATGTTGGTCTACTAAATAAATGAATTGAATTGAATTGAATTGAATTTCATCCACAATCGTTTCATTCGCGTATGATTTTCTGTAAAACCTTTATTTTTAGGGTCCCACGGCTCAATCGGTAAAAATGAAACCATTACACTATCACTCTGCTATTCGTTTATCTGATCTTTGATAATTAAACCGCGTTTTAAGTATACTGCGATTATCGGTCAACATCATTAGCAGCCTGTATACGTCCCAATGCTAGGTACAGGTATAGTCTTAATCATAATCTTAATTGGTAATTAATAATTACAAGTCGATGTAGTAAATTAACTCAATTAAGTACTAAAAACATTAAGTTCATTATAACAATTCATTTTAGATCAATAGCAATAGGGATCGGCACATAACATTACATTACCTTAAATATGATTTAAGAATTCATCTACTATGTAAAATTATTGCTCAACCAGCCATGTCAGCCATTTGTTTTTGAAAATTATATCATTAGATGCATTTTTATCGTCTTATAAATTGAATTAAAAACGGATCACTCAGGTTGTTAAGACTAGTCATCCACTCAACATGTGTGTCAGGCCATGTCTTTTGTATGTAGGCCTAGTTTCAGTAGTGCGGTGATTTTAGTCCGGTTCAAACAAATATATATGAACCGGACTAAAATCACCAAACTAATGAAACTAGGCCCTTTTGTTCAATGTGAGTGATCCGTTTTGAATTCAATATGTTTGAGACTCACGGTAGTTTTCTAAATCAAAAAGTCTAGTAAATGAGAGTGTTTCTAGGTGTATCGGGTAAAGTCACGAGTAAAAGCTGGTACTAAATTATAACCGAAAAGGGCAAGCGTTTACACAAGGCCATATTTCATTATTGTTAACTCTGCTGGCTGAGAACTGTGTAATTAAGCGCTGAACATTGATTAAACTGATATCCCTAGATACGTAAAGGTGTACAACATTAATCAACTGAAAATTAGTATTTCTGATGTACTGTGGCTAATTCAAAACTTCGTATCTAATATAGCCCACGACTAGTGGTAGCATATTTTTGTTGATTTGTCTATTTTGTTTGTTTGTGCAACTCAAAAATATCGGACCGATTTTCATGAAATTTTGTGTATAGGTAGATTTGGGGCTCGGTAACTGAAGGATACTTTTACCCGACCTCGGTGAAGCAGATAAGACACATATAACTTGTTCCACCTCTTCTAGTAGCAAAACTATGTTTGAATTCGTATTACCACCGATTTCTACGAGATTTGGTATACAGGTACATTATGAGCCCGGTTAATACATAGGATAACTTTTCCCCGACTTATCATTCTCTAGAGCAGCTATTCCCAAAGTGTGCTTCATGGAGCCCTGGGGCTCCGAAAGGTCCCAGCAAAAATATTTTGTAACGTGGGGGCGAGGAGTGCATTTCGGACAGCGCCGTTTATAAGTTTTGTCTCAGCTCTCGAAACAATAAGACAGTTTGGCGCTTCGAGAAATAGTTACTGTTTCAAAAGGAGTTCAACGTCAAAAAAAAATAAGAATCAATACTTTATAGTTATATAATAAAATCAAGTCGAAAAGTCGAATACAAGCTAAGACACGCCCGTATCCATAAAAACATGCAAAGTCCTATTGCCATGGTTATCTTGACCAGGATCTACTCCCACCTAGTCCGACCCTCTCAAGGTGGTCCGGGCCAGCGACCTGGTTCGATCCCAGGGAATGCCACTGCCCTGGTCCGATTTTTGCAACAGTCAGTACGACTTGCAAGTATGTCAGCTTAAAAAAAAAGTAATGACCAGTACTCCACCAGGATTTCTAATCGCGAATGATGTGTGGGATCTCGGCTTCACATCCTTTTAATTAGCTCTCAGCAAATGGCGGGTTGCAATAAGATGCATTGCAATATTGGAAACTGGGCACTTGCAGACTTACCGGTCCACGTCTATTCACGATGGCACAAAATACAGGAGCATAGCGGAGTTCAATATATATATTGTTAACGGTGTGGACCTTTCCCAGGCCCTTAAAAGAACCCTTCGCGGAGGTTATGTGGGGAAGCCACCCCTTAGAAGGCGGAAAGATATCCACTAAAATCACATCGGTGATGGAGCCTCTGCAGCGGGACCTGCATCCGCGGCCCATTGCTGCACGTCGAAGTGGCCGGAATTCCTCAGAAGCTCGCGGCCGGGAAACGGACTTGACTAACTTTTGACTATATTATGTGTTGCCTCGATACCGTCTATCGTTTATAATAAAAGTAAACTGATCACCATGGCTTGCTGCTATATTTGCAGTAACACGAATGAAAAAAGAGCGCCGCGATCGACACGCTCTGAAATCAACCCCTTAATGAGCCTCATAATGGTTTACCATGTGGTCGATCGCTGGTCAGTTTATGAATAAAAAAAATCTTATAACTTGTACCACACAGCTCTCTGCCTGTGCGGCCATCCTGACCGAGGAGAGAATTTAATCTGGTCCACTTGCTTTACCTGATGCCTCCACAAGCCATTTGCAGACACACTGCCTTCACATTACGGTCCATTTTGGATTGGGACTTGGTTTTCAATCAGCATTTGCATACGTAATTCATTTGTTTAGGACCGAAGGTGTCTTAAGTTTGGAGAACTTGAATGATTGGTATTCAAACCCTTAAGGAAGGTTGAGTCTTTGAGGTTGGCTTTAAAATTGACAAGTTTTTGATGTGACAAAGTCCCTCAAAGATTTTGACTAGCTAACATCAGAAAAAGCTAAGCTAAATTTTTGATGCGACAAAGTCTGGAGTGCGGTCCATACGGCTTGTGACCACATATTTTGGAGACAAACAATATAATAAACGAAAAAGAACATCGAACAAGCTAGCACAACCACATAGCCTAAGATACCGCCTAACGACGACCTTCCCTCACTCTTTTTCCTAACGAAACATATACTGCATGAAAGAGCATGCATCAACAAACACAATGCACTAGGGTTGCCACCCCATATCCCGGCAAGGCTAGGGGTTGCCACGTTCTGAACAGGTTACTAAAAAGGCTAATTTACCCTCATCATCCTTTTTGCTGACCGTTTTTACATAAGAATGAAGGCAATTGCATTACAAGCAAGATGGTATAGGATTTCCTACCAAAAACCCGGCAAGGCTAGGGTTGCCCCTCACCCCAGTTCCGACATAGATAAATCTTTCTGAGTCTCGTCCAGTTCACGTCTCTTACGACCATAAGGGTAGATAGACAACATTCAAGACTCAGGAACGAATATTCAAGCTCTTGACGGATTCAGTCTCAGTAATCTAAACGAGTAAACATTTCATGAAATAAAATAACATGTCAATCAAACTACTTAATATCAATTTATAAAAGTATTTTTGAGACTCTAAATATACTATAATTCAACAATTCCATATGTTAACAATATGAATCTAAAAATACATCTGAACTGTAACCCAAAGCACGTTCAAAAGGAATCAAATAGGCCCCATTCCATTTAAAACATCTCACGTGGAATCATGTAGCCATGTGGAACCAAGCTCCATTCTGCCAAAGCTTGGATTTTCAGGTCGATTTACTCATATAGATGATTTTTAGAGCTTTCGCAGTTGACTGGTTATATTGGCTGTGTTTGGTTAGTTGAGAGTTTGGCAAGTTTTATTTATGGGTTAGTTTACCTATAGCAATATTTAGTTTACGTACAAATCACCTGAGGGGAAAGTGCCTTAGGCGATTTTGCCCGGTTCGTTATACAAACGTAAAGAGTCAAAAGTAAAAAATGTTTATTTGTCCAATAGTATATTCGTCATTGGTGAGTAGATGTTACAGTATATGTGGTATATTGTGGCATACAAATTTAGTCGATGACATGCTTTCATATATACATAATCTAATAAGTGTGTTACTAGGTCATTTCCTTTCATCATCATCAGCTCGTCGTCCACTGCTGGACATGCCTTTACTCAACTGATTTACTTGAACGATATCAATTTTGTTTGAAATGAGTTTCATGAGAGGTTTCAAAAAGGCAAACACAAACACATACATTTTTATTAGTAATTAACAGCTTACTTTTGAATGATGCTAAAAAGATTTTATATGCGCATCAAAAGTGCATGTTTTTGTGATTGTTCTAGACTTCTCAAGTTGTTTTGCGCAAGCAAAATTCATGAAACTATATATAAATGCTCGGCCCGGTGATGCGCAATATTTAAGAGCCTGCTGGCACCTCTTTTGCTATTGACATAAAATTCAAGGTTGCGGCAAGTTGCGATTACTGGGACAGTGTTGAGCACTCGGACAAAGTATAAAGTCAAACAAGTAGCCCAACTTCAGCCGTTTAGGAGCACGCGACACGTATTCACAGACGCACGATCGCGCGTCTGTGTGAGTGCGATCCGTACTGGAGTATTCTTGCGCATTCTTAAATCTTTGCTTGTAGTGCGTTCGTACACGGCGCGCACACATTCAAGCGCGCGATGTATATTTTGTAGGAAGAAAAATTACAGCGATTATCTGTACTCGGGCGTTTTACCTTATTCCAACAGAAATTAATTCCGATAAAGTGGATATTTATTCATTTATTTTATTTATTTGGAGAACAAACAGAGATAGACGTACATACAAAACACTATGGTATAGATTTAAAAATTAACGAAATTCTAATGTAAAAATCTTGTTACTGCAAATAATTAGCGTTAAGGAAAATTTTGCACGCCACTAGGTGGTTAATCGTGTGAAACGTAACATAATTTAAGTAACTAATGTAGATTAAGACCATTGTACCACGATTAATGCAAATAAATATTCATTCATTCATTAACATGCATCTAACTCCTCAACAGTTCCCACTAAGACATATGTCATTTTATATATTAACCTATAAGTTTTTAAACTAAATCTAGTAACAAACAAAATTATTATAACTTAAGTATCTTTATTTTATATTTGTATGGATGACCAAGTGACACACAAATTGCCTTAATCTCGTAAGTAGATATATACGGCGTACCTAATAAATATATATCGATACCTTTAGACTGAAAGGGCATAAGCGCCATTAGAACTTATGGCATTTACGTCCTCTGAGTGTAAAGGTATCGATATACTTAATACGAATTCAAAATCAATTTTGAAATTCTATTACATCAAATTTAGGTACAAGGTTCTAAATTCATATAAAAATAGGTAAAAAAACTTTTTAAGTTAAACGGTTTTATCTTATGTTAAAAATGTACCAAAAAGTAGAAAATAACTAATTAAATGAGACCAAACTTTAAGGGCTTGTTAGCAACGGTTGAAGAGTTCCACTCTCTACCTCCTGACTCCATCATCAGACCCTCGCCATCAAGTTTAACGTAACGGGCTTGTCAATACGAAAAAAATGAGTCCACACTCGAAAGAGTTACTAATAACGGTAGAAGAGTTGCATTCTCCAGCTCCTGGCTCCATCATCAGACCGTCGTCATTAAGTAGAACGTATTGAGCTCAACAGTACTAAGCGAATGAGCCCCCACTCAAAGGAATTACCAGTAACGGTTGAAGAGTTCCACTGTCTATCTACCTCCTTACTCCATCATGAAATCCTCGCCATCAAGTTTAACGTAACGCGCTCGTCAATACCAACCAAATAAGACCAAAGTTGAAGAGGTTACTGGTAACGGTTAAAGAGTTCCACTCTGTACATCCTGACTCCATCATCAGACCCTCGTCACCAGGTTAAACAAATCGGGCTAGTGAATACCAAGCGAATGAATCCAAGCTCGATGGAGTTAGTAGTAACGGTTGAAGAGTTCCACTCTCTACCTCCTGACTCCATCATCAGACCCTCGTTACCAAGTTTAACAAATCGGGCTCGTCAATACCAAGCGAATGAGCTCACGCTCGATGGATTTAGTAGTAACGGTTGAAGAGTTCCACTCTTCAGCTCCTGACTCCGTCATCAGACCACCTTGAATTTATCATAATGTTGTATTGTCACGGAAACAGGATCTGTGTGCAAAGTTTCATAAAAATCGGTTCAGTAGAAGTAGTTGAAAAAGCTGCCGCAAGATTTGACCCAAGCAAACTTACAACCAAACTTGACACAAACACGGTAAGCTAAATAAAACCGTTTATAAACACATTCAGTTATCAGGGATTTACGAGGATAAAAATGTTGAATTTAGCCAATTTCATTTGAAAAAAAAAACACTCTATTTTTTCTACCTTCAGTGTATTGTTAGAGAACGCATCAAGTCGTAAAGTCCGCAACTTTGGACTTAGGTACAAGTGTGCTCTCAAAGTGCAAATAAGGCTAAAATAAATAAAGTTTCCTTAGATTTTATATTTTTAAAGTCATATTTCTACTTTAGATGTAAAAATTCTAGAAATAACTGAATAAAAATATTCGCCAGCGAACTTATTCCAGTTCATTCCATATTGTCTCAAGATGGCAGACAAGAACATTGCTCCAGGATAATTCACAATTACACCGTCAATGATGTCCCTAATATAATTTGACCCATGAACTAGTGATAATAGTTCCTAATGAGAGGTCATGCTGCTGTCACAGTATAATACCTAGCAGTAATTTTTCTTCCTACAAAAAGTACCTACATCGCTTGAATGTGTGCGCGCCGTGTATGAACGCACTACAAGCAAACGTTTAAGAATGCGTATGGATATAGCTCGAGTATGGATATGGATCGCACTCACACCGACATGCTATTGCGGGACTAAACGGCCGAAGTTGGACTACTTGGTCGTCTTTATACTTTGACGCTGCTGTGGTTAGTCAAAGTCGAAGCGACGAGCGGACTCGGAGTTTTGACTCCCGAATACGAACTGTTATGACTTATGACTAGTTCAAGGGTCTAATTATATTCGAGACGAGATTTCCGGCAAAATTGTGAATCAGCCTACAGATTTCGAAAAGTATTCAGAGTGTCGTCGTTGATTGAAAGAAATCTATGAAATAGAAGATAGAAAATATATTTTATATTTCGACTCTTTTAGTCGAACGTCGAAGCCACAAGTCGAAGCCCTATTCTTGATTGTAAGAATACCTTAATTCATGATATGAAGTTTATAGCGCACCAAAAATTACAAGAAATATTTAAAAAACTTCAAAACCAAAATACGTATTTTTTTTAAATTGACAATACCTACTTACAAGCCTTACTGGGGCGTGGGGGCTTGAGGCGTTCCCTGGGATCAAACCTTCGCCTAGCCGCGTACCACTACGGAAGTTTCGATGATTGCTTAAAGTGAGCAATCGCCAGCGGGAGGGCTATTCTTCAGTAATATGTCTGCGACTCATTCATCTGTCTCCATACATTTAGTATGAAAATGGGCCAGATAATGAGGTGACCGCAGACATATATCTGAAGAAATGCCCGGGAGAGGTTGAAGTGGATCAACCTGTCCTTGTGTAGATTGTGTAAGTCGAACTAATGGGAGCTTTAGTTGCCGGTTAAACAATTTTGTGCCCCGCCCGCGACATGGTCCCGAAGATACTGGCAGCGTTTCCTCGCTGAATGGCAATGCTGATGCGTTGTGCGATTCATGATTACATCCTGGTTGGCGGTGGGTCGGTCTTCCACGGGGCATTTGATGACCTGGTTAAGGTCACCAGAGGTCCGGAAGTGACCTCTCCAGCTTGAATTGGTAATTGTTATTATGTGATCACAGAATTCTTACATTTCTATAAGTTATTCTATTTTGGAAAGCGTTACCTGGAAACAGTCACAGTCATCGATGGCCGATAATATATATGGAAATTTCCAAACTGGACAGCTGCGAAGCATAATAATTATACATAAATTTTGGAGTGAAAGGAAAGAACCGAACTATGAAGAGTGCCATATGGGACTGATTTCAAAATGGAGGTAGAATTTACTTTTAATCAAATTAAATTCTCAGTTAATAATGGGAATGATTGCTTGTTATTGTATATTCTTTTAAATTATGTAAATGCACTTATTTTGGTATTGAGTGGATGGGGGGGGGGGGGTGCATATGTATATGAAAGATGTTCATTAAGCACGTTTATGCTATTTAAATTAGTAGTTTTTCCGTCAGTTACTAATTCACTGGTTATTATATATATTAAGGACGAGATCAGCAAACTTATGAATTATACGGCTATGTAAAATTTATGTTTTCGTTATTCTGTTTTCATATCTGAAACGTTAATTAACAAAAACACTTAGATATATTATGTATGTGTTCATCAGAAGCAACACCTGTCGTAAATTTTAATTAATTAATCAATCATTATTACGACGCTCCGACTTCTCGGCACCTAGCATGGTACTAACTTATGCAAGTGCAACTGAGGAGTGCTATTCTGATCTACGAGTATCTACAGTACGGCTAGTGGGCATAGTCTCATATTTACCCGACTGCGGCGAAGCCCAAAGGAGGGTTATGTGTTTGACCTGTATGTATGTATGTATGTATGTCCGTTCCTATGTCCGCTCGTAACTACTCAACGGCACATCCGATTTTGATAAATGATTTTTTTTATTTAATTTTTTTTATTGAGTAACCATGACATTACAGACGATCCAATGCGTCATGATACTTATAACTAGCAAGCAAATAACAATACTTAAATATTACAATGGCACAGTTGATTCCTTAGCATCCATCGCCTCACTGAATCTCAGACATTCCGTACACACAGCCGCCCATCGCCACGCAAAAAGGTCGCACTCGGGTGCCGATGCCATGAGCGCATTAAGTTGGGAGAGAGCGCGAAGCAGCGGCGAATTTCTGCGCAACACAGTACGGGCCTCTGGCACCGCTAATAACTCGCGAATGATACATCATTAGATTCGTCTTGATGGTGCGAGTGTCACTAGGTATGAAGTTCGTTAAAATAACCAAAATGGCGGATTTTATGCAGTTTCAAAGTGCACCGCGGTCGGGGTTTTTTTAAATAAAAATGTGGTTATTTCCATTTTTTTTTCATTAACAAGAAAAGACTGAGAAACAATCGTTATGTTTGGGCAAGTTTTCCAATTGAACGTCCTAGAAATCAACATAAATAATAACTACTTGTGCAACCTGATGCAGTAATATGAAAATGTTTTATGAAATATAAATATTGCGTCTACATTATTTTATGTCTACACTTGGCCAGAAAGCGACTTTTTCCGTACGCGTAGCCTAATTCCGAACACTGCTCATAAAACAAATAATACGTTAGTTGGTATCGAAATCGAAACTTTAACATATTTCCTTATTTTCACTATTTAAACAGGATCTTAGATATTTTAATTATAGTAACTTTTATTATTTTATTATTTATAGTAAGTAATTATAGAACATCCTAATTATAGTAACTTTCACTCGTAAAAAGGCTTTGACAATATCTAGCCATTTCAGAAGGACCATTTCAAGTGCTCTCACTCACGAGCAGTCTCGATTGGCTAGCTCTACTCTAGATATAGAGTATGTACTCGACTCTACAACCAATATAGAGTAGCCTTAAAGCGCTTATAATATACTAAAAGTTTCCTGCAACGTTCTTCGTGAAGGTTCATAGGATAAATTCGGAAAATGGCTGATTTATGCACTTTAATGTGCAGTCGGTTTTTTTTAGTAAAGATGTGCTTATTTATTAATGTGGCTGGAATATTTGAGGAGTTCCCTCAATCCTCGTGGGTATCATTATGAAGTATTTTGAAAAATAGGATTCCGGACTGGCAATAGTGCTATATACAGCGTGGGAGGGACTATACCGACAAACTTTAACTATAGATTCTAACAACTATTAGGAGTAAAAAATGTTATGTGATGTATAGTCGAAAAACGCTTACTTTCCGAGATATTCATTATTTTGTAAATGAAAAATCCCAAGTGTGTAACAAGCCCTAATAAATGTGACTAAGATACCTTTACTATTTTTTTAAAATCCTTTAACTAAACAAGAATTAACCTTCGCAGTACAAATACTGCGGTCAATTTTTTGGCCTCGTAGTCGCTTACCATCAAAATGGTAAGCGACTACGAGGCCAAAAAATTGACCTTTCGTTTCCATTTTAGCTTTTTTTTTCTTTTTGATAACTTTTCAGCCAGTAAGGACATGTTTATAACGAGGGGCTTAATTTACTGATTTATTTTGTTCCATAAGACTATATATTTTATTTTTCCTGTAATATTTAGGATAATATTAATAATTGGTAATTTTTACAGATTTTTCTGTTCAGTAATTTCGAAGATAATAGGGGGGAATGGTGTTTTTTTGAACGTTTTTGGTCATAAATCAAAAAGTACAAAATTAAGAAAAAAAAACAAAAATGGTTTTGAAATCTACAAATTAAGCCCTTTCATTTGATATCCCACTCGATATAATAGCTCTACTTTTGTTTTTCCACATCCCATTTCAGACCCCTTTAAAAAGAAAGTAAAATAATAAATAAATAATAAATAAATAAATAAATATTAGGGGACAATCTTACACAAATCGAACTAGTCCCATAGTAAGCTCAATAAGGCTTGTGTTATGGATACTAGACGACGATATATTTAATAGATACAAATACTTAAATACATAGAAAACATCCATGACTCAGGAACAAATATTCGTGCTCATCACACAAATAAATGCCCTTACCGGGATTCGAACCCAGGACCTCTTGCTTCGTAGGCAGAGTCACTACCAACTAAGCTAAAGGGGTCGTAAAAAAGGTATAAGATTATTTTTCTATCCAATAAGCTCGAGTAAGCGACTTTTAATACTATTCCAAGTTTCAAGTCGATAGCATCAGTAGATCCTGAGACATCTTGCTGTGACAGACGGATAGACAGACAGACAGAGTCGCACCATAAGGGTTCCTTTTTTTACCATTTTGGTACGGAACCCTAAATTTATCGGAGATGATGACTTTAAAACTACAAACAACTATCTAGATTTAATATATTACTTACGGGAGACTCTGCAACCAGTTCAACACACAAACATTGTAATATGTCTACCTACATACAGGATAAGCGGATACAGCAACGTGTACAATGTCCGGATAGAAAATTTCTGTAATTTATTACATCTGGACATAGAAACACACAAATATGCGTATTTGTTTGATTCTAATAGCGCGCTAACCTATGATTTCAATATGTTCTCATCAAGAAAAGGAGTAATTACTAATCACGGCATGTATAGTATAATAAAAAACTTGAAAGAGGCCATCGATTACATTCATGTCACAGCCAGTGGGGCAGACATAGTTGAGACTGTTTCAAAGGAGTTTTTTCGTGAACAGCCAGAATAATAAAACACGTTCTAGCACAGAAAATCAGTTAGGATTTTTTCATCAAAATATAACTGGCGCACTGAATAAACAAGACGAGTTATTTTGTACACTCAGTGAATTCGCGAAAAAAGGTACTTTTTTACATGTCATATGCCTTAGTGAAACATTTATGCAATCGGGAACAGAGGCTAACTTAAAAATCAATAACTATAATTTGGCCGCTACATTCTCTCGCAAGCTTAAAAAACGAGGGGGTGTCGCTATTCTCACAAAAAACAACCTTGAATACAAGCCTCTAGTGGATATACAAAAGCATGCGGTGGAAGGTGTTTTTGAATGCTGTGGTATCGAGCTCTTAAACTATGGTATATATGTTTTATGTTTGTATAGAACCCCAGCATCTAGTTTAGATAACTTTTTACAAAAATTCGATGACATGCTATCAGAACTCGTAAAAAATCGTAAGAAAAAAATTGTTCTCTGCGGCGATCTTAATATCGATTTGATTAAGGAGACTAAAGGAGCACTTAAATTCAAAGAGGTTTTAGAAAACTATAACTTAAAAGCTCACATTAAAAACCCAACCCGCATTACTCCAAATTCGAAAACTTGCATAGATCAAATCGTTAGTAATGTAACCGCTGGGACTGCTAGTATTCACGACTTGGGGCTCTCTGATCATACAGCCCAGACTTACCTTATACCTTTACAACATCAACGCAAAGTGTCTCAAAATATGAAATGGTGGTATCAATTTAAGAGAGATTTTTCAGAAGAAAATCAATGTAAATTTTTGAAATACCTTTCGAGTCTTTCTTTTTCTGAAGTGTTTAAAGAGAATGACTCTGAATCAGCATTTAATTCATTTTATGAACTTTACACTCTACTTTATGTCTTATGTTTTCCAGTGATTAAAGTAAGACGCAATAATTCGACAAATAAATGTTCCTGGTTGACTAAAGGATTGCGGAGATGTTGTCAGAAAAAACGAAATTTAAATATAAGTTGTCGATATGGCGTTATTCAAAAGGAATTTTATCGTAAATACACAACAATATTAAAAAAATGCCTAAATTATTCGCAGAAAATTAAAAATGCGACATACATAAATAAATCACGTAACAAATGTAAAGCTTCCTGGGATGTAATTAAAAAATATACAAGTTCTGATAATAATGATCATCACATTCAGCAAATACAAAATAATGATACTGTGTACAATATCCCTGAAACAATATCTGATGTGTTCAACAAATTCTTTGTTAGTGTAGTAAAAGATAACTGCCCTGCAGATTTGGACTTATCGGGAATAAGTGACTTAGTACCTCAGTTTGAGAATACCATTTTTTTCACACCAGTATATCCCTCTGAACTAAAAAAAGTTGCTTATTCCCTAAATAACTCTAGCGCTGTTGGGTATGATGATATTAATACGCAGATTATAAAGATGAGTATTCACGCGATAACCGAACCACTATGCCACGCGATAAATCTTTCTTTATCACAAGGGTGTTTTCCAGAAAAACTGAAAAAATCTGTCGTGAAACCCCTGTACAAAAAGGGAAATAAACTACTTTTAGATAACTATCGACCAATCACGTTAATACCCATTTTTTCCAAAATCTACGAAAAAATTGTATACGCAAGAATAAGTAACTTTGTTGAGAAGAATGATCTGCTGAAAAACGAACAGAATGGTTTTCGTAAGCACAGAAATACATCACTTACCATATTTCAATTAGTAAAAGATATTACAGATTGTATAGACGGGAGAACCCCTGTATGTGTTCTTTTTATGGATATGAGCAAGGCCTTCGATTTTGTCTGCCATAGACGTCTATTAGAAAAACTCTATCGTTACGGTATTCGAGGCCCTGCTCATGATTGGATAAAATCATACTTGGCAAATCGAATGCAATGTGTAGAAATATCTCAATACTGCCCGGAGGATAAATGCGTAAATAAATATAGATCTGAGTACTTACATAATGAATACGGCGTACCACAAGGCAGCATATTGGGCCCATTGTTGTTTCTACTATATATTAACGATTTGCCAAATGCAGTGACTCAAAAATCTTATCTTTTTGCAGATGACACAACAATTGTCATTAAAGGTGAAAACTTGGCAACCTTCGAGTCACAGATTAATGACACCTTACATAAAACCATCCAGTGGCTAGAAGTCAACAACCTTAAAGCTAATCTTACTAAAACTAAATTAATGCAGTTTCATACTACTAAAACAAAACCAAAACATCTGAATGTCACTTATAAAGGTAAAACAATTGAAGAAGTAAGAAGCATCAAATTTTTAGGAGTTACTCTTGACTGCTTTTGCAGCTGGAACGATCATGTGAAAGACCTTTGCTCGAGAACCAATCGTTTTGTTTTTGCACTGAGAAGAATAAGCCAAGTAGTCTCTAAAGAAGCCGCCCTTACATCCTATTATGGCTACATAAACTCTATATTACAATATGGAATAACGATATGGGGCAGGTCTTCAAATATCGATAGCATATTCATAGTTCAAAAGAAATGTATTAGAGCCATATTTGGGCTTAAAATGCGAGATTCTTGCAGACCTTACTTTAAAAGTGAAAATATACTTTCACTTCCATGTATTTATATCATGAATGCATGTATATTTGTGTATCAATATGGGCATCTCTTTCAACACGTGAAAGAGCTATATAAAAATCCAATACGTTCACAATACCGCAATAAGCTATATGTGCCCGCAACTAAATTGTCTCTTGTGGCTAAGAACTCATACATTATGTGCATAAAAATGTTTAATAAGCTTCCGGATGCAATAAAGGACTTACCATTTACACATTTTAAAAAATCTCTAAAAAAATGGCTCAGTGATAAGTGTTTTTATAGCATTCAGGAATACCTAGATTATAAGTAGAGCTAAGTTTGACTTAAATTTTGCATGCCTTGTAAGGTAGGTTTTAGTGATACCTCTATGCATTGTAAGAACTGTATTTACCTAAAATCATGCAAAATAAATTATTTCAATTTCAATTTCAATTTCAATAAAAAGAGACACGGGCGGAAAATAAAGGAAACTATCGCCCCTGTCAAATCAAGCTGTCAATGTCAATATGTAAGTGTCAATGTCAATGTAAATCGTAGCTACACTGACGTTAATCGTCCTTCATCACGATAAATTAACGTTATTAACGGCGTTTCCGTCAATGTGGCCCCAGCATGAGAGGATACATGATTTAGATTGGCGGCACCAGTTGGCAGCACCTTCGTCGTGCACGTTCCCTATAAAGACGAACAAGCAGGCCAACTTCCGACCGCACTGCCGACCGCATTAGCTTAGTTGGTAGTGACCCTGCCTACGAAGCAAGAGGTCCTGGGTTCGAATCCCGGTAAGGGCATTTATTTGTGTGATGAGCACGAATATTTGTTCCTGAGTCATGGATGTTTCCTATGTATTTAAGTATTTGTATCTATTAAATATATCGTCGTCTAGTATCCATAACACAAGCCTTATTGAGCTTACTATGGGACTAGTTCGATTTGTGTAAGATTGTCCCCTAATATTTATTTATTTATTTATAACTTCGGCCGTTTAGGAGCGCGCTACACGTATTCACACAGACGCGCAATACCACGTCTGTGTGAGTGCGATCCATAGTGGAGCATTCTCAAAATATTACTTGAAGTGCGTTTGTATACGGCGCGCACATGTTCAAGCGCGCGGTACAATAAAATACATTACAATCATACTTTATTGCACACCAAAAGATAAATTACAATGCAAACTTATACAAAAACAGTGGTAAACAATAGGCGGTCTTGTCGCTAAAGAGTCATCTCTTCCAGACAACCGCGATGTACGTTTTGTAGGAAGATAAATAACTGCTATTACGCTGTGTCTCTGTCTGGTCGGGCAACTTCCTAACCACTACACCAGCGGTCGGCAACCAGTGGCCCGCGGGCCGCTTGCGGCCCGTGAACCGCTCACTTGCGGCCCGCGAGCCTGCCTGGCTATTTTGTATGTAAAGGTCGATATATTCAGAATTGTATAAAATCACCAATTATTACATAGTGCGGCCCGCGTCCATTTTGTTAGCTACTGTAAGGTTTGTACCATGCTATGCAAACCTTACCGCCTTGTATGACAGACTGGCAGCCTTTGGAACTATTAAATATTCAAATTTAATCGAATTGAGTCTGTCTCGCTCTAGCGGAAGAACAAATGTATCACTTCTATGGTAGACCTAGCTACGTACGGTTGAATAAACGAAAGTGCTAAAAATACCGCCTTGTATCAGTCCCTGATCCTCCCGAAGACTTCACACTACTATGTGGCCCTTGGCTGCTAAAAGGTTGCCGACCGCTGCACTACACCACCCAGTCACTTACCGTACGTTAAAATTATTCGATGTATTTGTAACAGCTTTACGAACAATCTTTGTATCGTTTCCCCTTTGATAGGCTTCGTGGCTGGGTGGATTTCACAGCGTTTCAAACGCCGTCATCACCACTCCCGAAGTTTCAACGATTTACTTTAAGAATGTATCCCATTATTTTGATAAAATCCGAAAATAGTAC
The DNA here is from genome assembly GCA_947034925.1 of Eudemis profundana. Classification (NCBI taxonomy): domain Eukaryota; kingdom Metazoa; phylum Arthropoda; class Insecta; order Lepidoptera; family Tortricidae; genus Eudemis; species Eudemis profundana. The sequence continues at coordinate 21,216,425 of OX344803.1, forward strand.
CTACTATTTTCATGTATTGATCAAAAATTATGTAATTTTTAAAAAGATATCATAATATCGGGATTGGTGATGACGGCGGTTGAAACGCTTTGAAATCCACCCGCCTCAGTCCCAATTTTACATTCGTATGCAAAATATTTCCAGTATCTATTAGTTCGAACATAATATTATCATCCTAATTTATAGGTTAACCACCGCAATTTTATTGTTGCATAAAAGCATCATAACCCATTTAACATAGGCCGCTGTTCCCCATTGGCTTCAAATGGAGCCTTATTTCTATGATATGCAGCCAAGCGGGCATTCTAGTGATCACAATAGCTTGTAGATAATTAAGAGGACAAACACTGCTGGGGAGAACAGTAGGTAAGGTGATTCGTACCGCTTCGTTCTTGATACAAAAGTTTTTTTTTTGTCATGGAAAAGGCAAACGAGCACACAGGTCACCTGATGGTAAGTAACTTCTGAGGCCCATGGACATTTGCAATCTTATTATTACAAATGCGTTGCCAACCCTGAGAACTAAGATGGAATGCCTGCCTATATGCTAGTAATTTCACCGGCTGTCTTAACCCCACACCAGAACACAACAGTGCGAATACTACCCTTTGGCGGCAGGTCCGTAGAATTGACGGTTAACAATTCAAAGTCGTTAAATTTGGTTGAAATGGGACGAATATCATCGCCATTTATCTGCGCAAAATAACATGCGAAGTTCCAATAAGTCAGAAAAATACCAAATCGACCATTTTTAATTCACTTGCTCAAAAAGTGGTACTTTTCGTAGCTGGTTCTCTGCCTTTTTGGCGAATATTTTTTCCAAATGTTTCATAATTGCCAACTTCCAACTCACGATTTTCTCGGAAACCATTTCTTATCGGAGCTTTCTTAGAACAAACTTATCCTAACCTACTGTATTCTATAAAACCATACGAAAATACACTGAATCTTTATTTGGTTTCGGAGAAAATTGAAGATTTGGAAAATTAATAATTTCTCCCAAATGTTTCATTTGCCAACTGTTGGCAAATGAAAAATTTGGGAGAAATAATTCGGCGAAAGGCAGGATACCGAAAAAGTGACACAACAATCAAGTTTAAGGTGACTAGGGTTTTCCATATTAACGGAAAGGGGATTAAGATTCAACTTTAACAAAAACAAATTTCTCGTATTAGTTCCGTTTCCATACTTCTTTTTTGTTTCTTATTTTGTTGTTATGCTGTTCTTCACATGGATTTAATTTTAATTTTAACTAAATTTCCTGAAATGTATAATGATAATGACAATGGTATGATTATTACAATAAAGTTCTATCTATCAACTAAATGAGTCATATAGAAGCAAAGTCAGCAACATCCAATATGGTTGAAAATCGTATAGAAGATATTTTAATATAAAGTTATTTTAACTATACCAGACTACATTCAAAGTTGCTACCTACATCAAAAAAAATGGATGTTGCTGACTTTGCTTCTATATAACTCAAATGTTATGTTATTAAAGTCAATTCTTAAACCGCTTTTCGTTTATATGACTTGAATCACCTAGAATCACGTTTCTTTTGTATGGCGAATTCAGAGAGGACTCAATATATTCAATTCACCTGATACATTTGAAACCACTCTTTAAACCTACTCTGCGCCAATGACTCCACTGCACTATATCCCCTGCGGCAAATGTCGACCGTAAAAGGTTTATTCCGCCCGGTCACTCTCTAATAGGTTGTGGCATATCTCTGCGGAAAACAATGGGGTCAGAGCGGAATTTCATCAATCGCCTTTGTTAGGTACTGAATGGTTTATTAGGTTCCGATAACCCGTTGAAAACTGGAAATAGCATCACTAATACAACTTTATAGTAAAATATTCTAACACATTAAGTTAGACAAAGGACAACAGGCCTGTTTTCTGTTGTCTACCATTAGTTTTTAGTATCTTGTTTATTTAAGGATCTATGTAAGTTTTTGGTGTGCAATAAAGAGGATTGTATCGACTTGTACTTTTCTTCAGAAGTTCCGACGTATCGCGAATAGGGTAGTTTAAGAAAGTAATTTTAAAACTCATTGTAATAAAACGATTTAAACCAAGTAAATCGTGTATATTATTTAATTTTACATCCCGTCGTTTCGTGACCTAAGCGTTCGTAGTATGGGTAGTCTTAAATAAAAAAAACGTATCCCGCCGTGGTGCCGTTCAATTGTCATACAAACATTTTGCATAATTTCATTTAACTACAGTACTACTGTTCGAAGAACATAATGCACGTTTAGCATACAAACAAAATGAATATTTTATTTTACATAATTTTCAAGTAGCATAATACTCATTTACCATAACAACGTTAAAAAACCGAATGACATTTGATATAAAGTGTAAGAAGTATAATAATCATATGGTCTAATAATATTTGATATAATATACATTTAGCATAATTGTTAAGTAGTATAAAAACATTTATTATAATAATTAAGTGATATAATGCCATTGGACATAATGTTCATTCAGTATAACGATGAACCAATAACATTTAACATCTAGCAATTCTAACCTCGTAGGTTAGGTTAGAACTTCGATCCCTCACAAATCTCATAATAAAGAACTGTTGCTAAAAACGTTAGGTTAGATTTAGAACTGTGTCCTTACAACATAAACAATTGATAGAAAAGGGGCTTAGATTAGGTTAAATCATTTAAGCAACTTGAGTTTTGCACGAGTTCTTAGCTATGGAAAGGACAAAAATGGGGCGACGGGGGGGCGAAGCCCCCCATAAGGGGGGCTCATGAAAAAAGATTAGACAGAAAAAATAGGTTAGGTTTGAACTGCGTCCCCCAACAAAAACGAACTGCTAGCAGAAAAAGTAGGTTAGGTTAAGTTAGGTTTAGGTTAGGTTTGAACTGCATGGGGTGCTAGACAAGAAACCTCCCAGAGTGTCTGGATTCTTCTCTTTCCTCTTGATCCGGTTGATCTGCAGGAAAGGGAAGCGTCTTGGCCGGTGCACCCCGGGAGCAACGGCAAGTGATTTCTTAGGGGCCCCTAATTGATCACTTGCCGATGCTGCGAATGAGCCTGTCAGGGGGGGTTGGGGGGTCCCGCACCGGGTTTCCTCTTCAGGTGCGGCACGCGAGGGCGGAGCGTCGGGCACGGGCAGCATCCCTCCGACGTCTCCTTTTGGGGGGCACTGCGGGCAGGCACCAGACGGGTGACCTGTGCCGCTGCGTGGTGGCGGTGGACTAGTCCTCTGTGTCCCGTAAACCCGACCTCGATGGCAACGAGGGCCACGACTGTTGGGAGCGGGACGTAGAGGACTGGCCCACCGCGGTCCGTAAACCTGACTGTCCCCAGCAACGAGGGCTGGCGACGGTCAAGAACGGACGGGCGAGTGTCTGCGGGGTAGGGGCGTGTGTCCTCCCGTCGACGGCTGCGGGGCAGGGGCGTTTGTCCTCCCGTGGCGGTGAGGGTGGGACTGGCGCCGGATACACGATTGGACCCCGTGTGTTCGGTGCCGGTTCCTGGTTTCCCCGGGGGACGGCCGTTGGTCGGGGGGAAGCAGTTGAGGGAAGGCACACTGGCCATGCTACAGTGTGCCTTTTTCGGAGAGGGTTCGCCCTAGGGCGAAGGTGCCGGTGATGTCGTGGTGGCTTGCTAGCGATCCCACGGCATCACCTTGAAGCACAGGGTGGAAGCATCCCTGAGTTTTAGAGGGTAGGCCAATCCCTTCTGGAGCGGAGAGCCCCACATAACCAATGCGTAACATCTGGCTGTCACCCCCGATGGCCTTAGGTTACGTAGTGGTATGCAGTTTCATGCATTTCTCCGGGTTAAAAAAAAAAGGTTTGAACTGCATCCCCTAACAAAAACTGTTGGAAGAAAAAGTAGGTTAGGTTAGGTTTAGGTTAGGTTTGAATTGCGTCCCCTTACAAAAACGAACTGCTGACAGAAAAACTTCACTTATAGACTGACAATTTTATGAAAGAAACTCTTCTGTTCTTAGTAATGAATGACATTATTAATAAAAAAATATGAACACTGTCTGTTATGAAGGAAATAGTTATGAAAAAAATATATGAGTTCAAACATGTTAGTGTGTTAGTAATGAAAATATTAACAAAAACTGTTATGAGTTGCATTGCTAGTAATAAAAATGTATGAAAAAAAGTAAGAGGTAAAAAATTATGAAGAGTGCTTATTATGAATACAAATCGGTAGTAAAACAAAAAATAGGAATAAGAATTTTATGTGAGGCCCGTACGTACGTACGTAAATGTGCACTCGAGGGTTTTATTTATTACCTCCCGTGTTGCGTACATCATTTTATGTCTACACTTGGCCACAAAGCGGCTTTATTTCCAGGTGTGGCATAAAGTGTCTATTATAAAATTAGTTTATTATGAAAATTGCTCGTTATGATTTATGAAAGTATGCGCTTTGTTGTTATAAAAAAATGAATATTATGTTTTTTAAATATTATACAGGGTGACTGTTATAGTATTTGGTAAGTATAAAAATTTACATTATGAGTATTGTCTTATTATGTTTAATGAAATTATGCAATTTGTTTTTATTCATTTTTTTTATACTACTTAACTACTTAAACACGTTGAAATTATGCAATCCGTGTTATGCAAAATGAAACTTCGCAAATTGTTTGTATGCAAATCACTACACACCCCTTTTTTTCGTCAGCTGTGCCAACTAACTACCTTAAAAAAACTGCCTTATTTATAAATAAATATAATAGTGGCAGCGGTGTTGCCCCTAGGCCATTGCTCATAATGTCGCTAAACAGGGGCCCATCAGCGGAGGGCGAGTCACGGTCTGTCAGTGCCGCGAAAGCCATGAGACACTTTTCCTGACAGGCGCCGTCATGTCTCAATCCATAGCCCAGGATTTAGACCATATTTCCACCACCATAGCCCAGTAGAGTTAGATTCCATCAATCAACTATAGTCCTTGCATCTGACGGGGGCTGTCTCTGCGTGCGTCCCATGACACGGGCCGGAACAGCATCCGCTGGGTGTACACTTTTCCTTTCATTAAATTGTCGAAAGGGCCTCTATGCGTTGACTTCGGCTCCGCACACGCCTCCCAAAGGTCCGGTACACCATTGTACATTGTAATAATAATCACATTTTTATTTTAAAAAACTCGACTGCGCTGTAAAAAATACCGTGCATTAAAGTCCATAAATCCACCATTTTGTTTTTGTTTACTTTATGGTACCCAGTGATACTCGCGTCTTCAAAACGAATCTACTTATAATGATGTATCATTTATCAAAATCGGGTGTGTCATTGAGTAGTTACGAGAGGACATAGGAACGGACATACATGCTTACATACAGGTCAAACCCCTTGGGGCTTCGCCGCGGTTGAGTAAAAAGACTATACTTTTAAGCAAAAGACATTAGGTTAGCTATTATTAAAACAAAACATAATTTTACACCGTTCAGCTGTCGATCTGGCAAGTAGTAAGGTTAAGACCACAATATTGTATTGTTGCCGATGTCTTTGCAATATTTTTAACGTTTACCTCAAGTTCATTATTCAAAGATGCAAAGCTTCTTAGTAATTAAAACACGGGCGCTCCGAGGCTCTGGAGCGTGTTCTAGACATTGTTCTTGCGCGGTTAATTTACACTACACTTAGTACTCAGCCAGAGAGCCTTTATAGTACTCCTGATACTAGTACAGTCGGCCACCGAGTAAAGGTAGAGTAGCGGAATGATAAGGTTAGACGACTTTTCCTTGTATTGTCAAGGAATTTAAAAAAGAAAGGAAGGGGTTTATTTTTAATATCTGCAAGTTTTTTTGTACATTGTAATTTGTAGTGCGTATATTTTTTAGTATAAGTTTCTGTGGCTATATATGTTTTTCTGATTCTAATACTGATTTTGAATTTGATTCGCGCGCCGTCTTAATGAAATTCGATAATTACGAGTATGAAAGGTTATATTTTATCACAACGCTAACATGGCGTCTGTGTCACATGACATTTACCGAGCTCTTCCGACCCCCCTCAGAAGTCGGTTGAGTTTATAGATATAAACTCCAGCTAGTAGATACTAGAACCATCTCTAACTAGGTAAAATGGCTGGCAGCGGTTGGAAACAAACTCGAAACCGAGTTCAGTGGCGTGCGCTGGGAGAGGCCTATATCCAGCAGAAGCAGGTGTGGCTCACTCCACGATTACGCCGCGTGGCCTTGAGGCCCCCGCGAGGGGGCCTTAGCCAGCGACCAGAAAGAGCACGCATTATGCGATAGAAAGAGACGGTCAGATCCGATGCATTCCATCCGCTGGTTGGATCAGAACGACAGTTTTGTTAGAGAGAGAGAGAGAGACATCTGTACGTAGAAGATACTATGGTTATTCTGTTGCAGAGGTCGGAAATAACTTGATGGCGATAATCAGAAATAAAGTAAACAGAAATTAATCCTTCCAATTTAACCATTTAATCACAGCTGCAATTTTAATTAATTCCAATTCAGATGTAAAACAATACCTGCCAAAATGAATTGAATACAATTGTGAATTTAAATTTTTAATGAAAATGAATGGCTTCGACGGCACTATCTGATCGCTGTCGACAGGCGATGACGTTAATTCCATTCGTTCGTTGAATGAATAGTTAAACGAATGATAGTTATAGGCGCGCGAGCAATATGAATACAATGTGGCAAGTTACGATAGCCATATGTTTTTTTATTCACATTTAACATTTACCCTGAAATTTAGAAATTCGTAGAAGAACTAAGGTCACCGACACAGCTGCCAGTATGGCATGCAATACCAGAATTCGAAAATCCCGAAAAACCGGAATTCCGCCTTATTTTTTCGATGTTGCAAATTTGCAATACCAGTAATAAAAAGAACCTAATACCGAAATTCCGGTTTTACATTTTGTAATGCTCATTACCTATGTTCCTAACTAAAATTATTATTTTCTCCATTATATTGAACAAAACGAACAGTAATTGCTAGTACCTATTTGGTTAAACATCTTTATACATGTTAATACAGGGTGATTTCTGGGTCGTGATCCCGGACCAGTTTTTCTGACTCTATAACTGGTCAATATTATCTTATGATAGCATTTGATCAAAACAGCATTAATTAAAATTTTCTTATTTTCAAGTAAAATTAATCTTAAAGTAAGTAAATCATGGTCACCCTACGACTTTTGACATACACAGTATGGGAAGCGACAAGACGTCACATTGAGTAGGGTGACCAAATTTTATGCAAAAATGTTTTTTTCTACTTATAATCTGAAAAATAATTACAAATATTGGTGTTAAGAAATTAATAATTAACATCATTAGGTTCATCTTTGAATATTGTATTATGCCTTATTTTCTTGCTCCACGGCCCAGAAATCACCCTGTATATTATGAATGACTTACGGTCGCGCATCCTAATTGTTTTATGCATTGTATCATAATTGGCGATCGGCTAGCATTGATGGTGTTTAAAATTGTAAAATTTGTACTTATGCTAGACCTTAAGGCTGATTAATTATTACTACTGTGATTTTGCATACATAGTTTATTACTGTGAATTGTTTGATACAAAGGAGATCGTAGAAAAGAAAATTAAAATGATTTTCCACAAAATCGATTCTTTTTTTCAAAAATCCCCAATACCGAAACCGGAATTCGGGTATTGAGTCTCAATGCCGAATCTAAATACCGGTATTGATAATGATCCGGTAATGCATGCCCTAGCTGCCAGAGTTAGTAAGTTGAAGTGGCAATGGGCTGGACAAAAGCTCGAAGAACCGATGGGGCGTAAAGGTTCTCGAGTGGAGACCACGAACCGGAAGAAGACGCAGTCCGCGGCCCTCCAGCGACCTGACGACCTGGTTAGGGTCGCCAGAAGTCTATGAAGGCAGGAGGCGTGCGACTGTTCGTTGTGGAAGTCTTTGGGGGCGGCCTATTGTCAGCAGTGGACGTAGCAATGTTGAAATGATGATGATGATGAACAATTACCCGCGGCTTCGACTGAGTTCTGCCCGATATTATCCCAAAGGAACTCTCTACCGGGATATAGAGTACCCTATGTTAAAATCCTAAACTTGGTCTACTTGTATGCTAAATTTCATGCCAATCCATTTAATTGTTACCGTATCATTGAGTATGTCACACCTCGCCATAAAGTGGCAATTACCGCACGCTACGCAGTTCCTGGCCTGGGGGAGACGTAAAATTTTGTACTGACCATGGGAGGTAATAAACAAAGCCTTAGATCGCATATTTATCGCCCTTGCCTTCGGCTCGGACGTCAAATACCTGCGATCTGAGACATTCTTTCTTTTACCTCCCTAGGCAAGTAATGTGCTATTTCAACACAGTTGCTCTTAAATCGGCTCTTATTTCAAGGTTTTTACGCGCGAAACGCAGCTTATTACACACAAGTGCTTTTTACTTTACATTACCGCACTTGTGTCGTAATTACCGCAAACTGACCAATGAGAATGAGACCACGCCATTATTCCCGCGCCGCCCAGCGCTGAAGTCGCATACATGGTACAGTACGTTTACTTACTTCTCGTACGTTCTTTGATATCGGCCGACGTTGAAGATGGTATTATAATCATTTGTGACAACTTCGTGTTTAAGCATCCATGCTCTAATAATGAACTCAAATAACTTAGCACTTTGTTTATACTACACAAACAAACTAACGTTTTTCGTATGGAAACGCGCGAGAGTGAAATATCTGGTTATATTCTCTAAAGTCTAATCTGTGGTAATAGGCTTCCGTTGGCGCTCTTTCGATACGGAACTCTAAAAACATAGGACACTGACCTTATACTTATGCCAAGCAATGATACAAGCTTTGACCAACAAGAGCAAACAAGCAGGACTTGAAATTAACACAAGCAAATCAATATTGATGACATACTGCATAGAAGTTGGAATAGAAACAAACGGAAATAAGTTTGAACATGTCAAGGAGTATGTATATCTAGGTACTTAAATAGGACTAATTATTGCACCAACTAATATGGTGCCAAAAGAAATAGAGAAAAAAATAGCTATGGGATGGAGAAAATATTGGGCACTAAAAGAAACTAGGTATTAAGTGCAAAGAGCTTAATATGCATATAAAGAGAGAGATATTCAATGCGTACATTCTTCCTTGCATGACATAATATGGTTGCGAGACCTGGTCACTTAACGAGAAACAGAGAGACAATGCAAAATGCCAAAGATCTATGGAGTGTATGCTGGGTATAAAACTAAGCGACAAAATAAGGAGCACTGAAATTAGGAAGAAAACAAAAGTCTCAGATTACTCATACGTTGCCAGACAATCAAATGGAGCTAGCAGGTCACGTTTCGGTATCCAAGAGATGGTACTAGAAAACGGGGACGCCCGATAATAAGATGGGAAGACGAAATACGATTAACCTTGGGTGGCACTGGTAAGAGTCCAATGGAAAAGGTTGGAGGAGGCCTCTGCCAAAAGGCACACCGAATTACGTGATATTTTATAAATTAAATACATTATTATATTGATAAAAGTTGTAAAGTACGAAATTCGGAAATAAAAGGCCATTATTATTATACATATGCACGTACCTAAATATGTAGCACGCGCTCGCGCTTAGCCTCGCTTTTGCAACAAATTGCACATATCCACATGGGCTCCGCATCTTATTACGGATGCGGATTCTCAAATCAATGCGGAAATTCCGCAGATGTGAATTCGAATATCCGTAACATCCCTGGAATATTCCCGGGACAAATGCTGTAGCTATGTAGGTACGAATCGAAATTAAATCCACATTAATAAAACCTCGAGTCCTTTGATTTAAAAAAAGCCATTTCGACTGCCACCGTTCTAAAATAATGTAATATTAGACGATTTCAATGAGCAGCCTAAACTCACGACCCCTGCCTGACTTTGACAGCTAATTAGGGTGAAATTAAAAACGTCAAAAAAAACATCGGACTTTTTGAGGTTATTTTTAATTCAAATGGATGGAATTGTAATTGAGGTACCTTTCAGCTTTTAAAGTCGGTGAAGCATTGATGGAATTTTAATGATTTATTTTAAGCAGGTAGCCCAAATTTTCCTTTTTCCTGATTGTTGAAAAAGTGACTTCAAAAGGGGTAGGTTTATAAATTGGGCCGTATTTAAAATTTTGTAATGAATCTACATTCAGTTTTAATTTATTAATTTCATAGGTTTATTTTATTTTTGGGATTTGTGCTGTTTACCAGGTTCTTTATTGAAAGAAAGTACACTAAAACAAGAACAAATACAAACAAGATAAAATTTAAAATCCTAAAACTAAATAAACCTGCAAACTACATTAAACTACCTAGATTAAAATACCTAAAACACAATAAAAATATTATAAAAAGAATACCCCCTCAAGCAGCTCCGCTTGCGGCATGGTACCCACTACGTGCTGTTTTGGAAAAAAAAATATTGTTAGTACTTACAGAATGTTTTTATTTTAATAGTATTTTATGCAATAGTTGTATAAGTAGGCTCAAAAAACGCGAATGGCGCGAGTTGCGATACGAGCCGCCGCGGCGGCGAGTAGGTATCGCAAATAGAGACGCCATGAGCGTTTTTTACCCGACTGCGGCGAAGCCCAAAGGAGGGTTATGTGTTTGACCTGTATGTATGTATGTCCGTTCCTGTGTCCGCTCGTAACTACTCAACGACACATCCCATTTGATAAATGATACATCATTAGATTCGTCTTGATGGTGCGAGTGTCACTGGGTATGAAGTTCGTTAAAATAAACAAAATGGCGGATTTTATGCAGTTTCAAAGTGCACCGCGGTCGGGTTTTTTTTAGTAAAAATGTGGTTATTGACTTAATTATAAGCGTGATTTGACTTAATTATACAACGTTGCATACAATACTTTTTCTACGAGTAGGTTTTAAAATATAAAATACAAATATATCTCGCAAACAAGGCAAATACGACATATGACTGACAGATGTGTCTATGGTAAACTTTTTTTTAATTTGACGTATACTCGCTAGTGACACGCAGTGACGATATTAAAAATATTTTTTTTTTATGTTGGCATCTATGAACTTAGTTCGGAAAGTTTTGTTTTTCTTAAAACCGTAGGAATTCAATTGTTTGTTAAGTTGGCAGTTGTGCATTTTTATCGTAAAGTTAGAATTGAGCGCTTAATCCTTAGTTTAACCTAGATTTAGAAGTCTGTGGCTGCTAGCAGTATCGTTTTGCGACTATACCGACACTAGTGCTGTTATGGGGCATAGAGTATAGACTTCTCTAAACTCATATTATGTATGTTCTTATATTAGTGTTCGCGACCAAGTAAAAGACAGATAAAAAGTACAGGAGTAGAAAAAACACATTACAAGAGACTGTATTTCTAACGATAGTGACATTGTTCCAAAAAGGCGCGCGTCAATTTCCACTATTCGCCATAATATCACTAGCGCCCTCTGTCGTTTTAAATAGAGCTAGAGCAATAGGTGTCTTTGTATTCCGTTCCTTACAATCACGTGAGTTAGATGGCGTTCTTAACTCAAAAACGTAATTTTTTTGCATAGTGACGTTATGATTTTCAACGATATGTTCTGTCCCTAAAGCCCCAAGGTCATTTCCACTTACTTATAATCCTCCATCCACAGCTTTCTTATGCATACATCCATTGATTTATAACTTACATTATTATCGCGAGCGCCTAAACAAATAGAAGGGCGCTTGCCTTGCAAATTTCCTTTCTTGATTTATTTCCGTCGCCAATTTATATAATGCTGACTCGAGAGCGGCCTAATTAAGTTCTTCAAATAAGGCGAAATGTTACTTACGCTATAGTCATCATTAGGTATCTGTACTAAGAGGTACCTATCTAGGGGCACTGCCAAACCGAGCAAAACAAAGGCACGGTCGCGCGCCGCGTGACCGAAAGCACTACACAAGCACGCCTCCACCTTGAATACGTATCGCACACTCCTAAACGGCGAATATTTCACTACTTGTTTGTCTTTATGCTTTGCCTATACCGACAGACGAAGTCTATCAGCCGAATACATGCACATTAATCTTCAAAAAACCTTATTTCTATTAGCCTTTAACTTGACAATTGCACCACAGTTCACAAACTCTTTGGCCATCTTTTTGTATTTTTTTCCAACTCCTATTAATGTATTCATTCTAGATTTTAGGGCAAAACGGCAAAATTTATAATTATAATTTATTGCTGCTATGTGATACCTATATACGAGTATATTAAAATACACGAACGTTTTCCTGAAAATTGAGAAAATCTGTAAAATGGGACTCTTTTCAAGGGGATTGCGGGGGGGAGGCAGGAGAGTCGTGTATTTTAATGTACTCGTATATAGGTATACCATAGCAGTATTAAATTACAATTATAAATTTTGCCGCAAAAAATTTTAGAATGAATACATTGCATTGCATTATATCGCACGTTACTGTCCAATCCCGGCGAGGCTTGAATTGTGGATCCTCTGTATTTTAATTTTATTCTGTATTAAATGGGTGATCGCTATTAGCGCCCTCTCTGAAAGCGTTGTGATACTAAACAGTTTTAGCAGCCTGATTTCACTTCTATCGTTTCTTCACAAGATGGAGCAAAAATGGAATGTAATTCTAGTCTATTTTTTTATGGGCCGGAAAAATGGATAAAAAGGGTAATTGCTTTAGTGGTTATACGTACCGTATCAGTGGCGTGGCGTCCATAGATTTCGATTCCCATCGGCTTGCCTAATATTAAGCAGATCAGCACTTAATTCTAGTGCTCTTAAAGAAAATTTAAGCCAAAGCAGCTCCGGCTTGCCCAAGGATTTCTTCAACGCCACGCTACTGGTAGGTACCTATATCAGTCAGCTGTAAAGAAAAGGAACCTTCTGTTATACATTCGAAGTATGCCACGGCGTTTACTGCAGCAACTATAGATGGCAGCACTAAATAGACAGAAGAGTCACTACGCCGACAGTAAAAGAAACTTATCAGGCCTGAAAAAATACTGGTTACAAATGTCAATGTCATGTACAGTAAGTCGTGGCCACACTAACGTTAAACGTCCATCATCGCGATATTGGCGTTTCCTGTTAATATTGCCCCAACATGATAAGAGTACTAAAGGTCATTGGGCGTTTTTGACCCGCTTTCCGAAATTTCGCGTACAGAGACCAAATTAGTTTTAAAATAGAGAATTTAATCTCACTTTTCTAAATATGTATTTTTTTATGTATCAACTACACTAACAGTCAAAACAGCAGATACATTTACCTACATACCTAGCCCTATTTCGTTTGTGTACGCCGTGGGTCATATGTCCGAACAAAATGCCTAATGACCTTTGGATTGGCGATATAGAAATTATCCGTTCAAGAGAGCTAATGCTGTTAAAGAATACAATGCCATTGAGCGAACAATGCCATTGATAGAATACAATACCACCAAAAAAAAATAACAATGCGTAACACGAGTAAACCCGGGCGGTCTACCTGGCTCCCCGTTAAATCTGTAAAAGCAAAATGCATTATTATTTTTTGTTTGAAAGTATTTGCCGCCTTATCATTACGGTCATAGAACCGATAATCCGTTGAAAGCTCATAGTATCTCTAAGTCTTTTCTCTACGGAATACGCACTTGCAGACCGTCGGGCGAATGTGAAATGCAAAACAAATTAAGATCGCAGTTATCTATAACTGCATTTACACTTTACTGTCTAGTAAATAGAATCTAAAATCTAATGATCTTTCATGGCAGTTATACTTTTTTGACACTATATTCTCGTTATCCTAATTTGTGGTTTACCTCTCAATGGCATTGTATTCGTTAACAACATTAGCCCAGTTGATCGGATAATTACTTTACCAGTTGGCATTGCCTTCGTTGTGGACCTTCCCTATAAATGGCAAGCCGAAAATTTGGCTTGATTTTTCTTCTACACGATAACCCAGAGTTAGCAAGTTGAAGTGGCAATAGGCTGGGCATATAGCTCAAAGAACAGATGACCGATCCTCATCCATCGCATTAAGGTGGGTTTAGACCAAACGAAAGAATGCACATTCTAACCCCACTCTACCAAATTCTTTGTGTACACACAATGAATTTGGTAGAGTGGGGTTAGAATGTGCATTCTTTCGTTTGGTCTAAACCGACCTTTACGCCTCCGTAAAGATTCTTGAATGGAGACCACCAATGGGAAAGCGCATCGTGGGTCGGCTTCCCACAAGGTGAACCCTAGCCTCCCAAGGGGAGACCCACGTTCAATGGTGGACGTCTCCAGATTGGAATGATGATGACGAACTGGTCGTTGTGCTAATAGATTCACCAATGGCAGTTGAATTCTCTTAATGGTTCGCCACTGCACACTTATGTTTGTAGGTTAAGAATAAGTAATAATACTACGGATACTGGAAGAGATCCCTTAGAGGCTGTATAGCTTGGCTACCCAAATTTTTTGTTTCCCATTATTTTTAATTCCAATCGCTTTTTTCCCCATCCTATGTATTACCAATCACATTTCCCCAACTACTTTCTTCTCTGCTTGATCTTTTCGCTGAAAAACATTTTACCCGGGTGGTTTTTTCCCCAATCCATATTATTCACAAATACGTATTTTACCAAATAAATTAGTTCTCCGAACTTTTCGAAAGTATATCCATCCTGTAGTCCTGTAGTCTGTAGTCAAGTGTCTTTTTCAAGGTACCGGTACAGTCAAGCGTAAAAATATGCCTTTATCTTAAGAACGATAAATATTATCACCTATATAAATTAATTATGAATGAGTTACCCTTTGAATTACGAAAAACTGTTTCTTTGTGCAACTCTACGTTCCCTACAGAATAGGTTTCAAATTTCATTTTGATTTTTTTTTTCATTTAAGTTTGTTTCATTTTTTATTTCGATCAATCATTTCAAATTGATAAACTCGTTTCGAAAAAACTGATCTTTTGCGAAGAACTATTTGACAAACATATGTATTTGTGAATAATTTGGATCGGGGAAAAAGCCGCCCGGCCATAATGTTTTTCAGCGAAAAGACCAAGCAGAGAAGAAGGTAGTTGGGGAAATATGCGGTTGGTAATACATAGGATGGGGAAAAAAGTAAATGGGGAAAAAGGCGATTGGAATTAAAAATAATGGGAAACAAAAATTTGGGTAACCAAGCTATACAGCCCCCTTAGAAGGATAAGCTCGTTTTTGTACATATACCTTTATTTTGTGACCCTGTACTTTCTCTTATTTAGTGCAATAAAGTGTTTACATGCATACATACTATGTATAGAAGTTTCTTTCTGACGAAACTAACGTTCGGCTCCAACCACCAGACGGAACTGACTGGGTCCGGAACCAACCGACTCTCTATCACATAAGGCATGCTCTTTCTAGTTATTGGCTAAGCCCCTCGTAGCTGCGCGGCGAGATCACGGGGTGAGCCACTCCAGCTTACATCGAAATGAAAACAAAATTTAACTACTTAACAAAATTTATTATGTAACTAAAAATATATAGCATTAAAAATGAATTAAACATTTTTAATTCAGCACCACTCCCTTGGGTTTTAGCCTGTTGTCCAGTATCCTCTGTCTCTCTTCTGCTTTAGCTTTCTGCATATTCGCATATCTCTCTTTAGCATAGTCCAGTTCAGAACTCAGCTGGACTATCCGAGATGCATAGGTTTGCTGCTTCTCCATGCGAAGTTTTTGTTTATGCTACAAAATATAACGTAATGATGCAATTTAATTTATAAGTAGGACAAATTTCAGAAGGTGCAGCAAAGATCGGCAACAAAACTACCTAACAAGACTGGAAAATAATAGATATAATAAGTATTTCAACACATTGAATGCCATCGGACACAGACTCAGAACATAAACGTTCACACAATCAGTCTTGTGTCCAATGGCGTTCAATGTGTTAAAAGGCAATTAACGGTATTTTCTGTATGATTCAAAATGAGTCTTGACAATCTTGACATTAATATTGAGTTCAGAACTGTAATGGTTTGGTAATATGCAGTTGATATGAATTTAATATATTTTTCTGTTGTTCGCCCGGAAAGCATCAACTTATGGGCTGCTATGCTAAACGAAGTTGCAGCTTTCTGGCTCTTTCGAACATAAAAATAGTATACAAACCTTGGCCAGTGGTTGTCGGCAAAGGGGAAGTCGAGACATTTCTTACTTTATTGGCCTAGGTGTGTAATATCGTCGACCGTAGGCTGAATTAGGGTAAGGGACAGGCAAAACAATCTCCCTTACGCTAATTGAGCCTACGGTTGACAATATACTATTTCATTAATACAAATTCTAAATTGTCAAAATTCAAGCAGAAATCGCATATTTCGCTCTTGTATTCCTCTATATGCAATAAGACGAAATATTAATTTTCCCACCATTTAAAAGATATACAAAACTGTTGTTGCTGCTAACTGCGTCAGCTGCTCCTTAATACTTTTGTCATAGTTGTGATTGAAAACATTTCACAATTTTTAAGGCCCCTTTCCGATAATACATTACTAAATATAAATCTAACTATACACACATATACACATAACTTAATAAACACACAAATATTAATAGCGTTTAATCACAATGATAAAATCTTACCAGAAGTGGTGTGGGTCGCCCATCAAGGAAGGTATAGTCTGGCCCGTCAGTAAGGATGCCCTCGGCGTTTCGATTCGCTGGCAGACCTTGGCTAATTCGGTATTGCTTGATTTCCAATGCAGGAGTACAACTAAAACTGCGAGTTAACACTGAAAATAAACAAAATTTTCATCAGTTTTATCCTTTCACGAAAACGAGTAAGAGAAGTACATATTATATACTTACGTCTAATCTGATGCTTTAAGGATGCCTGTTTAATAATAATACTCATTTTAGCAAATTACTAAATCAAAATGTAGACTATTAAATTTATAACCTTAAACAAGGCAATATTTTGACAATGACACTTTGACAGATGACAATTCAGTTTGACGTTTTAGTAATGTACAAATTAGGCGAGCCGGAATAGCCGAATCGGTAAAAGTTTTTATGATTGGATCTAATCATTACTTCTGGGCTAACTGCTTAATCTGCCAATAAAACAATATCTACTGGACGAAAATTCGATTTATTGCACACTGCTTTGTTATGATAATCTTTATAACACCTTTTACCGAAGAATATAGTTTTATTCAACGGAGTATTTCGGTTTTTATCGATATCGTTAATCACTAGAAGACGATTACGCTTCATTTCACGCAGTTTCTTTTATCCAGAATCAGATTTTAACTTTCAGTATCGCAAATAAAAACACACTTGCTTTCTTTTCATTGGTGGATAATAAAAATATCATACATTTGGTCGAATTCACTTCAAAGTTGGCCATTCCACGTCGTTTCAACAAATGGGTGTGCTGCATGATTTTTGATTTGAATAAAAAAAATTGAAGATATACTTTATGGTGGCAGAAGTGCTAAACCACCGCTATTTATTTTTTTCATCTTTTAATTTTCGAGCTTTGTCCATTTGAAATAAATAGTGGGGTCTAATTCCTGCTTGTATATAATATGCTCTAACTTTTTTTTTAGAAAAGATAACGAAATAATTGTTGCTGTGTTTGATTAGGTAAGAACTGTGAATATCATACTGTATAACAAAAGTTATCTGAATCAACCACGAACAAAATGGTGTCCATTTGAAATATACACTTAACTGGTAAATTTTTACAATGTTTTTATTTTTTCTGTGTCAACCCTGATGCATATTAAGGATAACTTTTTTCTGATTTAGAAAGTACTTGTTTTGCTTATTCTACAAAATAAATATTATCGTGTTAGGGTAATAACTTCTAAGAGAAAAATATTAGTGAAAATTGAGAATTTCGAAAAATGGTTATGTTTGACCCCCAAAAAACGCATGTGGAAGAAAACATAAAAATCTGAATTTAGTCAGAAGATATAGTCCATGTCTTCGATAATCAGATTCAGTTTAAAAAGTTTTGTTATTTTGCCTATTTTTGGAAATGTGATTTTTTTAAACTGCTTATCTCGCGCATTTTCTCTCTCATTGTATTTATGTATGTATGTATGTAAACTCTTTATTACACAAAATAATACAAAGTTAAAGTTACAAAATAAAGTTATATGTACAAAGTCGAACTTATCCCTTTAAGAGAGCTCTTCCAGTCAACCTTTGAGCAGTTGAGTGATGAGACAAGAGAGGTGGTAGACAAACAGGATCCTGTACAAGAGATTATAGAGATATTTATGTGTAAATAGATAATATGACTACATATACCCCAGGTAGTGATAACATTTTATCCCCTTAAGTTAAGTACGAGTTTTGTGTAAACCAAATTCTTGGAATCAAGTTCTTTTTCGTCTCAGAATCAGATGTCGATGTAGCTGAGTTGTACCTATCAGAGCGATTTAAAAATATAAGAACCATAAAAAATATACGTTCTTATCATAGTTTCGTTCCCAGTTCTCAAAATTAATTAAAAGTGCGACGTGATTCTACTTCAGAAAATTTCGAAGTAGTAAAGGTTTGCATGTAATGTTTTTAGTTTCTTTTTATATAAATATTATTAAATATATGTAGTAAACTTGAACCGTCTGGCTTTATTTATTGATTTTCATCAATTACCATACATTTAAAATTTATAGTCGTAAATATTTTAATCTGCATAGAGTCTGGCTAATGAAAGATGAGACTAAAAAATAGCGGCAAATTTAAAAAAACAACGGGTTGCAACACTGTTTATAGGGTGACAAAAACGGTAATGATACTTGAGCCGATTTTTGAGTTGTTGTCACCTTTTCAATTCTTCCAATTTTAGTGAAAATTGGTAAGTACATAGCTTTTATTAGAGTGTTAGTGTTTATTTATGATATATATTTACTCCCCACATTAGCCACGGAAAGAAAAGCAAAAACAATTCAGTAAGTATTTTCGGAAACTGTTACTTTCTTATGTTGCATATTGAGTATCAAAATCACCACAGCATACTATCCTCAGAAATCTAATGACGTTTGACACATTTGACGTTTGTGTAATGTCGCCATTTAAAAAGTTTGGAACAAATGTCAGTCTCATCTTTCATTAGCCAGACTCTATATAAATACAATGAGAGAGAAAATGCACGAGATAAGCAGTTTAAAAAAATCACATTTCCAAAAATAGGCAAAATAACAAAACTTTTTAAACTGAATCTGATTATCAAAGACATGGACTATATCTTCTGAATAAATTCAGATTTTTATGTTTTCTTCCACATGCGTTTTTTGGGGGTCAAACATAACCATTTTTCGAAATTCTCAATTTTCACTACTATTTTTCTCTTAGAAGTTATTACCCTAACACGATAATATTTATTTTGTAGAATAAGCAAAACAAGAACTTTCTAAATCAGAAAAAAGTTATCCTTAATATGCATCAGGGTTGACACAGAAAAAATAAAAACATTGTAAAAATTTACCAGTTAAGTGTATATTTCAAATGGACACCATTTTGTTCGTGGTTAATTCAGATAACTTTTGTTATACAGTATGATATCCACAGTTCTTACCTAATCAAACACAGCAACAATTATTTCGTTATCTTTTCTAAAAAAAAGTTAGAGCTTACTATATACAAGCAGGAATTAGACCCCACTATTTATTTCAAATGGACAAAGCTCGAAAATTAAAAGATGAAAAAAATAAATAGCGGTGGTTTAGCACTTCTGCCACCATAAAGTATATCCTCAATTTTTTTTATTCAAATCAAAAATCATGCCGCACACCCATTTGTTGAAACGACGTGGAATGGCCCAGTTGTTGATGGAATATAATAAACAACGAATCGCGTTTCGAAGACAGTCCTAAAATAATATAGAAATTGGAAACAAAACTCAACACCAAAAAAAATTAAGTATTGATATTGAAGTCAAAGTCATAACCATAGAGTAAATTATATATACTGAGATAGAGTCATCAGCTATCATTCTGTTCTAGCGCCATCTGTTGAGTAATGTTCGAGTTATCTGAACAATGTATATATGCATAGCTATCGCTATATACAATGATCGTACAGGTAATGCCGCCTTTCATTTGAAACCCGAATATAAAATTTAACATTTTATCAAGTGTGTGGTCATACATTTTCTATTTGCGCGAGTAGAATATGTATGAACTCACACTTAATAAAATGCAAGTTTTTGAAGACAGGTTAAATAAAGAATATATTGTTTCAATCATTTATTTCTCCTCCTTTTAATGCAGTACTGCATCGCTTGTTTTTGTACTGCGTCACATGCGTCACAATCGGTGCTCAGCCCAATGTTTAAATGTTTGTTCTAGCTTGTTTAGATGTAACAGTGTTGGTAATGTCACCAAGCAATGATTTTCTCTTAAAGGGTCCTGTAAATAAATATTACATTATCATTTAATCAAATTTAATGATGCACTTTAAACATATTTCTTCTAATATTCAGCTAAAGACCAAAATAATTTATTTTATGACCATGAAAGAATAACTATGTAGCTATTTGAGAAAATGTTCAGAAAGTTACCTGGCAAATTCAGGGTAGGTTATTCGCACTCAGCATTTTGCTTCTGGTATGAAAAGAAGTTTCAAAATGCACATGGCATACTCTGCAATACTTGTAAATGTAGTCATTGCCAAGTGCCAAAATATCACCTCCAATATTATAAATCCATGTACGGAAGCGATCAGGGTCTTTACACGGGTTGGGAAATTTATGCAGAATTTCATCCACCATACCTAGAAACAATTGTACATATTTCTAATTTCAGTTTCCTACAAAAAGTACTGTATCTAAAT
This sequence comes from Eudemis profundana, assembly GCA_947034925.1. Lineage (NCBI taxonomy): Eukaryota > Metazoa > Arthropoda > Insecta > Lepidoptera > Tortricidae > Eudemis > Eudemis profundana. Next base: position 21,237,218 of record OX344803.1, read on the forward strand.
ATGGCAATCCATTTAAAAATAAATGTAATTGTAATGCCACGAACTGGAAGCCAGCGTGCAGCTGGGTGGCGAAAACCTACTAAAACACATAAAAAGGGCCTTATTTATGTATTTTTTCGGCCTGTGTGTAATGTTTTTTTTTTTGTATTCGCTCGCCGCCCAGCTTTACGCTGGCGTCCAGTCTGCAGCCTAAGAACCTGATATATAAGTAATAGACCGCATGAATAACATACAGAATATAGTATTCGTAGAAATGCTTACCACAATTTGGCACGCAACATGTCTTTTCTGCTGCGATGATTTTAAATCGAGGTCCAATTGACGAAGCCGGGGTCAAAACACAAGAAACTCGATCGTCGAAATCCAATTTAGCGCAAGGGTCAACAACGTATAGCAGATCCACCAGTATCCATAAAACACAGCCAGGTCGTAGGAGAAGATCACAAATCTTTAAAAACGCCATGAACAGTTCTCAAACACTATATACAAAATTACCGCAATGGCAATATGCATGAAATTGAAAAACAAACCAAATGCGCACGAAAACATTCCTCTGCACGCAATTATATTGCGTTCTTAATGCGAACACCTTCATGTTTTTAAATGAAAAGAAACACAATTTGATTTCTTCTTAAATATTTTGTTACCGAAAAACTACAAATATTATTGCATGAATATTATTATGTAAATGTTTAAAATAAATGCAACTTACTTAATATAAACAAATGAGTGGAATGGAATGGAGTACATCACTCAGTAAGGCCCAATGTTGCCTGTAGTAATTAATTACATTATTATTTGATTAGAATTCTCAATGATTTATTATTATTTTTCCTGTATGACAAAAATATCTTTATTTCCAAAAAATAAATAATTTATATGCAAAAATATTTTTTCCAATATAATGATAAAATTAATAACAGCTCCATCTGTCGAGCTGAGTTGTTAATATAAGTAACATTCCATTCTTCCGTACTGAACTATCTAGTACTGAGTGAAATGCCCCTGTCATAGGCCTTAGGCCTTTGCGTCTATTACAGACGATTCATGGTGCAATGTTAGAGAGACATCGCTTTTGGTGGCTAAATAAACCGATGCGAGAGCGACATATCCTACCACAGGCCTGACAAGAGAAGTTTGTAACATATGGTGCTGAGTCGCTTTGGTGTCGTCTTTGTCTCTTGTCAGTGAGTGCAGCGAACCAGGTCTCATCGCTTAACTTGCGACCCTTCACCACGCGCTTCCGCCACTCCGTTCGTTTCTCCGCAAGCGTCTCCCAGTTCTGGTGGTCAATTTTAAAGGCGATCATGTCCCTTTTGGCGCAGTCTTTAAAGCGAAGCAATGGCCTCCCAACGTCTCTTTTTGCATTCGCAACCGCACCAAGGAGAACACGTCGTGGTAGACGAGAAAGGTTCATTCTGTCCCCCAAAAATGCCCCTGTACGTCTAGCATAACTGTCCGCGACTTCGTTTCTCGCGCGACAGAGCATCACCTGTCACTGTCACACGATATAGAGTGGAAAGAGATAGGTAGCATTTCTCGCGCGGGAAAGAGTCGCGTGTCACAGTTGTGCTAGAGGTACTGGTCACATAACGCCGTCGAGAGCGAGACCAGGGGCATTTCACTCAGTACTAGATAGTTCAGTACGGAAGAATGGAATGTTACTTATATTAACAACTCAGCTCGACAGATGGAGCTGTTATTAATTTTATCATTATATTGGAAAAAATATTTTTGCATATAAATTATTTATTTTTTGGAAATAAAGATATTTTTGTCATACAGGAAAAATAATAATAAATCATTGAGAATTCTAATCAAATAATAATGTAATTAATTACTACAGGCAACATTGGGCCTTACTGAGTGATGTACTCCATTCCATTCCACTCATTTGTTTATATTAAGTAAGTTGCATTTATTTTAAACATTTACATAATAATATTCATGCAATAATATTTGTAGTTTTTCGGTAACAAAATATTTAAGAAGAAATCAAATTGTGTTTCTTTTCATTTAAAAACATGAAGGTGTTCGCATTAAGAACGCAATATAATTGCGTGCAGAGGAATGTTTTCGTGCGCATTTGGTTTGTTTTTCAATTTCATGCATATTGCCATTGCGGTAATTTTGTATATAGTGTTTGAGAACTGTTCATGGCGTTTTTAAAGATTTGTGATCTTCTCCTACGACCTGGCTGTGTTTTATGGATACTGGTGGATCTGCTATACGTTGTTGACCCTTGCGCTAAATTGGATTTCGACGATCGAGTTTCTTGTGTTTTGACCCCGGCTTCGTCAATTGGACCTCGATTTAAAATCATCGCAGCAGAAAAGACATGTTGCGTGCCAAATTGTGGTAAGCATTTCTACGAATACTATATTCTGTATGTTATTCATGCGGTCTATTACTTATATATCAGGTTCTTAGGCTGCAGACTGGACGCCAGCGTAAAGCTGGGCGGCGAGCGAATACAAAAAAAAAAACATTACACACAGGCCGAAAAAATACATAAATAAGGCCCTTTTTATGTGTTTTAGTAGGTTTTCGCCACCCAGCTGCACGCTGGCTTCCAGTTCGTGGCATTACAATTACATTTATTTTTAAATGGATTGCCATATTTAGATACAGTACTTTTTGTAGGAAACTGAAATTAGAAATATGTACAATTGTTTCTAGGTATGGTGGATGAAATTCTGCATAAATTTCCCAACCCGTGTAAAGACCCTGATCGCTTCCGTACATGGATTTATAATATTGGAGGTGATATTTTGGCACTTGGCAATGACTACATTTACAAGTATTGCAGAGTATGCCATGTGCATTTTGAAACTTCTTTTCATACCAGAAGCAAAATGCTGAGTGCGAATAACCTACCCTGAATTTGCCAGGTAACTTTCTGAACATTTTCTCAAATAGCTACATAGTTATTCTTTCATGGTCATAAAATAAATTATTTTGGTCTTTAGCTGAATATTAGAAGAAATATGTTTAAAGTGCATCATTAAATTTGATTAAATGATAATGTAATATTTATTTACAGGACCCTTTAAGAGAAAATCATTGCTTGGTGACATTACCAACACTGTTACATCTAAACAAGCTAGAACAAACATTTAAACATTGGGCTGAGCACCGATTGTGACGCATGTGACGCAGTACAAAAACAAGCGATGCAGTACTGCATTAAAAGGAGGAGAAATAAATGATTGAAACAATATATTCTTTATTTAACCTGTCTTCAAAAACTTGCATTTTATTAAGTGTGAGTTCATACATATTCTACTCGCGCAAATAGAAAATGTATGACCACACACTTGATAAAATGTTAAATTTTATATTCGGGTTTCAAATAAAAGGCGGCATTACCTGTACGATCATTGTATATAGCGATAGCTATGCATATACAGGGTGTCCCTAAAACCAACTTTTATACGATCAGGGCTGATAGATCAGCTCATAAGAACCTAGATTAAGCAAATTTGACCTCAGTAAAAATCTCTTAGTTTTCGAGATATTGACGTTTTTGTAAAACTCGTGCTAAGTGATACCCTGACTCGGTGTTTTGAGTGTCATTGCTAAAATATCAAGTAATTTACAAATCTGTATTTTGCTATGTGTGGCCAAATAACTGTGCTATTGAACGTATTTTCTATTTTTGCTAATTTATTCATGCTGTGGACACAGTACAATAAAAAAAAAAAATTATTCGATTTTTTTCAAATTTCGCCTCTGACTTCGAACTAGCGTGGTGAAAAAAAATGTACCAACATAACCAGGCACTCAACGTAAAAAAATTGCGCATTTATTGCAGTTTCTAAAATGGTATACAATTTACTAAACACTGTAATAATTTTTGAAATAATGATATTTTGTTACAAAATTAACTGCCTGCCGCCTTCATCTCATACGATCCGGTTGAACTAAGTTTGCACCTGGCGTGCTTGACATCACATACAAATTAGGTGCAAACTTCACGTAATCGTCAATATCTCGAAAACTAAGAAATTTTTATGAGGTCGATTTTACTCAGTCTCGTTTTTTATGAGCTGGTTTATCAGCCCTGTTCGCCATTTTGTAAAAGTCGCGAATTTTGATAGCCTGGATCAGTCTTTCGAATGTCATGACTTCAAATTTCAGTATTTTCTTAATCTGCTTTTTGTTAAACATTACTTAATAATTATGCTATCATACCTTTTCTGTTCGAAATTCAAATTCTGGTACGAAATTTAACCAATGGAATATTGTAGTATAACCTCCTTTTGAATTAAAATGCTATTATCTTAAAAACTACGGTGTCTAGTGTGTAAAATCTTACTATTTTAAACTACATAATTTTTTTTATTTTAGCATGGTAAATTTGTTTTAAGTATTACGCGATTCAAATCCGAGGTCATATTTTGAATCACGTAAAATCTAATTTATTTTGATAAGGTATGATAGCATAATTATTAAGTAATGTTTAAAACAAAAAGCAGATTAAGAAAATACTGAAATTTGAAGTCATGACTTTCGAAAGACTGATCCAGGCTATCAAAATTCGCGACTTTTACAAAATGGCGAACAGGGCTGATAAACCAGCTCATAAAAAACGAGACTGAGTAAAATTGATCTCATAAAAATTTCTTAGTTTTCGAGATATTGACGATTACGTGAAGTTTGCACCTAATTTGTATGTGATGTCAAGCACGCCAGGTGCAAACTTAGTTCAACCGGATCGTATGAGATGAAGGCGGCAGACAGTTAATTTTGTAACAAAATATCATTATTTCAAAAATTATTACAGTGTTTAGTAAATTTTATACCATTTTAGAAACTACAATAAATGCGCAATTTTTTTACGTTGAGTGCCTGGTTATGTTGGTACATTTTTTTTTCACCACGCTAGTTCGAAGTCAGAGGTGAAATTTGAAAAAAATCGAATAATTTTTTTTTGTTATTGTACTGTGTCCACAGCATGAATAAATTAGCAAAAATAGAAAATACGTTCAATAGCATAGTTATTTGGCCACACATAGCAAAATACAGATTTGTAAAATACTTGATATTTTAGCAATGACGCTCAAAACACCGAGTCAGGGTATCACTTAGCACGAGTTTTACAAAAACGTCAATATCTCGAAAACTAAGAGATTTTTACTGAAGTCAAATTTGCTTAATCTAGGTTCTTATGAGCTGATCTATCAGCCCTGATCGTATAAAAGTTGGTTTTAGGGACACCCTGTATACATTGTTCAGATAACTCGAACATTACTCAACAGATGGCGCTAGAACAGAATGATAGCTGATGACTCTATCTCAGTATATATAATTTACTCTATGAGCGAGACTGTCAAGCAGGGCCATGAAACTTAGAACAACTCGGTTTTTGTTGCGTCAAACGTTGACTGACTAAGTACCCTAGATGGCGTTGGAACCTACTTTTGTGTTTTTCCGTTATAAGCAGAGCACGTTTTACATTATGTTTTCTTTGACACTGATGACATGTTTTAATAGTTTCATTAATAAATATCTATTATAATTATAATTAGTTAAAATTAACAACAGATTTATTAATTATACATTACTACAAATGTGATATGTACGTGGAATGAAACGTTCCAGCTGTTATAAACGAAACTTCTTAGTGAACTCTATGGTTACTGAGTAATTTTGTTTTTTTCAATTTTACTGTCAATATTTTGCTTGTGTCAAAATAAAATGAAAATTTACGGTATTAAGTGACTTTATTTAATTGACGACGAAATGCATGCCGTACCATTCCTCAGTGTTCAAAAAACGCAACAAGAACAAATATAAAAACTTCTCAGGGTAGCACGCGCGCACACCGCGACACCAGCGGCAGTGAGCTACATTACACAATAACGGACGGCAACGTGACGAGCGCCACCACATCATAGGAATGATCTCGTGATAGAACAGTTACACAAAGCCTTCAACATGGATAAGTACAATCCTAACCATTTTCGAATGAGCGACTACATAGACCTCTTCGAAGCGAAGTGCGCAATCGTCGGCGTGGAGGAAGCTGACGATATGAAGAAAGATCTTCTGTTTAACAACATTACGCCTGACGTGTTCAGTGAATTGAAGACAGCACTTATTCCCAACTTCGAAATAAGCACGTACCCAGACATAAATAAATCATGATAACGTCAGAGAAAACTTGATTTTATTCCTCCTCTTATGTTTTTACCCTGGGCAGATTTTGTTCAGTCAATGCTTGGGAATGCCACTTAACCGAAATTAAATTTTGTGTTGGAAATTCCATACCAAATAATTTTGATTTCGGTTACATTACATTGCATTCCCTAGCATTGACTGAAGAAAATCTCAAAGAATGGATACGTATGTGGGGGCATGTGGGGGGGGGGGGGGGGGGGTGGCGGCGAAATGTTTACTGCCTAAAACCACTGGGAGCACTTGTGTCGCCTTGGTACCAGTCATTCCCGCAAGATGGCTCTCTTTACCCTATATATTACTTTACTCTTTGCTGTCAAGGCTGCGCTGTGGAAGAAAATTGTAATTCTTCGCGTACGCGTAGTGAAATTGATTTATTAGTGTTTTTTCAAGTAAATAAGTGTCCAGCTGTTGAAAAGTGATTGTTTTTCCTTGGATTTAAACCGCGCGTAATAGGTAAGTCTCAATTAGAATGGTGTAATAATGTGAAATGAGTAGTGTTTTGAAAACAGATCGATGATATTGTGCGCCGTACTAAACTCTAGCATATTCTACGGCGCTCTAAGACGGCGCTCGACACTTCGACAGCTTTCTCCACTTGAATTAAGACCAAGAGAGCAAGAGCTTTTTAGATTTGATGTTTTTTGATGGAGCGGAACCCTTGCCCGTTGTAGTAAACATCCACAACATTATTTGTGTTGGCGTTTTTGGTGTATTGCATCATAATACCGAAATATAGATATTTCGGATGTTAACACGCTCCACAAGGTTAGTTAGGTACTTCCGTTGTCTTATAATTTAAAATAGTGTTTTATTTTTGTATCACTGAAGTCTTTTATTCTTGTGTAATGTTCTTCTGTAAAGTGACTAGCAAGTTTTTCCTTTCTTTGCACTACTACTATAGTCTTTTCTCTGCAATATCTTAATGCAGTATTCTAGAACTTACCTAAAGATAAACAGAGATTTTATCTGTGTATGATATAGTAGCAGATATCTTATCTATAGTAAACAATTTGCTTACAGATCACCTTCTGATACTTGCGTAAGTGGAGTGATTGTTCAAAACGGATTCCGACAAGCTAAACCCCAACCAACAGCCAAATTACAACACCATGTGTATGTATACCTTTATATTTACTTTTTTCTAAATCTTTTTTTTTTCTTCTCTGCAGCCAGTAGTGGAAAATGTGGCAGAATCCAGGAGTGTATCCAGGAGGTCTTTATTAATTGAAATATTTTAAATGTTTCACCTGCTGTCCGACTATGCCAGTGCATGATAAAAGACCCCTTTTTTGTGAACTAGCAAGAGTCTAAGGACCTTAAAATAAATAGCCAGACGTAGTATCCATAACAAAAAACTGAAGCATCTCGAGTCCGCTGGTTTCTTCATTGCTGGTTGGTGAGGTCAATGTTTGCATGCTGCGGATAGTAGGAAAAAACTTGTGATGTGTGCTTGTGGCTCGTAAGTACAAAGCAACTGGCCGACTAGAAATGCTTCACTTATCTGTTGGCGAGGCTCTCTGTTTTAAGGTCCTTGAAAGAGTTGTTCAGTTTCTAAAACTTTTCTATCTCTTCCTTTGGTTATTTATTTTATTTTATTAAACTGCCCATGATTAAGTGGATTATAGGATAATAATAACTCCCTGATAAGTGATTGGCTGACTTATTGTGTTCAATATGAAATAAACCAACCATATTCTGTAAAGTCAATGTAAAAAAAAGTTTTTTGACAACATTTTTGCTCCATGGCAAGGTACTAAATACTTAATAAAATCTAAAGAGTCACTGACACACAATTTAAAAACCAGACTTGAATTGTGAATCTTGAACAACTGGAATTATCTATTTATTTAAACTTTATTGCACAATACAGGAAAGCACAAACGGCGAACTTGATGCCATAAGGCAGCTGTTGGCAACCTGCGGCCCGCGAACCACTTACTTGCCTCCCTGGCAATTTTGTATGTAAGGGTCGCTATATTCAGAATAGTATTAAATCATTAACAAAGTGCGGCCCGCGTCAATTTCGCTAGCTACTACGTGGCCTTTGGCTGCTAAAAGGTTGCCGACCGCTGCCATAAGGCATTCAATCAATTATTGTCCCCAGAATCGATGACTTGAATGAGTATCAGTGGCTTGGCGTAAAAGATATCCTTGGGGGCGTTTCTCCAGAAATATGTCTGCGGTCACCTCATTCATCTGGCCCTTTTTCATACTAAATGTATGGAGACAGATGAATGAGTCGCAGACATATTTCTGGAGAAATGCCCTTGGGCAAGCCGGTGCAGATTTGGCGTACAATTTCTTCAGAGCTGTAGAATAATGCTCAAATGCCTGATATTAGGCAAGCCGGTAGGAATCGAGTTCTTTGGACGCCACGCTACTAATGAGTATATTTATTTATTTATACTAGCAACACATCTTTTCTCATAATGAACTACATATTAAAAAAAAATACACTCTTCTCATGCATTGGATAGTTTTGACTGTGCACCCAGCACTATGTCTATAGCATGCTAAACTGTGGAGTCAAATTCTGTGTAAATACTAAATACATTTATTTAGGTACACACAATTTTCTTAAGTAGGTGTGTCACTTGATTATACATATGAATCATACAAGTTTAGGTTCTTAACCTTATGTAACATCACTTTCACTTTGACAACTGTTTGTAAGCATTATTTCTGAGTTTCTTAGGCTTGGTCAAGAAAGATCTGCTTTGTCACTTGTCAATAAATAATATTCCTAATTACACCATTTGATTCATTCATAATTAGGTCCACATTGACTACCTACCTACAGTACATCATTTTGTCTTAAAACCTCATTTACTTATAGGTAGTGATGTGTCATTCGGGAATATTCCTGGCAATATTTCCCAGTTTTGTGGGTAATTTCGGATAATATTGCCAAGGTGAATGGGGATTTGTATGGGGAATATTCCTCATACAAATCCGGAAACATCACATCTCAACTTAGTATCACAAATCTAGCAGTATGATGCAGTATGAGGATAGGCATGTTTCATAATATTTTTTCCTAAGTTAACTCTAAGTCAATGCCATTGACATGCAGTTATTGATAAAATAATGTTGGCAAAGGCTTCATAATAATGAATGTTTCCATTTAAGAAGCTTTTGATAAAAAATCTCAAATATTGCCTTGTGACTAAGCAAAGTACTCTCATTTTGTATATTCCCAATCATTAACACTAGGATAGGCCTGTTTTTTCCTTAGTAATGTTTCCTTGTGACACTGACGTCTAATTAAACGGATTTCCTTGAGAATATAACTGTCTAATACAGCCCAGTCACAGATGTTTCATACCCGACGATACATCCAAAATGCATTGTTCAAGTTGTTTTTTTTCGTCCAGCGCATCACTACTTACATTGTTCAGAGTTTAAAATTCTAACAAGATATACAGAAACCTATAGTTACTAACAAATAAATTAAAGTCCAGAGTGTTGCAGACTTCATTACACATATCAAACATCGCAAATGAGTTTATAGGAAATTAGACTTAATTACATCTTGGATAAGTTCTATATTCAGTTATTTCTATCTTATCAAGTAGGCACTCATGAAATTACAAACCTGTAGTTTCAGTGCTTTCGTCATATCCCGCGAATAGCCAGACCAAACACATTTACTTTGTTTATCACAGCTCTCAGTTGAATATTCAACCTTATATGTCCTTAGTTAAGGTTGATAATAACTTGACAGTTGGGTGAGTGTCATGTATGTATATGTGAGTGTTGTGGGTATGAATAGTTATGGCTGAATGAATCATCTGCCGTCTAAACCGGAATTCCCTCGTTATTTTATGTATCACGTTTATACAAGTGGAACAACCTATTAAGAGTTGTCGCTGACAAACCATTGAGCGTTGCTCTGGTTGTTCAGCTTAGTGTTAGTTTAAAAAGGTTCTGGATGAAGATCAGCGCTGCGTACTCCGCAGCACTATGCTGTGTCTAGTGGCGTGCAGACAAAAAGACACTGCCTACCCTCTAATTCCTACCGTATTTAGGGTAGGAGGGTAGAAATTAGTAGGTAGGTAGCGTGTTAAGATACCGCCTAACTTACTAATTTCTACCCTCCTACCCTTACTAGGGAAGAAAATAGGGGGTAAGCAGTATCTTTTTGTCTTTATGAAGTGCACGCTACTTACTGGCTGTGTCAGTGCATATTCACCGGTAGGGCGGGCAATACCAATATATATGGACCTATACCGAAAAACCGGTTTTTCGGCATTGGCCCCATACAAGTAAAACCGGTATGTCATGCCCTATTCACCTGCTCTCGGTTGCATCAAAATTTTCGAGACCCATTCCTAACTTATTTATTTTGTTTATTCTAGCTTATTAGGCGCTTATAGTTTCATATTTAGAATACTTTTTTAGAATTTCTCATCCTCTATTTGTATTTTGTGTCATGTACATTTGTGATTGAGTCTGTATCTATGTATCTACTTCTTCTGGAACCATCTACAGGAGGTTGACGATCACCGTTTATACATATTTTTAGTCTTGGCCTTACCAATACCTGCATAAAAAAAGCGTACCAATTACACATGTTTTTATTTGAAACCATTCAGTTGTTCCGCCTGCCCCTCTTGATTTTATCCTGAGACCCTCGTTTCCAAGTTGAAATTCATAATGTAGTCTTATCACAGGAACTGAATGAGTGTGCAGAGTTCCATAATGGCTGCTTGCTACTATGTGCGCCGGCACGCTAACAGTACGTTCCTCGGCCTGATAATGTTTAGTTTATTTATTTCTCGTATTACATGCTTACGGCTAGGTATTTACACATCTAAAACCTAGCCCGATCAAATCGAGGTGGACCGGGACAAGCGACCTAGTTCGACCCCAGGCGCCCCCGGCCCCCACCCAGTCCGATTCCACTCAGGGTGGTCCGGCTAGCGACCTAGTTCGACCCCAGGGAACGCCACGGCCGGCACCCGGTCAAATAATCGCTATGCCCATTAAGGGTCGCGAGTTTGTCAGATTCTAAAAAAAACATCTAAAACACTAACATAATGTTAGTGTTTTACCGTTAACCGGCGTTTCCGGCGGCGGCGTGACGGCGGCATACTCGCGCCTAAAGAATCGTAATAGAAGTTAGTAGTTGAAATAGCTGTCGCAAGGCTGAACCAAAGAAAAATAAAAACCGGTCAATTGCGAGTCGGACTCGCTCACCGAGGGTTCCGTACAAACTCGTAAGTAGATACGTGAATAGTTCAACAAAAACTGTATGGCCGTTAGCTTAGTAGGAGCAAATAAGTATGTGTACGATTTTTGAAAATATCTAAAAAACGATGCAATTTAGCAAAACCGTTTTATTTTTCCTGTGATATTTAAGATGATATTAATAATTGGTAATTATTACAGATTTCTCTGTTCAGTAACTTCAAAGATAATAGGGGGGGAATGGTATTTTTTTGAACGTTTTTGGTCATAAATCAAAAAGTACAAAATTAAGAAAAAAAACAAAAATCGTTTTGGAATCTACAAATTAAGCCCTTTCATTTGATATCCCACTCGATATAATAGCTCTACTTTTCTTTTTCCACATCCCATTTCGGACCCCTTTAAAAAAAAAGTAAAAAAGGTATAAGATTTTTTTTCTATCCAATAGGCTCGAGTCAGCAACTTTTAACACTATTCCAAGTTTCAAGTCGATAGCATCAGTAGATCCTGAGATATCTTGCTGTGACAGACGGACAGACAGACAGACAGACAGACAGACAGAGTCGCACCATAAGGGTTCCTTTTTTACCATTTTGGTACGGAACCCTAATACGGGTTCATGTTAAATAAAACCGTTTAAAAACATGTGTGTCATTTATGTAGGTATTGATATTGGCATGGACTTCAACACAAACGACATGGCATGGGCAGAGTATAGATATTTGTTTCCATTTTCATACATTTTTAGTAAAATTACCTATACACAGTGGACTAGTATCGCTGCGTATGTAACTTAACTAAAAATAGGGGTAGATTGACGTCTAACGCTGCCGTCCTAATCTAAAAGGCGACTTCACTATGAGCTTCCATCAGGGCTCGGAGCCGGTATTTTGCGAAAACCTCGAAATAGACCAATATTTTGAATTATTTTACGCTTTTTATTAGTAATGACTTCATATTATTAGATTGTCCGTTTAAAAACAGAAATAATAAACCAAAAGAACGGAAACCTGTATTTTTGTATGGAGCAAATACCGGTATCCGAGCCCTGGCTTCCATAGTCAAGTCGCTTATTGAACTAACACGGCAGAACAGGTCTAAGACGGTCGCATTTCTCAATTTCGATTACGGCGTTCTCTTTCTAACACAGAGGTTCTTAACTTTTTTGGTCACGGACCCCCTACATTATTTCGAAAACCTTACGGACCCTTTTCGAATACAATCAGGGCACATAAAAGCTTGTGTTGTAGCCACGGACCCCCGGCTCTCGTATCACGAAACCCTAAGGGGTCCATGGAACACAGCTTAAGAAACCCTGTTCTAACAAGTGGTTAAAAGCGAGAGAAGCGGATGCGACATCCATCCCAAATGTTCTGAACGCTACTTAAATTCAGTCAGCCGTTTGTACTTTGTAATACTTATGTGGCCAGTCCGTTGTTATTTTGAGTAGAAAAAAATGTTAATAATAATAAAAACTGGTTATAGTATGTTGTCGTGCACGCCATGCATAATTAATTAATTTTATCATTAGTAAGTCGATCAAGCCACTTAAAATAATATGGGTTATTCCCACCTTTTACCACCAAGTTGTTACCAGTGGTAACAGATGGGAAAAAAATTCCCACTAGTTACCACTAAGCGGTTTAGTGGTAACAAGTGGGAATTTTTTTCCCATCTGTTACCACTAAAACAATTGGTGGTAACTAGTGGGAAAAAAATCTTTAGTGGTAACAATAATATATTTTACTGGCTTATGCTCACGACTTCGTCCGCGCAGAAGGATAAAAAGTATATGTAGATTTCAGAAGGAGACCATTTCTGGTTTGTAGTGAGTAGTCTATAATAATATATATTATGCAAATTTAAAAAGTATGCTATATCTTAACTCCAATTACACCCTCTAAGAGGATTAATTATGAAAAATGGTGAAATCACCTTTTTCATTTTTTAATAGGTGTAATGTATTTGCAAAGTCCTTAGCTTTTTAAAACCGGCCAAGAGCATGTCGGGCCATGCTCAGTGTAGGGTTCCGTAGCTATTCATTCAAAAAAGTGCTCTACGTTTAATTAAATAGCAAAGAGCGTGAGCACTTACGTCTTTTTCACGGGCACTTACGTCGTTCTTGACGAGAAGTTTTTCAGCTATATCTCAAAAACGGCTGAACCAAATTTGTTCAATATAGTTTTCATTGAAAGTGTTTTTTAAGCCTCACTATTGTGATTTTTTTCATAATTTTTTGATCAGCGGTTCAAAAGTTTTAGGGGGGGGGGGGACGCTCATTTTTTAACTTTCGGAGTAATTATTTACGAAAATGTTACTTCTATCACAAAATGATGTTTGAAGACCCCTATTGTTTTTTAAAGACCTATCCGACACCCCACACAACAGGATTGAAGCGAAAAAAAAATTCACCCCCACTTCATGTGTATGGGTTCTCTCGGCATGACAAATACACATACTTGTACCAAATTGCAGCTTTCTACTCTTAACAATGGTATGTTTTTGCAGACGATGTTTTTTTCACCTAATACGATTAAAAAATAAAAAAAGTATCAGTTGGATACATTAAATTGTATACATTACAGATATGTATCAATAGGAGTTAAGAGTATTCTTAAATCGTAAAACCTAATTTGTGTTTACGTATATTTAGTAACTGTAGGTTTCATGAGTACCTATAGGCGGGTTTGTATAATAATATTTGGAGAAAAATAAACGAAGAAATTCAACTAAGTAACAAGATTAATATCTTCTAAGCGGCAGTTCTCAGTAAATAACAATAGGATTGCAGTCATAAAATGGCACTGCACTTCACCTGCATAGAAGCGAAACGTAACAAGCAGCTTTGAACAGTTACGGTGATTAGTACGGTCGTGCACAGAATAGAGTCGCAATTTCTTTGACAAAAGGATGTAGTTACTGCGATCATACGCTTAACCCTGGAGATCTTGTTTGCCATTCGTTATCTATTTGAAGTTGGCGAATGCAACCCAGTGATTTTCCAAATTTGCCTGAGCACCCATCTCGGTGTAAAAGTGCGAGTAACTCCGTTTGATGTTATTTTGTTAAAATATTTTAATTATGTTTTGTCGTGGTCGGTTGTGGGTCGGTTGTCGGTTACAATATATCCCATTTTTGCCATCGATATGTACATATAATACATAAACGGTAATCGGTAGGGTAGAAATCATTGTTACCTGCGGGGCGTCAAATCTGGAGTTCATCACCCATCACCAAATTTCGAGAAATCTCTATCGCACTGACATATTTGAAAGAAATAGTAGGAGATAAAAAAAATCGAAATGCGCGATCTTCGCGCTAGCCGGCCTGTGGTTTATCAAAGTTTTAAAGTAACGACGTTCCTAAAAACCTTATTAATGCATTTTTATATGTTACTGATATAAACAGAATAGAAGATTAATAACTAATCCTCAAAAAACGAGATATAGTGACAACCCTGAAAAATCGGCCGTTTCGTAAGAACTCGCTAGAGGAGTCGGATGACATTGCCTTTGGCCATCTATAATTGTATAGTACGAACTCCCCTCGGGAGTCGGGTGACATGTGAGCAAAGTTACTGAGAACTCGCTAGGGACGTTCTTGACAGTGAAAGTGTTAAAGAATTAGGAATGACTGAATTGATATTTCGCAAGAAATGATCAGGTGGAAATGACGGATATTTCCTCAGTATCATAAGAAGTACCTAGAGTGGATGATATTTTTTTCTCGGCTGCTGATTCCACCATTCTAAAGCTGCGCAGAAGCCCACTCCAAAGAAACTTCCATACAAGCCACCTGCTGCGCAGGTTAACTTATAGGTACTATCACTTTTTTTTCGTGGCACCAGCGACAGCTAAAGGATGTTATTTCCAACATTCGTTAAGAATTGTATGTAGGCTACGGCCGCTGCCAATGCCAATATTTGTGACAGAATCACGTTTCATTTAGATGAGTTTTGTTAGCTCAAATATCTGGCTTTGAAGCCTGATACCTATCTCAAAAACGATTAATTTTACAAAGCTATTAGTGAGCTCAAATGTTTTCGAATGAAATATTCTTTTAAAGTTATAAAGTAAAAAATGTGAATAAACCCATAGTTATGAATTAAACATTTTTTAAAGGCAAAAACGACGAGTTGTGTAGGAATCGTAGTCTGTCGTCTCTGCCTGCCCAAATGGGATACAGGTGTAAGTATGTATGTACATATATCTCCAGACTTCATCAATAGCATTAAATAAGCTAAAAAAATTGGTGGTAACTACTGGGAATAAAATTCCCATTTGTTACCACCATTTATTTTAGTGGTAACAGATGGGAATTTAAATTCCCATCTGTTACCAGTGGTGAAAGATGGGAAAAAAATTCCCATCTGTTACCACTGGTAACAAATTGGTGGTAACAGGTGGGAATAACCCAATAATATCAGTCTCAAATTAAATGTTAAAAACTTGTAAAAGGTTTAATTTTATTGAAGTTTATACAATTGAAGTACCTAATTAATTAGTTTATTTTGTGACGTTGTACTGTTGTGTAATTGTGGTATAATCTTAAATTCAGGCGTTTTCATGAGGCATCATAACATAAATAATGTCAATGCTTACCGGATCTAACTAGGCTTTTTGTACTTTTATATAATGATACTTATACTTATGTTCGTCTATAGATAGATATACATTTCTGTAGCAATTCGGTGACAATCCCACTAATATTATAAATGCGAAAGTTTGTGAGAATGTTTGGATGTTTAGATGTTTGGATGTTTGTTACTTAATAACGGGATAACAACTGGATGGATCAAGCTGAAATTTGGCATGTAAGTAGTCCAAGTCCTGGATCGAAACATAGGATACTTTATATCCCGGTAAAGAGTTCCTTTGGGACAATAACGGGAACAACGCGGGCGAAGCCGCGGGAAAATGCTAGTTTTTAATATTAGTGGGATGAGATTTTGTGCCTGAATGTAAAGGCGCACAATTTTTTTTGGACCTCCTTTATGAGTTATGACGTTTTCGAATCTATGTGCAGAAGTTGACACATTCAATTATATCATATTATCTCATGTATGATCTAATCCTTGCCACGCCAATTTGAGATTTATGGCCCAGGTAAGATGACTATGTGAAATTAACAATTGTGTCACCGAAAAGGCATTGGCGTTGTTAAAATTAGCTCTAATTGGTTGTGATTGGGTTTAGTTTTGCCTGAATGATTTTTGCAAAGCATCAAGTGCTGCAGCATTATGACAGTTGTGGTGGAAGAGTGTGTGGATGATGTCTACTGTTAACAGTGAATATCTTTTGTTTTTTTTTTTGTTTGTGATGTAACCATGTGGGCTACTTGTGAAAGGTTTACAAAACATTAAGTACTTCCAAAGTAGTGTATTTGTTATTCCAAGAGTATGTTTACTAGAGCCAGGGGTTGGTTTGGACATAACGTTACGTGTTTAGGAAGGGATATTGAAATGGTACAATACAACAATTGCCCAAAGCCTCCGGATGTTCCTAGGCGCAATAATTCTGTTCAATGGGCTCTTATTGTACTTAGTCGTAGACTTCGTAGGGATGCCATTATGAACCTACACTGATAATAGTACCTAATATTAGATGACTTTTCGATGTCAACATTGTCAACTATGGGTCTTATGTTCTTAATCGGGGGGTTGTGTTGTGCTATACCTAACAATCATTTTATGCTTTAAAAATGAGGTATGCTTCCAAACATTAATTCTCCTTTAAATTAAGTTTATTTTCGCTTGCTGTGCCTGTTAGCTGCAGTTTCTTTAAATAATTTCTATTCGATAACCACTGCAAATTGTTTTGTCTATACATTGCACTGTTCCCACGAGGCTGAGTATGTGGCTCAAGGCACAATACACCTGTTTATGAACAACATTTACCTATTCATTATTAATGTCGTAATTTTAAATGGCAGCCCTTGAGAAACCTTCATGTGGAATGTAGTTTTAATGATTTGCCCTTTTTTAAACAAACTATCCTAATCTACGCATTAGGACAGTTTGTTTAAAAAAGGGCAGGGCGTAGGATTGCCAGATTGGTCGGGATTTAGCGGGATTCTCCCGAATTTTTGTATGTCCTCCCGACTCCCGACAAAGAAGAAAATCTCCCGACAAACGACTTCATTTTAAAACTTAGTGCGATCCACTCTGGGTGCTCCGGCCAGCGAAAATTGCTGCTCTTTTAGGCTAAAAACAAAAAGCTCGCATCGAGCGCGCGAGAGGCATCTTCCGACCAAAGTCTCAAAATCGCGACATATTATTTTTTTCTTCCGATAATAGGGTCATTCAATCTGGCAACCCTATCCGTACGTAAATTGGTTTTATAAGTACTGTTTTGAAAAAAATATACCTCGCTGGGTTTCTTAGGGCGCGGCCCCATGTCGACGGCACGGCGCCGTCCACCGTGGAACGGCACGACGCCGTCACCGTGCGACGGTACGGCGTCGTGCCGTCGGACGGCGCCGTCAACGGCGTCGTGAACGGTGCCGTGGACGGTGTGACGGCGCCGTGAACGGTGCCGTGAACGGTGTGAAGGCGTCGTGGACGGTGTCGTGTACGGCACACGGTACCGTGTGCGGCGCACCGCACACTGCACTCTTCCCGCTATACTGTGGATCGAAAATCGACTCTCCATAGAAATAGGGACTTATTTTTGTAAGTGTATAATTTTTTGTTTGAAATCGTATCCTTTCATCATTTTTAGGGTAAAAAATGATTTTGAGAATGGGATTTGGCTAAAAAACCGACGAGTAATATTTTTTTTTCTTTAATTAAAGTTATTATAAAAATTAAACCGTCTTTAAATAAAAGGAAAGTTTTATGCCAGCAATTTTTTCTGTCTTCCGGCCGCTTTCCGACTCCGTCGAACAGAAAAATTGTATATAAACCTTGGCCAGTAAATAAAGAAAGCCTCCGATCACATGTAATTGTCGGCCGAGGCGAAGCCGAGCCACTGCTTACTTTACTGGTCTATGTATGTAATATAGTATTTGAGCATCTCGTAGCGTAGGTACTTCCAAATATTAAGGCTAACACCGACTTCAAAAAAATAGTGTTCATAAAACTTTTATTTCTTCCCTTTTTGAAGTCGGTTTAATTTTTAAGTATTTTTTTTATTTCTGGATTTTCTTAATTTCAGTAGTGATCGAATTACGCTGTTAAGTAGGTACAAGTTTTCCTAGTGAATGATACACACATAGCTCTATCTCAAAAACTACTGAACCCATTTTGATGAAAGTACACATTGACATTGCGAATTAAACCGAATGATGATGATATAATCACAAAATTAAAAAAATTAAAATAACCGACTTTCAGTGAACCTATTTTGATACGAGATGCACGAGTGAATATGAACAATTCCCAAATCGCCGTATACAGGGTGGGAGGGACTATACCGACAAACTTTAACTATAGATTCTAACAACTATTAGGAGTAAAAAAAGTTATGTGATGTATAGTCGAAAAACGCTTACTTTCAGAGATATTCATTATTTTTTAAATGAAAACTCCCAAGTGTGTAACAAGCCCTAATAAATGTGACTAAGATAGTTTTACTAATTTTTTTAAATCCTTTAACTAAACAGCAATTAACCTTCGCACTATTTGATGGTAAGCGACTACGACGAGGCCAAAAAAATTGACCTTTCGTTTCCATTTTAGCTTTTTTTTCTTTTTCATAACTTTTCCTCCAGTAAGGACATGTTTATAACGAGGGGCTGAATTTTCTGATTTATTTTGTTCCATAAGACTAATGTAATGTAAAATGACAATATTCGACCCATGTTGATATAACATTATTTACTCGTCACACCACCAGGAATTCATGGCTAAAGTATGTCGGTATAGTCCCTCCCACCCTGTATATGCCTATAACGTTCGAAGAGTTCCCTCGATTTCTCCAAGATCCCATCATCAGATCTCGGTTTGATTAGACCACTCTGGAGGACAAATCCGTTTCAAACAAAAAAATAATTTTCCAAATTGGTCCAGCTGTCTTCCAGTAATAGGGTAAAAAATTAAAACCGTCCTTCTTTTGTGGAAGTCTGTTAATAACGGACTTCAAATGAAGAGATTCGATAAGAAATGTACAATTCACTATGAAAAATACCCAAATCGCTATATTTTTCTCGATTTTCCAAGATTCCATCATCAGATCCTGATTTGTTTGCAAGGGGACTACCTCAGAGGACTACCTCCCTTTCAAATAAAAAAATAATTTTCCATATCGGCTTAGCCATCTTCAAGTAATCGGGGAGCTAACCTACATAGAATGTTCTCTTTGTTTTGAAGTCGGTTAATACTATAAATTCATTTGTAATAAGAAATGCACGAGAAACTATAACCAATACCAAAATCGCTATATGTGTGCCTATAATATTTGAAGAGTTACCTCAATTCCTCCAACATCCCATCATCAAGTCCTGATTTGGTTGCAATGGGACCACCTCTAAAATATTCAAACATCATTCTTTCAAACAAAAAAAGAATTTATAATTGGTTCAGCCGTCTTCGAGTAGGTAATCGGTGAACAAACACACAAAAAAAACGTCCTTCTTTTGAAAGCCGGTTAAAAAGTCGCCGCGACCTCACTCATTCTCAGTGTGCCATACCCCGCGATTTTTCTATACAAATTGATGATTCTAGATTCGCCGCAGTGTGAGATTCGCCTAAAACAAAACTACCGAGCCGTGCGCCGTCCACCGGTGCGGTGTGCCGTTCACGGCACCGTGGACGGCGCCGTCACACCGTTCACGGCACCGTTCACGGCGCCGTCACACCGTCCACGGCACCGTTCACGGCGCCGTCCACGGCGCCGTCCGACGGCACGACGCCGTACCGTCGCACGGTGCCGTTCCACGGCGGACGGCGCCGTGCCGTCGACATGGGGCCGCGCCCTTACGCCGGTTCTTCCCGAAAAACTTAATTTCTGCAGATTGAGTTTTTCGGACTGTTGGTAGACTCTGATCTCGCCCAACTTGAAAATTAAAGAACTTCGATGTTTTTTTAGAGAAAGAAGTGGTATCTAATACTTCGTAATATTTACACCAAAATAGACAAATAGTACCATTGAGTTAACATTCATTGCCAACCAATTCTAAGATGTAAAATTACTATTCTTTAGCCCAGCATCAGCTTATTTAAAACAACCAATCCATAATAGATAAATAGGTTAATTTAAATACGGTTAAATAACACCATACTTAAGTCTAGATCTTAGATCATGCACGGTTTTGAAACTAATTTATGATATAGGTATAAATAGGTCACGTATATATAAGGATAAAATTGGGCTCTTGAATAGAGAGACCAGTTTTTATCAACTTGTCAAATAGTTTTATTTGGCGAGTTGTTAATACTACTAATTAATAAGGCTAAACAAAACACACATCTAACTTAGAATGTCGAACATACGTACGAGTGACACAAATAGAGATGTGCCATTCCCATTTGTACGGGGATAATTTGCGAAAATTCCCATTCAACTAGGGAATATTGCCGAAATAATCCCGAACGGTACATCACTAAACACAAAAAAAATAGTGTTTAAAACTAGCATGATTATTATACAATCTATATTACATCATCATAAAAAAAGCTATATTTGAGTTTATTTTTAAATACACGAATACACCGATGAGTCAAACGTGTGCAACGCTAGTTCGTAGTTCGACCATCGATCAGAAATAGACAATACTTTCCCGCATTGTGTCATTACGATCGATTTTAACCTACTTGTAGGTAAATACCAGTTATTAACATTCTTTATAACGCGATAGATGGCTTTCGTAGTAGATTGCTATATATTTTATCACATACACACTTCATTACATGAGATGCAACAGTAAAAAAATCGGTGGTGTGTCCCTATCGGCTCTGAAGATGTGGACTGGAATCCAGTTGAGAAAAAAATCTTTTTTTCCAAATTCGTTCTTATTAAAAACCGTAAAGATATTACAAAAATAAATCTGAAAGATCAGTAAGTTCGATGCACCAAAACGAAAGTGTTCACAGTTAACTGATTCCGTCTGTCATATCGAACTAAGCACGGACATTCTGTGATATTACTCTGAATATTCTGAGAACTACTGTGATATGTGATGATGATGACAATGTGGGTGAATCAAGTGTCACCGTCTGCGATAATAGGCACGTTTAAACACGTTCCGCACTAGGCAGTCTGATTGTCCAATATGATTCGCATTTAATTAGTTTTTGTTTGCAATCTGTTATGCACAACACGATTAATCAATTTGAATTATTGGCCATTGTAGAACTCTTGCAAACCAAAGCAATTCTTGTAGACTCTAAAGGTGGGTTTAGACGTGGTTTAGACCAAACGAATTCTAACACATTCTAACCCCACTCTACCAAATTCTTTGAGTGGGGTTAGAATGTGTTAGAATTCGTTTGGTCTAAACCCACCTTTACGTCTAATCATTAGCTCCAGAATATTTACTTTCATGTATTGATCTGTTCGACAATAACCCCGGAAATCGTCATCAGTAGTTGCATGTTATATAGAGCAGAGTCAATAATAATTATTGACTCCGTTAGGATAATTATTATCCTAACGTTCCTGACCTGTCTAGGATAATATTACAATAATTGACTTCAAGACAATGATTATCAATTAAACTTAAACTATAAGATTACAGGGGAGAGCCTGTATAATTATGTTGATCTTCGATTTTGAATAGTTTCTATTAGAAAATATCGTGCCGTACTATTAGGTCCATTGACACGAATTTATATTCAATATCAAGTACTTTCTATTATGTATGTATTACAATATCTTTTCTATGATTTCTCTTAATCAAAAATTGGGCCTCCCAAGACAACGCCTTCAGCACCTGCTTGACATTCTTTTTAATATCTCTGTCTTATCTGGGGTGGCTTCCGGTTAACTTAATTCGTTTACTTTACTGTATTGATTAAGTATATGATTATTTAATATTGTCTTCGGTTTCGTCGATTATCACTCATAGTAATAAAACAACTTAAATCGCGTATGTTACTACATTTTAAGTAGGGATGTAACGATACACAGTTTTGCCGATACGATACCGATACCGATATATAGTAGTTAATATCGGCGATACCGATACCGATACCGATATCTTAGCTAAATAATGAAGTATGAATTTCAGATATTTTTATGTCCTTATTATAACTAATGGCAATGACTACTGGTTATATTTACCAGAGAGTCAACCTTGAAAGTGTAAAGTAAAAATAATAAATTGTCAACTCAAAATTCTTTTTTTTTATTAAGAACCAAAGATTTAATTAACATAGTAATTATCATTGCACAAGGTAATAGAATAGACCAATACATAAATTAAGTCAGAAATTGATTTTACTTTTTGCAGATTTTTTTTCATACAGCAAATTCTTCAAATATCGGTTGTATAATATCGGCGATACCGATATATCGGCGATACCGATATATCGGCCGATATATCGGTATCGGTATCGGTATCGTTACATCCCTAATTTTAAGTCCCGACGTTCCGTAACCCCCGCCACCACGCCCACCCGCACGTCTACCCGCGACCACGAACGCTGAAAAGGGTTACGAAACGTCGGGACTTAAAATGTAGTAATATACGCGATTTAATCCGTTTGTTTTATTACTATATATGATTACTTATCATTCATGTTTATATTATGACGTTCTACTTCTATGAAGAACACAGTCATTGTCACTTTCATTCGATGAGTAACGGAACATTGTTTAATTAGTAATTGTTGACATTCAGTAATGAAAAGCATTGTACTCGATACTCTAACTAGGTTGGTTCTATAGCTATCATTGAGAAAATTAGTCTTATTATTATGGTGAGCTTTACCGCCCGGCGACATTCGTCCCTCATGTGTACAAATTAGTGCTCTGTACAAGCAATTCAATTCTACCTTCTTCTATCAACGTCTACTGGACTACAAAATACCTTGATAACTTCTAATTTGACACTGTAATGGACTAGTTCACCGAGACACCATAATATTTTGCAAAAATCATTGTGTCAAAATGTGTATTGAGCCAAAAAAACCTCACAAGTCCATATTTTGAGAAAGTACCAATACCCCGGTATTTTTTTTTTGGAAAACGCTCTAATAGAGCTCTTTTGGCCTGGCCTATTTGCAAAATAAACGATTTGTTTTTCTTTAACTGCTCTCGTCGCAAATAATCATTGTGCTTAATACTTGTAACTCAGCTTGGATAGCAGCTTCTTTAACTGCTTGTGAACAATATCCTTTTAGCAATATTCTTGAATTCCAACAGGACACTCAGTGTCAAATTCGGATATACAGGCGTAATATGACATTCATACGAACGCGAGTATTCCCATTAACGAGATAGTATGTATGTACAATGACATACGAGTGTTCAAGTTCATATTAGTAATCCTATTAGCACATGATACCTACATGTGGCCTGACATGGTTTGATAACGGCGAAAAGGTTCATTTTAATATAGTCTGAATTACTCGCGCATGAATTTTTCAAGAAAAATATTTAAGTAGGTATTGGTATCTAAATAAATCACGTGTATGAATTTAACAAGAGATACATCACATCAAGAGATACATTATATTTTCAATTATGTTATTAGAAATTCAATCAAAAATTTGTTTTATGAAAAAAAAATGCTCTTTTTTTTCAAACTTTGTTCTAAATAGTAATGTTTGGAAATATTGCCAAGTTATGGGGAACATTAGGGAATATTTTTGGGAACGACACGTCTAGTTGTGAGATGGAATACACATTCCTTACAATAGAGAAACGTACTGTATTGTACGGTAGAGTCAATAGTTTACACACTAGTGCTAATTATGGCAGTAATGAGAGTTCAGACAGCTTCAAAGATAAGGTACCACTAACCTATTTGTCAATAAGGTCATATCAATAGCCTACTGCGAAGAAGATGCAATCAAGGATCGATCTTATCACAGAATACGTATTAGTTCTAACCTTATTGGCAATCAATAAAATGAATGCATTACAAATATCAAAGATATAAGCAAATTTCTGTTCAATGTCCCGCTTAACAAACTGCAACGGCAGACAACTCCCACGTTCCGAAAATAGTTGCTAAAAAGCTATTTCGACAAGACCAGTGCTCTTTAATCGTGAAGAATTGTAGACGCATATAGGCATGTACATAGTATGTAGGTATATGTTTGATGTATGTTTTGACTCTTTGCCAAATGCGCCGATACTTAAAAGTGACTTGCTAAAAACGGTTTCTTAGAACGTTCATGTTTTATGATTTATAGCCTATATGTTGATTGAATGCGATGTCAACTGATGTACAGTCGCCATCAGATACATCGGAGCAAACAAGGCGGCCACAAACATCTGAACTCGACTCTATTGTCAAGGCGTTAGAGTGCATGTTTAGATATTTTTGAGCACCCTGAAGTGTATAGATGTATCTGATGGCGACTGTGAATTAACTGTTAAAATTGTTGTAAGAAAATACCTCCCTTGCACTCCCTTAAGGATAAATACCAACTATCATTAGTATTCAATGTGTAAACCAACAAAATCCTAGCACCCTGCTTCAGTTTCGTGAATGCTAAATGGCAAACTCGACGTCAAAAGTGGATGATCATTTTAGTACAGTCAAACGTCACCTCTGATTACGAATTATTACTAATCCATGGGTCCATATTCGGGACGAAACCGTAGCCTATATATAGGACAGGGTTTCTTAAACTGTGGTCCATGGACCCCTTAAGTGACACGAGACCCGGGTCCGTGGCTATGCATACAACACAAACTTTCATTTGCCCTTGATTCTCTTTTTCTCTGATTGTATTCGGAAAGGGTCCGTAAGGTTTTCGAAATAATGTAGGGGGTCCGTGACCAAAAAAAGTTTAAGAACCTCTGCTATAGGACGTTTGAAACGTATACGTACCTTAAGGAGATTCGAGCCGGTTGGTTTTCCATACAAACTAAAAGAGGGTCATTGTTTGCTTCTACGGCATCAATTATGTTTGAAATGTGTTTTATTGTATAGTTTGAATACGTTATTGGCGCGAAATGACACGAGAACTCTCAAAAAGCCGAAAAAGTATATAATTTATCAAGAAATATTTAGTTTCAAATGATGTTGGCCGTTTAATGCCCAATGGTACGTTAATTTTGAGACTTCATGTCATTCCGTGCAGACAAAGTGTATCAAACTGTAAAATAAAACTTATTTAAAACATAATTGATGCTGTGGAAGGAAATAATGACGCTCTTTATGTTTGTCTGGCCAACCAACCGACTCAAATCACCTTAAAACAGTGGTTTTTAACCATGGTCCCTGGAAGCACCCGAAGTGGTCCACAAAGCCATCTGAAAAAAATAATATGTATATTGTATTACATCCAAACCGATTTCTTTATATTACCTTGGTGGTCCGTGGCAAGACACAAATTTCGTCAAATGGACATCACTAAAAGGTTAAGAACCACTGCCTTAAAATGATCAGCTACTTTTGTCATTGTTTACATGTAACGACTACATTAGAACCATCATCACTTCATAAAAAACCATTCCATCCCCAGATCAGAATCAAGGCTACCCGCAGGGTGGGTACCCGCAAGGAGGCTATCCGCAGGGAGGCTACCCCCAAGGCGGGTACCCGCAGGGAGGGTATCCCCCCCAGCCTGGCTACCCCCCGCAGGGTGGATACCCGCCGCAGCCTGGCTTCCAGCCAGCTGGATATGGCGCTCCGGGATATGGTGAAGTAAGTATATTTATAATATTGTCTTCGGTTTCCGCGATCATCACTCATAGTAATAAAACAACTTAAACGGATTAAATCGCGTATATTACTACATTTTAAGTCCCGACGTTTCGTAACCCTTTTCAGCGTTCGTGATCGCGGGTAAACTGAGAAAATCATAAATTTCCCCTGTGCTGTACTTGCAATAACCGACTGACATCTATTATAATCTAGTAGGTTACGAGCATGACATGTTATCAACAGTTAAATGACTGTAAACAGTGCAAATGTCAATTTTAGCAGTGAAAACGGTGTTAGGTATTACGTAAAATCATGTTCTACGCATCGTTCTAGTCTTATCGTACTGTAAAATGTCAAGAAGCTAAAAAAAGTAGAATTTACCTTATATAATAAGTTATATTTATATGCTTTGCATACTAATATTGTAAAATTGTGTCTCTATAAAGCGATGGTTGTGTTTAATTCGAGCGCATAGCTAAGCTAAGGGCCTGTGCACACGGCGCCTTTAAAACGCGTAGGCGACGCGCGTTTCGTAGCGCTGTCGCGTTTACACCCTAAAAATAAATCGAGACGCCGTCAAAGTATAAAGACGAACAAGTACCTAGCAGTAGCGTGGCGTCCAAAGAACTCGATTCCTACCGGCTTGCCTAATATCAGGCATTTGACCACCTTATTCTACAGCTCTTAAGGAAAATGTACGCCAAATCTGCACCGGCTTGCCCAAGGATATATTTTACGCCACGCCACTGGTACCTAGTCCAACTTCGGTCGTTTAGGAGTGCGCGACACGTATACACAATGAGGCGCGATAGCACGTCTGTGTGAGTGCGATCTATACTGGAGAATTCTCACGCATTCTTAAAACTTTGCTTGTAGTGCGTTCGTGCACTTCGCGCACACATTCAAGCACGCGATGTACATTTTGTAGGAAGAAAAATTACTGTGCTATTATACTATGACGCCGTCGCCGGCGCGTTTAAAGGACGCTGTGTGCACGCACAGGCCCTAAACGTTCGAGTGATTGACATTGTCCCAGTAGTTGTAGTCTTGCATGTTAAGTCATTTCATTAGCAATTGACGTGACAGCCGTGTGTCAACTATTGGGCGAAAGCATGTCACACAAGAGCGCGTTTCACTTATGTATTCCTACGTCATAAAAAGACAAAATTAAATTTTCATAAAAATTCCTAGTGACAAAAAAGTTTTTGAATTTAATTTTTTTAAGCACAAAGTCAGACTTACTGTGCTACTAAACCAGCCATTGAAACTAAAGATATTAATGAGTGATACAAGTTTTTATGTAACAAGTTACAAAAATCTGGTTACATGCTACCTGCGAGCATTGCTTTTAAAGTAAGTAATAAACAAGTTTCAGTCAAAAAAAAAATCGTGACAAGCTTATTATTCCCTACTGTACCTTATTTATATAATTGAAGAGATATTTACAAAAACAACATAACTGACTTGACTGGTTGATACTTATAGAGAGACATTTTTAGTGTCAGTAGGTGTCAACCAGTTTAATTAGTTGTTGTTTTTGTTAACATCCCTCCTGTTCAGAACGCAGCCAAACTGACGTCATCGACGGCCGTTGGCGGTCCCAAATTAATTAAGTAATGACGATATCCCATTTTCACAGATTATTTCGCGAGGATACATTTTCATCCCGCTTCTGAGTTTAAAGTGGGTGTTTGTTTCCAGGCGGGTGGGTACGGGCCGGGCGCGTCGGACCTGGGCGAGGATGGCGAGGTCAAAGGGTTCGACTTCAACGACCAGAGCATCAGGAAGGCTTTCATACGCAAGGTAAGTTTACCCTAGTCATAGCCATAGTCATTTATGCATGAACTACAGGGGTTCAACTTTGAACGTCTTCGTTACAAGTGTGTCTCGCTCTCTCCTTATTTGAGGGTCAAACAACGTTTTCTTGTTTGTAATTCTGTTCCGTTGTCCAAGAGACAACAGTGTCACAGTTTCTTAAAATAACTGTTATAGTATATGCTACTAATGTGCATAGGAGATAGTCCATAAAATAATTGGATTATAACTACGACAAAAATGTATAAAGAAGAAAACTTATGTACAGAAGGCGAATTTAATGCCATAACATAAGGCATTCAATTTTAACTGTAGAAAACTTACTGCATGGCCACGAGGTACAAGAAAAATGTGATCGACTCTTAAATAAGAAAATGTATGCTGAGTTTTGGGAATCATTGTTTTATTGAATAGTATACCTTAAGTGTCCCATATATTTATCAATTAAGGGAGGGTTTAGTATTTGAAGTCTACTTATAAAATAAATATTCGAAATCTCCGTGCATTAAGATTGTCGTATTGTGTGTTTGTTACCATCATTCACGTAACACTGTCTGTCCGAATTGCAACTTACTATTTTTTAGTTTGTAATTCAACTATTACACAAAAGTAAATGAACCGTATCAAACCATTTTTTGCTTGGATTCTGAACTTTATTTCTCCTTAACAAAGTTTACAGTTGACTACTTTTGTGAACTAATCTTAAGATGATGTTGGCAATATCTTCCCTAATTTCGATCTTAGTGACAACTGCCCGGCTAGCTCAGTCGGTAGAGCATGAGACTCTTAATCTCAGGGTCGTGGGTTCGAGCCCCACGTTGGGCGAAACTTTTTGTATTTTTTCATCAGGATTTTAGGATCAAATATTAATTGGTTGAACGCGTACGCGTCTCTTTATTATATTTGTGAATCCCTTAAATTGTTAAATTTTCGATGATTTTTCTTTGCTTAAAATTTTTATTCAAATTAGAAATAGTTACGCCAAAATGTTTAACTAGCTATCATTTTATTGTTCTGTCGCATTGTCATCGCACGTAATGACATCATTCAATCCTAGACATAAAATATCCCAACAAAAACATTAGATGTAAAAAGATGCAAGTTTCGCAACGCAGTTCTCCTACAACAAAAAAGTTTTGAGATGTAAAGTTAAACCAAGTCAGTATCGGGGGGGTATCAACAGAACTCGATTTCCACCGACTTGCCTATTATTAGATCTATAAAATGTGTTCCTCCACGGTTAAATAATAGGTCTTATTGTGCCCTATATATCCCTGAAATTTCAAGGTTCTAGCTTTAGCCAGTACAAAATTACGGGAGGCTGAAAATGGCCTGAATGGCTTCGAAAAAAGGATGGTACGGCTGTGCCTTCGTTTTGCTCGACTTGGCGGGGGCACTGCCGTGCCCCCAGATTTGATACCTCTGTATTCATGAAATAGAGACTTCTACTTTTAACCTTTGAGGGCATTTTCATTTAAACATGTAAGTACCATTCACTAGTAGGTAGTTAGTAGTCTGCTCGTCACAAAACTGACGATTTGTGCCAAACAACATATATTTCGTAATTAAATGACAGGTATCTGCTTAAACAGCTTAAATTTAATATAACCATACAAATAAATAAGACCATCGGTTAAGGCTAGTTTCTCTATGATTCTGGTTTAGGATTACGTTGCGGTTGAGTGTTGATAAATATTGTGTGTAACTGAAACGTCTAGCTGCGAATTGCTAAAATTATAGCTGAATTAATAGTATTCATTGGTCTCATATTGTGGAATATGGGGACTTCGTCGACTTGCATGCTATCTTTATCTCAATTCATACAGATGTTATCGCGATAATTAGTAACTTGTGTACACCTTGTTTATCAACAAAATACTAACCTAAAATACGACCAGAATGTATGGTTTCGCCTGCGTGATTCAGTGACGCAGCATCCCGCGCCGTAGATAATATGTCGTCACCCGATCTTATAATTCACCATATCATGATATTCCTAGCCTAGGCATATCATGAAATGCCGCCATATCATGATATTCCTAGCATATCATGATATTCTTAGGGATGTCATGAAATGCCGCCATTTTATAACCCACCAGTGCTACTACTTCACGATCTGTCCGATATGTTGCTAGGAAAATCGACGAATACGTTGCTCTCATCGGTCTGCCGTATTTATTATTAGGCACATCGTGATATGCCTGGCCAAATCTTAGACATATCATGAAATGGCGGCATTTCATGATATGCCCAGGAATTTCATGATTTGGCGAATTCTACGGTCGGCCGCCGACATATAGATAGATGACGGCTACTGTGTCGATGTCGGTATTAACGGCTAGGCGAAAGAAAGGAAGTCTTTATTTTGTTAAATGGTATGGTGGTAGGTACAACTAGAGATGTGCCATTCTCGGAAACGTTCTCCGTTTAGTATGGAGAGAGAACGTTCTCGAGAACATTTTCCATACAAAAATGAGAACGTTTCCGAGAATTCTCGAGAACGGCACAACTCTAGGTACAACAAAATTGAGCTCTATGTTTTACCCACTGAGTAATAATAATAACACTTTTTAATTAGGCGCGAGTTCAGTTCTTTTTTAACCGAAACCTAAGTTTTATTTAAATACCGTTTAATTGGTCAGTGGTATGACGAAATATAAGCCGTTTGACACTAGTCGTAAGTTTTGTGATGACGATGATCACTAACTGCTGGTTAATGGTACATTTTTAAATACAGGGTGATTGATAATTCGACCTATACTTTGAAAGGGGTTATACTAGAGCTCATTTGCAATAAATTTAGCTCAGTAAACTAGGGGTCTAAATTTGATGGTTATCAAGTTATTTGAGTTTTACGTTTTTTTAGAAAAAGCCCGCTTTTCGGACTAAAAATGATAATTATGAAAAAAGTACTTCCATTTGGCTGGTATAAACTTTGTTTTCTAAAAGCCAATGAACCAATGACTACTTCAAATAAAAATTTGTGTCAACATTTCAGAATTATCTTAGAAATAAACGGTCATGAAAACCAAAGTCATAATTTTTTTTTTCGATTTTGTTACAACTGATGAGAATTACTTGAAAAAAATGTACGGCACTTGATGTAAAAACTACAGAAATAAGTTCCTCAATTAATAAGCTTTCCAAAAAAGTACAAATGTTGGCAACTTTTTCAAAAATCTTGAAAATAATAATAATAATTCCAGAGCAGGTAGCGGTTTCGCAAAAGGCGTACCTGGCCCGGAGCCGCGTTGTTTGTGTCACCTTTATTTTTCTGAGGGCTTCAATTGACCTGCCTCGGTATCTTATCTTACCTTATTAGGGGTGAGATCAGGGTAGATTGCGTTCAGGCATGTTCGTGACTAACCGAGGTTTAATTATCTTCATTCAGTAAGTGATCAATTATCTGCCTTCGACCTTCTTTCCAATTCAGACGTATCGTTGTTAACTTATTTATTTTACAAATGAAATGAATTATTGTTTATCAAAACAAAGAATAATAGCATGAACCTCGTATAATCCAACGAACTAACCGAGGCTAAATTATCTTCATTCAATAAGTAATCAATCAATTACTGTCAACCGTCTTTCCAATTGGACGTATCGTTGTTAACTAATTATTTTACAAATCATTAACTAACTAACCGAGGCTTAATTATTTTTTTCAGTAATGAGGTGACCAATTAGTTAATTATTGAAAGTAATAATGATACCTAATGACTGACAGAAATAAGCATACCGGACCTGAAGCCAGTCTGCTTACTTTGTGTTTCTTCATGCAGAAAGCACGATATTAATTTATTTACATCAAATGCTTGTTGGTAGGAATAAGATTGCAAAAGCAGTAAAATAACCAGTTTCTAAATAAAATTTTATTTTAAAATAATTAAATTATTACTAAACACAAAAAGAAGCACGCAGGGTAATGTTTCGCCATACGATAAATAAATAATTAAAATAAATTACAATTACAACTACAAATCTTGTTCGAATTGCCTGCCTCGGTTGCGAATGCAAGCACGAAGTCTTGTACGTACTTCACTGACTGTAACCCGCGTCGACAGACTTTCTTTAATAGTTTGGGCAGCTGCTACAATTTTTTCTCGTAAATCTTCTACATCACGAATTGGCCTGTCGTAGACTAATGCCTTCATGTGACCCCAAATGTAGAAGTCGCATGGAGTTAAGTCGGGACTTCTCGCTGGCCAAGGGATCGGACCACCTCGACCAATCCATTTTTCTGGATAATTCACATCCAACCAATGTCGCACACGCAGATAATAGTGAGCTGGGCAGCCATCGTGTTGATACACCATGGCTATCCTTCTGGCAAGCGGCACATCCTCCAGCAGCATAGGTAGTTCGTCCCTCAAAAAGTTCTCGTACGCGTCACCGGTTAATCGTTAGGCAGAAAGAATGGCCCGATCAAATTGTCGTGCACAATACCCATCCAGACATTTAGTGAGAATCTGTGCTGGTGAGCTCCTTCTCTGGACCTCCGTGGGTTTTGATGTTTGGGGGCCCAAAAATGCAGATTGTGGTAGTTAGTTATTCCGTCGCGGTCGAAGTTGGACTCATCTGTCCACAAAATGTTCTTCAGGTACTCCGGGTCTTCGATGTCAGCATTCAACAAAAATCTGCAGAAATCGATTCTTCTTGCAGGATCTCCCTCCTCGATAGCGTGTACTGGAGTGTAGTGGTATGGATACTGCCGTGCTGAATGTAATGTGAACCAAACCTTCCACTGAGTTATCCCAAGCTGGTTAGCCACAATCCTTGTTGATGTAGTGCCATCCGCGCGGAAACACTCCAGGATTTGTTCCTCTTCAACCGGATCATGGACTGGAGGTCTTCCAGCATCAGCTTGACGACGTTGAACCGATCCAGTTTCTCGAATACGTCGATACGTCGCACCAAACACACTTACATCAGGTAAACGGCGGTTGGGGAAGCGTCGTTGATATTCTCTGCGAGCCGCAGCGGAGCCGCCATCACAAAACCCGTAACAGTACAGGATATCCGCGTATTCTTCATTTTGATAAGCAGCCATTTTTTTTAAGAAATTAGTACGTCCGAGTTGGAAAGAAGGTCAAAAGTAATTGATTGATCACTTACTGAATGAAGATAATTAAACCTCGGTTAGTCACGAACATGCCCGAACACGAACCGAACGCAATGTACCCAGATCTCACCCCTAATTAGATAAGATAAGATACCGAGGCAGGTCAATTGAAGCTCTCAGAAAAATAAAGGTGACACAAACAACGCGGCTCCGGGCCAGGTACGCCTTTTGCGAAACCGCTACCTGCTCTGGAATTATTATTATTATTTTCAAGATTTTTGAAAAAGTTGACAACATTTGTACTTTTTTGGAAAGCTTATTAATTGAGGAACTTATTTCTGTAGTTTTTACATCAAGTGCCGTACATTTTTTTCAAGTAATTCTCATCAGTTGTAACAAAATCGAAAAAAAAAATTATGACTTTGGTTTTTATGACCGTTTATTTCTAAGATAATTCTGAAATTTTGACACAGATTTTTATTTGAAGTAGTCATTGGTTCATTGGCTTTTAGAAAACAAAGTTTATACCAGCCAAATGGAAGTACTTTTTTCATAATTATCACTTTTAGTCCGAAAGGCGGGTTTTTTCTAAAAAAACGTAAAACTTAAATAACTTGATAACTATCAAATTTAGACCCCTAGTTTACTGGGCTAAATTTATTGCAAATGAGCTCTAGTATAACCCCCTTCAAGGTATAGGTCGAATTATCAATCACCCTGTATAATCTGGATTGAAAATACCAATATTTTCATATAGCTCTTATGAAAATATCTGTCTGTTTCAGGTGTATTCCATCCTGATGGTTCAACTGCTAATCACGATGGCTTTCATCACCCTCTTCACCTACCACCAACCCACCCAAGTCTGGTTTCAGCGGAATTCCTACATGATGTAAGTAATTCGTCTGTAATATAATTAATTTGTAAGAATGAAATGTAAGGAGCAACACGGGAGGGAGTCGCCGTGGCGCATTTTCCCGTGTGAATTTGCCGGCCGTGTTAAGTAAGATAAGCAAGCATATGATGTTTTTTCGCGTATGTTTTAAGGCGGCCAACGTTAGATTTTATTTATTATCTTTAAAATAAAACGATAGATGCCTAATTTTTATTACTTACAATTTTTTTAACCCGGGTTTTGAGTCAAAATACCCGGGATTTACGTGACTCAAAATAAAGTCGGTTACCCGGGTTGCATTCCCTAGTACATATCATGAATCACTAGTATCGTGCTAACCCAAAACGGATGAAACAACACAAACAACGTTCACCACAAAAGGGCGGAAGTGAAGAGGAGGCGTTCAAAACAGCATTAATTAAAAATAAAATTTCCTATTTTCAAGTAAAATTAATCTTAAACTAAGTAAATCATGGTCATGACTTTTGACATACGCAGTATGGGAAGCGACAAGACGTCACATTGATTAGGGTGACCAAATTTTATGCAAAATGTTTTTTTCTACGTATAATCTGAAAAATAATGACAAATATTGGTGATAAGAAATTAATAATTAACATCATTAGGTTCATCTTTGAATATATAATTATGCCTAGCGTTGAAAACTCCGGAAAAAAATGTTTTTTTCCGGCTGTATTGGAAATATTCGTTTTTTTCCCGTTTCTTTCGGAAACATAAAATCATGTAAACGTAATTTATTAATTCTTTAAATAGGCTTACAGCAATGTGTCAACCAAGCTTTGAATGCGAAACGGTAGACACCCACCAATATTATACTAACATTTCGGCCCCCTATTGACCCGTGTATTTCAAAGTTTATCACTAACTTGGTTATATGAATGTTAAGGCACTTCCAGCTGGTTTTTGAAAATGGTATGAAGGTAGTTGTCATGGGATGCGAAAAAAAAGTCAAAAACCATATTTTTCGTTAAGATTTTCGTTGTTTTTCGTGGTTTTTTCAACGCTAATTATGCCTTATATTCTTGCTCCACGACCCAGAAATCACCCTATAGAGAAGAGTGGCGATTGCTCCACCTACAAGACTAGTTCTAATGTTTAATGATGATCTCCGGTTTCTAGGTTCGTTGCTCTGGGCGTGACATTAGTGTGTCTGATCGTTATGGCGTGCTGCGGCAACGTGAGGCGCCAGGCCCCTATGAACTTCATCTTCCTGGGAATATTCACCGTCGCCGAGAGCTTCCTCCTCGGAGCAGTGTCTAGTACTAAGGCGCCTGAGGCGGTAAGGATACGTAACTAATCTTTATGCCACACCTGGCCATAAAGTGGCTTTTCAGCACGCTGCGCGTACGGAAAAAGCCGCTTTCTGGCCAAGTGTAGACATAAAATGATGTACACAACACGGGAGGTAATAAAGAAAGCCCTCGATCGCATATTTACGTCCCTCGCTTGCAGTTCGGGCCGCAAACTTCTGCGATCTCGGCCTTTCTTTGTATTACCACCCTAGTTGTGTAATGTACTATATTCATCCTAAGTCCAGTGAGCTTTTATCTTTCTCTACTTCTGTCACAACAGAGCGCTGCATGACCATTATTACCTTGGTTTAAAAGTCTGAAAAATCGTGTGACGTATTGTGGATGACCCCTATTGTGCAATAATGAAGAAATAAATAAATATGTTCCAGGTAATGATGGCGGTAGGCGTGACAGCAGCTGTGTGCCTGGCTTTGACGATATTCGCTCTGCAGACTAAATGGGACTTCACCATGATGGGCGGGTTCCTCGTTTGCGCCTCGGTCGTGCTTCTACTGCTTGGTAAGCTTGATCATTATAACAGTTATACATCACACATAATAGAAATTAGGGATGTAACGATTCCGATACCGATATATCGGATAATATGCGCCTATTTCAACAGTATTCATTATTCTATTTGTGATATTCATTGTTATCCTCTTTCATATTATCCAGGGACCGTTTTCGTTACGATATAAGCGGTACGGTACCGCTATAGAATATCGGTACCGTAATGATATAAAGGTAGACTATACCGGTTGAAATATTTTGTTACTGTACCGCTTTATACCGGTACGTACCGCTAATCTTGAAAGCGGTACTTATACCTTTATTATTACGGTACCCAACCTATATTTTTTCAGTACCGAAATTTTTCGCTCGCATATTGTGGCTTTCCATAAGAAAAGGGACCTTATGGCAGTTTCTAGTTACGAAGATATGGACGTTTTTGTGAAATCCTTCAAAATCATAATTTTTTTCTTTTATGCAAAATTGTAAAATATAGGAATAGACGTGTATTTGTAGCTTCGTTTCACTGCTGTACGTTAATTTTTTCTATATAAGAATTGGGTTCAAAGTTTAGGAGAAAAGGGTCCTTATGGCAGACTTCATACAAAAATGATAAATCTATTGATAAAATTGTTTAATAAAATTTACTTGCAACTTTTGCTTATTTGTATTTCTTTTTTATACCACGACGGTGGCAAACAAGCACGCGGCCTGCATAATGGTAAGCAAAATTTTCAAAATGATCCCAGAAAGTTGAAAATTTGGAAGGAAAGGGTTTGGGGGCCACAGATTCGGAATTAAAAAAAATTGAAAATAAAATTAAATACATTTGTATGTCGTTTTTTTAAAGCTTATTTAGGAAAAAGTTTTTAAACATTTTTTAAAAAGTGTTTTTGGCAAATCGTATAACTTTTTGACCATTTTAGAAAAACCTTAACCCTTAACCCTTAACCCTTTTTTTTTTCAAAAATTACACAAAAAAAAAACTGGCGAATGCCTATCATTTTTGAACATTTTAGAAAAAGTTTTTTATTTATTTTTTTAGTTTTTTTTTGGATGTTTCTACAATTTTAGATCACTTTGTCATGTTTAAAAACCTTTTCAGAAAAAGATTTATAAACATTTTTTTTAAACATGAAAACGTGTTTTTGGCGAATCGTAAAACTTTTTGACCATTTTAGAAAAACCTTGATTTTTGTTCACAAATCTTACAAAAATTAAAAAAAAAACACTTTCTGGCGAATGCCTATAATTTTTGACCGTTTTAGAAAAAGTTTTTTAATTTTTTTTTCGAAATACTTACGAAAAAGGTTAGTTTTTTGGCGGTTTTTATAATTTTTGACCACTTAAGAAAAATAATCCTTTTAATTTTTTTTCAAAAGATCAACAAAAACAAAAAATTTTTTTTGGTGAATCCTATCCTACCATTATGATTTTTTTTATAAAACTCGGTAATTTTTGGTTTTATAGAAAAGTCGTCCATACAAAACACATTTATTTTAGCGTATTTTATATGATAGCATCACAAAGCATAGGTCATCATAACACCATGGTGTGAATTATTCAACATAGTGTTATAATT
The DNA here is from genome assembly GCA_947034925.1 of Eudemis profundana. NCBI lineage: Eukaryota > Metazoa > Arthropoda > Insecta > Lepidoptera > Tortricidae > Eudemis > Eudemis profundana. The sequence continues at coordinate 21,274,528 of OX344803.1, forward strand.
ATGAGAATAACTCTTAATTGACCAAGATTTGAAGTAAATTTCTAAAAACCTTTTTTCTTCGGTATTCTGTTTTAATACAAGATTAGTAAATAAATAATTTAATATCGTGCCATACTGTAATTATCAATAATTTTTGCTCATGGCTGGTCATAAGGTCCCTTTTCTCAAATGTATGGGAGTAAATTTGTGATTTTTACGTAACTTCAATGGTTTATAAATATAAAAATAAGACTTGTAGTATAATAATGACAGTTTTGTGATACTTGTGTAGACTGATTAAATATGATTTAGAACTCACTATACGAAAATTGTGAATATTATAGGGATGATGAAAAATATAATAAAAATGACATTTTAATAAAAATAAAAATATTTCGTTAACTATGTGATTGTATTTCTATCCCAAAATGTAAATTCAAATATCTTCAACTACATTATATACAATGATTCAGATTACAATATATTAAAGAACAGGCCGATTTTTTTTTTAATTTCGTTCTCATGAGCGACTTCCTCTAATCAAAGGCTGATTTTTCACGACCTGGAAGTCACATTAAAAAAACCATTACTGATTTCCAAAGAAAAACAGCTTGAGATACATAATCAATCATCATCTTCATAACTTCCATAATTTGTTTTATTTCTGTTTTTTACCTTTTTTGTTTTTAGTTTGTGTTTATTGTTATTTTTCATTTATTTTTCATTTATTTTTTATTTCTTTAATTTTTTTGTTTTTATTTTGTATTATTTACTTTATTTGTTTGTGTTGATTGTTATTTATTGTTTTTATCTTTAATTTTTTTAGTATATGTTGTTTAGGTATTTTTTAAAAACAAATTAAAGTAAAAAAACAGAAAATACCTAATCATCACAAACTAAAAACAAATATAAGGTAAAAATACAAATAAAAGAAGAAATAGCAATCAACGCAAACTTAACTACTAATACAAATACTAATAAAAATAAAATAAATAAACAAACAAACAAAAAATACCTAATCAGCAGAAACTAAAAACAAAACTAAGGTATAAAAAAAAAACAAAACAATACAAAAGAAAACAAATAAAAGGTAAAAAAAACAAAAAATAACAATCAACACAAACTAAAAACCAAAAGGTAGAAAATTTTAAAATATAACAAAAAAATTAAAAACACCAAATGAAAGAAAACAGTAACTCAAAATTAAAACAAACAAGGTACAAAAAAAACAAATTTAAGATAATAAATATAAAAAGTACCTAATCAACACAAACTAAAAATAAAAACAGGTAGAAAATACAAAGTAAAACAAACCAAAGATAAAAAACAAACCAGAAATACCTAATCAACTCAAACTAAAAACAAATAAGGTAAAAAATACAAAAATAAAACAAATTAAAGTCTTCGGGGAAGACCTATGTTTAGTAGTGAACGTCTTAACGTTGAAATGATAATGATGCTCAAGGCTAAAGACGACGCGATTGAAACTTGACGACGCGACGACGCTCGGCGCACACACATAAACCTCAAACGGTACCTTTTTAAAACGGTTAAGGTTACCGAAAAAAAATTACGGTACCGTTCAATTTCGATACCGTTTCATTTCGGTTGCGCTACCGAAATCATACCGAAACAAACGGTATGACGTCATACCGCTTTAAAACGCTACCTTCATTTTTCGGTTATGCAGTCCCTGATATTATCCCCTAAAATATCAGTTTGGCCCAGGGTTTAGTAGCATGAAATTATTGATAAAATCGAGTTCTTTAGACAATTCTAAAGGATATTTTTGTATAATACCTAATGGTAACAAACATGAAATCAACGTAATGAAAAACAGACACGGATAATATTAAAAATTAGCCAAAATATTGCAAAGGTCCTTTTACTCAATGACAATTTTACGTAATCCCTATATTGCAGGCTTAGTGACGATCTTCGTCCGTAACAACACCCTCCAACTCGTCTACGCGTCCATCGGAGCCCTGCTTTTCTCAATGTATCTGGTGTATGACACACAACTGATGATGGGAGGTAAGCACAAGTATAGCGTCAGCCCTGAGGAATACATCTTCGCCGCTCTCAACTTGTACCTGGATATCGTTAACATCTTCTTGTATATCTTGACCATCATTTCTGCTACGAAAGACTAAAATTATCGGGCACCATTTGTGATCAAGTAGTAAAGGAGGATGAGAAGGTTTTTTTTGTTGATTAATCTATCATGCAGAAGCTAAAGTACAGGAACGTCAATGACGCATATTACCATTACTCTACTTTAGGTTATGTATGGCAGAAGTGGTCTATATTTGTTTTCTTAGAATTGTGGCCCGTTTTAGTGCGATCGATAATTTCTTTGTCAGATTTAATAGAATGACATCGATGTCACGGTAGATGCATCAAAAACGACGCGGACTTGGGCCACGCCTAATTTTGTTTTCAATCTTTAATAGTCATTTTAGTTTGACCTTACCTGATACCATATATTGGGACATACTTAAATAGCACCTACATTATATACCCTCGCTTGGACAATATTCTACTTAGGTATAGCAAACAAAAATGTTCCAACTTTTTTTAATAAAATCCCGACACTACACAAAAAATTGTAATAAAACGAAAAAAAATATACGAAATGTACTGCTTAAGTTCTCCTGTTCGTAAGGATTTTAAGTGTCATTTATATTTTTTTATGAAAATGTGATGAATAATGGTGGATAATTTGATATTTTGAAGGCAATATATAGACTGGTGTAGTGATTAGAGAATTATTTATGTTTTACTGGTGATCTAATGAATAAAATTAAATTGAAAGTGTCTTATGATTGGTTTCTGGTAGTTTATTAGCGGTCCTACTAAGTTTACTTAAATATATGCTATAAATTTAGCCTCAGAATAATCAGAATACAAGCTTTTAATGCGTTAAAAGAGCATTTCTAAAAACGTTTGTACATCAATTAACGAATCCTTAATTGATTCCTACTTTGTTACCAATTTGTTGACGGATAATTAGAGAAGAATATTCCCTAAAGAATCTTTATTAAGAAAGATGATCAATAACAGTATTGTTTATCATTAAAAAAATGCCAACAAAATAGGAACATTAACGACTTTTGCGACAGTTAACGTGTCCATACAAACTTAGAAATGCTCAGAAGGGACGGGTGTAGGAACATAAAGGTTTAATTAAATATGTAGAAGTTTTAGGCTTACTGTCGAGAAATGTTTACCACGTTTGTATAAAAGTGTCTTGTGATAACGCAACTTTATGTCTTGTATATGGCCAGGTCCAAAAATATGTATTCGATCACATACGGCATTGTATCTTATCCCTCAGACATAACTTCCGAAATGTATACATATTTTTTGACGTTACTGTGCTAGCAAAAGATGTTAATTGTTAATATTCCTTTAATTTTTCTTTCTTTAGTTCCGCTTGTCTAGGACATACTAAATCTATTCGATTTAGGATAAAGTCAGGTCTCACATTTGTCGCTATTGCCTTCAGCTTATGCGACATGTTTTCATTCTGTTATTTTTTTGTCTTAGCTACATGTTGGTCACTTGAGTAGGACTGAACTAAGTCGGTGTAGTTTTTGAAGTGATTGTTTCAACTAATATAATATTGTACCTATATAACGGCATTGTTTACTGTACTAGAAAAGCATTGCGGTTTCATATACAGCTAGGACAATGCAATAGTACAGGTTTTTGAAGTGATTGTTTCAACTAATATAATATTGTACCTATATAATGTCATTGTTTACTGTACTAGAAAGGCATTGCGGTTTCATATACAGCTAGGACTAGGACAATACAATAGTACAGGTACAAACAAAGTCTTTGTACTAGATTGAATCAAAGCAGTCACTTTAAAAACGAAGTACTTTTACCGCATCTAATTTTCTTATGTCTTTAGGCTTTAAATTGTAATAAAGCAGCATTGCTTTCGAATGCGTTTTTGGCGATGCGATTACAATAATGTACAAAATAAGTTATTGGTGTAACTTTATGATTTTGGTTTTGCAATGTGGCATATGCATTTAAGTTTTTTTTAATATCCTAACCCAAAGATATTCTACCTGATTTTAATGTTTCAATAATATACTTATAGCAGGTACGGTGGGTGGTACCGAATTTGTGAATCACTTTGACAGGTGTCAAACTTACACAGATCAATGTTTTTGACTGACAGCACGTTACAGTAGAACAGTGTTGGAAATATCCATAAGTTTAGAACCTGTCATTTTAAAATTGGTGTACTGTGGTCACTCGCCCTGAATCGCCAATAGATGGCGTGAATGTGTGTGATAGTAATTACGTGAGTTATTTTTCATTTTTGATTTTAATTTTTCATTAGACATAAAATTCCTTACATTCCTAAGTTTCTAATTATAAATTAATAGTTAATAATTATAAATTAAACTGCAAATTTAAATATTAATGAATTTGCGCTATTAATAAGGTAAATTTACACACAAAAAAGCTTTAGTCATTATTAAAACTCAAGGATCTATTCTGACTATACACTTAATTATGTGTCGGTTTGACAGCTGTCAAAATTTTAACATTTCGATATCTCCACATTGTAACGGTTCACTGATCCATCCATATTATAGCTATGGGAAACTAATATTAGTAATACAGATAACTTCTCAAATATGTTACCTACACATTACACAATATGTAAGAAACGTGATAAAAATCATCTTTTGTCATTCATCATTCATCTATAGAATAGTTATTTTGTTAAACTCTTGTATAGTTTATGATATCCAAAGTTTATTCAGAATTTGAACATTTTATTGTCCTCATAATCCTATCGTTTCACCAAAGGAAACCGTTTTTTCTCATAGTATTATAAGAAATAGGAAACTTTAATGGAGCTTATGAAGATAAGTTTGCGTGAAAATCGCGTGAAATTTTCAAATTCTGAATAAGTGGAGAATACATACTTAAAAAAAATTGTAGTAATACTTCAGAGCATAGTATTTAAAGGCTCATTAGTAGAAAATACTTCTCAGGTTAAAGGTCGAATGGGTTACTCAACATACAAATGTCATACTTCCTGAAGAGAGAAAACCTATATAGGGGACTTGAAGAACAGAAAAGATATTAATGTTGAGTTTAGCGGTACAGTAGAACTTTTATTATCTGAACCAATTTGGACAGAGACTGAATCGGATAATCGAAACGTGGGTTTTTTGGAACGAGATCATAAACAATACTTATTTACATGAAACATAACATACATATTAACGTATTTTAAACACCTCAAAAAAGTCGGAGTCTTTTTATATTTTTTTATAAAATCTTCAATTTTTAACTGACGAACGGCTGTAACGCGTGCGAGTAAGCGAGCAACAATGTAGTTTTCGCGCCATCGTTCAGATAATTGAGGGTTCGGATGATCGAGGTTCGGATAGTCCAGGTTCTAAGTATTGTATTACAATTTGTACGAAAACTGCCAAAACGCTGACAGTACTATATCCAATTAATAAAACCAATATTATGTATTACATACACCGGAGGACGAAAATGCGTGTAGTTTTTAATGCTAGAAAAAACTACTTGCCTCTGACCAGTCATTGGTTCACGAGAGAAAATGAGCCTTATAAAAATAACCTTAAGGTTAATTTTACATTACCCTTATGTACCAATTTTATCTATTAGGTCTGAATATATTTATTTATTGGGTCTGGGTCTTCTTGGGACAGAGAGTATGGAAACTTCAATAAACGCCAGTCGTTTTAACCTCGGGAACGACAGTGATTGGTTGGTCATATTTACTAATGAGCTTTTTATACTTGTTCTTATTATAAAAATGTATTAATAACTTGTAGGGTATGTTGGGGTAAAATGAATACTTGATTATTTAAGGATTGAATGACTGGAACGTAATGTTTTATTTTTGTCAGTTTAATGTTGAACGCCTTTTTTCAAATTCCGGGTTTGTATAATTAAACAGTTTTTACGCGTTGCGTATTTCTGAAAGTCTGCAACCCATTTATTTCGTTACTGTTTTCCAACGATGTAACTACGATAAAAATGTGATGCTCGCATATTTGGCACGTCTAAAAAACAGTGTGTAAAGACTCCAAGAATACCAAATAAACGGTAGGGTAGGGTAGGACAGGAATCATACACATGTAACGATTTTACCCTAGCTCCTACTTTCTCACAGCTTCGAATAAAATACTGTTGTAGCTTCATGTGGTTTTTGTATTTATAAGTACAGTCAGATGTAAAATATGAGGGCATTCAATTTTAAAAATATGTAACGTTATCAAATTACAACTTTAGCATTGTTACATTATATTCTAACACATAGTATATTTTTAACATGTTGTCTTTATTTGTAGCATTGTTACATACTTTTAAGATAAGTGCTTCCATATTTTTACAATCGACTGTATAGTCAGCAGCAAATATATCAACACGAACGAAGTCCTTTAAAATACATACGACTAAAGAAATATATCAAGTTAGAAGGATAAAATGTATGTACCGCGCGTGCTAAATAGAAGTGGCGGCGGCCTACTTTGCTCGCTGTTAACTTCAGTTACCGTCAATATTATTATCAGATTTGAAATTAATTGCTCAAATACCACCAAGTGAAATGAAAAATGTATGTTTCCCATCACTACTTTACACCACAGAATATAAATAGAGCAGTATGGAAGCTACGCTTACTTTTCGAAATAAATACCTACGCTCCATTAGAGCGTTAGGGTTGTTTAAAATGAAAAAAAAGATCGCGGGCCGTCTGGGCGCGCGCACGTAACAAAAACAAAGCGCGACCGCTCGTCTCCATGCGTCACTCGCGACTGCCGGCACCGCGAGATTCCCTTAGGGGCCTTGTAAAAGCGCGCGTCTATGTGTGCGTGCGTTTCGATCGTTTTGTTTGTAGCTTCCTTACTGCTTTAGCTTATATATATTCTGTGATTACACTGTTGGCGTCCAACGCCAAGCTTAAAACGTTACAGGCTTAATTTTCATACAAATCGACGAACTATTTCCTTCTATATATAAGGTCCTAATTTATTAGTTGCAGATATTTTAACACATTATACTTTACATTAAAATAATTAACTTTAAATAGAAATTAAAAAATCTTTTCATATAACTTTTTTGATTTCATTTACCTAACAAAAAAATTAATTATAATTTCGTCTAATAAAAATCACCATGTGCATTATCACATGTCACAATAACACTATCTGTCATGTCAACAATTGTTTGTCGTAAATGTCGTAACGGTTCGGCGGGAAAACTGCAAATGTCATTAGGATGGGATTTATCGACGTGAAGTGGCCAGTTACAGTTACGTGGTACGTAAAAGAGCTACTAGAATCTGTTCAATGAATTTTAATTTAGTAATCACATTAACAGGGTGTTATTACGTAGCAAATTTGTTTTTCCTTTTTCTCCAAAAAACATCGTAAAAGCTATAATGTTTCATGCTTTAATATACTCCAGAGACCGAGTACTATCAGCTGTAAAAATATCTGCAACTAATAAATTAGGACCTTATATACAATCTCAAGTCTGTGCATACAACTGTATAATAATATTTTATGAGATTTTCATCTGTGCAAATATATTTATTACTGACTATACAATACTATTGCGTTAGTAACTTTGGCATACGATCGTAAAACTTTGATAATCGGTATTTTTAGATAAAATGTAAATCTGTGCTTTGAAATCTCACCTACTTAATAAATGTATGGCAGGTACATTCGAAAACTGTCTTTTTTTTTTAAATAAATCCCCCCTAACTAACTAACTAGACCCTCTCAAGGTGGTCCGGCCAAGCGACCTGGTTTGATCCCAGGGAATGCCCCGTTGCAAAAATCGGACCAGGTGGGGGCCCATCTGGTCCGATTTTTGCAACAGTCGGTAAGACTTGCAACTATGTCAGCTTGTAAAAAAAATACAACTGGCCCAGACTTCGCTTGTCGCGTGGCAGAGTACGACCTCTCATTATTAATAACTGGTCAAGAGCATGTCGGATCATGCTCAGTGTAGGGTTCCATAGCCGTATCTATAAGGAAATGTGCTACAGATAAAAATAAAGCTAAAAATAACCAACTGACAAAAAGTCTTCAATGCCGTGTAAATCAATGGCACTTAAAACCTTTTGGTTGGGAAGTTTTTAGCAATAACTTCAAAACGGTTTATTCCTTACTATTCAAAATAATTTTCGTTGAATGTATTTATTAAGCGTTACCTTCCTGATTTTTTTCATATTTTTTGGACTTACGGTTTAAAAGTTAAAAGGGGGGGGGGGGGGGGGGACACAATTTATGCAACTTTCGGAGCGATTATTTCCGAAAGTATTCAATTAATCAAAAAAAAGTACATAAAAGCCAAATAATGTTTTTAAAAGAACTATCGAATTATGTACCTCACGTTGATAATTGCTGAAAAAAAAAATTTTTAGCTTCTGTTACATGTATGGAGGGCCCCCCCTAGATTTCTTTATTTTTATTATTTAACTACCAAACTTAGTAGCGGCATCTACAAGACATCTATATTCCAAATTTCATCAGTATACGTATTGTAGTTTTTGAGTAAAATGCCTGTGACATACGGACGGACGGACATGACGAAACTATAAGGGTTCCTTTTTAGCCATTTTGGCTACGGAACCCTAAAAAGCCGCCCGGAATAAAAAAGATCCCTCAAACTACCACTACTTTAACATCGTTAGTCACCTTGCGTCCCTTAGAGCGGAAATAGAAGCCCCACGAAGCGGGGCTTCGTCCACTTGCTTACAGACATCTGCATAAGGATACTATTTTTTTTTCATACAACAAATTTTAGTCTATATCACCTCAAAGTATATATTTAGATCAAAAAACTGAAATGAAAAATAAACATAAGTAGGTACACTCACGGGCAATGAATTCCGGTCATTTTCTATGAACAATTATATCGCAAAGTGACTCGAATTCATTGTCCGTGAGTGTACTTTGATTCCGAGCGAGTTACTTACTGCAAATCCTAAACGGCCGAAGTTGGACTATTTGTGCGACTTTATACTTTGACAAGACGGTTGCAACATATCGCCCGCGACGCAGCCCGTAACAACCAATGCAAACGCGTACAATACACATTGTACTATGTTAGATTAGATTCTATTAGATTAGAAAAGTATTCGATTAGAGTCACTCCACGTGCTATGGAGAGAGCTATGCTCGGAGTCTTTACGTGATCGAATCAGGAATCCGTAGAACTATAGTACATTGTGCACCGAGGGTAGTAAGAAGGAATTTACTAACGAGAGTCTATTAGGAGCCCGACGCCGTAGGCGGAGGGCTTTTAATGACTCGAGTTTGTAATCCCCTTACTGCCCGTGGTACACACAATGTTTTTCATCACATTTGCGAGGAAAATAAAATAAGACAAAAATAAAATTATTTACTGTCAACTTTTTCATATAGTCTTCCACAGATAATGCTAAGAACTGCGTTTAGTTTTCAAACTTGACAGGCAGTACCGCCAGATTGTACCGATTTTCAAAATAAAATTTTAAACTAAATTATTTTAATTGCATCAAAATAATTGCAAAAAATACTGAAATAATAGTTAAACATACCATATAATATTTGTATACACTAAAATTGGTTTTGTAGCCAAGTTCTGAAGATGTGAAATAAGCCTTGGCTGATAAGAAACCTCCTTAGTCTGAAATGACGTACGGGTAGGTTCTATATTTTAAAACTAAACTCATAACTCCCTCGGGAGTTATAGATTTTCATACAGTTTTTCTTCCCGTGGGAGTTATAGATTTTTATAACCCACGGGAGGTAAAACAGCTCGAGCTGGTCTATAAGCCCGCGTTTTATAACACCCTTTACGAGCAAGTGTGATGAAAAGGTAATCAACATAGCCAGACTTAACAAGTTAAAGTGGCAATGGGCTTGGCATAAAGCTCGAAGAATCGACGGCCGATTTTATCTTAAAAATAAGCGGTCAAGTGCGAGACGAACTCGCGCACCGAGGGTTCCGTACAAACTCATAAGTAGATACGTGAATAGTTCAAGAAAAACTATGGCGGTTAGCCTAGTGGTATAGAAGCAAATAAGTATGTCTTACGATTTTTGCAAATTTCTAAAAAACGCTGCAAGTTAGGAAAACCGTTTTATTTTTCCTGTAATATTTAGAATAATATTAATAATCGGTAATTATTACAGATTTTTCTGTTCAGTATCTTCGGAGATAATAGGGGGGAATGGTATTTTTTTTAACGATTTTTGTATTAAATCAAAAACTACATCTCTAAGAGAAAAAATAAAAACGGTTTTGGAATCTACATATTAAGCCCTTTCATTTGATACCCCACTCGATATATTAACTCAACTTTTGATTTACGACATCCCATTTCGGTCCCCTTTAAAATGCTGCTAATCGCGTCCCTAATATAATTTGAGGTCAAAATATGTCGGCACGGCTATCGCTTTGACTTTGACGGACCACAGTAGCATTAACCTCTCTAGTTCTCAGGTCAAGTTATATTAGGTATAAGATTGACGGCGTAGTTTTGAATCACCCTACGCTTCACCTATAAATACACTGATTTCAATTACCATTTTATCAAGCTGCGTTATCGTTATCGGCCATACCCGTTATCCAAGATAACGCACCCTAAACTTTGACAGTGTGTTTGTGACTACGCTCCTGTTATGGCCGAGGTAAATGTCTATTGATTTTTCTGTGCTTAAATTAGTTATAGTCTTATAGTTCTAACTTGCATAGAGCCATGATACTTTAGGTACGTATAAGTGGCTAAATTGAAAATACTTATGCCAGATACTGATCTATAATATAATATTCGTGTTTGATTAACATTTTAATAAGGAATGATCATGATGAATCATTTTTATTCAAATATTATAGATAGGTAGGTAATTTATCAGTTCAAGGAATTTCTCAATAGAAAATTAAATGCGGAGGTTTATCCTATTTTAATTCTTTTAACAGAACTCAAGCAGGAGATTTAGAATTTAATTCTAGATTTTTTTCGTGTAAAGTCCCTCTAGGTAGGACGGGTTCAAAATTGATCATTTTAAGATGTTGAATTGTTCTTTAATAATCAGTTTAAATACGACGTATGGTGACCGTTTCCACGGCCGTTTCAACCGCCGTCAGCCCCTAGTCCTACCTAAGTATTAAAGAAATGGGCTATAATAATGCTTTAAATTCGATTTTGACAAGGACTCTACAATTGCAGTATATCGTTGAATGAAAGTCTATTGCTTGACTTACTTTTGACTTAGGCTGCTTTTCCATCAGAGCTGTGCGAAGTAGCGGAGCGGTGTGCGAGAAAAAAACCGATCAATCAACGTGCAAAAGAAAAAATCCACCAATGCCGGGCCGCACTGAGCGAGGCTAGCGCTCAGCGCGGCCCGGCATTGGTGGATTTTTTCTTCGCACACCGCTCCGCTACCTCGCACAGCTCTGGTGGACATGCAGCCTTAAGGTCCTATGTCCCCTAGATGGGGCAGAGGGCGTCTACAGTGCGCCGCCTTCTGACCGCTCCTCAGCTTCACGCTTCACTTCGCTCCACGTCTTCCCTATTGCCTCCGCTTCCGCAATGATCGTCCGCCGCCAGGTCTGCTTAGGACGGCCACGTTTGCGCTTTCCTTGAGGATTCCAGTCTAGGGCTTGCCTTGGTATATATTCAGGATCCCTTCGGAGCGTACGCCTAATCCAGTTCCATTTTCGGCGTTTTATCTGCTGGTCGATCGGGGTCTCATTGCAGCGTTCCCATAGGTTTGCATTGGAGATTTTCTGGGGCCAGTATATACCGAGAATCCAGCGTAGGCAGCGATTGACGCAGGTCTGGAGTTGGCGCGAGATGTATTTTGTGACCTTCCACGTCTCGCATCCGAACAGCAATAAGTCTGCTGCTTGGCGTAGCTTATTCTTTCAATATTTCCGCCTAGGGACTGCGGAGGTTCGAAACGCCTGGTTGTTTATTTTTAATTTGTTTTATTTTAGGTTGTACTTAAAGTTTAAAATACTTTTAAATATTATTACGAATGTACCTACGTAATAACAAGCAATAGGGCTCCATTATATTTTTATAGGACTTTTGAAGTTTGAAGTCCGTTATTTTATTTCAATACAGTTACAGTCAGTCTATTTCCATTTCAGTTAGTCTAATCAGTTAGACGTAAGTAAAGGAGCCGTTTTCTTTGCCCATTATCTGCGGCTAAACAACAAAAGGATAATTTAAAACGTTATTTTACGTGGGTAAGTGTCATTTTAACTTTATATCACTCGCCCACATTAAATTCATAATTATGCACCTCCATTTTTTGCCTGCAAAGCTGACTTGTAGCTTTAAAAAAGTAAAAATGAAAATGGTGTTAGGTTTAACTCAGCCTTTTCTGTGAACTTTGATAAATAAGGAAAAAGTGTGGATTATTAACATAAATTGTAAAGTTAACATCATTCCTAAACAATAATAAACAAACGTAAATGAACATGAAATACTCACATGTAAGTATAAGTATATTAAATACAGGTATATATTGAGTATAAAGAATATGTCTAACTATATTAATTTATTATAATTATGTAGATATGGTCACCTACACAGAAAACTAACCCCCTTGTCATAGAATATTTGACGGGTTCCTTGTTTCTGCAGCTGACCCAAAAAAGGTCATCCAAAAAAAACTTTTTTTATTTTACTTTGTCCACAAGGCTCCCTTTATTTGATTCGACTTTAAACGCTCCCGTGCAAATTTTGAGCGAAATTTAACCATATTTAGATGTCGCTCAGATTTGCAGATAATTGTATGGAATTAATCTGGGCAGTCACCAAATGCTAAGTACTTACTCGTATAATAGTCAAATTTCAAAATTATCGGGAGCACAATCTAGCCGGTTACTTTACCTACGTCACATTCGTCATTACTGTTCGCGTAGGTGTCGCTTGGAACATAATATATTTTGAATATATCCTCATAAAATCGTCAAAATTAAGCGACCGCTCAAAATTTTGTAGAAGTGCGTTTTAAGTCTTATAATGGAGCGAGCCTTGTGGAGAAATATTTGTTTTGGATCCAAGGCGCGTCTAAAACTTGACGGTCGCGTTGTGAGTGACACCTCCTTGGTTTCAGACAGGGTACGCGCAACCAGGAGCCATGGAGTTGGGCGAGGATGGCGAGGTCAAGGGCTTCGAGTTCAATGACCAGAGCATCCGTAGGGGGTTCATTCGGAAGGTAAGATGGCTCGTGTCAAACTATAAAGACAGTCAAGTAGTCAAACTTTGGCTGTTCAGAAGCGTGCGATACGTATTCAAGGTTTTACGCATTCTTAAAACTTTGCTAGTAGTGCGTTCGTTCACAGCGCGCACACATACAAGCGCGCGATGTACCTTTTGTAGGAAGACAAATTACCGGTGCACTGTGCCCGTGTACAGTTGATCTACGATAGTTATTCTTAATCTGGGATATTCGGATTTTATTTTCAAAGCATCACTTAAGTGCGTTTAGATACATAGTGTAAGCACCGTCATCGCATTTTAAGCTTCAGTAGGATTGGACCTTTAAGGACCTATGCACACGGCGTCTTTTAAACGCGCCGTCGACGCGCGTTTGATAGCGTTGTTACCAAGGACCATTAAAACAAGAGGACTGTCATTCTCCATACTTTGGATTGTAACCCGACCGCTAGGGGATTTCCGGGCAAAAACTAGATGGCGCTAAAAAACTAAACATTTAACGATGTTATAATTGAACAAAGAAACATAGTATAGTAAAAATTAGTTCGTAAACAGCTAATAATAAATAAATTCTAACATTTAAATACTGTGTCACATTTGCAAATTGAATAATTGTAAATAATAATTCTTTTACCAAGCTTATACATAGATGGCGTTGTAAGTTCGGGGAACAGCTTTTCGTATGGAGGATGACAGTCCTCTTGTTTTAATGGTCCTTGGTTGTTACTTTTACTTAGGGTGTAAAAGTAACAACCCATACGTCTTATCACATTTGCGATTTGCGGGCGAGCTGCGGGCGAGTTAGAAGCCAAGTTCCATACAAAGGTCGCTCGCGACTAGTTTTGTATGGAAACTCGCCCGCAGCTATACATATTTTTGGCCGGTAATACTGTGTACATTCGGACTTTCCCCAGCAAAATATTTAATAATCAGACATAGAAGTTTTGTGGCACGAATAAAATAGTCCTAGGGACTTACCAACAATATTAATTTATCGACAAATATTTTTTACTTTCTTATGAAAGTTATGACTATGAGATAACCTATAATATGAATACGTAGGTACCTATTATAAAGTATAAAGTCCGTTTTAGTTGTTGAAATTGAAGTTTATTTGAATTTTAAAATCCCTAAAAAGTATGCCAATAAATTTCTAAAATTACATGGTAATTATTATCATTATATAACATCGATGGGTGTAGTGATCAGCCTTTTAGTTAGGTAATTTATATTTTATTCGGTGGACTTAATATCTACTGTGAAATGTTTTACTATGGAACAGTTACCTATTGATAAATTTAATATCGGAAGGAAGTCCCTGGTTAATTGACGTTTTTGCCACAAAAACTTCTATGTCTGCTAATAATTCTTCCAGGTGTACTCTATCCTGATGTGCCAGTTGCTAGTAACCTTCGGGTTCATCTGTCTCTTCGTCTACCACGAGCCCACCAAACGATGGTTCATAGCCAACACATACATGATGTAAGTTAGAACACAGTATATGTATTAATACCTACTACGAAGTCTCTCTCTCTAACAAAACCGTCGTTCGGTTCCGACCACCGGACGAAACGCACCGGATCCGTCCGTCTCTTTCTATCGCATATATTCTATTGGAATTAACAGTTTGTTGAGCTGTTTGCTTTGAGAAAGAGAAAGAAAGAAGGAAAATCAATGATTTCAAAAGTAACGATAGGCCCATCCGAACAGTTCGGAACTATTTCCCCCGTAACAAAGAATGCAGCTATAAAGACTAGCTGCGCACTGCGCAGTGCACGTGCCGGGTGTCGCACTGCCGACTGGCACTGATTTGGCGGTATTTTTACCGCCAAAGCGTTGGAACCGTCTGCGCACTCGCTTAGCCCTGTCCTTTGTATACGTCAATGAGGAAAATACATTTATTTATGACACCACAAACGGTAGACAGTAAGTAGAAAAGAAAAAGAAAACTCAAAGAAATCTCGCTGCAACAAAAAGGTCCCTCCGGAGATTAATGCTCTAGATCTTCCGCTGGTCTTCTAGTGGAACCAGACAACGGTTGTCATAGCGAGTTATTGACCTAACCGGTTCAGAACATAGGATATTTTTGTTTTTTACTACTTAAAAAAATCGTCCTTTCAGGTTCGTGGCAATAGCCATAACGTTCGTACTGATGATCGTGTTGGCGTGTTGCGAGAATGTAAGGCGAGCGACTCCCTGGAACTTCATCTTCCTGGCTATATTCACCATCGCTGAGAGCTTCCTGCTCGGCGCTGTGGCCAGCACTAGTGCTCCTGAAGCGGTGAGTTCACGATTAAGCAATGTTGACGAGTTAGGACAGCGGACGAAATGGCATATTGGTCAAGTTTGGCAATTGGCGATATGAGAACGTGGATGAGTTAGGAAATTGACGAAGTAGGAATGTTGACGAATCAGGACAGTTGAAATGGCAATGAGGACAAGTTAAAAGCGGTGCCAAAACTTCTGTTAAATGTGATTGTTTAAAACTGGGTCGCTTGTCTCTTTTATATTGATGAAAACTGGCATACTCTTGCCTGCCTGATACCTTTATGTGGCATTTCCGGTCACTGAAAACCCAATTTTCCATGTGTGGAGAGGAGATTACAATTTTAATGCGTAAGAGGCTTGATTGAGATCCTACTTTCTGGATTAATTTCAAAATTATAGCAAGTTTTAGGGAAATAGTGCCCATAGAGCAGGGTTTCTTAATCTTTTTTCGGCCACGGAGCACCTACAATATTTCAAAAATCTTACGGACCCTTTACCAATATAATTAGAGAAAAAGAAAATCAAACACATACCTATTTGAGAGTTAGTGTCGTATGCACGGACCCCTGACTCTGTTATCATGGACCCCTAAGGAGTACATGGACCACAGTTTAAGAAACTCTGCCATAAAGTGTGTGCGTTAGTTAAAAATTCGAGAATGCCACGAACACAAAAACAATTATCTGCGAACTTATTTAGTCAAGTTTTTAGATAGGAAAGGGAAATCGTTGGTCAATCTTGACTACAATCTCAATCCTGTTACAATTGAGATTCCCTATTGAAAGACAGTCTGTAGGCGTGTGATGCTACGCTTTGTCACGCGATAAATAAATGCTCAAGCATCAGTCACGTTCTGACAAACAGTGTGTGAGATTGACGGATGCTTTATCATTTATTTATCACGCGACAAAGCGTAGCATCATAAGCCTACTGGAAATGTTTTGTGCGACAAAAGAATCTTCAAAGATACGTCCTGTAAGCTAATGATGCTACGCTTTGTCACGCGATAAATAAATGATAAAGGATCTGTCACTCTCACACACTATTTGTCAGAACGTGACGGATGCTTTATCATTTATTTATCAAGTGACAAAGCGTAGCATCATAAGCCTACTGGCCTCCCAGCAGAGTTATAAAAACAAAAACATTAAAATTATTTGATTCTTTCAATCATATTTAAACACGATGAAATCCATGTTAATGTTATCTATTTCAGGTGATGATGGCAGTGGGAGTAACTGCAGCTGTTAGTCTGGCTCTGACACTCTTCGCGTTCCAAACGAAGTGGGACTTCACCATGATGGGTGGATTCCTTCTTTGCGCCACGGTCATGCTCCTAATTCTTGGTAAGCTGCCTTTTAAGACTTTGAACTGTGTATCAGTGTCAGCCTCGGAAGGCTTCAGTCTCTAGAACGCCACAATGACTGGTCTGAGCTACCAGCATCTAGCGTACTCTGAAAACTTCACTTCATCATACTTAACGCACCGTTAAAATGAAAGAAACTTAATATTTTTTTTTAACAATCGAGTTAACCCTTTAACGCTCAAAAATCACCGAGGGCATTTGAATGATTCTGGTTAAGAAAAAAATGCCAAAAGACCATGTTGTAAGGTGGCCATTTTTGCTTTACAATTTCGATTCTGCCTGCCCTATAAAGGGCCGCTTTTTCCGCACGCTGCGCGTACGGAATAAGCCGCTTTCTGGCCAAGTGTAGACATAAAATGATGTACACAACACGGGAGGTAATAAAGAAAGCCCTCGATCGCATATTTACGTCCCTCGCTTGCAGCTCGGGCCGCAAACATCTGCGATCTCGGCCTTTCCTTGTATTACTACCCTAGTTGTGTAATGTACTATTGAATTAGGTCGCTTTCATTCTAACGATGCAATAAGTCCACTGCGGGACTTTTACACCTTTGCGTCTTTTGGGTACGTGGTGCCCACGTGAGACTTTTTTCGTTGACTTTCAACACCGGTACCCCGACCCGCGGGAGCTAGGCTTGTAGCAAATTTCCGCTACAATATGGGTGTCACCATGTTATCGGCTATGACCATATCGCTATACCTAGAATCTTTGGTGGCGAAAGTGTTAAACAACGCCATTTATCAACAACTTAACTCTTTGCATTCTTAATTAATAATTGATTTAAAAACATCTAAAATTCAACTAAACCATAAATAAACCCTAAATATAAAATTACTCCCGCAGTTGAAATCCAAATCTCGTCAATGTCAATGGAAACAGCGAACACTAATGTGATTAGTCGATCCCTACACATCTCCTCTTCGCCCCGCTCATCTCCGCCTCAGTGGATCTGCAGCCTAACTCTACTGACCATTATGAAGAAAAGAGTTAACCATAAAAACCCTTGAATTCCAGGTATAGCCGCCATCTTTATTCGCAGCAACATCCTCCAGCTCGTCTACGGTTGTATCGGAGCTCTCATCTTCTGCATGTACCTGGTGTACGACACTCAGCTGATGATGGGAGGCAAGCACAAGTACAGCATCAGCCCTGAGGAATACATCTTCGCTGCTCTCAACTTGTACCTGGATATCGTTAACATCTTCTTGTATATCTTGATGATAATCAATGCTGCCTCTAAATAGGATGATATAGACCAGCGGTCGGCAACCGTTTAGCAGCCAAGGGCCACATAGTAGCTAAGGAAACTGACACGGCCGCACTTTGTTAATAATTTGTGATTTTATAGCATTCGGAATATAGCGACCGTAATACAGACCGGAATATAGGGCCGCAAGTGAGCGGTTCACGAGCCGCAGGTTGCTGACCGCTGATATAGACAAATATTTTGGACTACAGAAATATATCGAGGTATACTCTGTACTTTTAGGTATTTAAAAAAAGGTAAACAAAAATAACTGGTCAAGAGCATGTCGGACCATGCTCAGTGTAGGGTTCCATAGCCGTATCTATAAAGAAATGTGCTACAGATAAAAATAAAGCTAAAAATAAACAACTGGCAAAAGGTCTTAAATGCCGTGTAATTCGATGGCACTTAATACCTTTTGGTCGAGAAGTTTTACGGCAATAACTTCAAAACGGTTTATTCGTTACTATTCAAAATAATTTTGTTGAATGTATTTGGGTCATTCCATAATAAACGTTACTAAGGGCTCAAAAACTATTATTGGTTTAACAAGACAATTCTAATCTATTTCTATAGAAAACATTCCCAACCTCAATAATCAGAAAGAAAATTAAAAAATATTTATTTTTTCATGTGTTTCCGTGTACTTGAATGTAACGTTTGAATCATAGTCGTCAAAGTGCTTTGTAAACCAATATATGGCAAATGTAATTAAAAAGAAAGTAGCTGTGAACTGTCACAACTCTCCAGCGGTAATTTGAGGTAAGATAATGTATTTATATTATTCGTCTTAAAACATATTTAAAAGCATGAATTAATCAGTTTTTAGAAGAGTATTCTAAACTGTTGTCTCGATGTAACACCCGAAACGAAAAAGAGATAATAGTTTGTGTAAGTTATCGCTTAATAAACTGTAGCCTAGCATGTTTTGTCAAAGTAAGGTTGTTATGTGGGCCTATTTAAATGTGTGATAATTTTTGTTTTAGCGTATGCTTTAGTTGTATGTTTTAAAATTTGAAGTTGTGTAACACCCGAAACGTTTCGGGCGTTACATTGATGTAAGCTTACCTTAAACTGATTTCACATACTAACTTGGGTTTATACCGTCCGTTTCATAACGCAATGGTGTGTGTTATTGTGGTAATTGTATTTTTAGGGCATATCATCATGGGATCGTCAACAAAAGATCGGTTATGAAAGCTAAGGGAAAACAGAAAGAATGATCCTGTCAAATATGCTGAATATTTATGCAAAGAGAGTGAAAGGGATGCTATTAGACGGAAAAAGAAGAAAGAAGAACTATGTACAGATGATCTTAAAATGAAACATCGTTTAAAAGTGCGTGAAAGAGTACGAGCACATAGGGAAAAGAAAAAAATAATGCAGTTGTAAATTGTGATTCTTCAATAGGGTCTTACAACTGATTGCAAACGTTTTCAAAAGCTGTCAAAAAGGTAAAGAAATCTCTCCCCGTTTCGCCAACAAAGAAGGCTGTTGTTATCCAGAAAGTGATAACTGACGTGTTAGGAGGATCTTATGAAAATCAGTTTTTCAAAAATAAGGGCCCTTAACTTTCTATGGAGACGCAGAGTGCAGTAAAAGATTTTTTTACAGGAATTATATTAGTCGTCAAGCCCCCGGGAGGAAAGACTGTAAAACGGTAAGAGACCCTGAAACTGGTGTAAAAGTGAAAAAACAGAAAGTTGTTGATGATAACGCATCTACGTTCAGCCGTGACAATAAGGACTTGAGTTATGTGCGTTATGAGGACATAATTTCCGTATTACCTAGTCCTACTTCATACGTAGAAAATTATGGCACCTACTACGAATTCTCAACGAAAATAGATGCCTTCGAGAAAAAGTTAATGTATTGTTAAATATTCATGTATTTTGTAGTAATTCAGCATTTGTTGCTATTTTTCTTAATACGTAGTATTATAAATACGATAATTTTAATAAAATGTTTCAAAATTTTGAACTAATCGGTTTTAATTTTGTACTCGTAACACCCGAAACGAACCATTAGTAACACCCGAAACAGGTACTTAAATTCATAAAAAATAATTTTAAAGCGACATTCAGGGTTATTTTAGCATTTTAGTAGAGTAAAAAAGCTATACTATGACTTGGTATGAATAAAACTACAGGTTACTTAAGAAAATTCGCTGAATTATGCATTTTGGGACTAATGGTCAGAAGGTATAGGCCAATTCGTGTAACACCCGAAACAGCTACTTTTCAGTGATTTTCTCGTTATTGTCCTTACACTTTAATTATTGTTATTGAGGAAAAGAAAATATTATCAAAATAGTAGATGATTCAAAGTTAGGGTAGACCGGGGACAACTGAAACAATTTATGTTTAATCGCCTGCAACATTTTTATTTTTATATTTAGAAAGGTGTGCAACTAATTTTTATTAAGGAAATTTATGTAGTTTTTAAATAAGATTAGTTTTAACGGTCTATTGCCCATGGTTATCTTATAATAGGGAATTAAAGAGGTAGTGGGAGAGTGGTTCAATTGACCCCACATGAGTGTCAATTGAAACACTATGCGGGGTCATTTGAAACACCTTAATAAGTTTGGGAAAAATAAATAAAATTTATAATTTTTTTCTTTATTATTGACTGTCATGTTATACAAAGAGATCACCAAAAAATCACTATCGTAGTACCAAAATTACAAAATTTATCATCGTTTGAAGATCGCGATTAAAGAAACGGATGTAAAAAAAAAGATACACGACATCTAGTATTGTTTGTTGCGGTTACCTCTTACATTTAGCATTATCATGGTAGTTTTAATACAACAACAAGATTTGTTTATATAGAATAGTGGTAAAAAACCATAAATGTGTCTCATACAAAATGGTTGTTTCAATTATAACCATGTTTCAATCATAACGAGTCTATAGGCCAACAAGATAGACGTACCTACGCCATATAAAATATAAACACAAAACTTTAACCATAGCCGCATAAAATATATTTTCGAAATAACTATCATAATAATCAACTTGTTGCAGAATTAAAAAAAAAACATTATTTTACGTTTAACGAACGTAGAAACTTAGGTAGTTTACAGATAAAATATATTAATAATAGGTAATTGCTCGTAACTTATACAATAATGAGATATTGATGTCAACGATTCGCCGGGTCAAAGGCAAAACCACCTCTGCCAATCATTAATTGTAGGAGATATTTGGTTTTTCCTTTGACCCGGTGAATTATTGGTAAATCATAAATAACAGAAATAAAAACATTATCAGATAAAGCCACCTATAATGTTAAAAGAAATATTTTCTCAAAATCAGAACCCCATTTTATTTATTGTCGGTTACTTGTGGGGACGGTTAAAACATGGGGACGTTTGAAACGTTTCAATCGTCCACAAGCTCGTTGTTTCTATCGTCCCCAAAGCACATATTTAACTTCAAGGTCAAATATTAACCTATTAATAACACTGCATCACTGTTTAATGGCACTTAGAATATTCTATAATTCACACTCAAACCACTTAATAAGTTCAATTTGTCAAACTACACAAGAACACTAAATTATATGAAAATATATGAGAGCACAGATACTTACTTTTTTGGTCAAAATTTTTCAACTTCTCCCTGACATGGCCTCGTCAGTCGGGCGCTCGAGCGTTACTGGTTCAAACTTGTAAAATGGCCGCCCGCGTGGCGTGAGTATTGCCTCATCGGCGTAGGTATTGTGGTTTTCGAGAAATTTAACTTGTTTCATTCATAACGTGTTTCAATTGTCCCCGGTCTACCCTATAACCTCTAGGTCCTTATAATAGAACATTGAACAAAACCTTATTTTACGAGTTCAAGTGTAACACCCGAAACGATGGAATGACCCATTTATTAAGCGTTACGTTCCTGATTTTTTTCATATTTTTTGGATTTACGGTTTAAAAGTTAAAGGGGGGGGACACAATTTATGCAACTTTAGGGGCGATTATTTCCGAAAGTATTCACTTAATCAAAAAAAAGTACATAAAAACCTTCTAATGTTTTTAAAAGAACTATCGAATTATGTAAATCACGTTGACGTTTGCTGAAAAAAAAATTTTTAGCTTCTGTTACATGTATGGAGTGCCTCTAGATTTTTTTATTTTTATTATTTAACTAGCAAACTTAGTAGCGGCATCTACAAGACATCTATATTCCAAATTTCATCAGTATACGTTTTGTTTTGAGTAAAATGCCTGTGACATACGGACGGACGGACGGACGGACGGACGGACGGATGGACGGACGGACATGACGAAACTATAAGGGTTCCTTTTTAGCCATTTTGGCTACGGAACCCTAAAAACCACGTGACTCGGGTCGTTCAGCCAATGGTATTGTGCCACAGATACAAAACCTTGCTTTGACTTGCTGAATGACCGGAGTCACGTGGTTTTTTTGTTTACCTTTTTTTTAATGCCTAAAAGTACAGAGTATAGAAGGAAAAAGTGTATGTACCTCGCGTGCTAAAAAGAAGTGATGGTGACCTACTTGGCACACCGTCAACTTCAATATTATTATCAGATTTGAAAATGGGAGAATAACGGTATAGTTAATTGTTCAAATACCACGAAATGAAATGGAAAATATAACATATATTTTCCATCATCAAATTGCACTTTTGGCGTCAAACGTCTAGCGAAAAATCGGTTGTCTGTAAAGTCGGTTTACTGACGATAGTCGAACGTGATAACGTTGACCTTGACCCTGACTTTGACTTTGACTTTGACTTTGACTTTGACTTTGACTTTGACTTTGACTTTGACTTTGACTTTGACTTTGACTTTGACTTTGACTTTGACTTTGACTTTGACTTTGACTTTGACTTTGACTTTGACTTTGACTTTGACTTCGACTTCGACTTCGACTTCGACTTGAGTACCAGCCGCCCTTTTCTCAGCAGCAGCAGTGATTTTTTGTCACGATTGGCCGCCCCTAATATCTGGCCGCCCTAGGCCCGGGCCTACTAGGCCTTAGGGCAAATCCGCCACTGGTATCTTGTCATTCAATAGAGATTTTTGACAGCCGTATCTTAGGGAATAAGGGCTATTTTATTAACAATTTGTAAGAAACTATCGTCTTAACGACTTTAAAGCTGGAATAATATAAAGTACCTATTTGACAGGTAACGACCCTGCAAGGTAACGGCCCATGACGTCACACTTTTTCGTGCGTGCAGCCGGCTCCATCGAATTATAAGACGTTATCACGTCAAAAACGTTACACGCTTGATTCCCATACAAATCGACGATCTATTTCTACCTCGATATATTTCTGTGATTTGGACTGTCATTACAACAATCACATGACAGCAGTGGCGTGGCGTAAACCGGCATCCTTGGGCAAGCCGGCGCAGATTTGGCGTACATTTTCCTTAAGAGCTGTAGAATAAGGTGGTCAAATGCCTGATATTAGGCAAGCCGGTATGAATCGAGTTCTTTGGAGGCCACGCCACTGCATGACAGTCAAATAAGTTAAGACTTTTTAAAATAGGGGCTGGGTCAAAATGTTATTAAGTTTTGCCCAATAACACATACAAACGAAGCCACTGTTATGTGTCCATGTCCACCCATAGACTTTAACACGTTGCAATAAAGTTGACATTCGTTTACAAATGTACAGTTAACAGCGTGTCAATCAAACAATGTCAAAATGATGAAATATTTTTACAAAAATAATTTTGACCCGCCTGTATTTTTTGCTCATAACTGTAAGATCAAATAACTATGGTAAGAGGTATAGCAATGTAGGACAAACTTGGAAATCTACATAACGTAGGAAAATAAATTATTTTGTAAGTATAGTTATTGTTTTATTACAAACTCTTATTTAGTTTCACCTGTCCCGGTGTTTGACAGTATGACTGTAATCAAATCTTGCAAGTTAATGTTGACCCACTTTTCGGGTTCCGACTCCGACTGAGCTGACATTTTTCAAGAATATGGAAAACTGATGACAATGAAATATTGCTAGTGGCTCGATGAGCAGAAAAATGTAACAAGTAATTAAAATTATACCAACAAACTGTATTAGAGAAAACATTATTTATCCTATGCCACACCTCGCCCCAAAGTGGCTTTTACCGCACTCTACGCGTACGGAAAAAGCCCGCTTTCTGGCCAAGTGTCGGAATAAAATGATATACCTACACAACACGGGAAGTAATAAAGAAAGCCCTCGATGCTCGAGCCCTTTCTTTATTTTACCACCCAAATATGTTCAATAAGCTTACAATGCTCCAGATTAAAACTGAGAAACTAGTGCCTGTGTGAGCTGTAGACCTTGCAAGCTTGATGGTTTTAACCTCCACGTGTTCCCGATATAAAGGGTCTTGACAGACAGACGGACGGACGGACAGACGGTCAACAAAGTGATCTTTATTAGTATAGATTTTTTGTGCAAATCAATTTTTGGACATTTTTAGGGTTCCGCGCCTCAGAAGGAAAAAACGGAACCCTAAAAATGTCCAAAAATTGATTTGCCCACAAAATCTATAAGTATACCTACCTAATTAGTGAACTTGCTAACAACATTTCACGAGGATCGGTTGAGAAATGCGGCCTGTGGAGGAGAACAGCCGGACAGATATAATAAGGTATATTTTAAGTAACTATTGGGATAAATACAAGCAAAGGATAATTACGAAAACTAAGAATTTCTCTTAATCCAATCTCGTAATACTCCAGTATGGATCGCACTCAAACAGACGTGCTACGTGCGTATGTGTGAATACGTGTCGTGCGCTCCTAAGCGACCGAAGTTGGATTACTTGCTCGTCTTTCATCATCTCCCTGCCCTTATCCCACTTTACGTGGGGTCGGTACAACATATTTTTTGCTTCCATTCTCCTCTATCATTCGTCATCTCAGCACTCACTCCTTTCTTTCTCATGTCTTCCTTCACACAATCCATCCATCGCTTTTTTGGCCTACCAACTGCTCTCCGTCCCTCGACATTCATCCCTAACATTACTTTATCTATATGACTTTCATCCCTCCTCATTACGTGCCCATACCAGGCTAATCTACTGCTACGCATCTTTTCCGTTGCCGGTGCCACTTTCAAACTTCCCCTTATATACTCATTTCTAATCCGATCCTCTCTCGTCACTCCACACATCCATCTCAGCATTCTCATCTCTGCTTTCCTCCTTTCCTCCGTCACTTTCATTGCCCAGCATTCTGATCCATACATTACGACAGGTCTTACGATCGTTTTATAGATTTTCCCCTTAACTATTACTTGCTCGTCTTTATACTTTGCTAATACTACACTAGACACGCCAATAGTGCTTCCATTGTACACCTCGAAAAAATAGCATGGTTTAGAAGAAAATCCTATTTTTCAAATCACCCTACCTTTGAAATTACCCCAGTGCACCCTACGAAAGAATTTTAAAGCTGAAACGGAGATGCTTCACTTTTGTAGAAACAATTTATAGTAACAATACAAAATGATAATAACCTAACTTATCGCAATAATGTAGGTAAACAACTACAAGATTTTTTGAACCTGGCGTCTAGTGCAAAAAGTGATTTCGTGACCTTGTTAAAAAATCTTACATCATATTATACTCATAGCTAGACAAGGTTGCCAAGGATGTTTACCCGCCAATGTTTATAAACAATAAAACGTGGTCACCTTTTCTTAAAAAAAAGTTGTTTTTTTAAGTTTTTTTTTATTAGTTAAAAATAATTCCGAGATCTTATTAAGGTGAAACGTGTGACAACATTGATTGCTGCTACGGCACCGATTATGTTTGCAATGTGTTTTATTATATAGCCCGATGCACTTTATTTGCACCAAATGGCATGGAAGTCTTAAAAAGCCACAATATATATAAATGTAGCAAAAACATTTAGTTTCAAATTATGCTAATAGATGCCGCTAAACTTTAACGCCTAATTGCTCGTTAATTCTGATTTTTTGAGACTTCTCATGTCATTTCGCGCCAAAATGTATAGCAGTTATAAAATAAAAGACATATCAAATATAATTGATACCGTGGAACCAAACGATGACCCTCTTTATGTATGTATGGTAAACAGACCGACTCAAATCACCTTAAAGTCGAAAATCTTCTAGTAAGTAAATACATACTTTTTGGACAGATATTTACCATTTAGTAGCCAATGTTTGTATACATTCGGAATTCCCGCACGGTTCCAAAAACCGGTGTTATTGTTATGCAGACTCGGTTATACGTACCTAGTGCAGTTGTTATGCGTCTTATCACAGTCTATACCCGAAAAAACCCGACTGGCTTGGCCTGGTGATGTCATCGCGACGCGCGGCTCGATTCGAGATACTTGGGCAAAACGAAAACCCCGAACTTTTTTTTTTTTTTTTTTAAACCTGACAAACCCACAACCCATAACCGGGCATTGTGATTGTCGGGCCGGGTGGTTGGCCGTTGCGGTCCCTGGGCTCGAACCAGGTCGCTGGCCAGACCACCCAAGGGCGTCCGACCGTGTGCCGTACACACAGTCGGCACGCACATTGGGCTGGGTAAGTGCCGGGGGGTGCCTGGAGTCGAACCAGGTCACCTGTCCCGGCCTACCACACCCCGAACTTACAACATCTGACGCTGAAGGGTCATTCTCAAAAAATGATGTCCGTAGTTAGGGCTTTATAAAACAACCTCTTAATCTTGTTCCTATGTGTAACGAAACTTACCGTCCAATTTATATGGTTAACTTTCGTTACACAAAGGAACAAGATTAAGAGGACTGAAGTCAAAATTTATAAGGTATAATGCATAGTCACATTTCGCCGCTATACTTACTCAACCACGTATCTACTCCGATAGTTTCATAGGAAACGCACCTGTGTTACGAGTAGAAAAGTGCGATTTTCCTATGAAACTATTGGAGTAGATACGTGGTTGAGTAAGTATAGCAGCGATTTAGACTAAAAAAATTCCGACTGCAGTGCACTACATACCGCGCATTAAAGTGCATAAATCTGTCATTTTTTTTACGAATTTTACGTACTTTGTGAAACTCGCGAACTTTGCGAACTCGAATCTAATGATGTATCATCTATCAATTCGGTTGTGCCGTTGAGTAGTTACGAGCGGACATAGGAACAGACATACATACATACAGGTTAAACACATTACCCTCCTTTTGGGCTTCGCTTAAAATAGAAAAAAATGAACTATTTATTTGTAAGTGCTATGGGATAGTTACATACACTACTCATAATTTTATAGACTGTTAGAGTATTTTTTTTTTTCATATAACCACCATAAACTAAATCACTACACTGTCGTAACTGAATACTATTAATTACCATATTTTTGTGAGGTTGGTTAAATATTTAAAAAGA
Organism: Eudemis profundana; assembly: GCA_947034925.1. Classification (NCBI taxonomy): domain Eukaryota; kingdom Metazoa; phylum Arthropoda; class Insecta; order Lepidoptera; family Tortricidae; genus Eudemis; species Eudemis profundana. The sequence continues at coordinate 21,301,990 of OX344803.1, forward strand.
AAGTCCCTAACCGAAATAAGAAGTATTTATTCTGAAAACTAAATATCAACTACGGAACTCTCCGTTAAAAACAACGCACTTGGCAGATCTATTTTAAAAATACGTATCTACTATGTACCTACGTATACTGTGTATATGTGCATTCGGTTCGTGTCTGGCGTCAGTCGAAAATTCGCAATCGAGTCGAGCTCGTGGCAATTCGTTGCCAAATATTTGTTTTAGTTTACATACATATTATTAGTTTATACTTTTGATAATATCATTATCAAATTGACCGAGTTGAACTCATAACTTCGTTTTCAAGTTTATATTACTTTTTTTGGCAAATTTAGTGAATATAATAGGTATTTTTATAGTGGAAGATTCAAATGTGGATGTGCCAAATTTGTAATATCAATTAAAACATAGTAGGTAAGTTTTATTTTGTAAAGATACAATATAATACTTTGTAGTAATGTTGTGTACATTTAAATAAGTCTGAAGTTTATTTGCCGATAACTCTTCCGCAATTAAATAAGTGATTTTTGTAAATTAGTGATTGTAGATTTTTATTCGCTTTCGTTTCACTCCATTTATATTTACAAACAATAATGAAGTAAAGACCTTGAAGTAGAGTAGAGAGAATTTTATCATTCATTTTTTTTCCCAATTACTTAATTTTGTTGCAGTTAAGAAGTAAAAATGGAAAAAGACCCATCTGGTGATTTGCCACCGCCGTACTGCAAAGTTGCACTGTCATCTGAAAATCAGGCAGTAAGTAAAAAACATTATTTTTATTATTTTGAATAAGTATAACCAATTGATTCTGATTGGTTTCGTTGCGTCGTTAATGTTTTCCACGTCACGTCACGACGTCGTAATGTAAACGATGCCGTGTCGAAGCACGACGCGATATCGAGTCGTGGCGCGTCGCGATATCGTGTCGTGAATGTTTACGTTGCTCGTCGTAGATTTCCAATACACGACGTCGCAACGTGTTACGATACGACACGGCAACGTTTCACGTTGCGACGTCGTAACGTGCTTATGTGTAAAAGCCCTAACGTGAGGGATATCTTTAAACATTTTGGTCCTAAGCATCACTTTACATTCGGTGATTACTTAAGCAGGCTTCTGGTTTTAAGGAAGCCTTCCTGAAAGAGATAAAACACGGTACCTAAGCTCTATAACACTCAAATGCTAAAGCCTTTCAAAACATTAAACAATACCGGCGTGCACGGTAATGCCACGTGACTTTTTCTTTGCACATGTCATTGCCTTTTGTTTTCTTTTTTACTAATGTCACGTGTTTACGCTTACTGAGGTGCAGATTTCTTTATCTGTAGTTTAACTTTCAGTTTCTCTTTTGTTTAATGTCGAGATCTATTCTTCATGTTATTTTCGCAGGTAGGTACCTACTATAGCTTGGCAACATCGATGGTGACACTCACCTGTGTGCTTTCTGGTTTGTGCAGCCGTAACTACTTACACAAGTTACCGCCAACACGAACGGCTAACGACGGAGGGTGCCTCCGGTCTGGCTGGGTCGGTTGTCGGGTAACTTGTGTAAGTAGTTACTGCTGCACATAACAAAAGCACACAGGTGAGTGTCACCATCGAAGTTGCCAAGCTATACTTGGGTCATTGCAATAACTAACCTTGAACTACCTTTTTCAGGAAGACTTAGAACATGGCTCGGAACCACTGGTTGGTAACTCTTTTGAAAGCAAGAACTCACGCGTCGTATTTATTCAAAAGGTAAATAAAATAAATCTTCATGTAACATTTGGATTGGTGGTACAATATTAAGAAGTACCAGTAGCAAAAAGTCCATTAACTCTTCAAATTCAAATGGCTTATTGCAAATCATGTGTAAAAGGATCTTATAAGTGTTAAAAACAAGTACAAGAATATGAACCCTGCAAGGGCACAACAATCTTAAAACTTACAAATTATAAAATAGGATAAATTTTACAAATAAATATAAACTAAAGCTACCTATGTCTTACGGACTATACTATACCTACCTCAGTCAAGAAGTTTTTCGTGGAGTAGTGTGCAACGCACACAGGCGCCAAGGCAATAGGGGCGCCGGAATTCGAAACTAATTAACAATAGTACTTATTTTATATATTTATGAAGGAAACATTTTGTCTCTTCATTGGTTTTTAGGTTAATTCCTATTAAAACAGAATAGATACGGAAGTCAAGGTAGATAGCAGAATTGAGGGCGTTTTCTGGGTGTACGGTGGACGAATGGTTGAGTCATTGGGCCGGAAATCCAGAGGTACCGGGTTCGATTCTCGGTCTGTACACAGGCGAGTGCCATTTAGTTTTTCTGTGTACTTTGATTTCCTGTATCTATATATGTAATAGTACTTATTGTTTTTTTTTTAAAAGGTATTAAACTAGGAAACTTAACAATTTGTGACATTTAACTTGTCCATAAACTTTTTTGTACAATATATTATTTTAGAAATGCTCTGACAGTCGATGAGCCTCATCGTTAAGCAACGTAATACCACTCTATATTTACCTACTACTGTATAATTTTGATGACATTTTTGTTTATATTTTCATATCATCATTTAAAAATATTTATTCATCTGTAATCACGACTATATTTTAATAATTTTCTGATTATTTTATCTATCTATTTTTTTATTGTGTACATTTTTAATTTTCAGGTCTTATCTATCTTTTTGATGCAAACATTGGCTGTGGATCTGGTCTTCGAAATATTCCTGTATTTCAATATTACTAACCCTTATTACGATGTTACCAGATTTTTGTAAGTAATTCATAACAATAATTCCTGGCATATTTAAAATAATAATTATACTTTTGATGTAAATGGACATTAGCAGATTTTGCTCCATTATTTTCTAGTTCACACAATAGCAATTAATTATAGTTACATTTGAATATTATATACTTATGTCGTTCTCGTGCAAAAGGTATTAGGGTCATTTAAAAAAAAAATGTTTATCGTCAAGGGATTAATTTTAACAAGTTAAATTAAGCCTTAACTTAAGACAGTACCAGTTTTTCGGTATTGGCCCATACAAGTAAAATCGGTATTGCATGCCCTACCTAACTAACGACATCTTTTTTTAAATTACCAATTAACTATAATAGTTGTCAATAATAGTTGGCCCTAACAGAAAGCCACTGCTATGAAGACGCAATTAGCAAACAAACAAAAAAGAATGAAGTTTTAACAAGAAATATAATTTCAGAGTGGTGTCATTCCTGCTGTATCTGATTTCTTTGATCCTGATGCTGTACTGTGACCAGGCCAGAAACAAGGCTCCCTACAATTATATAATTCTCGTGTACCAACCGCTTGCACTCTCAATCCTCGTGGCCTCGTTTTTAGGCCTATACTCAACAGGAGAATTTGTACTCAGAATGGTAAGAATAACTACTTACTCTTTTTTATGTTATAAGGGCAAGGCCACGGATTTTGACCAATGTGACATAGACGTAACATAAAAAAATATACGTGACGTTATCATAAAACGTTACAATAAGTTGTCGTAAAGGTTTGATCATACTGACAAATATTCTCATTCATTACATAATGTAGTTAAGAAAATACATGTTATACAATATAATTAAGTTTTTGGTGGCTAAAAATATACTTTCTCTTCTTTTCGTAAGTTTGGAAATACTATTATTTTTACAAGGCAAAAGCTTTTACGCGATACAAGATATTTTTTTATTTACTTAGAATGATAAAAAAACACAATTTTGTTGATTAATGAACTAAAATTTACAAAGGCTAATGATATGAATTGAAATTTCATACAGTCTTTTTTATATACATTCGCATACAGCTTGTTTTACTCGATTTTAATAATGGTTATAGGTAAATGGGGGCAAGTGCTGTACGTGTGGACGGTTTTACCTGTGGACACTACTCATACAGAGAAAACGAATAACCATAGTCAAATACCAATCACTTATTTGAAAAGTATTTTTTTCATATGGCAACACTAGCTAATCGCCATCTTTACTGATTACAGAAACTGTGTGTTTTGAGGCTGCCGAAAGTTTTTGTGACAAAAAGTAATTTTTTACCTTCTTTTAAAGCATGTTTTATGTAAAATCTCTAAATGTTGCGGGTGTCTTTGCAATGGCATATTAATTTATATGATGTAAACGTTATTTCTACAAGATTTCGTTAATCGTAGGTAGCATTTATAGTGACCGGTATGAATTCAAAATAAAAACCGCCGAAATTGTACCTGTGGATACCTCCGTGAATGTACCTGTGGACTGTCCATAGGTACAGTTATACTGAATGTTCCTGTGGACAGTAAAATTAATATACAATATTTTTGTTTGTTTTAGTGCCTCGTAGTAAAGCTGGGAAAAATAGAGACAAGATATGCCTAGACACTCTGACTGCAGCTGTTTGGGAAGTAGAAAATGGAAGTTCAGTAAGGAAAGCCGCAGAGAAGTTTAAAATCCCAAAATCGACAATCTTTAAAAACATAAAATTAAATCACTGTCAAAATATTGGTGAAGAAGGCTTAGAACTCCTAAAAAATGATGTCAGGAGGATATTTAGCGATACTGAGGAGCAACAGATATATGATTACTTAAAAAAGCAGCATTACTACACACAGCATATTCTTCTGCTGACAATGGAGGCATTTTAAAATCCCATAATTATACTTGAGATTTTGCTAAGAATATTAGATTTCAAGAAGAAAAAAAGTAACTGTGATATGCAGAGCAACATATAATTACATGTTGTTTAATTGTATGTTGTTAATTACGTTATTCTAGAAGTTTATTCTGTTTAAAAGTATGTTGTTGATTAATGTCCGTAGGTACGTTACCGTCCATAGGTACGTTTTTGGAGTCCATAGGTACAGACAGTAGATGTACCTATGGACAAAATGAGTGTTTTTTTTAAAATGCTTCTATCCGCCATCTGCGGATAGCTAGCGTAGAAAACATATGTGGACTTTGAAGATTGTTTAATTGTGATTAAAACAAAATAAAGAATTCATTTATAATACGCGTAGTTTTTGTCTAACAACTGATTAAAAGTCAAATTCTGGAAAGTGTCCACAGGTTGAGCACTTGCCCCTGCTTGATATATTCGTACGAGCAGAATATGTATTTCTATTTCCACTATAACAACAAATAATAAAAACAAAATAAAAAACAATAACCACATTTTTACTAAAAAAAACCCGACCGCGGTGCATTTTGAAACTGCATAAAATCCGCCATTTTGTTTATTTTAACGAAATTCATACCCAGTGACACTCGCACCATCAAGACGAATCTAATGATGTATTATTTATCAAAATCGGATGTGCCGTTGAGTAGTTACGAGCGGACACAGGAACGGACATACATACATACATACAGGTCAAACACATAACCCTCCTTTGGGCTTCGCCGCAGTCGGGTAATAAGGGACAACAATAAACGTGTTTTTGGCGTCGTTTGGAACAAAAGTTCAACTGTAGTACGGAACCCTTCGTGTGCGAATCCTAATCGCACTTGGCCGATTTTTGATCATTTGTTGTGATAGTGGAAATATAAATATACATTCTGTGAACATTTACAGTCTGTACCTGTTACGGTTCAAAAGCTAGAGCCCTGTGACGCACGGGCACACGGTTTTTTTTTGTTTGGTCTGTGTCCCGTTTGGTCAATGTTGGCCGCTTTGGGAAATCGATGACAGAAATAATGGATATTTAGGTAAATAAAACGTCTGGACTTACGCTCGGTCCGTACAAAACTGGTTTATTCATCTATGCTCTACACTAATTGTTTACATTATAAGGCTGTGACGTCACTTCGGGCTAGCTCTCCGAAGGAGAGGGGCACAAGACGGACAGACGGATAGCGGAGGCTTACTAGGCTTAGTAATAGGTTTCCATTGGAACCCTCTGGATACGGAACCCTAAAAAGCATAAAGTGCGTTCTAGCACCAGTTCTCGTATGCATTACCTAACATCTCGTATATTCTCAATAGCGCTCGACATTTACATAATTGACTGTTTATTCATGAAAAGGAAAATACAATATAATAAACACAAAAGAAATTCAGTCAAATAAACCCACGCTCCTAGTCGTTTCTGGCGCAAAGGTGCCCATAACACTTGCGGCATTTCCGCGCTGGATCGCCAAGGAAAGCCTTTGCCTCAGAAACGATTCGGAGCCTTTACATAATTGACTCTTAACTTTCTAGTGTCAGTAGTTTTTGCTTATATTTGTAACTCTATTTTTTTACAGATGTCTCTTGCTTGGAAGGCCTACGTCTTTACCTGTCCCGCCATCTTGTTATACAGTGTGTTTTCACTGGACTCTAAGCACGAGTTCAAGCTGAGAAACTGCGTCTTTATTGCTACAGGCATTTTCATTGTTACCTATATCTGTAAGTACTTTTTTGTTCTATGTATATTGATTCGTAAAATTAAAATTAAGGTGGATAAATTAAAACCTTACTCTCAAGGTACCAACTGATTTTTGTTTTGTTGAATTCTTTCATGTATTTCACTGTGTTATTTTATTAATTGGCTACTTGACAACTTTTTTCTGTGATATGTTATAAAAACACCTCTCAATAATAGAAATACTAGTGAAAAAAACTACTTCAATATCATAAAAACTCACCGAGATACTACAATGTTAAAATCACATTTTTAGACTTTCCCAAATACGTGCCAAAACGCTCCCTACTGAAACCCGTTATTCAGTGACGTCACTACTCATACGTTGTTTGGGGAAATCAATAACTTTGTTCTGCAACTATGTTAAAACTTGCGTTTATCGTAAGGGTTTCATAACAAAAGTTACTATAAATTTTATGGGTTATTTAATGGTATTAATAGTTTTTAATAATTTTATACTTTTAAAATGGACTTTCCCACCCAACTTTGGAGGCTCATAAAAAAGTTACACGTTATAGATATCAAATTCAAAACTTGAACATATCCTATTATGCTTATTTTAACAGAATTTTATATAATTTTTACAAATTTCAGTTACAGTCAAGTACCCAATTCCATCGTTAATTGTGTAACTCTATCGGCTACCTTTAGCGGCTAAGGCAATTTTTGCGATTGTATTCTTGTTGTAAAGGATTTTTCTTCTCTTACAGGTTCCTTACCATTCGCAAGACGGTACTGGCGTTCTTTTGACCTTTTTTACATGCACGTAGCTGCTTACCCGACATTTTTGTACATCCTGTACGATATCTTTGCGATGACAAGAAATGACTACCGCCTTCCGATGACTCCTGCTGACTACGCCAACGGGGCAGTCAATTTGTCATTCGACTTTCTCTATATCATTAAAGATTTTATGAAAAGGCAATTTTCCTGCTGTCTCAAACAGTGAATAATAATTAACTATGTCTGACATACACAATTAAAATATGTACTGTATATTGTGGATCCATGTATTTAGTACCTAATTAAAAAAAAATATACGTCTCATTTATAAATTAGCTCCTTGTAGCTTCATAATATAAGTACATATTTGAAAATGAAGACGATAAATTCTTTAGCAACCAAATAAAGAATTAAAAATAAAATAAATTAGAAATAAAGAATTTATCGTCTTCATTTTCAAATACTCTTAATAATTAAGGTTTAACGGTCTTTTGGACATAAAGTACCTACTAACCTAGTGTAAGGGCTCTGACAATGAAACACGTAATGATATCGCGTCGTGCCACGTCACGGCACCGTTTCACGGTGCGACGTCGTGTCGTGGAAAACTACGGCGAGCAACGTAAAAATTCACTACACAATATTCCATGCATCGTGCTACGTGACGTGGCACGACGGGATATCGTAACGTGTTTATGTGTAGCCCTAGGGTATTCCCTACTAGTTTAATTGAAGATATTTTAATTATTCGTTTCAAACACTTATTTAAGATATAGTAACTAATAGTAGTAGGTAGTATGTAATTTTCTTTTCGTGTGCAATAAATAAAGTATGATTGTATTGTAGGTTCGGAAAAAAAACTGATATGTAGGTAGGTAAAACTCGTTTACTGAATAAGATATAATTTAAGTTTGCGTATCATATTTTTGTAAGTTGTTATGTAATATGTATGGTCCTCACTAAAATACTCTTTCTAGTTTAAGGCTTAAAATAAGGAAGCTATTTTTGATATAATTTTGCTTACGAACGTTAAAGCTCCAATTTTGCAATACCCTATCGGGGCACATATGGTACAGTCTGTACTATTATAAGATCTGTACAACAATCATGGTTACAATAAATGATTTCGACTAATATAAAGGGTAATAAGGTTAAGGCAAAGGTAAGATGAGGTAAGACGAACACCGGGGCAAGACGAACACTTGTATGGAATTTTCATCCTGTCCGTCTTACTCCGGGAAAAATAAACTGTGTTCGTCTTTATCCCACCCGAGCTTATAATATTACATATTTGGGCATTTCTCCAGAAATATGTCTGCGGTTACCTCATTCATCTGGCCCTTTTTCATACTAAATGTATGGAGACAGATGAATGAGTCGCAGACATATTTCTGGAGAAATGCAAATTTATGCCACACCTGGCCATATAGTGACTTTTTCCGCACGCTGCGCGTATGGAAAAAGCCGCTTCCTGACCAAGTGTAGACATAAAATGATGTACACAACACGGGAGGTAATAAAGAAAGCCCTCGATCGCATATTTACGCCCCTCGCTTGCACCTCGGGCCCCAAACTTCTGTGATCTCGGCCTTTCTTTGTATTACCACCTTAGTTGTGTAATGTACTATTAATTCTGACATTTGTTGATGTTCATGTCGCAAAATGAATCCGCATATGTTAGACGTAAATACAAATAAAGACTTAATTGGTATATATTTCGTTGTTATTTCTTGTTTCCTTCCTTGTCGAAAGTAAATATTATAATACGAAAATGATTTATTTGGTCCTTATTTCATATAAGTATATAAACATAACGTAATTTATTCCATGTAAGTATGAAAACATCACCAGAAGGTCAGTACCCGAAGCGCCAAAACAAATAATACATATCAAGACTTGTAAAAGAGCCCTTGAGGGCCTACTTACAGAAATAAACTATTTAATTTATTTTTACATCGATCTATACAGTTCGTGAGTGATTTACTTATCATTTGAAAAAAATGCGTATATGTATTAGTAATTCAGTATATGTATGAAGTAATTTTTCAGTAAATCATTCTTGGGTTAGCAAATTATTTACAATGTACAGATGAACAGAAAAAATAATTAGTATGTGAAACATCGAATGATGAGATCTTAACTAAGTTATTATTGTATACACAAGAAGGTTGGCCAGTGACTATTAAAATGGTGCCTGATGATTTGAAGCATTTCTTTAAGTTTAAACATGTTATAACAGTAGATCAGAAATTGCTTTTCATGAATGACAGATTGATTGCTCCACAGACATTAAGATTAACTATATTAAAAAAATTGCATTAGGGGCATTTAGGCATAACAAAAATGAAACAAACTATAAGGGAGTTATATTATTGGCCACAAATAGATATTCACATTGAGTCCTTTGTTAAAAAATGCTTTATTTGCCAAACATATCAAAATAATAATACAAAAGAACCATTGTTATAATCACGATGTAACCATCTTTGCCATTTTCTAAAATAGGAATTGACATAATGGATGTGAAGAAAAAGAGTTATTTATGATTACATGTCTAAATGGTTAGAAATTAAACACATTACTACTAAGTCTGCTCAGAGCATAATTAACACTATAATTGATGTTTTCAGTAGATTTGGCACTCCATTGGAGGTAGTAGCGGATCATGTTCCATTTGATTTTTTTCAATGCAAACAATTTGCGAGTGAGTGGGGTTTTAAATTCACCTATTCGAGTCCAAGATATCCTCAATCCAATGGCATAGCAGAACGCGGTGTACAAATAGCTAAAAAAATGTTAACAAAGTGTAATGAAGACAAAACAGATTATAGAATGGCTTTATTAAAATATAGATCAACTCCAGTTTCTGGTACACAATTCACACATTCTCAATTGATGATGAATCGAAACTTGAAAACGAAATTACCTTGTATGTATCATTATTTGACACCAAAATTAAATTGTAAAATGAAAAATGTTAAAACTAAGCCTCACTTTCAAATACGTCAAAATGTTTGGTTCAAAATGGATCCAAAGTTTAAAAAATGGTTATCTGGGACAATTATTAAGAATAAGTAGAATAATTTCAGATCTTATAATAATTCAAGATAATAATGGATGTATCTATATTAGAACTTCGTTTCATGTTCGGCCTCAATAATTCGCAGATTTTGAGTTGAGTGTGTAGTGCTAGGGTGTAAATAGTAGGGTATTTGTTATCTCATTGTTTAAGTATAACTTACTGTATTAGTTATAAGTTAGAAAAGAAAAAAAAAGATCTAAAAAATAGTTTTTTTTTTGTTTAAAAGGGGGATGATGTATAGGAACGCAGCTACAGACGAGATGGAATGAGACATGACATGACAGATAGTAACCGGTTTGACAGCCTGTAGCGTCGGTCCGATACAGACTCATAAAAGTGTATTGAGTAACATGTGGGGGGTCGGTATTTGTGAGGAGACAAGCAAGAGTATCTGAGTGGAACTGTGTAACGATTGGATAATTTTTAGTATTAATAAACCCAAGTGCTTCTAACTACAAGAATCTACTTTTAAGTACTTAATTTGATTGCAGATAAGAAATAAAAATGACGAAAGACCCATCCAGTGACTTTCCACCGTCATACTTCAAACTTATATTGTCGTCTGCAAATGTTATAGTAAGTAAACACTTCGTAGCTTCTATACCTATTTAACGAATCGCCAACGATTTTCAAAACAGGTTGGCATGCACGCTGCACGCCGCGTGATTTTTTGTTTGCATACTTGATCGCTCCTCGATTCGTATTCCACTGACGTTGCGAGGACTTAGACTTTTGAAACTGATTGATTTAGGAGTCATTTTCAAAAATATTGTACTTAGTTAAGGGCCTAATAAAAACAAAATCACGATCGCTTCCTCTGTGTCACGAAAGTTAGGCATGCAAACTATATGGGTAACTTTCGTAACACAGATTAATAAATTAAGTTTTGTTTTAATTAAATCCCTTAATTGTGTAAAAATTTTTTGAAAATGAGACGAGTCGTGATGTTTTTTCGACGTTAGCCATGTCACAGAATAAGTAATAGTACAGTGGAGTTCATAAATATGTGTACACTTGTTTACCTACTCGAATGCGGTCGCTAACAATTAGTATGCAAACGCATTCGACTAGGTAAAAAAGTGTACACATATTTATGAACTCGACTGTACTAACAAGACTGACGTTTGAGTCCAACCTAGGGATGGAACACACCGCATCCGACCGTCTCTCTCTATGGCATAACGCGTGCTCTTTCTGGTCGTTGGCTAAGCCCCTCGGGGGGGGGGGCAAAATTTGGTACTAGTAGCCGCGCGGCGAAATCGCGGAGTGAGCCACTCTTACCATTGAGTTTAGGATTGTTGTGGTTTAATAGGTTCATTCTCATTTTTGTGCACACCGTCGCTACCGTGGTCGTCACTACCGTGGGCCTTGTGAGGAAACAGGAGGGCAGTTTTTCCATACAAACGTAGTCCCCTGTTTCCTCCCTGGATGAATGTGATGATGGAAATCTATGGTTACTATTGATATGTTCCTATGTTTTCCTTTTTACGATAAATTGATTCTCAAAAGAGATATTAACCTTCAAAAACCTAAAAAAAATGCCAGATTTTCCGCTGTGTTCACACATCCAGAAAACAAATTTGACTAGATTATTAAAAAAAAAGAAAACATAGGAACACGGCCAAAGCTTTTCTTTAATGTTTAATGAAAAAATTACTTAAATAGGTTAAGTTTTGGGGAAGAAATCAGGGGACTACGAAACGTTGTTTTCATGAAATTTTAAAAGGTATTTTCGGTCCAAGCTGCAGTTGTCTCTATCGCGCTCTGCGCTGGAGAGGTGGGCAGTGCGGGACAGCGACACATTTTACAAATACCTAATTTTCAATTCTCTCCACCTTACTCTTTCCTCTTATTACTATTTCTATTTGATCAAAAAACATTTAATACTATCATGAATTCACTCATCTATATTATGAAACGAATTGACATTATAATATGACGAGTAGGTCGAAAGATTAGAAAGAGTTATTAAAACCACGGTAGCGACGCTGTCCACAAAAATGAGAATGACCCAATAGCATCTAGTTGACATGCATTTTTTTAGTGACAAACATCATTCTTAATTTTTACCCGACCGCGTCGCAAAGGAGTGTAATCTGTATATGAGTCTATACAGGGCGTCCCAAGACTATGCGACATGAAGGGAAAGTACCTACCTCAAATATCGCAGACAGCATATCTTGCTGAAAGGAGACTTTATTTTGTTTAAAAAAAAACAAAAATTTCTAGAAATGATCTTCTTTCTTTCTTTGACTCTCAAAGTTGATCGTAGTAGTTGAGAATATAAATACTTAGTAAACTAGGTGGAGTCCTGTTTCCGATCAAGTCAATAAGTTATCTTCTTCCAAGTTCTACTCAGTTGTTTGTAACACGATCAACATAACTAGATAATTGTATATTACACAACTAGGGTGGTAAAACAAAGAAAGGCCGAGATCGCAGATGTTTGCGACCCGAGCTGCAAGCGAGGGTCGTAATTATGCAATCGAGGGTTTTCTTCATTACCTCTCGTATTGTGTACATAATTTTATGTCTACACTTGGCCAGATAGCGGGCTTTCCGTACGCGTAGCGTGCGGTAAAAGCCACTTTATGGCCTGGTGTGGGATTAAGACATTTATTCATTCCAAACATATATCGTCGACCGTAGGCTGAATTACGGTAAGGGACAGGCAAAACAATGTCCCTTACGCTAATTCAGCCTATTGTCGACGATATCATCTGATGCTGACCCGCGATCGTCAGTCTTGAGGAAACTACAAGTCAACTCTTTCTCTGGAAAGAGAGACGATTTCACTATAATAACTGATTCGATGCTACCCCTTTCAGATACCTAAAGACGTCGAACATGACACAGGACCTCTTGTCGAAAACTCGTTTGAAGAAAAAAACCTTCGCGTTATTTTTATTCAGAAGGTAAACCTTTACCTAACATTAAGGGCGGTACCATTCGCTTGCTTTCAGTAACAGTTGTTACTTGTCAAAGCACTTATTTCTATAGCAACAGAGTTCAACTAATACTAGCAAGCAAGCGAGTGGTTTAACATGAAGTTATGCCAACATAACATTATAGCTTGGCAACTTCGTTGGTGACACTCACCTGTGTGCTTTTTGTTCTGTGCAGCCGTAACTACTTACACAAGTTACCGCCAACACGATCGGCGACCGACGGAGGCAGTCAGCCCGTTCGTGTTGGCGGTAACTTGTGTAAGTAGTTACGGCTGCACATAACAAAGAGCACACAGGTGAGTGTCACCAACGAAGTTGCCAAACTATAGCGGAACAGCCATTGATTTTGTTTCTTAATAGGATATGTTGACAGATCAAATCAGCTTCTTTTTATAAAAAACCAAAGCTTACGTAACACCTATTATACATATTTTTTAAGTTGACTTAACTTCTTATCATTTTATGCTTAAATTGTGTGATTATGACTGCCTTGACTGATTAATATTGGGCCTTCGTGATGCTTGAAATAAATATATTTTTTAATCTCGTATATTACTTAATTTTTACGTCTGTCCCGACGTTAAGAAAGGACGTAACGTCGGGACGTAAGGATTAAGTAGTAGTAGGTAGTCGATTTAATCAGTTATTTAAAATTGCTTTTGTATAATGAATGAGTGACAAATCGAAGTCAGTATCATTACATCTACTGGTGAAATGAAATAAACGTAAAAAATTAAAGCTTGTAAAATCCCTTTATGTTTCAGGTTTTATCTATCTTCTTAATGCAGGCATTAGCAGTGGAACTTGTTTTCGAGTTGGTTGGCTGGTTTCTCCCTCGATATGGCTCGATGCTTGTTTTTGGATTTTTGTAAGTAGACAATATATTTCTTGTAAACGTAAACGGTTGTAATTTTGTTATCGATGCAAATTAATGCAGTAGGTATAGTACATTAAAAATCAATTTTTTCCACTCTTATTTCCATTTGATCTTCATATTTAACACCATATTTTACGGTAAAAGATATTGTGCAGGTTTTTACCGATGTTTACAACGTTCTGAAATGAAATGAAGTTTATTTACGCAAATATGGTACACGGATATAAGATGTTGGATGCAATTTAGTCTCGCATATTTGGCCGCTGACGCGACGTGTAAATATTATCATTTTAATATTCTAGCAAATAGACAGTGAAATGTCTTTCCTACATTTAAATAATTTACAATACAGGATTAAAATATATTACAATCAAATTTAAATTACCAAAAGGTCAACAATTATAGAAATATCAAAATTAAATTACAAAATAATTATCACTTAATAGGTAGGTACATTCATATTTCATGGACATGTCACGCAATAAATACTACCAGATTTCAAATGACTTAAAAAATATATATAATTGCATTAATTAATTATTATTCAAGTGAGTCAAGTACTCTTGAACTGAATAAAAGCAATTGTCCATAAGATAATTATAAATTTTTCGTTTAAATTGATTAATGTCACACTGTTTAATAGTATCTGGTAATTTGTTGTATATTTTTATAACAGAGTGAAAAGCATTCTGTTCAACAAATAAGAGACTGGCTTTTGGTAGGTACAAATTCTGTGCCCCTCTAGTACGTAAGTTAAATACGTCAGCATTTGTTCGGAATGTACTGAGATGCTGTTTTACAAATATACAAGCTTCTTTAATATATAAGCATGGGAGAGGTAAAATACGTAACGCTTTAAATAATGGCTTACACGAGTCCCTATATCCAGCTCGACACAATGTTCTGATACATTTTTTCTGGGCTTTAAAGGCTCGGTCTACATCTATAGAGTTACCCCAGAGCAGAAGACCGTAACGCAGACTTGAAGACACGTAGGCATGGTATGCAGTGATAGCCGCCTCTTGGGACGCTACGCGCATTATCATTGCTAGCGCATATATAAATTTATTCGTTTTACTACATACAAGGTCAACGTGTTCTTTCCAATTTAAATGCTTATCCAATGTTATACCCAAAGACTTTGTACTATTAACTTCATGAACCGATTGCCCTTCGTAGTTAACATTGGTAAGATTTTTTTTAAGTTGGCTCTGACTGACTGACTGACTGACTGAAATTGAATGAGGTTGGTTTTGCTGATGTTTATTTTTTATTTATTTACTGTCAACCTATTACCCGACTCAAGGCATCATTCATATCCCGTTCAAAATGCTCTTTGTCATGATTTTGAACTACTATGGTCGTGTCGTCGGCGAACAATATGCAAGGATTATTAATGCAATCAGGAAGATCGTTAATATAGGTTAGAAACAGAAGTGGTCCCAAAATACTGCCTTGTGGCACACCGCAGCGGTTATACCTATATTCTGATCTAAATACCCGTTTTTCATGTTTCTGTATCATTGTTATTTCTGTGCATTGTTGCCTATCCTTAAGGTAGTTTTCAATTCATTTAATTGCATTACCTCTTATTCTATAGTGCTCTAGCTTATTCAGAAAAATATTGTGACATACAAAATCAAAGGCCTTGCTCATATCTAAGAACAGTACTGCAATAGGAGTTTTGTTGTTCAGACTCTCCGTGATAAGCTTAACTCGAGAGAAGCAGGCAGAAGTGGTCGAACTCTTCTTACGAAACCCAAATTGACTCGCGCTCAAAATGTTATGTTTTTTAAAGAAATCTGTTATCTTATCGTGAATAATTCTTTCAAATATTTTTGATATCACCAGAATCAGGGTCACAGGTCTATAGTTATGCATGCAAAACTTGTCTCCTTTTTTGAACAGCGGTTTAACTATGGACTGTTTTAGTTTATTGGGAAACTGGCCATTTTCCAATGATAAATTAACTATATACGTAAGAGGTGGAGTAATGAAGTTAATCAACGTTTTTAAGATTTCGGAACTGATTTCATCATAACCTGTAAATTTCGTATTTTTTAAATTTAGTATGATTTTTCGCAAGTAATCTTCTGAAATTGGTACAAGGTACATGCTTTGCATACAGTTTTTAGAGTTCGGTATGGTGTTCTTGTTGATTGATTGATTATTGTATGTCATATTATCATTCGTATTATTAGTCATGTCTATAAAATAGTTGTCAAAAATTTTACAAATGTCCGAGGGATTATTATATGTAACATCGTCTTTATTGAGAGTATTTATTTGATTACGTTTATGTTTCGACTTCAGGGTGTTATTAATGATGTCCCATGTTGCCTTGCATTTATTTTTTTGAGTTGTGTATAAATTTATTGTTATTGTTCCTCTGAGCTTCGTGTATACATCTTTTTAGGATACGACTATAATTTTTGTGAGGATAGTTTTGTAAAATTTAGCTCTTTTAACTTTGCAGCTAGTTTTTATCCACCTATTTTTAATAGGTTTATTTGTTATTTTAAGTCTTATGACCGGAAAACCTGTTACCTAATACCTATCCTGCAAAAAATTACACCATTTGGAGCTTCAACTTAGTAAAATTTTAAATCGTATTGTGTCTATAGTTGACTATTCCTAGTCCGTTCGTAGGTATATGATTAATTTGATTAATTGTGTTTACACTTTTGAATAAGCTTTTCAAAATGTTTATTTTTTCAGAGTTCTGTCATCCGTTTTGTACTTAGTTTCTCTGATCCTGATGGTGTACTGCGACCAAGCCAGAAATAAAACTCCGTACAATTACATCATCCTCGTATACCAACCACTTGCTGCCTCTATTATCTTGGTCTCATGGATGGACGTCTTCTTAGGAGATCACATAATACAAATGGTAAGAATGCTGACAAGCAAGACGTAAAATCGAATTATCGGGACACATCATCGAAATATAATGTATGTAACGATAACGCCTAAGCTACCAAAACAGACATTGAAATCTGATAATAATTATATAATTAATTGTTCAAATACCACCAAATTAAATGGAAAATGTATGTTTTTAATCACTAAATTACACTTTTAGCGTCAAACGCCAAGCCAAAAACGTTACACGCTTGGTTTCCATACAAATTGACAAACTAATTACTTCTACTTCGATATATTTCTGTGTAAATTAGGCTTTCTCATGCCCAGTGCAAGAAAAACACTGAAGGGTCGTTCTTGAAAATTACCACTCCTGTGCAGTGCATCTCTTCTTCTCTCTTCTTCTAAGTCGGTTCCTCACTGCTGAGGATCGTGACTCCGCCGATTAATTTTTTTGATGGCAGCTCTCCACTTCTCCCTGTTGGTTGCCTTGTGAAGCGCGCTGCTGAGTGTCGTATCTAGTTGGTCGGATATCTGATCGCACCATCGTGTTGGGCTTCTTCCCCTTGGTCTAGTGCCGTCCATCTTTCCCATCACCATCAGTCTCTCTAAGTTGTCCGGGTCTTTTCGAGCTATGTGACCAAAGTATTGTAGCACACGTTGGAGGCCGATAGTCGATAGCCTTGGCTGACTTTCTAGTTTAAGTTGGGTTATTATAGAGACATTTGTGCGGCGCGCAGTCCAGGGTATACGGAGCATTTTCCGCCATACCCACATCTCCAGAGCATCGATCAGTGCAGTGCAGTGCATACATATTGGGAAATAATAAGAAGATCCCTTCTCTTTAGAACGGTATTACTGGTGGTGTAGTTTCGGCCAAGCTCCACAAAACCAAAAATGCCATTGTAATTTGGCGGAATCTTCTGAATGTTTGTGGCCAGAAGAATTATGTCCTCTAAGAACCACTCTAAATGAAGCACAACGTTTTGCTTATTCCTGTAGCATTTTGATATCTGCTATGAGATTCCAACACAGATTTAGAGTACACAATTGATGAATTCAGTGACATTTATCGGTTAAATGTCCTCCGGTCAAAATCCTGTCCACCGTCAATATCTTTAGTAGACTCAAGCCGTTGAAAATGTCTGATGTATGAAACTTGCCGAAAACCCGATTTATTGACACTTTTATTTTACACTTAGAACAAAAACTGTAATATTTTTAAGTACAAGCAAGTATGCAGGACAACTGACGGAACATAATACCTATAGGTATCTGTGAGTATTAGAGTATAGTTGTTTAACGCTCGCAGATACACCAACATTATGTTCCTTCAGGTATCCTATATGCGTTTTTGTAAATATGTTATCCGTTAAATTATTACCCTTATTTAATAAGTGTAAGTAATAAATACATAAGTGGACCTAGCCGACCAAGTCAAAATACACATGCAATTTATAAATTTTATAATGTATCATTCTGTCTGTCTCTCCTGGACCGGTCATACGACTTTCTCGGCATAACGTCGCCCCCGCTTGGTTCCACCGGAAGACCAGCGCTGGTCTTTTAGGTCGGCATTATGCTGAGGTGGGACCGTTTTGTGGCAGCGTTTTCTGGCAATCTTTACTTTATAATATTTTTTTTCTATGTTGTTTTTATGCTGTCATGAGTAAATGTATTTTCTTTCTTTCTTCCTTATTTCAGTTTTTGTTCTCATTGTTTTTTGCAGATTTCCTGCGCCTGGAAGGCTAACATCCTTTCCTGTTTCGGAATATTATTATACTGCGTATTTTTATTGGACTCTAAGCGTCAGTTCAAACTAAGAAACTGTATTGTCATTGCTACTGGCGTTTTCGTTATCAATTATGTCTGTAAGTACCTTCTTCTTTCTTCTTGAGTATGGGTCATTCTCATTTTTGTGCACACAGTCACTACCGTGGCTTTAATAACTATTTCTAATCGTTCGACCTAACCATCATATTATAATATGAGTTCAGAGAAGTCTATACTCTATTCCCCATAACAGCACTAGTGTCATTATAGTCACATTACGATACTGCTAGCAGCCACAGACTTCTAAATCTAGGTTAGACTTAGGTCAAGGATTAAGCGCTCAATTCTAACTTCACGATAAATATGCACCACTACGATTAAATTCCTAGGGTTTTTAAGAAAAACAAAACTTTTCGAACTAAATTCATTGATGCCAACATAAAAAAAGTATTTTTAATAAAGTCACTGCGTGTCACTAGCGTCGTATATTTCAAATTAAAAAAAAAGTTTACCATAGACACATACTGTCAGTCATACGTCATATTTATTTGCCTTGTTTGCAGGTTATGCTTAAGCTTAATTTTGTATTTCATATTTTAAAACCTAGTCGTACAAAAAGTATTGTATGCAACGTTGTATAATTAAGTCAAAAAACGCTCATTGCGTCTCTATTTGCGATACTCGCCGCTATCGCGGCTCGTATCGCAACTCACGCAATTCGCATTTTTTGAGCCTACTTATACAACTGTTGCATAATAGTATATTACACAACTAGGGTGGTAATATAATAAAAAGCCGAGATCGCAGATTTTTGCGGCCCGACCCGCAGGCGAGGAACGTAAATATGCGATCGAGGGCTTTCTTTATTACCTCCCGTGTTGTGTACTACATTTTATGTCTACACTTGGCCAGAAAGCGACTTTTTCCGAACGCGTAGCGTGCGGAAAAAGCCACTTTATGGCCAAGTGTGGCATAAAATACTATTATGGTCTCCAATACATGTTTTAATATTCATTACGCTTTCATTTCAAACCTCACTTTTTTTAATATTTACAGCATTTGCTTTAAGATACTTCTAACTTCTTTTTAGGGTTCCGTACCAAAATGGTAAAAAAGGAACCCTTATGGTGCGACTCTGTCTGTCTGTCTGTCTGTCCGTCTGTCACAGCCAGATATCTCAGGAACTACTGCTGCTATCGGTTTGAAATTTGCAATAGTGTTAAAAGTAGCTAACTCGAGCTTATTGAACATAAAAAAAATCTTGTACCTTTTTTACTTTTTAGGGTTCCGTAGCCAAAATGGCAAAAACGGAACCCTTATAGTTTCGTCATGTCCGTCCGTCTGTCTGTCCGTATGTCACAGGCATTTTACTCAGAAACTACATGATGGATATTGATGAAATTTGGAATATAGGTGTGTTTTATGAGCCGCTACTTAGTTTGGTATATAAATAATTAAAATAAATATTTTTAGGGGGGCACTCCATACATGTTAAAGACCGTAAAAATTTTTTTTTTCAGCAAATATTAACGTGTGGTACATAGTTCGACAGCTCTTTAAAAAACACTATAAGGTTCCTAAGTAATGTTTTTGGATAAGTGAATGTATTTGGAAATAATCGCTCCGAAAGTTGTGTAAATTGTGTCCCCCCCCCTCTATTTTCTAAACCATGCGTCCGAAAAATATGAAAAAAATCACGAAGGTAACGCTCAATTAATAATTTCAACGAAAATTATTTTCAACAAGATCGAATGTACCGTTTTTGAGTTATTGCCGATAAACTGCGCTTCTCAACAAAAGGACGTAATTGCTATGAAGATACGCTTTTTTGTTGTTGTACTTTTTTTACATCGTATTTTTTACCTTATAGTTACGGCTATGGAACCCTACACTGAGCATGGTCTGACATGCTCTTGGCCAGTTATTTTTAAAGGGCTCCGTAATGGGATTTTGAAAATTGAAAGTAGGGCTAATATATCGAGTGGGGTATCAAATGAAAGAGCGTAATTTGTAGATTAAAATACCGCTTTTATTTTTTTTCTTAAATAAATAGTTTTTGATTTATGGCGAAAAAAGTTTAAAAAAATACCATTCCCCCTGTTATCTCCGAAGTTACTGATCAGAAAAATGTGTCATAATTACCAATTATTAATGTCGTCCTAAATATTACAGGAAAAAATATAACGATTTTCCTCACTTCCACCGTTTTTGAGAAATTTGCAAAAATCATAACACATACTTTGCTCCTACTAAACTAATCGCCATACAGTTTCGCGCCATAAAAATTTACAAAAATCTTAAAATATTATATTACTTCTACCCTCCCTACGAGAGCCATCTAGCGGAGAGTAGCAAAACTAAGCGATGGTTCATTTCAGATTACATAAAAAATGTCTATTAAATACAATGATCACTCATCAGGAATCGGGAAAAAAACATAAAGTAACAATAATTACTAAAAACTCTATAATAGGAATATGTTAGGAAATTTGACACTAGTAAATACCATAAAAATAAAATACCACTAGCGCAATCTAGGAACACAAATCTAAAATAAGGTAGCTTGTGTCAGAAATATTAATTTAAAACACAAAAGTGTGCCTCAAAACATGATTCCTTCATGAAAAATGATACATGAGAACTAACTTAGTTGACAAACAATTATTTCAATCAGCCAATAACAAACAGTAACGTTTAAATTTAATTACAAGTAAAATTAACGCGCTATTTAGTATCAATAGATGTCGCTGTAGCATACGCTGCATCGCGCTGTTAAGATTTTTCCTGGTTTAATAGGGCTAAGGTGGGTTTAAGGCAGGGTTTCTGTTAGTCGTAAGGTTGGTCTACTTATGAGTTTATACGGAACCCTCGGTGCGCGAGTCCGACTCGCACTTGACCGGTTTTTTTGTATTTGTATACCGGGTGTGGCCTGTAATACGAGCAAAAAATTAAACCGTAGGTTCTACTCCTCAAACTAGACAACTTTTATTCAGCGACTTTTAAAAATAACTTGTGGTTTGGTTTTTAGCACACTTTAAAGTTTATCCGAACACGAAATGTATTGCGAAATTGATTACGTCTGTAGGGTGACAAGATTGACAAGCAATGTCAATTAGACGGATTTGATGTACATTGAAAATACTAATTACTTTGTATGAAAAAGAGACAATCTAAGGACTACATATTTTTAAGAAGTGGTTGAATAAAAGTTTTATTATTTGAGGAATAGAATCTACGGTTTAATTTTTTGCTCGTATTACAGGCCACACCCGGTATACATCATTTGTTATAAGTACATATACACGATGGCATCTAATCGGTAATCAGGCACCAGTTTTTCTAATTCAGTAATTGATAGCGGTCACGTTGATGTCGTAATTAGTTACATCTAAACAATTTATGTTTCTGTGATAATTTTTATTTCAAAATCAGTTTTATCCTAAATTCCTTGTCACCCTACTAATCTGTATCTGTGAGATTACAACCTCTTTAAAAAATTAATGACAATGATAATTTATGAGTAATAACTTGTCACTGTCATAATGTATGTAAACAAAGTCATAGAAGTCGCAAATATTGAATGAGAAAAGTAAATTAGTAATAAAAAAAACATGCCTCGACCATATCTGTGCTCAAATATCGAGCGTTACAATATTGTAGGTACGTTTATCAATACAAACCAAACAGCTGAAGATGAACTCAAGAATTATTCCACAAAATTCATCAAAACGTACCATTCTCACGCACAGTTTGATAAACCGCATGAACTAAAACCTCCGTGACTTCGGGCAGTTCACAGTGCCAAACCACGCTCAAGCACCCGGCCGGCCTCGACGTCGTCCTGACGATCTGAATCGACGCATTTTAAGATGCTTTGCTCGGGATGCTCGTAGGAGCAATAGGCAAGCAGCGAGAACGTTTCATGTGAGTCAGTCCTTTGTGTGGCGGCTATTTAAATCGTCGGAATTGCATCCTTTTCGTTTTCGGCCATTTTATCAATTTTAATTCGTTATCTATCACGCCCTAACTACTCATACTCGTTGGAAAGTTTATTTACTTAAGATCTGTCAAATTTTCCGCGAAAGCGATTGCACTTGACGTATCGTGATCACGTGATTTTACTTCAATAATTAATGTAGGTGACCATGTATCCAGATGTTGTTAGTTTAAATTATGTTTTAACCTTTAATTAATTAAACAGTGAGGTATTTGTGTGAGACCTCGCCTATTAAGTTTGATTTTAGCTAGATATTAATATTTGTCTACTCCTGATTACCGATTAGAATCCGCCGTGTATATATATAAATAATTTATTACGGCACCTGTTGTTTCATCGAATGTTTCATATTATCGAATTTCCTTTTCGTCGACAGCTATTTTCTCAATTTTGAAATGATCAGGATTTAAAAAAAAATCACCTGTAAAATATACAGGTTAGGTTTGTTCAATATTAATCCCAAGAAAAAAAAGACTTTCGATGAAATGACATGTCGATGAAATGATAATAGGCTACTTGATGACAGTTCAAATCAGCTTCTTTTTATGAAGTGTCAAAACGCTCCGAAAGTATGCAGTTTAGTATGAAATACTATCTTGTGACGTCATGCTCAATGGTGCTTTATTTTTAGTTTTCGTCATTGTAAAGTCGTTGATGGCACCAAAATAAGTTTGAATGATTTTATCCGGGCTGTTTTGGAAGCGTAATTTGCTGTTTAGAGTTAATGAATTTATTTTGGTTGTTGTGAAATACCCTATTATGTCGATGAAATAATATGCCAGCGATTTAGGGGCAAACCAATTTATAAGGATAATTGATGTGCATAATAAATAACACTTCCTGTGATAATAATGAAGGTTGAATGTATTTTGTTATGTTACAGGTGCCTTGCCATTCGTGGCTCAGTTCTGGATCGGTTACTCTGCCACGTTCTACATCAACGTAGTTTTTTACCCAATGTTTTTGTCCAACCTGTACTACATCGATGCTATGACGAGAAGCGACTACCGTCTCACAATGACTCCTGCTGACTACGTCAACGGTGCTGTCAACTTATCATTCGACTTTCTGTATATCGTTAGAGATTTTATTAAAAGTAAGTTTTCCTGCTGTTTCAATTAATGAATTACTTAACTTTTAATTGCTTTTCTACTCCTTATTAGTTTAAATTATGTTTTAACCTTTAATTAATTAAACAGTGAGGTATTTGTGTGAGACCTCGCCTATTAAGTTTGATTTTAGCTAGATATTAATATTTGTCTACTCCTGATTACCGATTAGAATCCGCCGTATATATAGGCACCACGGAGCTGAGCTAGTACCTAATGTCGGAAGTTGGTCATAGAATCATCTAATTTACATATTAAAATAACCCACCATGCACGAGTTACAATAATAAACACTGAAAGTTCTAATATTTTGAGGAGATCCATCAATACCTCATAGATCCCATTATCAGAGTAGTGTTTTGAAAAAAAAAATATCATCCCGTAAAAAAACAGTCAAGTGCAGCAAGTCAGACTCGCGCACCTAGGGTTCCGTACAAACTTCCTGATTTTTTTGAACATTTCAACAAAGTTCATGATAAACTGTATTGAGATAGAAACTTACCTTTGATGTTGGGAAACTATGGTCCACATAGGTCGCGGTTAGTTTAATAACTGACAAAATAAGTTTGTGTTAGGATTGCAAATTACTAAAAAACTATGCAAGTTAAGAAAACCGTTATATTTTTTCTATAATATTCAGGATGGTATAAATAGTCGGTAATTATAACACATTTTTCTGTTCAAAACACATTTAATTTCGGAGATAATAGGGGGCAATGGTCTTTTTTTAACATTTTTTGTCTTAACTCAAAAACTACATAAAACAACACGGTTTTGAAATGTACAACTTCAGTTCTTTCATTTGATATAATAGCTCTACTTTTAATTTTTGACATCCAATGTCGGTACGCAAGATTTTTTTATGTCCATTAGGCTCAATGTAGCGATTTCTAACAGTATTTCAAATCGATAGCAGCAGTAGATCCTGAGATTTCTGCCTGTGATAGACGAACAGACAGACAGCCGCACCATAAGGGCTCCTTGTTCACCATTTTAGTACGGAACCCTAAGAACATTTTTAAATCGGCGCATAGCTAAGCCACAGTTTTGAGGTAGGTAGCTAACTGACATTTAATAAAATACAACCGGCTAGAAAGTCATTATTGTGAAGTCGGTTAAAAAGGACTCACGCTTGACCGCATTTTTGAATCATGGCGCATGGCGTCAGACGTATTTTGGACCAGAATCAGTTTGAAATTTGCAGCCAACCGGAATTCGTGTGTTCTGTGCACAGTGATAATATTTGTTTTTAACCTTGAATTTGTTTTTAAACAGTTGATAAGTGCCGGTAAGTTACTTTAAGAATAACAGTAATATCACTGATCTTCGTATAGTTTTATGTGCAATTAAGTATATTACCTTCATGCACAATATCATTTACTTATTAGACTATGTTAAATCGTAATTTAAAAGCGTAATTTGCTAATTAAAGTTAATTAATTTATTTTGATTGTTGTCAAATACCCTATTATGTTTCCGAAATTGCTCGGAATAAATCTAGCTACACGAAATTTCGTGCCATCAACGATATAATATGGCAACAATTGGAGCATGTTGAACAGTGACGTCACAAGTCAGTTTTCTTAGAAACTTTATGCTAGCTGAGCATTTTGGCACTTTGGAAAAAGCAGCGGATTTGATCTTTCATCAAATAGTCTAGTATAATAGGGTATTTGACAACAATCAAAATAAATTCATTAACTTTAACCAGCAAATTACGCTTCCAAAACGGCCCGGATACAATCATTCAAACTTATTTTCGTGCCATCAACGATTTTACAATGACGAAAACTAAAAATAAGGCACCATGTTTAGCATGACGTCACAAGATAGTATTTCATACTAAACTGCATACTTTCGGAGCGTTTTGGCACTCCATAAAAAGAAGCTGATTTGAACTGTCATCAAGTAGCCTATTATCCTATTTACGTGGATGTATGTGTGGGAGCGAATGTAGTTTAGTGAATAGAAATTCGAATATTCGAAATTGGAATGTCTATCACTATCAGACTGTGGGGCATTTCTCCAGAAATATGTCTGCGGTCACCTCATTCATCTGGCCCTTTTTCATACTAAATGTATGGAGACAGATGAATGAGTCGCAGACATATTTCTGGAGAAATGCCCTGTGAATATAAAAGAACACAGCCGCATTTGATATGAAAAGTAGAATCAACTGTATTTCACTGCAAACACCATAACACACACACGCTCGTTCTAACTTAACATACATACACACTAAATTAAAGAAAACGCATTAGAAATTGACTCTTAATATAATGCTTATACGGTTGAAATTAGAATATATCTACTTGAATCGCGACTATATTACTATGCGTTTTGGAGAAGCAAAGTCAAGGTCATGTGATGTCACAGTCTAGACGCCATTCTTGCTCCTAATGTTGTTTGTTTGACGAAATACAGTATGTGTAAGGTGTAAGTGCTTAATTTTGCAAGTTAGACGAATTAATTATACTTGGAAATTATATTCATCATACAGTAAATATCACATTATTACAGTTATCTGTAGTTATTCTTGTGCATTTTCTGCTTTTTTATATGTTTTCGTATGAAGGTGTAGACAGTGGCAGAAATAAATTTGCCATCTCTTAATGGTTCGCCAATGTCCGTATACCATTTATGCTGGCATGCATAATTTAGGAGTAACATTACTTCAAAGAAAAACGACGAAATCGAACTTCTCAACTCTGCCTCTATTACGCACGAGGTTTCTTGATGGTTCTCAATGTTAAACCATTGATGACTATTCAAGAAACAATTGTGCCAAAGAATCAGCTCTAGATCTAAACGGACAAAGCTTGAAAGAGCACCTTTGCTTTTCGGAGTTTCCTCAAATTCAAAACCTTACTTCTCTGTAACTATCATACCTACAGTAAAAAGGTATAGAACTTAATTTATAGCAACTTTCATGTAGTTACTTGGTGTTGAAGCAATTGTTACAATACTTCCGTAAGTTTTCGAGATACAAGCAAAAGTCTGCAAAAAGTGACATTTAAATGACAATTCTCACCTCCCAGACCCAGTGCCTTGCTTTTATCTTGACAGCTTAGCGAAGGAAGGAAGGAAGAAGACACGAATTATTTGGACATTTATCCTCAGTTTTCTTAGGCTAAGTATTTCTATAGTATCTTGCGAAATCGCGAATATGATAGAGTTGTAGGTTGAGTTTGGAATCAGTTGTTTGTTTAGAAAATCTACATAAATATATATATATAGCAAGTGCGCCGACGGGGTAAGCGCACCTACCATAAAAAATATTGAAAAGTATCCTACAAACTACAGCAACAACCACTTCGTTTTAGTTAGTTGCGTGGTTATAAGATGTCGTGTGCAGTACAATAGAAGTCGGACTACGCTAAGTTTGCAGAGGTCGAAAGAAGGTTTTATTAAAATAATCATATGGCAACATCACATGAAAGAGGATTAATCAGTCTTGATACTAGGCAAATATCTTCCGATTTAATAAGTATATAATGTGTCTACATGCCTACTGAAATAAATATTCAGTACAGTCTTGCACAAATCGATCTAGTCCCAACCAAGCTAAGTAATGTTTGTATACATGTACATATTTAAATATAATACTTAAGTACATAGAAATTATCCAAGAACCTGGAACAAATCATTTAGTTTGGTTGGAACTAAATCGATGTGTGCAATACTGACGCAGATATTTATTTCAGTAGGCATGTAGATACATTTTGGAGTGTGTCCTCCGTCTTCCGAAAATCGATTTTTCCGAAAAGAAATTAATACCAGTCCCATATTTTACCACTTTTTTTTTCCTCAATAGCTTTATTATCCAAAGGCATTTCTAATCATTCCCATACATTTCTACTATATTTATTTTTCAATAGGTTTTATTCCTGACGGGTTTTCTAACCACACTCATAATTTACCACTTTTTATTTTTTTCCGGAATCGATTTTTAAGAGGTGCGGATCTTCTTTGTCTCATATTTTGCTAATCTGCTTAATTTGTCATTATTTTGGGTCAAAGGGATTTATAAGAGAAGCGGACGAAGCACCTCGTTGGGACCGGGACTGGCGACTTGGTTCGTCCCCAGCCGCCCCCCTGCCCCCCAAGGTGGCCCGGCCAGCGACCTGGTTCGACCCCAGGGAACGCCACGGCCCCCACCTGGTACGACTTTTGCCGCGCCCAATAAGGGTTGTAAGTTTATCAGGTTTAAAAAAAAAACACTTCGTTCTATTTGCTTACGGTCGCTGGACCATAGGAAACGTGCACGAAATTGTATTGCGGAAGGTTGCCGCAGTACGGACCTAAATTCGGATCACAAATTTTTCTGGCTTCCGCATTATTTGTGTGTGTGTATTGTTACCGGCAATCTGTATGATCCGGCATTCTATATGTAATACCTAGGCAATGTATAGAATACCTAAAACGTTTAGGTAATGCACTAAATATTATTAATGTTATAAATACTTTACCTAGGTATTCTATACAATACCGATAGCGCGGTCGGCAATGTGTCGACACTATTATGTAGGTATACGATATGGAAAAATCTTCTTATTACTAACTTAAATGTACTGTTTACTTGTTTTTTACAAAATAGTGACAAAGCAGATTAGCAAAATATGCGACAAAGAAGATCCACACCTCATAAAAATCGATTCCGGAAAAAAATAAAAAGTGGTAAATTATGAGAGTGGTTAGAAAACCCGTCAGGAATAAAACCTATTGAAAAATAAATAAAGTAGAAATTTATGGGAATGGTTAGAAATGCCTTTGGAAAATAAAGCTATTGAGGAAAAAAAAGTGGTAAAATATGGGACTGGCATTAATCTCCTTTCCGAAAAATCGATTTTCGGAAGACGGAGGACACACTCACATTTTGTAATAAAGGGAAGAATTATTGCCAAGTACCAAATTGCTCTTGCTGTAGTTTCCACATGTTGCCATATGATTTTTTTTTAAATAAAACCTTTCTACCTCTGCAAACTTAGCGTAGTCCAACTAGACCTGTACTTTTCGATACTTTTTATGTTAGAGGCGCTTATCCCGTTGATGCACCCAACTGACCTTGACCTTAACCATGTTTGATTCCAGAGTCCAGAGTCATCATGAGTACTGCTTCGGATTTGCCTCCAGCGTACAACACACTTCAGACACCCTCCGAAAATGTTACAGTAAGTCCATTATACCTATCTGTTATCAGTATCACACAGTAAATTTTATACCATTTTAGAAACTACAATAAATGCGCAATTTTTTTACGTTGAGTGCCTGGTTATGTTGGTACATTTTTTTTTCACCACGCTAGTTCGAAGTCAGAGGTGAAATTTGAAAAAAATCGAATAATTTTTTTTTGTTATTGTACTGTGTCCACAACATGAATAAATTAGCAAAAATAGAAAATACGTTCAATAGCATAGTTATTTGGCCACACATAGCAAAAAACAGATTTGTAAAATACTTGATATTTTAGCAATGACACTCAAAACACCGAGTCAGGGTATCACTTAGCACGAGTTTTACAAAAACGTCAATATCTCGAAAACTAAGAAATTTTTACTAAGGTCAAATTTGCTTAATCTAGGTTCTTATGAGCTGGTCTATCAGCCCTGATCGTATAAAAGTTGGTTTTAGGGACACCCTGTATACTGGCGACATGGGAATCGAGTCGTTCCGTTTTCCATACAAAAGAAAGGCTTAAGAATCCATTCAAACATGAATTTTGGTTGAAATGTGTATTAATTTATAGCTTAATGCATTTTGTCTCCGCGAAACAAAATGCGTTCCAAATAACCACATTTTAACTAAAAAAACCGACTGCGGTGCAAATCATAGCTCGCATTAAAGTGCATAAATCCTCCATTTTGTTTTGTTTTTACGAATTTTACATAGTTACCCAGTGTCACTCGCGCCATCAAGACGTATCTAATGATGTGTCATTTCTCTAAATCGGTTGTGCCGTTGTGGAGTTAGGAGCGGACATAGGAACAGACCTACATACATACAGGTCAAACACATAACCCTCCTTTTGGGCTTCGCCGCAATAGGGTATTTGACAACAATCAAAATAAATTCATTAACTCTAACCAGCAAATTACGCTTCCAAAACAGCCCGGATAAAATCATTCAAACTTATTTTCGTGCCATCAACGATTTTACAATGGCGAAAACTAAAAATAAGGCACCATGTTGAGCATGACGTCACAAGATAGTATTTCATACTAAACTGCATACTTTCGGAGCGTTTTGACACTTCATAAAAAGAAGCTGATTTGAACTGTCATCAAGTAGCCTATTGGGTAAAAATAAGAAAAACATGTAATCCGCCGTCGCTAGCGCCGTCTAGTTTCATCATCCGAAACTAAAGTTTTAATTGGTAAAAGTATACATGTTTTTGGCTTTTTGAGACCACTCAAAGCTATTTTGCGCGGACAAATTGTAGGTATAAAATAAAAAACATTTCAAACATAATTTATGCCGTCAACGCGAATGATGACCCTCTAATAACAATACCTAAGTGTAAAACCTGATATGGGGGGGGATCAAGGGTCAAGATATTCAAGTTTCCCAGAAATACGTGCGATGCGACAATGCATGGTCCAACTAAACCGAAAATAAAAGTGTAGTTACATAAAAGGTGATTCTTTTTCATATTCCCTCGCGAGGAAACCTGCACATTGAGGTAGCTTTATGTGTAATTTGATGGAGGCAAAAACCGTCCGATTGTTCCTTGTGGAAGTATTTTTTCTGCCCTCCGGCCGGCAAGCGTCACCTTGCCGTTTTCAAGATGCCGCTTTCTGGCTCCGTCGAACAGAAAAATAGTATACAAACCTTGGCCAGTAAATAAGAAAGCCTCAGATCACATGTTTGTCATCCTCGGCTTCGCCTCGGCCGACAATTACATGTTATCTGAGGCATTTCTTACTCTACTGGCCTCGGTATGTAATGTACTATTTCCGACCAAAAGGTACATCGCGCCGCTTACGTGTGTGCGCGCCATGTTGTACGAACGCTTTCTTTTTGAAGACTGTACTTTACTCTTTGGACTGACTAACTCGCGACCCTTATTAATTTGTAATACTCTTTTGTTTCTTTATCTTGTGCTGTCATGAATAAATGTATTTTCTTTCTTTCTTTCTTCTTTTATTGGGCATAGCGATAGTTTGACCGGGTGGTCGGCCTTGGCGTTCCCTGGGATCGAACCAGATCGCTAGCCGGCCCAGCCTGAGTGGATCGGACTAGGTGGCAGTGGCGTGGCGTCCAAAGAACTCGATTCCTACCGGCTTGCCTAATATCAAGCACTTGACCACCTTATTCTACAGCTCTTAAGGAAAATGTACGCCAAATCTGCACCGGCTTGCCCAGGATATCTTTTACGCCACGCAACTGCTAGGTGGGGGCCGGCGGCGCCTGGGGTCGAACCCACCGGGTCCACCTCGATCGATAGGTCGAACCAGGACGTTTAGCCAGGGCTACCTTGACTTTTGGCTGATTGCTCAAAGTGAGCAGCGGTCCAGCGGGATGTACGAATACAAACGCACTACAAACTACAAGCAAACTTTTAGGAATGTGCCATGCTTCGGCCGGGACAGTAACGTCACCGAGTTCGCTCTCTCTCCCGAAATGTGTCGTGGTCGTGTATACTGTAGTGAGTTCGGATGCGAATAAAACTGACGGACAGCAGCCCTGCGCCTCGACTTTGAATAGGTATCGCGCGCTCCTAAAAGCCCGGAGTGTGGCTACTTTTCCTTCCTTAGTGTACGAACTGAGTGGACGCTCGAGCGGGGCGTGCAGCGGGGCGTTCATGTTAAACATAAACAAATGTATGTGAGCGTCCTGAGTGCACGCTGCAGAAAACCCATACACGCTGCCCGCCACGCCGGACGCGACGCTGGACGCGACGCTCGACGCTCGCCACTGAGGCCGTTCACTTATACATACATTGATAAAAGCTTCTAATCACTAGAAATGAAATAGGTGTATTAAATGAAAATTACGTTTGACTTACAGACTGTAGAAAACACCTTACATACCGAAGAAGAAACTCAAAACAGCCCAAGCTGCGACGATGGCGCTGAGCTGCTGAACAATAACTCATTTGAAGACAAAACAACACGTCTTGGATTCATACAAAAGGTAAAGTCGTAAGAATACAGGGTGTCCCATAAATGACACGTCACAGTGACACTGGTGGTAGACCAGGTCAAGAGGTGCCAAACCAACTTAACATGACCCCGTAAAAGTGGCACGGTTTTTGAGTTATTGTCGAATTAAAGTTTGTCATGAATTTTGACAATTTTTAACATTATTAGTGCCAGTGTGCACTCGGAAAGGTGTCAAGGTTAGTTTTTTTTATGTGTACGGTACCATGAATTGTTAATTAAAGTTATAGAAATGGTAAGTATTTTATCCAAAAACTAAGTAAAGTTAAAAAAAATACTAGTTTGATCTTGAATTAATTCACAGCGAAACATTAATTTCGATTTTAACCACCAGTAGTGAAAATAAAATTACGGTCGCCGGGTCATGTTAAGTTGGTTTGGTACCTCTTGACCTGGTCTACCTCCAGTGTCACTGTGACGTGTCATTTATGGGACACCCTGTATATTGTCTTCAGTTTCCGCGACAAGCACTCGTTGTAATTTAAAACAATCTAAACGGATTAAATCGCGTCCTTTTTAGGATTCCGTACCTCAAAAGGACAAAAAACCGAGCCCTTATAGGACCACTCGTGTGTCTGTCTGTCTATCACAGCCGATTTGCACCGAAAGTACAGAAGCCATTGCGTTGAAATTTGGTACATTATATTAAGATTAGTGACCCAAACACGGACGTGTCACGGAAATATGAATTTTAATCATGGGGGCCACTAACGGGGGGTCAACTAGAAAGTTAAAAAAGTTAGCAAACTATATCGTGCGACATACTAAATAAAAGGGCTCACTGTGAGAATCTCAAATATATATTTTTTTAATAATTTTTATGTTACTAGTTTTGATGTTATTTAAGAAAATAGGCAATAATTAACCATTCCCGTATCTCCGAAACTATTGAACCTAGAAATTTGAAAAAAAAAACAAAAAAAATATTACAGAAAAACCTAGAAGTCTGTGCAGTAAAGTATAATTGTGTTATATTGTTTTGAACGTACGGAACCCTCTCCACGCGAGTCTAACTCGCACTTATCCGGTTTTTCTTAAATGGAACGTTCAACGTATAAGGACAGGTTACCACTATATACAAGAAAGGCATTACCACGGAATAAGTAACAGTATTACGTACAGAAGTGTCTCTTTCTAACAAAACTGACGTTTGGGTCCGACCATCGGACGGAACGCACCGGATCCGACCGTCTCTCTCTATCGCATAACGCGCGCTCTTTCTGGTCGCTGGCTAATCCCCTCCAGAGGGGCAACATTTGGTACACTACCCATAGTAGCCGCGCGGCGAAATCGCGGAGTGAGCCATTTCTGGCATTACTTAAGCTTTTTAGGGTTCCGTAGCCAAAATGGCAAAAACGGAACCCTTATAGTTTCGTCATGTCCGTCCGTCTGTCTGTCTGTCTGTCTGTCTGTCTGTCTGTCTGTCTGTCCGTATGTCACAGGCATTTTACTCAGAAACTACATGATGGATATTGATGAAATTTGGAATATAGGTGTGTTTTATGAGCCGCTACTTAGTTTGGTATATAAATTATTAAAATAAATATTTTTAGGGGGGGGCACTCCATACATGTTAAAGACAGTAAAAAAAAATTTTTCAGCAAATATCAACGTGTGGTACATAGTTCGACAGCTCTTTAAATAACACTATAAGGTTCCTAAGTAATGTTTTTGATTAAGTGAATGTATTTGGAAATATTCGCTCCGAAAGTTGTGTAAATTGTGTCCCCCCCCTCCCCTCTATTTTCTAAACCGTGGGTCCGAAAAATATGAAAAAAATCACGAAGGTAAGGCTTAATTAATACTTTCAACGAAAATTATTTTCAACAAGATCGAATTAACCGTTTTTGAGTTATTGCCGATAAACTGCGCTTCTCAACAAAAGGACGTAATTGCTATGAAGATACGCTCTTTTGTTGTTGTACTTTTTTTACATCGTATTTTTTACCTTACAGTTACGGCTATGGAACCCTACACTGAGCATGGTCCGACATGCTCTTGGCCAGTTATTTTTACCTATACGTGGTTTAATCCTTACAAATTGTTTTATTACCAGTAATTTTAACTACACCGATAATGTCTCTGTTTACCCTGATGGTTCACTGGTAGAGAATCCCTTACGGCAGCGGTCGGCAACCTGCGGCCCGTGAACCGCTCACTTGCGGCCCGCGAGCCTCCTTGGTTATTTTCTATGTAAAGGTCGCTATATTCAGAATTGGATAAAATCATAAATTATTAACAAAGTGCGGCCCGCGTCATTTTCGTAGCTATTATGTGGCCCTTGGGTGCTAAAAGGTCGCCGACCGCTGCCTTACGGCATTAAGTCCGCCATTTGCACTATTTTGTATGCAATAAAGTTTTAATAAATATAATTAAATTTTTTGTAATTTTAATAATTATACAAGTAGGTATATGCTTTCTTTATTTTCAGGTGCTGGTACTTAAACTACTTCAATTATTAGCTGCGACTGTGATCATGACACCAACAAGCTTCCTTATATTTTATATGTATGTGGATTATTATATAGATAACGGGAATCTTGTGTAAGTAAAATTGTTATTGATATTTACATAAGTTTTAATTTATAATAAATTAAAATAGTTGTACTCAATGTACGATTAGGTAAAGCTAAACATTTAATAATAACTAAAATAAATACCGTTCTAAAAACCATAGAAAGTAAAAAATAATGAAGTAACTACGTAATTTTTAAGATAAGGTGTAATATTTTATTGTCAGGGGACCAGTGGCGGCGGCAGATTTTTCGTCCGGGGGGGGGGGGGGGGGGGGGGTTCGGTATCCCGACAGCAAATAAAATATAACAAGTTATCTTAAACATCTGAACCGAAACCTAATTTATAGAGTACTTTCCGTTGACCTAATAGTACCGTCTTATACTACAAGTATAGGGAAATATCTGAAAATTATACATTAAATTTGTAATTAAATCATAAGAAATATAGTATTTGTACGGAACCCCTCTCGGTGGGTGAGTCCGACTCGCACTTTTCCGGTTATTTTCTGGTTGAAATCTATTTCATTAATTTCTTAGATTGATAGTGAAAGCTTGGTAGTTTTAGTGTCAAAAAGCCATAAACAAGTACATTGTAGTAAATACAGGCCAGAAAGTAAGCAATAGATTAACGAGTGAGTTCGAGGGCCGAACCTTAGAGAGGCCCTCGAAGAATACGAGTTCAGTTTTGGCCGAGACTAACAATAGTCTTTTCACGTCCACTGCGACGAAACATGAAAAAACACCTCTCTAATTAATTAAAATGTGCCGGACACCCGGCGGCGCCGAGCAGAGGTTTTTGATAATAACTATGACTTTCTTCCATAGCGCTGTGTCGACCATAGCGTACGTCGCGATCTTCGGTCTCCTGATATGCTGTGATCAGGCGCGCTACCAGAATCCATACAAATGTGTGTTCCTGGTGGCATACCCGATCAGCTTTGCGTTCCTTGTAAGCGTTGTATCGACGATATGGCATAATTTGGGTCCGGTAAGCATTATTACTTATTTATTCTGCCCTTGCGTTGCGAGACAAAGCACGGTCGCCCGCTCCGGAGCTTCGGCTTCTTGGTCGCCAGTCGGCGACCAGCCTCAGCCTCTCCGCTTCGCACGGCTCATTAGCTTTGTCACGGCGGGCGAGGGCTGCTCTCCCTCCGCGCCTCCGGATTTACAAAAATACTCTAGGGCAGAGTTTCTTAATATTTTTTGGTCACGGACCCCCTACATTATTTCGAAAACCTTACGGACCCTTTCCAAATATAATCAGACAAAAAGAAAATCAAGGGCACATGAAAATTTGTGTTGAATGCATAGCCACGGACGGGCTCTCGTATCACGGACCATTAAGGGGTCCATGGATCACAGTTTAAGAAACCCTGCACTATATAATACTAGCATTTACCAGCGGCTTCGCCCGCGTTATTCACATTGTTATCCGAGGGGAATCCTATTCTCTCTTTACCTGCTACGTTGGCTCAGTAACCCAAAAAGGATCTTGGCCTCCGACACGAGAGATCGCCAGTCTT
This sequence comes from Eudemis profundana, assembly GCA_947034925.1. Classification (NCBI taxonomy): domain Eukaryota; kingdom Metazoa; phylum Arthropoda; class Insecta; order Lepidoptera; family Tortricidae; genus Eudemis; species Eudemis profundana. Next base: position 21,337,960 of record OX344803.1, read on the forward strand.
CCCTATTTTCATTTATCCTTTATTATAAGATTTATAAGTGAAAGCTTTATACTCTTATCGTTGTCTAAAGCTCGCGGTGGTGGCTCTTGACAAGGCCAGATAGATCTACTCTACCTCAACACAACTGTGTTAAACTCTTTGTCGCGCAACAATACTATTTATCTCTTTCCACTCAATACAGTGTGATATTGACAGACAGTAGCTCTGTTGCGTGACAAGCGAAGTCGCGCCCAGTTTCACCAGAGTTGAGGCCACGCACACAACAACATGTCATGTAATGACACCGGGATTGAAATTACTGTTCTTTATTCGTACCGATTGCAGGTTCAACAGTGAATTGCAAGATAGACCAAAAATGTTATTTAAACTATATAGCCTTGTGTTTATTTACTCACTCATTCATATCGCTCATTCACTTTTTTTTCATGTAGCTGTGTGTGTAATTATTCACCTCAACTCTCGTGGAACTACCTATATTCTAGAGGCACTGGCCCTGTCAAGAGTCACATCTTTGACTGTCATGTACGAAGTGATGGCTATTTTCTCCTTTTTCGGGTTCTGTAACTTCTGTACCTCAAAAGGAAAAAAATTGAACCCTTATAAGGTCACTTTGTTGTCCGTCTATCAAGACCCTTTAACTCGGGAACGCGTGGAGGTAACGAAATGAAATTTAAATCATATAATCAGGTCTATAGTCTCTTGAAGAAATTTCTAGATTAACGTAAAAACAGATATGGCCGTTTATCCCGGAAAAACGTATATTTCGACACTCAAGGAAGCCAAAATTTATAGGGTACTTTTTGTTGACCTAGTTAGCACTATGAAATTTGGCAAATAATACCGTCTTATACTACAAGCATAGAAAAAAAAATTGAAAACTAAACATTTGTAATTAATTCATAAGAAATATAGTCCTTATTTGAAGTATTTGTACGTAACCCTCGACTCGATGGACGAGTCTGATTCGCACTGGTCCGGTTTTTTTTAAATTTCTTGTAGCTTATCCTCGGTCTTCCCCTTCAACGCTTTCCTTCAGCGATCTTGTTGTAAAAGTGTAATTTATCCTTTATTCTCTTTATATTGCAGATCTTCATGGCCTGGGTCTATTACTGCGTGGCAGTCTTCGCTCTCCTTGTGTACAGCATCTTCGCATTGCACACTAAGATTGAGTTTGTCACATTACATGGCATCTTTTTGGGTGCTTCCGTACATGTGGCCATGTATGGTAAGTACTTTTAAAATTATTTTAGCAAGTTCTTCTTGGAGCAAGGGTCCCGATACCTTTCCTCCAATGTTCAAATTCACAGCGCTTATAGTTCTTTCTTTTTAGTAGCGGCTACATATTATGCTTCTTTAAAAAGCATAATAGAATACTATATGCTTAGCATAAAGGCAATATACAATTAAACATTCAATTGGGACTCGAGAGTATAAAGTATATTCCGTCTTTTTCAGCTTTAACCGTCCCCTTAACTACGATCAGTGGCTTCTACATTCTGTACGCTTCTCTCGTCTTCTTCCTCGAGTACGTCTACGTCTTATACGACCTTGAAGCTATGATGACAAAGAACTACAGAACCATCATCACCCCTGCTGACTTCTTCAACGCCACGATAAATCTGCACATCGATTACTGTTATGTAATTGTTAATTTAATTGCTCCCAAAGTGCGTAATGCTATTGGAAATTGTGTTTTTTGGAAGGTTTAGCCTTTACAGATAGCAGGCAGATAATGTCTAAAACAATGATTAAAACAAGATCCTTGTTTTAGATTCCACCAAACTCACATTTTCATAGGCATGAAGCACGATTTTTATTTTGAGAAAAAAAATTTAGAGTTAGGTTGTATGAAAAATGTACATACCTAGGAGAATTTATATACTTATACCTATTTATATTGACTGATATGTGCTTTTACACTTTTTATACAAAATGTAGGTAACACTGGTAATAAACATGTAAACGGACCAGAGTTTGTGTTTTTGTGAATGTAATTTTAATAAAACTTATTATACTCTTTCTGAATGCCTGTAAATAATAACCACAAAATTATTATTTTTTAAATAACCGGCTTCCAATGAAGCTCTTTGATAAGAAATGCACGCGTGACTATGAACGATACTCAAATCTTTCTATATGATGTGCCTATAAATATTTTAGGAGTTCCATCGATTTCTCCAAAATCCTATGACCAGATCTTGATTTGGTTGCCATGAGAATACCTCGGAGATATACCCGTTCAAATAAAAAAATAATTTTCTATATCGATTCAGCCGTTTTCGAGCAATAGCGTAAAAAAAAACTAAAAAACATACTGACGAATTGAGAACCGTCCTTCTTTTGAAGGTCGGTTAAAAATACTCATAGGTACCAATTTATTGAAAATCACTAAAATTTGTATTGATTTCTCGAATATGATGAAATGGGTCAGTTTCATTTTATTTTGTATTTTACCTAGCACAATGTTTTGTTAGTACTGTCATAGTGTTATTTTAAAGAATATGTATGAACAGCCCCTTTCTCATTGCTGCCCTTATAGCAATACAAATCTAGTAGCAAGTCGCCATACCTGCTATAGATAGTTAACTGCGTTTTAGACAGTAAAATCGGTGGCTATTGCCAGGGGCCAACTTACAATACAATGCAATACAATACTCCTTATTGCACACCAAAAAATTCAAGAGATCCTTAAATAAACACGATATTAAAAAGTAATAGTAGAAAACAGGCAGGTAGGTTTACGCACCTGAAGAAATTATTTTTCACGTGCTATATCTTCGTCATCCTAATTAGTTACTGCGTTTTAGTCAGTAGGCTCAGTCAGTCTAGCTATCTGGCGAAATTATTTGTCACCATACATATTGGTTCACCAATTTCGCCAGCCCTAGTTGCTGCGTTTTAGTCAGCAGGGTCGGTGAGGATCGGCAGGCGCCCGGGCCACGCACCTGGCGGGCGGGATGCAAGTGAGAGATTCCTCCCGCGCCGTGACGTAGCGCGGGCGAGGCGGCCGGGCGCCGCACTGAGGGCAGGCTGCTGGCTCAGGACAAAGTTGACTCGATTTTATTTTTCTCTATTATAGCGCTTTAGACGCTATTGTAGAGTTACGTAACTCTATTATGGATAAATACAGTGTTACAGCAGCAATGAAAAAATCCATTGAATTGAATTTGAAAAAAATTAATTCAGGTAATTTAGCCTATATGTGTTAGTTACAAATGTCTTAGAACTATGTTAGTAAATACATTCAAGTCAACCAAATCACCAAACCAAAATTAAAGAACCTAAGGCTTTATGTAACGCTTCTATACGCTCTTAAGCGCTATAAAAGCAACGTATAACTCTTTTGAAACTCTTTTACCTACAAAAAAATCGGTTGTCTGTAAAGTCGGTTTACTGACGATAGTCGAACGTGATAACGTTGACCTTGACCCTGACTTCGACTTCGACTTCGACTTGAGTACCAGCCGCCCTTTTCTCAGCAGCAGCAGTGATTTTTTGTCACGATTGGCCGCCCCTAATATCTGGCCGCCCTAGGCCCGGGCCTACTAGGCCTTAGGGCAAATCTGCCACTGGTCTCTTGTCATTCAATAGAGATTTTTGACAGCCGTATCTTAGGGAATAAGGGCTATTTTATTAACAATTTGTAAGAAACTATCGTCTTAACGACTTTAGTGCTGGAATAATATAAAGTACCTATTTGACAGGTAACGACCCTGCAAGGTAACGGCCCATGACGTCACACTTTTTCGTGCGTGCAGCCGGCTCCATCGAATTATAAGACGTTATCACGTCAAAAGTCTTTTTGTACGTCTCGCAGTGTTATAAAATACTCCTCTAACTCAATTTTACTTCTTATGGCTGAATAAAGGTGCGTTCAGTTCCTTTTTTATCGCCATAGGAAATATAATTTGCTACTATACGGCTCTTATAACGCCTAGCCGTTAAAAGTTTTCCAAAAATGCTACTAAATTGCATCGTTTTTTAGAAAATTTCAAAAATCGTACTCATATTTATTTGCTCCTACTAAGCTAACCGCCATACAGTTTTTCTTGAACTACTCACGTATCTACTTACGAGTTTGTACGGAACCCTCGGTGCGCGAGTCCGACTCGCACTTGACCGCTTATTTTTGTTGTATCACTCATCATTGGCTTCCTATATGACATATTTCCTTTTCTGTAACTGACAAGGGCAGAAATGAAAGGGACTTTACTCTGTATTTAATCTTATTGAGAGGACCTTTTAATGGCTATCCAAGTAGTTATTCAACCAGAGATCAGAAAATTATGCATATTGCAATCGTCGATGAATTGATGGATACCAAGCGCAAACAGAGCTAGAGCAACCGGTAAAAATATACGATGGATGACGATGATGTCCTCTTCATCGAGTCCGATGACTTTGGCCTGTACTGAGCGGGGCAATGCGGCTGGCATATTAGGCTTTTTGGACCAGGTGAGTATCAGGCCAGTATTTCATTCCCTTGTTTGTAGGCTTGTGCGCGCTCGTTCATTGAACGGATCGCTCCTAACTATTACAATCGTGCTATTTTAGTTCATTTAGTTCACTAGTACACTACTGTTTTTATCTATACGTTTCTTTCGTTTCGTTCTGTACTGCTCCACTCTGTCCGATCAGGATCAGACCGACCGATTTATTCCAGCGCTGTGCTGTTGCGTTCCCTTTTCTCTTTCATTCCGAGCTGTTACATGTCGGTTGGCGGTTGATCGGACTTGATCGGATAATGTACTAAAGAGCGGAAACGAAACGGAATAGTTTGTTCTAGTACAGTCAGTGGAATTCATCATTTTTAGTACTTAGTACATGTACTACACAAGCCTACTTGTATGTGTTATATTTTAATTATTTTTTTTATGAAACCATTGAACATATCTGTTCATCTATTTATTTTGACAAAACATGATATTTGCCACTTTGAGAATTTTGACGAGGCCTGCGTGGTGGATATAATATGGTTTGCACATATCGGTAAGGTATTTTGACGTAAATAAATACTAAAGTAGAATTTGAAGGAAATACTTTCAGGATAGGTTTCAGGTTTGCCCGTAGCAGGCCCACCGTGCCCAGGGCGGGCGGCACCGCGCAGGCGTGCTCTCCGCGCGGCGGGGCGGGGCGCGGCGCTGCAGCAGTGTGGCGGCGCCACGCGAGCCGCGCGGTCGAGTCGGTCGGTCGGTCGAACGGTCGCGACATGCGGCGCGAGCGCTGCTGACGCGATGCTTACGGTGAGTGCGTGACCAGTGACTGTGCCATAGGCCCACATATATCTAAGTGTAGTTACCGTGTAACACACCGTGGTTTGTCAAGTCCAGGGCTGTAGGCCCAAAAGGAGCCTTAGGGCGATGCCCGTCGACGTGTGCCTTAGGGTCAACGTGCACTAGTGCAGTCAAGGCTATAAACACCAGCTTACAGCGGTTCCTAACGGAGTCTAAGTAAAGGCTGTGTCACGTCTCTGTGGTTTGTCACGTCCAGGGTTGTCAACGTCTAAGGAGCTTTAGCGATGCCTCTCTACGTGTATGAGCTTTAGTGTCAACGTCCACTAGCACTAGTGCTGTGAAGGTTTATAAACACCAGCTTGTAGCTTCTTTAAAGGATCCTAAGTGAAGGCTGTGGCAGACTTCTGTGGTTGGACAAGCTAAGGTCCCTAAAGGTTGGAGTGTTAGAGCGATGCCTGGTTGGCTATGAACTTTGGTGTCAGTGTGCATCAGCATTGCGTGAATAGTGAAGGCTGTGTAGCACATTTATGGGGTTGATTAAGTCCAGGATTGTAAACATCCCAAATTCGCCTTAGAGCGATTTTTGGGTGTCCATGAGCCCTGGAGTCAGCGTGCACCAGCGTTGTGTGATTGTGAAGGCTGTGTTAACACTGTCTTGCAGCAATCGTTTAAAGGCCCTAAAAGGCCTAAAGGTTAGAGCTACGATTGATCTTTGAGCCCGGTGTCACGAGCCAAGCTTGAGTGTCCAAAAAGTACTTCGTGTGGAACCTCCCGCCTAAATTATTCAGTTCGCCGCATTTCATGATCCGGTTGGTCAATAAAATCAAGGTTGTGAGATCCTGAAAGACAATCATATCAGAGGACACCTTGCTGGCTAGCCTTGGTTCCTGTGCTATGAGCCAAGCTGGTTGGATGCATACAAGACTTCATATGAAACTTCATCTGATTGGTTATACGTCTAGGTCTATACATGTCCAAAGGCTTTCAAGCTTTAGGGCCACGCCTGTTATCTATGGTCAAACACGAGCCATGATTACTTGAGCGTCATTAGCTGGGTACTGGGCTGGGGGTGGGGTTAGCGGTACTGGTTGGGTGCAGATATATATAATTTTGTGGGAAATTTCCCTTATTGATAGGTAGGCACTACCTTATAGGCACCTACCCCATATGATGCTGTGTGGCCTTGTAGAAAGAAAATACTATGTGATATAAATAAAAAGGTAGATGTAGAGTATTTATAGTTTTTTACTAAGACGTATCAATTATCTATGATTGACGCATGTCCAAAACTTCTAAAAATGTGATATTTTTAAAGCATAATTACTTAATAATTCATAAACATTTTCTCACTAAATATATATTATGAGTGGTAATATAAAAAAGTTTTCGTGACACATTTATACCACTATGCGACACCACGCAAGTTACACAGTACGTCATATCGTGCGTCAGTATTGAATACACCACACCCGAAGATATGGGCCTTCACACCTACACCTACACACCCATAGGTTACTACTTTTTGGACTTACCGCCCGCCTAGGCATGATAAAAAACTTTCAGCGCCCCCCACGACAGAAAAAACAACCACATTGTTGTGAAGTTGAACTACTTGTTCGTCTTTATACTTTGACCGTGTTGTATAAATAATAAATATTAATAAATGAATAAATATTAGGGGACAATCTTAGACAAATCGAACTAGCCCCATAGTAAGCTCAATAAGGCTTGTGTTATGGATACTAGACGACGATATATTTAATAGATACAAATACTTAAATACATAGAAAACATCCATGACTCAGGAAAAAATATTCGTGCTCATCACACAAATAAATGCCCTTACCGGGATTCGAACCCAGGACCTCTTGCTTCGTAGGCAGGGTCACTACCAACTAAGCTAAAGCGGTCGTCAAGTAATCGTCGTTGTATAAATGGACAGGTGCAGTGAATAGGGTCATTCCACGTAAAAGTAACACGAGTCACGATTTCATTGCGTGTTTTTTTCATTAAAGGTACAAATTTTAGTGTTAATATATCTAGAGATGATGAGTAAAACTTCTTTAGAGATATATTAACACTTTAATTCGCATCATGATGATTTAAATTTTAAAACTTAATGAAAATTGTATCTCACGTTAGATCTTACCGTGGAATGACCCAATAGTACCTAGTCAAACTTTTTCGTACATCACTCCTGCGTGGTATGTTTTTATGTAATACTTGTTTGGATACAGACCACGATTTTTGAACTGGACTCAAGTTACAATTGTCCACTCAACACCACTCTGTGTTTTCACCTGGAAAAATTCCAACTGGTAATTTTTTGTACGAGAGAACCGGGATTTCCCGGTACTTCCACACTAAAATTTCCCGGTTCTGCACGCCCTACTACTATAGAGGCAACCGACGGAGGCAGCCTCCGCAGGCAGCCGTTCGTGTTGGCGGTAACTTGTGTAAGTAGTTACGTCTGCACATAACAAAAAGCACACATGTGAGTGTCACCAACGAAGTTGCCAAGCTATAGTACCAAATTTTGCCTCTCCAAAACGGCTTAGCTTTAGCTTAGATAGAGACGGTCGGATTCAGTGCGTTCCGCCCGGTGGTCGGACCCGAACGTCAGTTATATAAGAAAAATTTACTTTTGTACGTAGTACTATTATTTATTCTGTGATATTACTAATAAGGATAATACATCTCTCTCCAGTGTATCTGAATGTGCAAAGCCAAGTATTCACAAAAATCGCTCTCCACTACCCCTTCTAACAGGGATGGCCAACCTTTTCTGATTAATACTCAGTTGTATTGAATTGAGTTTTTGCGTGCCCATGTTATTTTGCCCCGTGCCATTATTGGGGTGTCTCAATAATGGCACGGGGCAGGCGAGGGGTGCCAATGGTTCACCATCCGTTTATCCGCCGAATTAGGAGCAGTACGTTATTGCGAGTCTTTGGACGTGTGAATAACTCCTATTACTACAATCTCACGGTAGAGGAAGACAGTGACACTGATCGTTCGTGGGTAGACGGTAGGGTTGCCAGATGGTCGGGAAATGGCGGGATTCTCCCGATGTTTTGTATGTTCTCCCGACTCCCGAAAAAGAAGAAAATCTCCCGGCAAACGACTTCATTTTAAAAGTTAGTCCAATCCACTCAAGGTGGTCCGACCAGCGAAAATTTCTGCCATTTCAGGCTAAAAAAAAACCTCGCGCGTCGTGCGCGCGGGGCATCTCCCGACCAAAGTCTCAAAATCCCGACATATTGTGTCCTATTCCCGATAATACGGTAATTCCATCTGGCAACCCTAGTAGACGGGTGTTACGCAATCTCTCAAAGACGATGGGCCTTACTTTACTCGGGCGTTTTATTCGACATGATGCTGCTGAAGCCAATCACTGGTTATTTAAAATGACACACTTCGGTCGGTTTTGCAACGGGTTGACAATCCATGTTGTGTTGTATGCCTGTAGGAATGGGGCAGGGAATCATTCAGGGGTTTTCTATTTCTTTATATTTACAGTTACTTACAGCAATTATTTACAACACATCATTCACATCTTTATTCTTCCGTCGTCTGTCATACACTGCCATCCGTCGACCCATTCTTAATTTCAATTATTCAAACTAGGGATGTAACGATACCGATACCGATACCGATATATCGGTATCGCCGATTATATACAACCGATATTTGAAGAACGCGAAAAGAATTTGTTGTATGAAATAAAATCTGCAAAATTTAATTTCAATTACTGACTAAATTTATATATATAATTACTATGTTCATTTGGTTCATAATAAAAAAAAAAAAATTGTGTTGAAAATTTATTTATTTTTACTTTACACTTTCAAGGTTGACTCTCTGTTAAATATAGCCAAGTTTTAGGTATAATAAGGACATTCAAATAATAAATCTGAAGTTCATACTTCATTAGTTAGCTAAGCTGTCGGTATCGGTATCGCCGATAATTTACTACAAATATCGGTATCGGTATCGTATCGGCAAAATTATGTATCGTTACATCCCTAATTCAAACTGCTTTCGTCGTCTACCAGCCAGCATCCAAATATCTGTTTTAATTATAAAGCTTCATACAGTTTCTCTCTTCAAAACCACATGAGATAATAAATTAATAATCTGATGGTTTTTTCATATTTAATTTCGTTTCGTTTCTATAACATTATTAATTTGAAAAAAAATGCTTGTGACAGGAAAAATTGCGCTAGCCAAATGCTTAATAGTACATTATGTGTTAAGGGAAGTAAGAAGGGGATTACTAACGAGAGCTCCACCTCCACCTTCGGTGTAGGGCCTTTAATGACTCGAGTTTTTAATCGGCTTACTTCCCGTGATAAACAGTGTTTTTCATCACATTTGCGAGGAAAAAAAATAAGATATAAAAATCAAATTTATCAAATAAACGCAGCTGCTACAAGACAATTTTTTTATTTATTTATTAGGAGCATTGGCAACAAGGCCATGAGCTCAAACCAGAAAACAAGTAACATAAGAGAGTACATATTACACATTGTGCTATACTACAAATATAAAATTTAACTATTTACAGGTAACAAAAAGAAAATTACATATTGACCTAGAAATATCAAACCATACGAAAATAATAAACTGTGCTACAGTTGTCGAAGTAAGTTATTTACAATGCTACAAGACAACTTCAACTGTCAACTTTTAAATGTATTCTTCCACAGATAATGCTAAGAACAGCGTTTAGTTTTCAAACTTGACTGGCCATACTGCCAATTTGTACCGATTTACAAAATGAAATTTACTAAAATAATTGCAAAACTCTCTTATGTTATAGTAAAATATATCGTATAAGTTTAATATTCAGTAACATTGGTTTTGTAGCCAAGTTTTGAAAATAGGAAATAAGCCTTGGCTGATTTAAGACTTCCTTAATCTGAAATGACGTACGAGTGGGTTTTGTATTATAAAACTAAACTCATAAATCCCTTGGGAGTTATAGATTTTTATAACCCCCGGGAGGTAAATCGGCTCTAGCTGCTCTATACGCCTGCGTGTTATAACCCTTTACGAGCAAGTGTGATGAAAATAACTAAAAGTGCCTTTTTGAGATCGCAAAAATCTGTAACAGTTTTGTGAGGGTAGTTTTTAATAACTAAAATTGGTTCAAAACCGTATACTCGTTTTGAAGCGTGAAAAAATTAACGTTAAAGGCTTGTCACCCACCGATCTTACCACAAAATTTCTTAGCTGAAAATATATTTAAGAAGCAAGTGGCGCACGTGTTTTATCTTAAAAACCGTGCTTCAGTTTTCATACCAACGTGTTTTATAGCACTATATCTTTTGGTAATTTTTACCCGACTACTTGCTGAAAAGGATTTTAGCTATATGTTTGCATGATAACCAGTCTCTTACTTTTATCCAAATATACCTAGAGTCGGACTACGCTAAGTCTGCAGAGGTCGAATAACCACATTTTTATAAAAAAAAAAACCAACCGGGGTCACTTTGAAACTGCATTAAATCCGCCATTTTGTTTATTTTAACAAACTTCATGCCCAGTGACACTCGCACCATCAAGACGAATCTAATGATGTATCATTTATCAAAATCGGATGTGTCGTTGAGTAGTTACGAGCGGACACAGGAACGGACATACATACATACAGGCCAAACACATAACCCTCCTTTGGGCTTCGCCGCAGTCGGGTAAAAAAGGTTTTATTTCAAGAAAAAGACATGGCAACATCATAAGCAAGATGATTAATTAGTCTTGATACTTGGCAAATAACTTTCCTTTTAATAAGTATATAATGTGTATACCTATCTACGGAAATAAATATTTAGGGCAGTCTTACACAATCGATATAATTCCAACTAAACTAAGCAATGCTTGTATACATGTACATATATAAATATAATACTGGAATACATAAAAATTATCCAAGACCCTGGAACAAATCGCTTATTTTGGTTGCAAGTTGATCGATTTGTGCAAGATTGACCGGCATATTTATTTCAGTGGGTATGTAGACACATATTATAATAACCGGAAAAATGATTGCCAAGTATCAAGATGAACTAATCCTCTTGTCGTGGTTTCCCCATGTTGCCATATTTATATTTTTTAATAAAACCTTTTTTCAACCTCTGCAAACTTAGCGCAGTGTAATGCAAAAAAAAAATACAACTCTCTCGTACATTTTGGTCTACCTATTCATGACCTTTTCTATGAAATAGTATTTTTTTCTTTTGCATTAACAAAGTTGACCCCATACTAAAAGTTGTTCAAAATCATGGATAGATTTAAGTTTAATTATCTTGTATCACGTATAAGATTTCACCTTGTATATCTGCTGTTATATTGACGGTGGAAAGGAGAAACCCCTTATGCGACATTTTAGGTAGAATTGAGTTAGTCGCTTGAGCCGGGTTACGTGGCGATCTGACGTGTATGTCGCTTAAGGTATACACAGTTTCTGCTTTCTATGGGCCGATACAGACGGACTGCAACCCAACTGCAACTCCCTAGGATTTGTATGGGAACTGCATCACAACTGCGCAGTCGGCGTGCAGTTGCGATGCAGTTCCCATACAAATCGTAGGGAGTTGCAGTTGGGTTGCAGTCCGTCTGTATCGGCCCTATCAGGTGAGTGACATGCTTGTTTAGGTACTAGGGAAATAAAATTACTTATTCATACAAATTTTTAAATTAGATACTTATTGATTATTATGATATTGATTATGATGATATTTGAACAGAGGTAAAATATATGTTTGAGCTAACCTAAAAAAAAGATAATTGCATCTCCCCCATAGATGCAATTATCTTGTGGGGGAGACCGGGTATGGTTGTCTCGCGGGTTGGTTGTCACAGCGGCCATAAAATAATACTAAACGAAGGAATAAGTGCATCGATTGGTGAAGTACGGGAAGTGTACAGCTCTTGCGATCTTTCAGCACCGATCGATGTACTTAATGTTTCGTTTAGTATTATTTTATGGCCGCTGTGACAACCAACCCGCGAGACAACCATACCCGGTCTCCCTGCGTCTTTTAAAAATTCCATTTAATCTGAACTCTTTAAAATTATTCCTACTGTACCTGCCTGTAAAGTATAGCGTATATTACAGGCAGGTACGGTAGAAATCATTTTAAATAAATTGAATTGAATTTGATACAATGTCAAAACCCGCGTATCGTATGGTGATTGTATTGATTGTTGCGTTGCGCTCATCCGGACGTCGGTAGCAATACTAAAAGTATTATGTAATGCTAAAATCACGCAAAATTGGCTAAAAAAATATCAAAATATCAGAAGGCGAATTACGAATTACTCGCCGATTTTAAAAAGTTCTCAGAGTCTCGCAGATGTTTTTTAAGATATGCATCGCACGGGAGTATTTAATATCGGACATAATGGGCTAGACGACAAAAAAAAAACTGTTTAGTCCGTCAGTTAGATTATTAAAAAATATTGTACACGTATTTTTTCTTTTGTTTGACAAACAAAAAATGATGAGGATACAGTGCTTAGAAGTTTCGAGTGACGTCACTCCTAGGTACAATTTTCACCTAGGAGTGACGTCACAAGCCCCCACTCCTGAATTTTGATGATCTATAGCTTGGTCGATTTTTAATATTTTGATAAACCAAAAAATACGTGTCCCATATTTTTCCATTATCTAACTGACGGACTAAATAGAATTATATAGTTTTAACCCAGTCGTCATCCCCATTTTACACGCATTAGACAGGACCACGATTTCTCGGTGTTTCATTTGGAGATAAAACTATACATACCAGCGCAGTAAACTCCCGCATGGTTGCAAGATTATTGCGTTTTTTTTATGAATGTCAATACTTTTGTCATCTAATAAGTTTCTAGCAAAAAAATGTTTTTGAGACAACTGCACGTCAAAACTAAGGAGAGCCCATGCACGGTTAATTTATCTTAGGTAATTAAGATGATCCTATGACTACCATCCGGCTCCATCATCATTAGCTTCATGTCATAATAACATTGCATTTTCTGATTTACATGCCCTTGCAAAATTTCTGCTTAATCGAAAACCGGGAAGTGGGTTAAATTTAACTTGCAATATTTGATTACAGACACACAGCCACCGGGACAGGTGAAACTAAATAAAAGCTGAATTCTCAACTCAATACCTTTACGCGTTCCCGAGATAAAGGCTCTTGACAGACGGACGGACAGACTGACAGACAGACGGACAGACGGACAACAAAGTGATCTTATAAGGGTTCCGTTTTTTTCTTTTGAGGTACGGAATCCTAAAAAGGGTTTTATTCTGGATTTCTTATAGGTGAAGTTTTCACGTAGTAATAGAAATGTCTCAATCAGTGCTGCACAAATTCAAAAGCTAGCACTAGAAAATGGCTACACCTCCAAGCAAGCCTTTCAAACCGAGGAAAATAATCTTGGGGATTAGTACACTCGCTGGTACTCAAGTGTTCGTTTGCGAATATTTCGAGCACTCAACGACGAGCACCTACTGCACCTACCTAATGCTTATTGAATTGTTGAAATTAGTTTAGTTTATTTATTTCTCGCATTATACTCCGTTTTTTTTAATGTAAAAATTTGGTAAAAAACTTGACATCTGTTAACTTGAAGTTATTTATCAGGCACATTGCGTGGCAACATTGTGGAATTAATTTCATTTGATAGTGAATATTTGATTTTTATTAAAATAAACATCTTAAAGATATCCACTGCTGAAAGATTTGTGACGAACAATGAACCGTTGTGGCTATTTTTAGGGTTCCGTACTTCCGTACCAAAATGGTAAAAAAGGAACCCTTATGGTGCGACTCTGTCTGTCTGTCTGTCTGTCTGTCCGTCTGTCACAGCCAGATATCTCAGGAACTACTGATGCTATCGATTTGAAATTTGGAATACTGTTAAAAGTAGCTAACCCGAGCTTATTGGACATAAAAAATATCTTGTACCTTTTTTACTTTTTTTTTAAAAGGCTCCGTAATGGGACTTTTAAAATTGAAAGTAGGGCTATTATATTGAGCGGGGTATCAAATGAAAGGGCTTAATTTGTAGATTAAAACACCATTTTTATTTTTTTTCTTAATTAAGTAGTTTTTGATTTATACATTTTTATGTACCATTCCCCCCCTATTATCTCCGAAGTTACTGATCAGAAAAATGTGTCATAATTACTAATTATCAATATCAACCTGAACATTACAGGAAAAATAGAACGGTCTTCCTAACTTTAATACTTTTTTAGAAATTTACATAAACTTAATCCATCCATTAATCCATCTAGCGGAGAGTAGCAAAACTAAGCGATGGCCTGTTTCACGCTAGGGGATTTAACGATGTTATAATTGAACAACAATTAGTTCGTAAACAGCTAATAATAAATAAATTCTAACATTTAAATACAATGTCACGTTTGCAAAGTTGAAAAATTGTAAATAATTATTTTACCAAGCTTATACATAGATGGCGTTGTAAATTCGGGGAACAGCTTTTCGTATGGAGAATGACAGTCCTCTTGATTTAATCGTCCTTGCTATTAAATAGAATCATTACACGTCAGGTTCTAAATATTACAGGAAAAATATAACTGTTTTAACTTGCAATGTTTTTTAGAAATTTGCAAAAATCATAACATATATTTATTTGCTTCTTCTAAACAAATCGACATACAGTTTTTCTTGAACTATTCGCGTATCTACTTATGAGTTTGTACGGAACCCTCGGTGCGCGAGTCCGACTCGCACTTGACCGGTTTTTTTCCTCTATAGACTTTCACTTTCAACTTTCAAGGTCACCAAAAACGGCTGGTAATGCTTGAAATAAATCTGTGGTAATGCTTAATCTTTTTGAAAAGAGAGACTGGTGAGTTTCTTTCGGTGCTTCTACTCAGCAGAAGGTTATTTTCTGAAGCGCCAATAGATTCAGACCTGTGAAAGAGCCCTTGAGGCCTACTTGCAGAAATAAATGATTTGAGTTGTCCTATTTAAAATGTGAAGTCTGGCGTTGATGTGGGACTACCGCGGTGACTTACCTCGTGGGCAGTGACATATTGTAGCCTATTAAGTACCTAGTGTGTATGTGTGTATGCAGAGGGCGGGCATGGGTGCGCGCGCGCTGGTGCTGGCCGTGGCGGCGCTCGGCGTAGCCGCGTGGGGCGCCGGCGGCAGCGGCGGCTGCGGCGTCGCCGAGTTCGCCTGTCGCAGCGGACAGGTTTGTGCTGATTAACAAAGACCCAGCAATGAACAAAGCGACGATAGATGGCGCTCACATCAATATCCAATGCGCCCCTAGTGGGCTTCATCACACTTGCGGAGTTTTCTAGAGTTGAACAGTAAGGCATGGTAACCATTCCCCAGTGCATTATTTTTTTTCCACATATTCACTGTTTTGTGACACTGCTCTCTAGTCAGACTAACTCGGTCGGTCTATAGGTATCTTCCGACCAACTTAGTTCGGACTGCAGTCCCAATGCGCAACGGAGAGAGACCTCTTCATTTGCCCTTTCTCATTGACATTGAAAGTCAGATCAGATCCACTAAACTACAGATTGTAAATGTAAAGATAAACTGTTAGTTACTATCGATTTCGGTAGTTGTCGTGTGTTTATACTGTCATTATTGAACTGTAAAGGTATATGTTTTTGATAGTGCGTGCGCCTGGACCGCTTCTGCGACGGCTCGGCGCAGTGCATGGACGGGAGCGACGAGCCGCCGCACTGCTCGCCCTGCAACCGCACGTACTACGGCCGCGCCGGCGTCGCCTACGCGCTGGCCGTCGGCGCGGGCGCCGGCGTCGGCGACGCGCCGCCGCCGCCCCCACCACGTGTCCCATTCCTCTGCCACCTGACGTTCACCGCCGGCGGCGGCGCGCATGGCGACTTAGTGCAGCTGGCATTTGAGGAGTTCCGCGTAGGGCGATACACCCCAGGGAACGTGGATGGCTGCCCTGATGGCTACATGCAATTAGCTGAGCTCGGACGTCCGTTCACTGGTGGTTCTTGGTGCGGCTCGGCGGAGGGGGCAGCATTGTACTACAGTGAGACTGCTACAGTGACTGTCTCTGTCAAGTTGTTCAGAGCGCGCCTAGGAGAGCCTTTTGGCTTGAAATTGCGCTATAAGTTCCTGCAGCAGCGGGACGCTGTCGTACGGTAAGCGCTGTTTACTTTTCTGGGTCGTATTCTTCGTCAAGTTAATTTAGGCTTCTCTAAGACCTTGTGTATGTTTGTGACCTGTAGACTGTTTGCAGGTTCGGCGCCCTAGAAGCACCTTTGGAACGCGGCGCAGTATCACCAGGGACATACTGCACGCGGACTTACGAGGAATGCCACCGCAAACCGTGCCGCCTCCAGAGCCCAAACTATCCCGGAATGTACCCTCGCAACGTGACCTGCTATTGGAGCCTACGACAGAAGGATATCCCCACTTGCAAACATGCGATGATTTCAGTTCGTCAGGATCACTCCCATAAAATGCAGATTAAACGCTCCATATCTATGGCTAGGTGAGTCCCACTATCGACATTTCTGTATATGTTGACATAAGTAGTATGCTTCACTTGAACGTTTTTTAGTAATTGTTATCATATCAACCTAGGATTATACCGGATTATTACCTAACAATAGCCAATCAATGATCAGCACACAAGGATTGTCTTTGCAATCAGATGCACAAGAGCGTGCTTTTAATACACGCGTCTCCTATGAAATATCAGCCCCTATGAAAGCACGCATTATTAACAATTAATTGTTTCAGCCTAAACAAGACGGGTCGTGCGGTGCGTGCGTGGCGAGAATGTACTGGTGAGCGTGATAGGCTCATATTCTACGACGGCGCGTCCACCGATGATCCAGTACTAGTGGAGTACTGTGGAGGTGACTGGCTGCCGAGAGTCACAGCGCGGGGGCCAGAGATGCTCGTGGCGTTTCATTCGTCACCGTACTCTGCCCCTCTACGCCCACCTGCACCTCTCGCTCCGCTGCGAGGCTTCGAGCTTGATGTTGACGTTATCTTCGCAGACTCTGACTCATTAGACTATGCCAGGTGAGTCAAGACCGTAATAATGAGTAACCAAGGCATAACAATTGTTTTGTCTCAAACAGCGTTACAAAGGTTGCGAGTCTACCATAGTATAATGTTTCAGAGAGGCGCGAAGATGTGAATTCCACGTGAAAGCGTCTTCTACTGAAGAGGAGGGTAATGGCACCGCAACGGCCGCAGGGCGCGGGCGGCGGGGCCGGCTGCATGCCCCCACACATACACTGCCACCGAATACCACATGTACTTGGACATTCCATGGTCGACCCAGTAAGTCTTATATTGAGTCGAGAGAACACACTATTGGTATAACCTGGAGTTTTTGACATTTGTCTTTCGTCGACAGGTGACCTGGTATGGATATACTTCTCCAGTTTCACCCAGTACTCTCTGGTTGAGGGTCGGCGCGCTGAAAGCAGTGAGCGAGAGGAGGAGGGTGGTGTTGTCCCTCCTCGCCCACTGACTAGCACGGCAGCGCGACCGATCGGCGCACCTTGTGGAGTGGAATTACGCGTTTGGGATGGAGGTGGAGGCGGCGCGAGTGGAGAAGGCGCGGTTCTTGGACGTTATTGTGATGAAGCGCCAAGACTATGTGCTCGCGCTGCATTAGCCAATGCTACTCGGGCACCTCGTCCCTGTGCGCCGCCGGACGGCTACGTGTCAACAGCGCCTTTATTAGCCTTAGCTGCTACAAGTCGCGCCGGCACAGCGACGCATCCTTTACGATTCGCGTTGCACTACGAGTTCATCGACGCGCGGCTAGCAGGTGTCGTGCTGCCAAGCGGGGTACCGAGGGTAGCGAGGCCAGTGCCAACTGCATGCGCGCGATTGTTAACGCGGCCTGGAGAGGTATCGTCTCCAGGCAACGCGTTGTGGTTTGGGCGTGGCGGCGCACGACGCCTACGCTGCGTGTACCGCCTACAAGTGGATGGGGCACACGTGGCGTTAGACCTCGCGGCGGCAGCGTTCGGTAAACGCCCGCGTTGTGCTACCCGTGCTGATCTGGCCAGCGGACGCATGCGTTGCGTGCCAGAGCCTGTGGAACCAGAGGAGACGCCTTCGGAGGAACGAGAGGCTGACGATGACTTCGACGGTGATGATGACTCGCCACTGCGGGTGCCGCATCTCATGATCTATGAGTCTCCATGGCCTGGATACCGGGTAAGTCTGATCTTGACTTAAAAATGAACTGTCCACGTCTAATTCTAACTTTTAAATCATGAGTACAGTCGAGTGGAAATTATCAGATACACATTCGGTCATGGGAAGGCACGGTTCGATAAAAAAATCCAAGATTATGTATGGGATTGCTCTCCATTTCCTCCTTGCAAACGTCGTCTTTTTCGTACAACACAAATCCAAAAAAGAACATTTAACTGAAGTTAACTTTTGAATCACTATGATATCAGATTCTTAATCTTCTTAAATTATCATAGGATAGAGAACGTATACTTGTAAGATGAGAGTTATAAACACAAATCCAAAAAAGAACATTTTACTTAAGCATGCCACTATGGACCACTATGATATCAGGTTCTTATCGTTATTTATCAAAGGATTGAGAAAAAATAGAAATCAGAGCATAATAAGGGAGAGTTGTGGTATGAAAGAAGACGAAGTAACTCGAATTGAGAACGGCATGCTAAGATGGTTTGGGCATTCTAGAGAGGATGTATGAAAGAAAATTAACTAAAAAATATCTACAAGGCGAATGTAAATGGGAATGTTGGAAGAGGTAGGCCTAGACGAACGTTTCGTGGTCAGATCGAAGACATTCTGAAAAAAGGCCAAGTTAAAAGCACTCTAAACCGACGAGCGTGCATGAAAAAATTAACGAGTGTTAATGAGGCAAAAGATGTATGCCTGGACCGTACCAAGTGGAATGTCGTAGTCTCTGCCTGCCCCGATGGGAAAAATGCGTGACTATATGTATTTAGAACAGATACTTGTAAGATGAGGATTAGAAACTAGTAACTAATTGATTGCTCAGGTGCCACTGG
Source organism: Eudemis profundana (assembly GCA_947034925.1). Classification (NCBI taxonomy): domain Eukaryota; kingdom Metazoa; phylum Arthropoda; class Insecta; order Lepidoptera; family Tortricidae; genus Eudemis; species Eudemis profundana. The sequence continues at coordinate 21,357,235 of OX344803.1, forward strand.
GATGTGTGTGCGACAACACATCAACGCCGCTGCGCCTAGCCGGCGCGGGCGCGCTCGAGCTGGTGTTGTCTGCGCGAGCGCTGGCCGCGGACGAGGATGCGCGGCATTTGCACTTCCGCGGCGCCTGGACGGCCCCCGCAGCGGCGGCGTATAACTGCGCAGCGCGCCGTCGCCTTCCGGCGCCGGGTGGGCACCTTCACCTATGTTATCCTTATGAGTAAGTAAATCTATTTTCATTAAACCTTTTTTCATGGCCTTGTACCTACGATATACATCCACTTTTACTTTTACTATCTATTGTGTAAATATCATTTCTATATTGACGGCGAGACTTTTCGAATTTGCGTGGTTATTTAGGGCATTGCAATATTAATACTTTGTAGTGTGTAGCGTAATACTCACACACTTGCATCTCTCCTTGCCTATATATATAATACTCGTAATGTAATTGAGCCATTATTAAAGCATATCTACTCTAAACAACATCTTTTACTCCCAACATCACATGGCGATCCTGCCAGTGCTCCTTATACGGGGGCACTGGCGGGCATTGAAATGTGCCCGGCCAGTGCAGTACGATACGAACCAAGGACGTTATTTTATTTTATAATTTTGAAAGACCATCTCGTGAAAAAACCTACTGTGTACGTGTAAAAAAGAAACTATTGTGTCTGTAAGTGACAATTTAACAGTGAATGAGTGGAAAACTATTATTTAAAATAAAAAAAAAAGACTTAAACGAAAAGGGTTTTAAAATGGACTTATAATAAAATTAGTGATTAACATCGCGTATAAAAAAAAGTAAAAATTAACAAAAAAAAATTGGACGCTAAAAAGTGCGGCAAAAAAAAAATCGAAAAATATAAGTGAAAATAAAACTAAACTGACGGAAGCAAAAAAAATGCGAAGACTTTGTTTGCATCCAGGAGCAAGGGTGTGCTTATTTTAGTTTGGATTTAGAGTACTTATATTATATTGACGCATTATGTGGAGTGTTAAGTGTTCGTGAAACGCGGAGACAAAATTTAGTATCGCGTAAAAAGACGATTTTAATGTGTAGTTTTAATATGAACTTATTTTTTAATAATGTGTGTTTAGTTTCAATCAAGGGCCCACTAATATTATAATATTTTTAATTAGGTAGTTTTTGAGCTAATGGAATAGAACTACAAATATTATGTTTAAGTGCTAAATTGTTGTCCTTTTTGGTAGTCTGGTACTTAAAACAAAAGTTTAGGTGCACGCGTTACCTCAATATGGGAAGGTATGCGGCGTCTGTAATTACGTGTCGGGTTTCGCGACAAACGGTGAGCTAATGTGCATTGATTTAAGCATCTGTAATTATTTAGCGTTATGAAATATGAGTAAGTGGATAGATGATAAGTATTGAAATATTTGGTTAGAATTGTATTTGTATCGGAGATGACTTTTCAAGGAACTGGATTTTATTTTATTACTAACAGGACATGGAATTTAATTTGGACTCGGTAATAAAGATATAAAACGGAAAGGTGTTGAATGACGATAGGGAGTTTTAAAGGATGTGTGTTTAAATTTTGAAAATGTTTGCCGAAAGTAGGAAGCTGATGATATTTGGATGGTATGAATAGCATGTAGCGTATGGGAAAGTTGCAGTAGATAAGTTTTTCAAAGAGCAGTTAGCCTGATCAACTAAGTGTTGTTGAAATTCTTATATATTAAAGTTTTCATTAAGAATGAGTTATTAGAAAGTGTTTTAGAATGTGTTCAAATGGAACAGGAAATGTGTGTTTATGGATAAAAATGATATAAAGTAAGTTTATAGTAGAGCAAGGTACACCAGGGTACAAGACAGGCAGGAATATCCTTGAGATTTGATCACGATTCGGTCGAGTACCAATTGTGAAAATCCTTGGACACATGGTAAGTATTGATGAAAGGACGTGTTAAAAGAACTGCCTGAATGTATATTGAATAAAAGGTATATTGTGTTGTGCGCGCACGTAATAAATAAAATTCTTGTACCCTGAACTGAAAAATGAAATATAAATGTATAAGTACAAGGTCGGCCGACCACAAATAAAAAAGTGTTGTGTACTTTAGCCTGAGTGATGCCTGAGATGCACACTTAATAATTTTGAGATATGGGATATAATAATGATGAAATAAATGATAAATAATGATTTAAATAAATGTGATGACGACGTCGTAAGTTAGTTAATGAAACTTGCAATTAGGTAATGGACTTTGACACAGAATAACCTGATATACTTACATGAAAAAAAGACATGGGTACCCAGAAGATAAAAGCTCGATTATGACAAAGATGTAGTTAAGTTAGTATTATTTCTGCTGTTTGTTAGTAAGTAATGCTAGTTATATGTGTGTGTTAAATACTTTTTCTCATGTTATTTTTTTTTTTCAAATAGACAATGTGTACGTGTAGAGTATAATATATCTAGTGTAGAGAATGTAATATAATGCTACTGTTTGTATTTAGATGTGCAAGGTTTTAATGGGTTTTCAATGTAATTAAGTAATTTCATAGCAATTTTTTTTTTCTCTTAAATTTCATAAGCACAGAAATTAAATTAAATTTATATTTATGCTAAAACTTTTTATATTGCAGGTAAGAAATATTTACATTGTTATATTTTTATTTTATACTATTGGCAATAATAAAATGTCAATAATTATATTTGACTCTTCTCTTCAATATAGGTCTCCTTTTTATGTTGTGATAATGTTTACATACTTTTGTATTGTAGGTTATAGTAATATTTTTAGAGCAATGTTCAACATAATAAATTCCACTGATAAATACATATTGTAGGTAAGTTAATAATAAAATGTTATTCTTTATTTCTTAACTTTCTAGATAACTCTTGGTTTTTAATATTGTTTTAATTATATAAATTTAATATTTTTTTAGACAGTCAACATTTCATTTTGTCTAGTATTTTTTTATTTACAAATATTTTCTTTTACATTATACAATTAGATTCACGTAGATTGGCACTAAAATTTAATAAAATAAAATTGATTACATATTGCATGTTTACTCGTTTGTGCTGTAGGTAACAGTTAAACTTTTTACAATGTTTTCAATATTGTATTAATTTTAATTACAAAATTTTCGTTTGTTTTTTTTATAAAACTTATAAATGTTTGTGATTATATAGAATATTTACTTTTCTACATAGCTCGTTTTTAATATTGTATTTTATAGTTCATTTAAATTAAAAAAAAAATTTATTTGGCTTATACATTTTTTGTATAAAAAAAAATCTAAAATGTTGTAATTAGTTTAAGATTTTTTTTTCTCAATAAAAGGGGAGGTGTAGTGTGTAGCGTAATACTCACACACTTGCATCTCTCCTTGCCTATATATATAATACTCGTAATGTAATTGAGCCATTATTAAAGCATATCTACTCTAAACAACATCTTTTACTCCCAACATCACAACTTGTTTTCCTTTTAGATTTAGAGATTCACAAAATATATTACCTTACAGCACCCTACTCTGTGGCGAATATCAACAATTTCATTGGCTTTATTACAACTTTGCTCATTAAAGTATACAAATCAATCGACAGTACGCCACCATTACGTTCTATCTTGCTTCACCTCGTGTCAAAAATGCCCGTTTGTTGTTCCACTCCTATTTCCTTACCCTACCAAGTACCATATTTTCAAATCACCATTAGTGTACTGGGTGGCGAGCGTCCAGCGTCGCATACGGCGGGGCAGGCAGCATCAAAGGGTTTTGAGCGTGCACTCAGCACACTCGCATACATTTGTTAATGTTTAACATGAACGCCGCACGCCCCGCCCCGCTGTTCGCCCCTCTTGAGCGTCCACTCAGGTCGTACACTTAGACACGTCTCACGGCTTATCTCTCCGTTTACCTGTGTAGCAGCAACCGCGCCTCAGAATGCGGGGAGACGCCGTTCCTGCTGATGGCGCGCGGGAACCGCTCGGTGTTCCTCCGCGTCTGGGGCGAGGAGCTGCCGCTGACGCCGCCGCCGCCGCCGCCGGCGCCCGGCGCGCCCCCGCCGCAGCCGGAACCCCCGCTGTGTCACACTGCCAACCGCGTGCTTGTGTATCACGCGCATACTTCCAGGTACTTGTCTGAGTTCACATAAGGACAGGATGACCCGAGTCATCCTTCCCGCTGGTCCGTTGCTCACTCTGAGCAATCAGCGTAAAGTCAAGGTGGCCCTGGCCAAACGACCTGGTTCGACTCCAGGCGTGAAGCCCCCACCTAGCCCGATCATATCGAGGTGGACCGGACTAAGTGACCTGGTTCGACCCCAGGCACTCCCGGCTCCCACCCAGTCCGACCAACTCAGGGTGGTCTGGCTAGCGACCTGGTTCGACCCCAGGGAACGCCACGGCCAACCACCCGGTCCGACAATCGCTACGCCCAGGAGGGGCTGCGAGTTTGTCAGTTTCTAAAAAAATAAAAAAAAAAAAAAAAAAAAAAAAGGTACTTGTCTGAAGCATTTCTGAAGCTATTGCTGGTTGTACCTTCATTTCTGGGAAGAGGAGACCGATGTTGCCGCTGCTGCCAGAGCCGTTGCTCTGCTACTCTGCCGATCATGTGCTTGTCTATCACGCGAGTATAGAGATCGCGCTCCAACCTTTTGCTACCACCTCTCCCACCTATGGCCGGCGCTCGTTGCCGATGTAGTAGCCGGTCGGTCAGTATTCCTTCGTGCCTGGAGCGAGGAGCTAACGTTGCCACCGCCGCCTTGTACAGCTTCAACCAGGCCGTCGGTTTATTTTGTTCATGTCTACTCTGCATCTTTCGCTTCGTAATCTCCATTGAAATATCTTCCTAGAATATTAAGGTATAATAATACTACGAGAAAAATCCTCAAAACATTGGTGGTGTTTCATAAAACATGTGAAAACACTTGCGAGCTGATTGTATTGGTAGGTACCTAATAAAGGAAAGTAATTTTTTGGTCAGCCGTTATTAAAATTGATCGGCAAAAAAAATAAGCAGTTAAATCATTTGGGCAGCATACAAAGATTTGGCTGGCAATAAATAAAAATCGGGTGGCAACTCTTGTTCAGCAAATAATTTAAAAATGGTTAACATTGTACCCAATATTAATCTGCTTTATTTATCATTTGTCTGTCTATTAAACAGTCGAGCTGCAAAATAATTACTTGGCCGGCAAGATTTTACAATTGGTTAGCAGAGAGAACATGCGTGGATTGCGTTTAGTTTGAAAAATCAGCAGTACTGTGGGCAGAGCGAAACAGACCACGTGACGCGAGCAGCCAATCGTGGGCGTGTTTGTTTTGTCATTCGTTGATTGTCAGCTGTCAGTGTCAAGTAGTAGTGTTTATCAATTATCAGTGATTTTTACCGTATTGCTATTTTTGAAGATACTACTTACTATTAAATGTAAAAAGCCTGCAAATGTCCGAATCTAGGGCTCTCGCTCGTTAGGACGCGTGCCGACACTGTGCGCCCTAGAGTGTTTTCAACTTTGAAGTTGAATATAAATAAAAAATAAATAAATTTGATTTCAGAGAAAAGTTCTTTCCATAAAACATGCTTATTTTAGCGAATTCTATACGATAAAACAATAAAAAATAGGTGTTACAATGACACCAACATCCATCGAAATTTTTACGTCTTAAAAAATTGTCAACTTTGAAGTCGAATATCTCGGATATTTTTTATTTTAGAAATAGACGTTTTTTAATAAAATATGCTTATTTTATTGTAAACTCGAAAAATTTATTTAGATGTGTACCCTTTTGCGTTATTGCGGCAGAATAGTTGCGCCCATTTTGTGCATGCCAATTAGGTTTTATTGCACCTTTCATTTTGATGAACAAAATGAAATATTTTGCTTACCTACTGATTGCTTACCAAAATTTGATTAACCGTAGATCGCTTAATGCAGCTCAAATATTTAATTTACTGATCAAAATAATTTAGAGCAGTTCAGTATATCATTAATTGCAGCCTGATTTTATGATTTATAAATGTTTGCTAACCATAAGTTGCTTACCAACTAGCTATTTTGGCTGACCAAATACATATTTCTGCTGACCAAAATATGAATATTTTGCTGATCGATTAAATGATACCCCCTAATAAATTCTAAAGCAGGGATGTTTGACTTAGGCTCTTTGTGTGGAATATTCATTCCCTGTTAATAAAGCTTTATTGTTTAGATTATTGAAAGCGATCTGCCCTAGCGGCAGCGACGAGGGTCGAGCCGTGCAAGTGTTCACTGATGAGTGGTGGGGCCGAGGCCGCGGCGGCGGGGCCGGCTCCGCGCTGCTCGTGGTCTGGGCGGCGCGCGAGGCCGGCTCGGCGCGGATGGCGTGGATGGAGGTGTGGAGACCGGCGGGCACTGGCCCCGTCGGGACTCCTGGGGCCGAGCCAGTTAACGCTACTGCCATGTGTGTGAGAGGTACTGAATACTTGTTATGTATACTGCAGCTTAATGATTGTTAACTTGATAGTCTATTCCTCACCGTGATTCTCAACCTCAATTTATATTTTGATTTTCCTTTGGAGATCCTTTACACCTCTAGAACAATGTTTTTGACCACGAAGATCCGCTTTTATCTCAATAAAATTTTCTCCGTTTATCTTCCTTTAGCTACAACTTTAAAAATCATACATTAATTTTATTATACGACTGCCAAAAAAGGCGGTTCTTTGAATTTAATGATCCGGAGATTATCTATCGGTGATATGATATATGGGCCCTAGTGAGTTCCTACTTACTTTTCGAAGTGCTGGTAGAAATCAAACCTATGAAAGGCCTGAAGAATTAAATTTATTTATTTATTTTATTCAAGAGAACCAACAGCTATTACAATACAAGTAGAAACTTCAGTAGAAATACAGAGCCAATATGCAATATGCGAGCATTTATGTTTTTCTTTTGAGGTTGTGGCGCGTTAGGCGCATGCATGCCTGGTGCGTTATGGTGCGACGGCTTGCACGACTGCCCCGGCGGCGCGGACGAGGCCGCGGGCGCGGGCTGCGGCGCCGCGGCCCGTCTGCTGGCGGCGCTCGGGGCGCCAGCGGCCGCGGGGGCGCTAGCGGCGCTCGGCGGCGCCGCGGCGCTGGGGATCCTATTGTTAGTGGCGCTGCGCCGCCGCCGCCGAGCGGACAAGGCGCTGCTGGCGGCCGGCGGGCGCCGCGCTACAGAGGAGCTGCTGTTCGACTCGCGCGCGTCGTCGGTCGCGTCCTGACGGCGCGAGCGCTCCGTCGAGTACATTCACGTGGACCGCGAGACCACGGTGTGACGGGGCGCCAGGTGTATATACGCGCTGACTGTATATAGCGCTCACTGTACATAACGTGCTGCACGACGCGACGCGACGCCGCGTCTCCTGTGATATCGTATCGTACCTTACGTTGATAGTTTTATCTCGTTACATTCTATTGTTGCGTTGATCTCGGACGTGTTTGTGTTCGGCCGGCGGCCGGTTCCGTTGTTTATGCGCTCTTCGTCTCCCTCTAGACCAGGACTTCCCAACCAACAGAGCACGCCCCCCCAAACCACGGGAGCGTAGAGATATGTCAGGGGGGGGGGGGGGGGGCGTCATAGGTACGTTCACATTTCCGAAAAAATAGTACTTTTTGATATAAGTGCGGAAAGTATGTCATTTCTCACAAAAAAATGTATGTTTCTTATTTTTGTTGTAACTTTAGGGGGGCGTGAAAATATTATTTTTGGTTCGGGAAGGTTCGGCGAAATAAAGGTTGGGAAATCCTGCTCTAGACCAAAAGGTTATATCGACACCTTTAGACTCAAAGGGCGTAAACGCCATTAGAATCTACGGCGTTTACGCCCTTTGAGTCTAAAGGTAGGTATCGATATGAGAATGAAATTAATAAAATCAATATTGGGGGGAAATGTTACACAAATCCACCTAGTAATAATCACTTGAATTATGGGTACTAAATACACATATTGGAACAACTAATTCTAGTAGCATTTTAACCGACTTCAAAATGGTGGTACTCGGCTTAACTGTTTTTTGTGTGTCCTTTATTTAATAAATTTAGTGTACATCTTTAGAGTGATTTCATAAATATTAAAGAATCTACCCCTAATGAGGAGAGAATAAGGGATAAACGTGTTTTTCATTGAGTAAGCTTATATTTGAAGTCGGTTATTTTTTTTTAAGTATGTAGATATATGGCTGATCTTAGAAAGGCCATGAAATCTTTATAAATATAACCATTCTAGACCCAAAATGCTACTAGGCAAAAATTCTTTGGTTTATTACAGGCAGGAGAGGAAAGGGCGCGTTTTTATTCCTATAAGTATATTCTATGATATTTTTTGATGAACTGTCCCGTCCCTCGTTTTCACTTAAGTTATGAAACACTGAATAAACACATAGTTCAAATTTACGAACTAAACTGCAGTTTCATTTGTGACGTTTAACGTTTTCAGGAAAAAGTACAATTTAGCTGGTGATCAATATGGACGATTATTTTTGTTTTAATTACATCTTCATTGATGTGGATACCGTTGCCTGAGAATGACACGTTTTGTACCTATAGCACAACTGTGTCGCGACTTGTGTCGTGTAAAAAATACTACCTGTCCAAAGGGACATTTAGTATATTGCAAGTGACGGTAATGCTTAAAGCGAGCGAATAATAGCAGTCATTTTTTAGGGTTCCGTACCAAAATGGTAAAAAAGGAACCCTTATGGTGCGACTGTGTCTGTCTGTCCATCTGTCACAGCAAGATATATTGACTTGAAATTTGGAATAGTGTTAAAAATCGCTAACTCCAGCCTATTGGGTCGAAAAAAAATCTTATACCTTTTTTACTTTTTTTTAAGGGGTCTGAAATGGGATGTGGAAAAACAAAAGTAGAGCTTTTATATCGAGTTGGATATCAAATGAAAGGGCTTAATTTGTAGATTCCAAAGCCATTTTTATTCTTTTTGTTAATTTTGTAGTTTTTGATTATTATCTTCGAAGTTACTGAACAGAAAAATCTGTAATAATTACCAATTATTAATATCATCTTAAATATTACAGGAAAAATAAAACGGTTTTCCTAAAGTGCATCGTTTTTTAGAAATTTTCAAAAATCGTACACATACTTGAAGGCGAAGCACCGCCGACGTCAGGGTTTGCCATAGCTTCGTGAGGATTTGGCAGCCGAGAAACAGGAACAGAGGCAATTCGTCGCTTGGATTCGTGGTGCGTTTCCGTTGACGTACGAAAAAGTCATCCGTAAACAGCAAACCAACGATACGACGCTTTGCCAGAATGACAGCTTGTCAATCTCGTTCCAAAATAGCATCAAAGAGGCGCAATGCGCCGTCACGGCCAGACTGACATGCGACCGTCCTCGGGCGCTTTAGATTGCAGACCTGTAACAATCACACAATCAATCGAACAAGAATCAGCAATCCTACTTGCTGAAAATCTCGCTCGTCCACCCTGACAAAGTGTTAGCTGTTGCTGACGTGATAGCGTCGTTATCATTGTAACCTAACCGTAACACCAACCGCAGTTGCATCATCAATATCTCAAGGAAGCACTCGTATGTCCCCTCAATCAACCCTCAGGGTCTGGCCCGGACGATACGGCCTCATCAGCTTGGACCGGACAGGTGTGTCCTTTCGACCAGTGGACACTCCAAACGAATGTGTCCCTTCCAACCAGCTGCCGCGCACGGCAGCAGGGCCCGGCACGACATTCTCGTTTTGACAACCTTTGCATAACCTGATGACTCCTTCTAAATTACAGTTAACGTATCACGATTAGTTCGTGTATTAAGGTGTTTTTACCTTCTTTTTCCTACGCCGTCACGGTTTTCTACTCACTACATTAAACTTTTTAGAGATTTCCACCAGCCCTTCATAACCCTGAACCCTGGCTCTCTCGTGCGTGTATCAAGATATGGCACGAACCGGTCATGTTTGTCGACTCGTAACAGTTATTATCTGACTAAACAATGCTGCACTAGGTTGAAAATTTAAAACGATGAAAAAGCTTACTTTGCGATCAAGTAATAACAGAAAGTTACAATTAGTGTGATTCGATTTAACACTGATCGTTCTTGTGGGTGAATTTACTCAAAAAAACATTTTGTACGATTAAAAAAATAACAACAAAATCAACCCAAAATCGCAATATTTCTCATGCCACAACACGGCTGGTTTTGATTTTAAGGGATTATTCGCTAAACAAAGAAGTGTTTAAAATAATTCTATAAAACGTGGGTTTCACAGACCAGGAAGAAGTTTTTAGTACTTACATACACACTAATTGACTCAAATCATGAAGCAAACAATTGTCCCAAATAATCATTCATCTGAACTTCGGTTATTTCGTATTTCTTTAAATGAAAATATTATTAGCGGTAGGAGAAATGTTATTCCCGACTATCCGTTCGCCGTTCTTTATGCGCTCGTGAATGCTCAACTAAGAAGAACGTTTTTGTCTCAAAAATATATCAACATTTGTGCGTCACCCCTCACACGTATCACGATTCTCTTAATTCTTATTTTTCATCATTAGTCCATGAACATTAATTTAAATTATGACCAAAGTGTTTCATGTTATAATAAATTAGTAACAATTTACTGACATTCTAGTTCGGAGTTTATTTAAGCGCAATCATGCACATTACATGTTTTTTTTTTTCTGACCATCATTCTCCTTAGCAACACTGCCCAGCGTAATGACTTTTATTCAGAATAGGGCACACTATTCCATCACAATAATTATGTAAATAATACTGTCAATAACAGCATTTTTGGTAACCGACCTGTGGAAGCGGAAAGGCTGACCTGAGGCAGTCATTTATTTATTTTGATTAAATTTAGTGATAAATAATCAGATTAACTTGAATGTACCTCGGGATTCAGCAATCTTCGCGCAAAAAAACTTTGACTGCGACAAAAAACAAGTAATTTCTAACCGGTGAATTGTTCTCCTTTAAAAACATCAAAACGAGTGGAGGTTTGCATGCAGGCGTGAAGAGAGCGGCTTCGATAACCCAAGAAAAAAAATTAACTTCCACAATAGTGAATTCTTGATTTGATGAACGGCCCTCCTAAACGGTGATAGTTCGCCACAGGGTGCTCGACCAAATGTCTTTATCCATGTTATATATGACCTTTATAATATACCAAAATCACCAATAAAGTAGTATTTTTTTAAGCTAAGGCAAAATTGTAACTAAAATGACGGACAAACAATACGGACAAATGATTTTACTATTATCTATTTCTTGCGTTAATGACATAAATTGTCAAGGCTCGTTATTCTCACCAAAGCGTTATCGAAATCTCAGCAATCGTCGTTCTCCTCACGCTTTATCATCATTCTTAACATGTTTTTACAACTATATTTTTAGACAAAACATGTTTTATACACGTGCCTTTATTGCAAATCGTTATATTAACCTCTAATCTAGAGAACACGAGAACTTGAGTTGCAATAGCACGACGTTATCACGAACGTTTCTAACAAAATAAATAATTGTCAAATATTCACCCAGTATCATAAAATTACCTACTCTTGAACTCATCCCTGTTTAGCTTTAATTACATTCGATAATATTAATAAACAGACCACCCAGACATTTAAACACTTGTGTTTGCTTGTTCGGCAAAGCTTGACTAGCATCTGTTCCATATTCTTGAAATTTTAACAGAGAATTAGACCGAAGAATAAAACACTTCTCGAGTTCAAACATGGAGAGAATCGCTGGAAAGGTTACAGTTGCGAAGTTACTGTTCGGCACAAATTAGTAGTAAGGGACATTTTGAAAAAAATAGCGTACGAGTTAAAATAATATCAACGAATTGTTTTCTTATTGAAAAGGGCTAGCATTTATGAGTAAAGTCTTATTTAAATTCCCAATTTTACACAAAATATCATGAGCTACTTTAAATAGCGGGTAAACGGGGCACTTAAAGATTGGCAACGTATAGGCTACTTCTGGTGTTGCAGATATTTGTGGGCGACGATGGCTGCTCGTTTGCCACGTATTACATAAAACAGTGATCTTTCTGATCGTAGTGTGTAGCTACGACTAATATTGTAAGGCGATAGAAAGCGTGCATCCTTCCGACCACGCATGGACTGGACAGCATCTTTCTTCAACAGTCTGACAACCAAAGCACTCACAACTCGACCAGTATGTCCCCAACGATACTGTCTCGTGTCGAGTTAACCTGCACGGTGTGTCCCTTCGACCAGCCCTTCAGGCATGGACCGGACGACACCCTCTCACGAACAACTCTAACCTGCACGGTGTGTCCCTTCGACCAGCCCTTCAGGCATGGACCGGACGACACCGTCTCTCGAACAACCCTTACCCGACGACTCCATCTAAATTCTGTTTATCTCACAGCCCTGCACTCGCTCGGTCAGTTAAGCTGTGCTAGCATGACATAATTTCGGTACAACATGAAACTAAGCAATATAAACGGAAGTTTTGCGCACAGTACTTGGGCATTTACTAAAAAAAGCTTCCTTTAATAATCATATGTCCCACCTATCGTGTAGAAAAGTAACTGACTCACCGGGTGACATTCTCCAGGTATACCTCTACAATTGTTGTTCGAAAAGTTTCACCTCTTTCTTTCCTGGATAACCGCAAATCTAGCAAATAATAGTCAAAGTCCTCTCTGCAGTATGTGTGGGAACTGTTTACGCATCGCCGAAGAAATCATGCGCCGCTTTCTTTATTCAGCTAGCCGATGTCCGAGAATTCCATACCAATGACATTTACCCGCAATTCTAGCATTTGCCGTTTGAGATCGCTTAAAATCGGCTTGATTTTCTGAAACATTCAGTTATTTTAATTTTTATCAAAAACAAAGATGCAGGTGCGAAAGTAGCCTCAAGCTGAGAAAATATATTTCTGTCATAAAATGTTTAATTTTTTGAAACAAGCTTTTACTGCCAACTGTACCCCCCTGTATACTCCCAAACTGCACGTCCAAACCGATCCAATGAACCCAAACACGCTGAATGTATCTTGTGTAATTTAGATTACTATACGGCTACCATACGAATCCCTCATCACATCAGCTTCATGTTATAATAATATTGTATTGTCATCTAATTTAAATATCCTAGCAAATTTTCAGCTCAATCGGAAACCGCAAAGTAGGTCAAATTTAACTTGCGAGACTTGATCACAGACACGCAGATACACAGACACCGGGACAGGTGAAACTAAGTAAATAAAAGCTTGTAAATAAATAATGATACGGCTGTGCATTGCTCGACTTGGCAGGGGCACTGCCGTGCCTTCAGATTCCGATTAAACACCTCGCGTCTAATCTGAAAAAAAACGAAACATGAAGTTGTAACCAGCTAAGCTTCCGCAGTATTGGCATGCACGTTTGAACTCTGTGCCTCAACCCGTAATTTTATCGTAATCTGATACAAACGAACTTCTATACAACTTCCTGTGGCATTTTTAGTCTGAAATGCAATCATATTCCACAAGCGTAGACCATCCTGAAGTGGTTTATTTCGTTTCGAGTTTTGACACATTCTTAGGCAATAAAATCCTCTATATCTATCTGCAACGTCGGGGTAATTGTAATAGCCGTGCTGCATACGACTGGTCGCTAGTTCTTGCCGCTGGTGGTATTGCCGTTACCAGCGCACGGGCGTTGCGTTTCCATGATAATCAACAACGATATTGACACTATTTTCATGGGGCGTAGATTTGTTCACCACTTCTGATGAAGGCGAAGCACCGCCGACGTCAGGGTTTGCCATAGCTTCGTGAGGATTTGGCAGCCGAGAAACAGGAACAGAGGCAATTCGTCGCTTGGATTCGTGGTGCGTTTCCGTTGACGTACGAAAAAGTCATCCGTAAACAGCAAACCAACGATACGACGCTTTGCCAGAATGACAGCTTGTCAATCTCGTTCCAAAATAGCATCAAAGAGGCGCAATGCGCCGTCATACTTATTTGCTCCTACTAAGCTAACCGCCATTCAGTTTTTCTTGAACTATTCACGTATCTACTTACGAGTTTGTACGGAACCCTCGGTGCGCGAGTCCAACTCGCACTTGACCGTTTTACAGCTCGCGCTTGAATGTGTGCGCGCCGTGTACGAACGCACTACAGGCAAAGAAATAAGAAATGCATACGAATGCTTCAGTATGGATCGCACTCACACATAGTTGGACTACTTGTTCGTCTTTATACTTTGGATATGCTAGCCGCGCCGGCACGCGGTTTCTACTAAAATATTGAAAGGTTCGTACCATCCTATGCAAACCTTACCGCCTTGTATGACAGACTGGCAGCCTTTGGAACTATTAAATATTCAAATTTAATCGAATTGAGTCTGTCTCGCTCTAGCGGAAGAACAAATGTATCACTTCTATTGTAGACCTAGCAACGTACGGTTGAATTAACGAAAGTACTGAAGATATTGCCTTGTATCAGTCCCTGATCCTCCCAAAGACCCTGACAATATACTATTGTCCGTCGGTTTTTCTCGCATCCAAGCGCACTGATACTCATTTACGATACATTTTGCGGGAGCGGGCGGCATTCGGAACTGTATGGATACTGTGGCGGCTGTACCCCGCGGCAATGTCCCGCTTAACAAACTGCAACGACAGGCAACTCCCATGTTCCGAAAATATTTGCTAAAAAGCTATTTCGGACAAGACCAGTGCTCTTTAATGGTGAAGAATTGTAGACGCATATAGGCATGTACATAGTATGTAGGTATATGTTTGATGTATGTTTTGACTCTTTGCCAAATGCGCCGATACTTAAAAGTGACTTGCTAAAAACGGTTTCTTAGAACTTTCATGTTTTATGATTTTTAGCCTATATGTTGATTGAATGCGATGTCAACTGATGTACAGTCGCCATCAGATACATCGGAGGCTGAAACGCGACTACATCGATGCTGCATCGCGACTGTAGCGATGCTGTATCGTGATTCGATCGTACATGACCAACGACATCATCGCGACTGTATCTCGACCATTTTGCGACTGCATCGCTGCAAAAATGTCGCCGAATGCTACCTCCCTAAGGATATACGTTTTTTTTTCAAAAAAATGGATACATATTTTTGTCGCTGAGTGTATTGGGTAAGTATTTTACAGACGTTAAATCTTACTACCCTTGAGTGTACTAAATGCAAGGTTGAACCAGGTCAATAGCCTGCAGACGTCGTGACCTGGGAGTAAAAACGTTATAACTCCATCAAAGATTAAAAGGAATCTCGACTCTGTACCGTAGGCTATAAGGTTCAAATTTTAACGAAACAGCTGTGTTAGATAAATGAAGCATTTATGAGGTCACGTATGTGAGACGTCGACCGTCTGGGGTGCGCTTTGAGATTTCATTCGTTCTGCTCAAATAAACATTTTAGATACTTACAAATTTAATTGATTACTATTTTAATATTGAAATATCGTTGAATCTAATATATTCATTCAATACTGTCCTCTCTGGGGTCGGTCCGTCATGTCTGAGGATCGTGGTCAGCATCAGGGTTGCATCTGGAGCGGATGATCTGCCTCCACCGGTTTCTGTCCAGCGCGTCTCTTACAACCGTGTAGAATTTGGAGGATGACGAGTCTTTCACTTGATCGGTCCATATTGTTGGTGAACGACCGCGCGATCTTTTGCCTTCAATACTGTAATCCAACTAATATTATAAATGTGAAAGTTTGTGAAGATGTTTGGATGTTTAGATGTTTGTTACTAAATAACGGGGTAAAAACTGGATGGATTCCGCTGAAATTTGGCATGCAAGTAGACCAAGTCCTGGATTGAAACATAGAACACTTTATATCCCGGTAAAAAGTTCCCTTAGGACAGTAACGGGAACAACGCGCGCGAAGCCGTGTGTTAATACTAGTGAATAATAAGATACGACCTAATTAACACACAAGCTATAATTAAATGAGCTTATACAGGCCTTAAGCACTTCCCCTCGCCGTTGAGTAAGCGAGTAAAATTGAGCGAGTAACAGTTCATTGCGGGCTGACGAGGTGCAGTGTGATCGATCGACCTTTCCGCAATATAATGCTACATGCTCAATTGTACTTGCAATTGGGTAGGTAAAATTTTTAAAAAATGTGTAATTTATATATTTTTTTCGATAGTTTCTGACATAATTTCAGGAAACAAAAATGCAATAGCAGTATTTTCTGGATATTTAAGACGAGAACTATGAAAAAATTACACAACTTTGAAAAATTTTACATACAATTTATACATAATACATGGGTACAAGGCTCATTTTCAAAAAAAAAGTGACCGTAGTTTAATCTTATTGCTTTGTATATCGGAACTTACTATACATTTTACATGGATAATTTTCGTTACACAAGATTAACATTGCGATCAAATACCCCTTAACTATCGTTCTCGTATCGTTCGTCTATCGTTTTTTGAAAACGATCCACAAATAAATGCAGATATTTCAAAAATACGATTAACCGGTTTTTAGTCTCAGTTTCCATATTCCGTCTTATATCGTCGTAGTTTCAGGATAGTCTCATTAAAACACGAATAATGAGACCCTCCAGCTAAATAATTATCGTGTAGCGAAATTCTCGCAAAATGTCGATAGCACCGTTATTATAAATACAGGAAACTATCTCTATAATTAATTAAGGAAGAGGCGTCACCTTTTTTGGTTTTAGCTTCCTTAGATGAATAGAAACAGAAAAATTGATACCTACTTACGTAAGACAAAAGTTAAGCCTACAAATTTTTTCATTGACAATATGACTTTGATAGTATTAGCCAACTGAACTGATTGAACCATATGATAGTTTCGTATTAATGTTAAATGATTAAACTGCTAATTAAGTTTTTTTTGCGTCTAGTAGATTGCAATAGTAAAAAACACGGTTCAGCTTTAATTTTGGCAGTTTACTTAGACCATTTAACACAACATTTCATAATGAAAAAATGATAAAAAAGAAATGGTGTTATTAAACCACAATAAGACTGAAAAGTCAAGATGAAAATCGTGAATGTTTAAAATAAATAAATATTACACGTACTGTTATTGACGTTTCAATGTTTTTGAAATGTTGCTACACTACAAAAGGCGATTTTAAATAAATACGTACATACTTACCTAATAATAGTCATTCATTCGTTCACGTCTTTAATTTTACACTATTCACTCGAAACGGAACAGAAAATGTAACAAGAGAGCCGAATGAATTCATTAACGGTCCGTTCTAACAATGTTAGAGTCGTTCATTAATTAACCATTCACACGCATGAGTCGCGCGAATGAACGAAAAATGTTAGATACAAAAAGAACGTTCATTTCGTGAGTGACACCGGTGTTACCTTTACCGGTGTGTATTTCCATGGATTTTTTTTATTAATATTCATGTGGATTATTATAACAAAACGGGACTTTATTGCGTAAAAACATGATATTTTTTTACCTCGATGTTTTGGACGTGCCGCGACGTCCATGGTCGCGAAGTAACTGAAAATCCGAAGTAAAGCTAAGTGAAGGTAATGAAAATGTATATCAATAGTCATGTGTATATTTAGAAAGTATAAAAATACAACTGCAATATTGTAATCAAATAATATATTATACAGTGTCCTTACGTACGCTATTATATAACTCTAAAATAAGTTTTTAGGGCCTAAATTAAACGTGTTCGCAAAACAAAACGATATGTCTCAAAGAAAAACATTAATGATGACCCATTTTAGATATTTTCATCAAATTACGCGAGACAACCTTGTGGGAGTGCGTCAGCGTCACTGATCGAGCTCAATCCATTTTTCGAGTGGAGTTTCTTACGCCTGCCTTTAGTCAGTCTTTTGAAGATCTTAGTGGCGGACAAAATGACCGTATTGATTTTTGTTGGAAAGGTTTATTTAAGAGGCCCGACAGCCTTAATTCCTCCGATATTGTGTTGATCGACGTCACAGGCCGTCGCACAATGTGCGGGGCCCCGTAAAAAGGCACCTAAAGGTGGACACATTATTGTTTGCTTAGGACGACGCCGGTAGCATCAACGAAGACATTCACCTGAAAAATTGATTTCTCTTTTTCTTTTCTAACCAACTTCTCAATAACCACATTTTTACAAAAAAAAACCCGACCGCGATCCACTTTGAAACTGTATAAAATCCGCCATTTTGTTTATTTTAACGAACTTCATACCCAGTGACACTCGCACCATCAAGACGAATCTAATGATGTATCATTTATCAAAATCGGATGTGCCGTTGAGTAGTTACAAGCGGACACAGGAACGGACATACATACATACAGGTCAAACACATAACCCTCCTTTGGGCTTCGCCGCAGTCGGGTAAAAAGGAGGCAGTCCTCTAGTTGGTTGTATTTTTTGGTATGATGAACAGATTTGGAATATTGTTTTTTTTTTTAATAGGTGGGATTCCAGATTGGTCCCATTTTTATCAAAATCCCGTTTTGACTACTTGAATTGAGGCAATTTCTCTAATAGAAAAGCACACGTATAGCATTTTTTTTGTAACTCGTGAATTTGCTGGTGTCTTAGTCAATGTGTGTAAAGGAATACTGTACTGTATACCTACCTACCTTAACCTAACCTAACGCTGACCTAAATATGCTAACTCTAAGCCTACCTATCTAACTCTTAAACTACTCATCCTACCTACTGCTCTAATCTGACCTGATACTCTACTTGTTATTTAAAACACTCACAATAAACGAATACCTAATACCTACCTAACTTTAGGAATTAAATCTAGCTATGACCTAACAAAGACCTAGATAAAATTCTAATAAGACTATTGGTAACCTAACGTAAATTTTGCTTTGTTTGGATCGTTGATTTGGCCAAGTAATCGTCTAGTGATCTCAAAGGAACCCACGTGATGTCCGGAGCTAGTAACCTTAAGTTCTTTTCACATAATAGGATGGAATTATTTGTCTTTCTAAACTTATACTAAAATAATCTAACATCTGTAATACATAACTACGCCTATAATATCAGTTATTAAGACAGACAAGATAACCTACAGCTAAGTTTAAAGTTTTCTAATTGGAATCTTACTAACCGACTTCATAAAAGGTGAAAGTGAAATATTATGTTTTATATACCAAAAGTTTTTGTTTTTGGGGTTAAAGTGCACGCTCCGCCCCGCGTGGCACAGTAGACCTCGTCACCTGACTGGGTATCTCCCTCCCCATAGTTCAGAAGGAACTTTCTTCTTTTTTTTTATTCTTTTGGTCATCAGTCTTAATATAGCCTTGCAACGCTATTGCTGGAATCATGAGAGGACATGTTTGCAAAGGGATATCTTTACATTTAATATCAGGTATATGAATACCTCACAAATATCAAAATATTAATAACTGTATAAAATAATATTCTAGTTTTCTAAGTTCCTTTTATTCCACGCTAGGGTCTTGTAGCCAAATTATACGGAATAACAATGAAACAATATCGTCCAGACTTAGGTGATAGGTATTTTGGATTCGCCTTGCTATACCAAATATACCAAAGATCGTGCTTTGCTTTGATCAAGCCTGTCCAATAAGGTCACTGTCAACCGATAATCGATGTGGATTCTTTTGAACCAAGACAACAGAATATTATTGTATAAAGCTCACAAAAGAGAAAGCTAATGCAAATATTTTCTTTTCGTTAATTGTGAATAGCTATTTTTAGTCTAGTCCACAATTGTCTGATTCTACCAACGTTTCGGATATTCGACCCGGAAAATATGATGGAAAGAAACGCCAAGTATCCACCTTGGGTCGGGAAGTTACTTTAATATGTAAGTATGTCTAGTAAGTCATTTCAGTCAGTAGTCATTTCTAGTAAGTCATACAGTCAGTATTAATGTCTAATAAGTCATTCAGTCAGAATTAATGTCTAGAAAGTCATTCAGTCAGTATAAATGTCTAGAAAGTCATTCAGTCAGTAATCCTACCTAACCTACTTCACCTACTATAAAATCTATACTCTATCCTACTTCAGTACCAATAACTAACAAGAAAAGCAGTACACTTACTCATACTACTCTTCACTAATCATTACCTATCAAAATATAAAACAAATCTGACTAAAACGCTTTGAAGAAAAGCAGTACACTTACTCATACCACTCATCTTCAGTAACTATTACCTACCTAAATATGAAACAAATCAAACTAACTACCTTGAAGTAAAGCAGTACATTTACTATACCACTCAACCTCACTAACCAAAGTAACCTAGTCCTATCAGCTATACTAACCAACTACTCTGTACGATAATGCAAACTAGAGACCCGGATCTCACATTTAAATTACTCGCGATGTTTTCCGATTGTGCAATGGAAAACTCCTAAGCTAAAGCTACATAAGTCGGGTAAGGAATCCCTTAGACCTAACACCTATTCCTTGTGTGCGTAGCTATGTCTCGCGATAGGGATTGGGACAGCGAGGACATAGCCAAAATAAAAGTGAATATATAAATATATAGATGCACTAGGTCAAGACAATGGTCACTTTGAATAGCCTGGTGTAGCTACCCAAACCGACAAATGTCCAGGGAGCTAAAGGTTTGTGCTTGAATATAAACAAACCCTGCCGTCACTCCAAACAGACAGAAAAACGCCGACCGCCGAACTAAATACGCTTTCTAGAAACAAAAGTCTGTCAGTTAACACCGCGAGGTGACCTGCCTTGAGTTCTAGAAATCCAACCCGACTCTGGTTGAAACTTGGATTAGGTCCTCAAAGAAAACTAAACCCCACGATCTACTAATAAAAATACTAAAACTGTAAAACCGCACTAATATAAATTAAACAACTAAAAGAAATATTAAAACTACAAAACCCCACTAATAAATGAATGCGGAACCCCACTCTAGCTATTAAAATGCACCATTCACCATCACAGCCAATACCATTACTACAGAAATAATAGCACTAACCATGTCGGAGAACAAAACACTTCACAACTAAAGTAAACTACACTACCCCAATTGAACACTAAACAAAAATCTTAAACCCACAAACTGTAATTTAAAAATAAACTAAAACTGCTAACCCCACATTATTTATTAAAATATATTATAAACCATACTAGTATTATAAAACACCAGCACAATCCACACCAGCAAAGAATACACTCAATAAATAACGTAAACTGCACTACTATTTTAATCACAAAATTAAAAGAATTACACTTTTAAAAACACTATAAAACGCTCACTATAATTTAAGAAAACCCCTCACTAAACTAAATTAAATACTATAAGGCCCAAAACTAGATGTAATGCATTATTCCCCAACTCAGGTCATACTAGCGGTCTAGACCTCTAGCAGAACCTAAGCTAGCAAACAATACGTCACAGCGTAACGCCTAACCAGAGAACCTTCCTCCAAATCCGTAACAAAATGAATGCCCAAAAAAAACTAAACGCTCCCGCTTTTATGCCTAAAGAAGTCATCAAAAACTTCCTCCGACACCTCAACATTATCTAGCATCTTAAAATCCTATGCATCCTGTGCCTCGTGTGAAATCTTGCACCCAACGTGCCAGTCCGACTTATTAACGCCTTCCGTAACCTCTTCCAAGTTGTCTTCATTTGTCCAACCGTAAACTAAACTGGAACTAATTCTATCAATAATAAAGTATAAATTTGGATACAGTTTTCAGGACAAACTACCTTTCAAGTCACTTTTTTAACTAGTCATTCGACCTGTCAGCGTCCAAAGTTGAAATACGCATCTCGGACTTGTTAGGCCCAATACAAACTCTCGACATCTTGGCAATTTTGTCTTCATTTGACTGACCACACACTAAACTAGAACTAATACTGTCAATAATAGAGTTCAAATTTGTATGCTCCTTTTTAGAAAAAGTTGCTTCTCATAGCAATAAATTAACAACACACTTGAAGTGTTCGTATTTTGTTGTTTTAGGATTGACTTACATCCATTCGCTTGTTAACTTTCTTAAACCTTAACTTGCTAATAATACGGACCAATATTAGTTGAAATGAATGATTTACTTTAGACTTTATTAGGTTTAAATAATTTTGTACATGTTTAATTTATTACTCCGTCGTTTGTTTACATTTTGTCTTAGGCAGCGAGAAATATTACACTCGATGAAATTAAAAGGAATTAAAATAATTATTATGTTTACATAGCAGAGACATTGCAGATATAAGTAAGTACATATCTGATATGTCACAATCTACCCCCAAATTCTACGCAAATGGACATATGTAAAATTGAAGTAGAATTTCCTATATAAAATTTATCAAAAGAAATAATTAGAAAACAAAACAAGTTACTAATAACATTAATCCTTCCGTGCTTTGCCTTTGGATTCAGCATGTGTGTAGTGTGTGTTTAAACCAAAGAAAAGAATGAAACATTTGAGGACCAAGGTTCCAAAATCAATGTGTTAGACATGGATAATCAAGTACCTCACAAGGACAGACTGGATTCAATGAAGAGAAAAAGGTTGTGCTAGTTCCTTTTCGACCCTAGTGGTACATACAAACAGCGCTCGCGCAGCAGTCTTGCTTTGCTTGTCGACAGTGAACGATAACTGTTGTATCCCCTCTTAAAACCAATCTTCTTTAATAGCTATGGTCACTAACTAGTCAATACTAACACTGTTATCTGAATCTTTTTCCCTCAAACACGTCATTTCCACCTTGGCGAATGACCAACAATGATAAGACGTTATAACGAAGGTAAACATGACTATGTCTAGTTTAACCTACTTTTGTTTTCCAAAACAAAAGCTTTGACTAACTATTGATCTTGTTTTACTTCACAAGTCAATAAAATAAAAATATAAATAGTACTGACTTAGGAAAAGTACAACATATATAATTATTTTTTTTTAGCGAGAAATAAATCTAAAATATTTATGTAATTTATTTTTAGAAATTATAGATGAATGTTATTTATCAATAAAATTATATCGTTTCTTTACTTAAATTCAACTTATTTTCAGAAATCAACAAAATAAAAGCCTTACTTTATGCAGTTATGCTTTTCCCTTTTATGAAAGCACTATTACGTCTCATTACTGTCAGTTGTGTATAATCAGTCTGTTTGTTAGCTTCTTGTGCAGTGTGGAAACACCAGGAAGGCAGATAAAACCGCATATGCCCAATTAGTAACGTTTTTTTTTTTTATTACTAATATTCTGGCTTAAAACCTAACCTTCTACATCCTAGTGTTTCATTTGTGTAGTGTGGTGTAGAAGTCAAAATGCCAGTAACAATGTTTTGTTTTAATCTAAGCCATGTTCCATCAAAGGGTACTTTTATTACTAAGTAACTATTTCTTATATTCATCCCCCTTTACAATTCCCTCCTTTCACTCCTTGCATATCACTATAAATACCCCTACCCCCATTCCTTTGAACACTAAAATCCTTTCTTCTCAACTTCCATTTCTATCACGCTACCCAATCATGGAACAAAACTTCGTGATGCAAATTCATAAAGTATGTTTTAGATCTATGTCCAAATGCAAAAAAAATCTAACATTTTAACTACCCAATTTTACTTTAATCATGAGTTTCGCATGATAATCACAAAATTTCTATAATAAGTTCGAAAACACATCACCACTTCCAATAATTAACTAACCAAGCAGTATCAAAGTGACAACTGCAGCGTAAATGCTTTATCTACCTATAAACTGAAATCAAACCTACTATACACAAACATACAAAGTCTCATTTAAACAAAACTCGGATAATACGATTTACAGATCCATAAACAAACAAAAAACTCCGAATTCTCGACAACGATGGACATAGCTGGTACATTTCAAAATGAGATGAATTAAATATAAACACTAGGATACAAAAGTTACTAACAATAATACTATAATTACCTAGTAACATATTTTACTTAATAAATCGAATTATAATACAGTTAAACTTTACATGATGTGTAACGTAAACGCATTTTTTTTCTTAACGTGTAAAACAGGTATTTTTCTATCTTAATACAATAGTCTCTTACATTACTTAATTATAGTGAACATAATCTATTTGGAAATCTAAGCTTATTTAAGTTATAATTGTCTTAACGAATTCCAATTAGTACTAGTGAACAGATAAGTCAACAAAGCTAAATTTTAATTTGTATCAATCAATAAAGCATTCTATAATTATTTCTGGATTGAACGAACAAACTACCACAACAATCTACAAAAGACATTTACAATTTAATGTTACAAGTTCTAAAATGTCTTGTCGCGAATTGGTTTACCCAATCTGCAATGATGCTACCTACAACCTGACTATTTTGCTCAATTTCTCATAAAGGTAACATAATTTTAATTTCTTAAATGTTAGACATTTCCAATGCTAAAATAACCGAAAATAGATTCATAGTATATCTCGCTTATCTATCACTTTAATGTATCAGGAATCGAACCTGATTATCCGTCCCTATTATGACTCCTAAAGTATTACTAAAATATAATACAAGTTAATCTAAATGAACTATTTGGACTTACAGTTTAAATTACAAAACAAACATTTTTTATATACCTATTTGCCGTTAAATCATCCGTAAGTTTGCTTACGTACATTCTTTATAGCATGCGCAAAAATAATGTAAGCTAGATGAATCAAACTGCTTTGAAGAATACGCGGTGTACTACAAGTAATTTACACTACAACAAAATATAAAGCTAGAGCAAAATCTACAACAAGATATAATATGTATGATTGCAATATTAAAAATGAATAATCTAGACTTCATGGAGAGTAGTTGGAAACCAAATTAGAGATAACTATAATTGTAATTTTCATAAATAATTCTACCCCCCACTGATAAAGCTTTTAATTTCCTAAAGTTACCTTAAATGAACTTAGAAAACTTACAAGTACATATTACTAATTCTTTTCGTTTCAACTACTTATAAAAATATTCCAATACATAATTACCTTTTTTTCTACACTACAAAACTAAAATATATCTAAAAAAACTACAAATAAATCATTCGTAGACATACATAGCTAAATTATTACAATGTTAGATAAATACTTAGTTTACTCTTAACCTACCTCATTACTACACAACACTACGTTAACGTTTGATACAACAATGAAGTTCTTATTCTACCAAAATCATAACATAACTATCTTGTATAATGACAATAATTTGTTCCACTAACTGTACCTTAAAATAATCTTATCTATTATTGATCTTATCTTATCGAATTATAAAAATCCCGAAACTACACTACGTCAAAACTCTTTTATACAAACAAACTACAAACAAGCATGCAGCCCACCCAATAAAAGTAGCAACACGCAACCACTAATGCAAACTAAATTTTGAATGCAATTACACCACAAACTCTAACTACGCACGTTTCAAAACACAAGTAAGAAATACGTTAATAAAGAAAAGAATTAAACCGTTATCAGTTCCTTTATTTAACACTACGTTAAAGCAAACGTACGCGTAATACGACTACAGATCAAACTTTTTCTTTTTTGAAAATCGAACTACTTACTATTGTTTTAATGAAAACTCCTAAATTTCGTGGTAATTCTGACTGTACAAAAAAAAATACTTACGTGAATGCTCTAAACAAAACCAAATATGCGACTTCGTCTAAATTGATCTACTCAATTTAAATGTTTAACGTAATAAAGATCTAAAATGGCAGCTTGTAAAAAAAATCGAGTCCATACAAACATGATAATGTCGCAAATATTTTAATCGTAAAACTTTTTTGCCTCTTACTCATTGACCCAAGAACAAAAGAAACCTGTAAAAACGCTCTCACTACCTGCTCATTTGTCAACTAACACTCAAATAAAAACAACATTGAAGTTGTATAGCACCCTAACAGCTGTACACATTTTTTTAGGACAAGAGGGAAAGAAAGTTACCTATTATGTAAATCAATACTATTAAAAGGTATGAATTAAACTACCTATTATAAAATACCTAAATATCATTATAATTCTAGGACTCAGTACAAAATAATCAAAGTCTTAAGTTAAGTAAGCCGGTGGGAATCAGATTAAATAGCTATCTCACTATTACTACAATAGGTATACGAAATCAAAACTATAGCGGTATCTACGCTAAAACTTCGCTACAGAACCAAATGTCAAGTCTAACCAGTGTTCACTAATGTGCAACATTTCAATTAAACTCAAAAGTCTACTACTGCAATTCTAGATTCAGCATTTACCTAAATTACTAAAGTAATCATTCATATACAATCTTCAATTAAACTGTCTACCCCCCGTCCATACAAACATGAATTTCTTTAAAGTCTACATCAGACAAAAACAACTAGACCCTTTTAATGCTAACACGTCTATGTCCTAGACCTTACACACCATAGACTCCTGAAATACTTAAGGTAATCTAGAATTGCTATATTACACACGTAATGCATTTGCTAAACTATTTATCCTTACGTTCGCAATTTAGGTACCAAATTAAGATTTTCTACTTTGCCGCATAACTTAGACTTATCCAAAATATATTATACGTTCAATATAACCATTAAGAACCATTATTACACTAATGTTTTCACATACATACATACTTTACAAAACTATTTAAACATCGGTTTCCTATCATTTACTTTATAATACTTTTTAAAGTAAAGTAATAGAGCTTCTATATTCACATTTAAATATAATAAAACCGACCTAAAGTTAATTTCATATTGCCCTACAGAAAAACGCAAATACGTGAGCGTCAACTATTTTTTTCCTAACAACAAACTCGACACTCGAACATTTGGCGATAAATCTCTACACTTTTAACACCAACAAAAACTATCAAGTACCTGTGCGTGAACATGAGAACAACACTTAAACATTCTGACTCCATAATTATTAAAAATATAAGTGCCTGAGAACGCGCTCTACTTATAAGCTATCTTTAGTTAACACTTATGACTAAACTTCATCTCAAGTTCGGCGAACTAATGGCAATAAATTTGACTCAACTATTTTATAAAAAATAAGTTTCGTTTCGTTGTTATTTAATTACTTATAGCGTCTCTTAAAAATATTATTTCGTTCTACGTTTCAAATAATATTCATAACTAAAGCTACGCGTCTTATTCATAATCTACATACGTCTACCTATCTATTAAGTAATTAGTTTTCTTATTTCCTACCTACATAACGTGTATTGCGAAGTAAGCTGTTTTTATAAAGGACATAAACAACTCGGAATACTTTTGTACAAATAAGCAACTAACAAGTAAGTAGCCCACCTGATGGAAAATAGAAACTGCAGCCTAAAACAAAAGGTAGTAAATGCTACACTGTGTTCATATACACGATACTGATATTCTGAAGCTAGTACACTCAGAAGATGGCTATTCACTTAAGAGTAAAATTACTTACTATAAACCTTATTCGTGTAAATAATATTTGCTACCCCCAGATTGTAATACTAATAAACACTTGTTAAAAATTACTTTCCATTTTCGATGAAATTTTTCATTTCTTGTTTTAAAACAAAATTACTTACGTTTACTGAATCTAAATCGATTATTGTTAAACACTACCCCCAATAGATACAGCTTTTATAATGAAAATCTAATGAAACACGAGTTATTTCACTAAGAATTAAGACTACTTATTCTATAAATCTAGACTTAAAAATATTCTTAGTACTTAACTATCTTAATCAACAAATAACTCCAACATCCTATATGCTATCGCTACACGGCAACAAAATGTGTGGTTATAATAAATTACAACCACACGTGTAATCCAAACAAGGCAAAATAATCAACAAGTATTTATGACAATCTAACTTAACTAAACGTTTGAAACTATTTTATTAAATATAGACTACCTATAAAGTAAAATCGATCAATAAAAGTGATAAAATGATGATGATGAATCAAATAAAATAATATCCTAACCATAACTAACATAACTAAAAGAACCGGGTAAGAAACTAGTAAAAATCTAGTAGTATCCAAAGGTCAAAATAAAGTCAGATGGCAAAATTAAAAGGAGACCTATGTTCGAAAGATAATGATGATGATATCCTGGTCACGGCACCAAAATGTACTGTATACCTACCTACCTTAACCTAACCTAACGCTGACCTAAATATGCTAACTCTAAGCCTACCTATCTAACTCTTAAACTACTCATCCTACCTACTGCTCTAATCTGACCTGATACTCTACTTGTTATTTAAAACACTCACAATAAACGAATACCTAATACCTACCTAACTTTAGGAATTAAATCTAGCTATGACCTAACAAAGACCTAGATAAAATTCTAATAAGACTATTGGTAACCTAACGTAAATTTTGCTTTGTTTGGATCGTTGATTTGGCCAAGTAATCGTCTAGTGATCTCAAAGGAACCCACGTGATGTCCGGAGCTAGTAACCTTAAGTTCTTTTCACATAATAGGATGGAATTATTTGTCTTTCTAAACTTATACTAAAATAATCTAACATCTGTAATACATAACTACGCCTATAATATCAGTTATTAAGACAGACAAGATAACCTACAGCTAAGTTTAAAGTTTTCTAATTGGAATCTTACTAACCGACTTCATAAAAGGTGAAAGTGAAATATTATGTTTTATATACCAAAAGTTTTTGTTTTTGGGGTTAAAGTGCACGCTCCGCCCCGCGTGGCACAGTAGACCTCGTCACCTGACTGGGTATCTCCCTCCCCATAGTTCAGAAGGAACTTTCTTCTTTTTTTTTATTCTTTTGGTCATCAGTCTTAATATAGCCTTGCAACGCTATTGCTGGAATCATGAGAGGACATGTTTGCAAAGGGATATCTTTACATTTAATATCAGGTATATGAATACCTCACAAATATCAAAATATTAATAACTGTATAAAATAATATTCTAGTTTTCTAAGTTCCTTTTATTCCACGCTAGGGTCTTCTAGCCAAATTATACGGAATAACAATGAAACAATATCGTCCAGACTTAGGTGATAGGTATTTTGGATTCGCCTTGCTATACCAAATATACCAAAGATCGTGCTTTGCTTTGATCAAGCCTGTCCAATAAGGTCACTGTCAACCGATAATCGATGTGGATTCTTTTGAACCAAGACAACAGAATATTATTGTATAAAGCTCACAAAAGAGAAAGCTAATGCAAATATTTTCTTTTCGTTAATTGTGAATAGCTATTTTTAGTCTAGTCCACAATTGTCTGATTCTACCAACGTTTCGGATATTCGACCCGGAAAATATGATGGAAAGAAACGCCAAGTATCCACCTTGGGTCGGGAAGTTACTTTAATATGTAAGTATGTCTAGTAAGTCATTTAGTCAGTAGTCATTTCTAGTAAGTCATACAGTCAGTATTAATGTCTAATAAGTCATTCAGTCAGAATTAATGTCTAGAAAGTCATTCAGTCAGTATAAATGTCTAGAAAGTCATTCAGTCAGTAATCCTACCTAACCTACTTCACCTACTATAAAATCTATACTCTATCCTACTTCAGTACCAATAACTAACAAGAAAAGCAGTACACTTACTCATACTACTCTTCACTAATCATTACCTATCAAAATATAAAACAAATCTGACTAAAACGCTTTGAAGAAAAGCAGTACACTTACTCATACCACTCATCTTCAGTAACTATTACCTACCTAAATATGAAACAAATCAAACTAACTACCTTGAAGTAAAGCAGTACACTTACTATACCACTCAACCTCACTAACCAAAGTAACCTAGTCCTATCAGCTATACTAACCAACTACTCTGTACGATAATGCAAACTAGAGACCCGGATCTCACATTTAAATTACTCGCGATGTTTTCCGATTGTGCAATGGAAAACTCCTAAGCTAAAGCTACATAAGTCGGGTAAGGAATCCCTTAGACCTAACACCTATTCCTTGTGTGCGTAGCTATGTCTCGCGATAGGGATTGGGACAGCGAGGACATAGCCAAAATAAAAGTGAATATATAAATATATAGATGCACTAGGTCAAGACAATGGTCACTTTGAATAGCCTGGTGTAGCTACCCAAACCGACAAATGTCCAGGGAGCTAAAGGTTTGTGCTTGAATATAAACAAACCCTGCCGTCACTCCAAACAGACAGAAAAACGCCGACCGCCGAACTAAATACGCTTTCTAGAAACAAAAGTCTGTCAGTTAACACCGCGAGGTGACCTGCCTTGAGTTCTAGAAATCCAACCCGACTCTGGTTGAAACTTGGATTAGGTCCTCAAAGAAAACTAAACCCCACGATCTACTAATAAAAATACTAAAACTGTAAAACCGCACTAATATAAATTAAACAACTAAAAGAAATATTAAAACTACAAAACCCCACTAATAAATGAATGCGGAACCCCACTCTAGCTATTAAAATGCACCATTCACCATCACAGCCAATACCATTACTTCAGAAATAATAGCACTAACCATGTCGGAGAACAAAACACTTCACAACTAAAGTAAACTACACTACCCCAATTGAACACTAAACAAAAATCTTAAACCCACAAACTGTAATTTAAAAATAAACTAAAACTGCTAACCCCACATTATTTATTAAAATATATTATCCACCAATATAAACCATACTAGTATTATAAAACACCAGCACAATCCACACCAGCAAAGAATACACTCAATAAATAACGTAAACTGCACTACTATTTTAATCACAAAATTAAAAGAATTACACTTTTAAAAACACTATAAAACGCTCACTATAATTTAAGAAAACCCCTCACTAAACTAAATTAAATACTATAAGGCCCAAAACTAGATGTAATGCATTATTCCCCAACTCAGGTCATACTAGCGGTCTAGACCTCTAGCAGAACCTAAGCTAGCAAACAATACGTCACAGCGTAACGCCTAACCAGAGAACCTTCCTCCAAATCCGTAACAAAATGAATGCCCAAAAAAAACTAAACGCTCCCGCTTTTATGCCTAAAGAAGTCATCAAAAACTTCCTCCGACACCTCAACATTATCTAGCATCTTAAAATCCTATGCATCCTGTGCCTCGTGTGAAATCTTGCACCCAACGTGCCAGTCCGACTTATTAACGCCTTCCGTAACCTCTTCCAAGTTGTCTTCATTTGTCCAACCGTAAACTAAACTGGAACTAATTCTATCAATAATAAAGTATAAATTTGGATACAGTTTTCAGGACAAACTACCTTTCAAGTCACTTTTTTAACTAGTCATTCGACCTGTCAGCGTCCAAAGTTGAAATACGCATCTCGGACTTGTTAGGCCCAATACAAACTCTCGACATCTTGGCAATTTTGTCTTCATTTGACTGACCACACACTAAACTAGAACTAATACTGTCAATAATAGAGTTCAAATTTGTATGCTCCTTTTTAGAAAAAGTTGCTTCTCATAGCAATAAATTAACAACACACTTGAAGTGTTCGTATT
The DNA here is from genome assembly GCA_947034925.1 of Eudemis profundana. Taxonomy (NCBI): domain Eukaryota; kingdom Metazoa; phylum Arthropoda; class Insecta; order Lepidoptera; family Tortricidae; genus Eudemis; species Eudemis profundana. The sequence continues at coordinate 21,388,616 of OX344803.1, forward strand.
TTGTTGTTTTAGGATTGACTTACATCCATTCGCTTGTTAACTTTCTTAAACCTTAACTTGCTAATAATACGGACCAATATTAGTTGAAATGAATGATTTACTTTAGACTTTATTAGGTTTAAATAATTTTGTACATGTTTAATTTATTACTCCGTCGTTTGTTTACATTTTGTCTTAGGCAGCGAGAAATATTACACTCGATGAAATTAAAAGGAATTAAAATAATTATTATGTTTACATAGCAGAGACATTGCAGATATAAGTAAGTACATATCTGATATGTCACAATACTGGCATTTTAGGAAAGCCTGTTTCTTGAGAAAAAAAGGCAATTGCCTTATAAAAGGTAATTGGTAAAAGTAGGCTTCGGTGGCACTAATTAAAAAGCCGACCATTGGTCAGATATTTTAACGTAGACGTCCGAGTGCTTGACACTGTCCCAGTAGTCGCCATCTTGAATTTTAAGTCGTTAGCAATAGAGGCGACATCAGGGTGTCGACTACTGGGCATTAGCGTATCAAGCACTCGAACGCTTACATTAAATATTCGATTTTATAGACCAAAAGTTTCGAGTCGCCGTAATTTAAATAATAGAAACAGGTGTTTTTCAATATTTAACACTCGTTTCATTTACATTATATACTATTCTATTCTGTATTAATTAGCAATATCCGCTAACCCATCATAGAAATATTATTATCCAAAAATGGTGATTTTGCGATATTTCACTCCGTTAACGGTTTTTACGAGTTGGATCTAACCTGAAATTGCTATTATTTTCAGTATTATTTTTGCAGATAATATCTAAAGGTAATTAAAGGTTATATTATAATTAGGTTAGGTTAATATTAGGTTAGTACTTAGGATTTTATACTGTTGTTGTTATTTATTATTGTCAATAAAAAGTTGTTTTACCATTAAAGGTACAAAAACAGGATTCAATAATTTCACAACCCTGGAGTATTTTAGGTAATATGGCGGTATTTCACTGACCCGAAATTTTGACCGCGAGTGTATTTCTCGTCGGTAAAAATTGCAGACTGAGATAATGAATCTGATATGTGAATTGCTGTTTCACGATCTTTACACATAAAACAGAGTCGTGTTAGTAACATCCGAATTTATAACACTCGGTGACCGATTTTTATGATTTTTAATTTTTTGGGTTTGTATCTAACCCGAATAACTTTTAAAAGATCTAAAAAAATAAAAATCATGAGGTGGACCGATAATTTAATAAAATAAAATTACGAGCAGTAAACTTTTTGGTTAACGCCTATTAATTGAATTTTACCGCCGAAATTACCGAAAGTGCTTATTAGGTCAACGTTTCGTCATTTTGTAATACTAGCAGAGCAGGAAAATATTTTTATGCCACACCTGGCCATAAAGTAGCTTTTTCCGCACGCTGCGCGTACGGAAAAAGCCGCTTTCTGGCCAAGTGTAGACATAAAATGATGTACACAACACGGGAGGTAATAAAGAAAGCCCTCGATCGCATATTTACGTCCCTCGCTTGCAGCACGGGCCGCAAAGTTCTGTGATCTCGGCCTTTCTTTGTATTACCACCTTAGTTGTGTTATGTACCTACCATTGCTTGCTTAACCCCAAACCATTCCAAATATAAAGTTTACCCTGTAAATGGCTACAGTATTTTTCACACTTCCTATTCACGTTCAGAAAAGAAAACCTTTTCTTTCCTCGTAAGAGCAAAATGGTACTTCTTTGTTAAAGAACTTTAATATGATTTGTTTAATTTCCAGTCAGGAAACTTGATTTTGCGTTAAGTTCGCACACAGTATGTTATCTTGTACGATATAACAATAGTACATTGTGCACCGAGGGTAGTAAGAAGGGGATTACTAACGAGAGTCTGTTAGAAGCCCGACGCCGTAGGCGGAGGGCTTTTAATGACTCGAGTTTGTAATCTTCTTACTGCCCGTGATACACACAATGTTTTTCATCACATTTGCGAGGAAAAAAAAAATAAAACATAAAAATGAAATAAACTAAACGCACCCGCTAAGAGACAACTTCAACTGTCAACTTTTTCAATATAGTCTTCCACAGATAATGCTAAGAACTGCGTTTAGTTTTTAAACTTGACAGGCAATGTCGCCAGATTGTACCGATTTTCAAAATAAAATTTTAAACTAAATTAATTTAATTGCATTAAAGTAATCGCAAAAACTACGGAAATAATAGTAAAATATACCATATAAGTTTTATTTACACTAAAATTGGTTTTGTAGCCAAGTTTTGAAGATGTGAAATAGCCTTGGCTGATTCGAAACCTCCTTAGTCTGAAATGACGTACGACTTTTAAAACTAAACTCATAACTCCCGAGGGAGTTATAGATTTTCATACAGTTTTTCCTCCCGTGGGAGTTAAATAGATATTTGTAACCCACGGGGGGTAAATCGGCTCGAGTTGGTCTATAAGCGCGCGTGTTATAACACCCTTTACGAGCAAGTGTGATGAAAATATATTAATACTTGTTCAGTACATATTTTTCTCATAGTTCCTCACAATATTATAGCAGTAATATTTCTTCATACAAAAGGTAGATCATGCGGCTTGTATGTGTGAGCGCCGTGTACGAACGCACTACAAGCAAAGTTTTACAAATATGCAAGAACACTCCAGTTCGGAGCTCCTAAAGAAAGAAAAGTAGTCACACTTTGGGCATGCAATACCGGTATGTTTTGTATGGCTAATACCAGAATCCCGGTATTCATCGGGTCTAGTGAAAAGAGGTACAAGCCACCTAGGTGCAAAAGAGCTTGCCGGTGATGTCGTGGTGGCTTGCTAGCGATCCCACGGCATCACCTTGAAGGCACAGGGTGGAAGCATCCCTGAGTTTTAGTGGGTAGGCCAATCCCTTCTGGAGCGGAGAGCCCCACATAACCAATGCGTAACATCTGGCTGTCACCCCCGATGGCCTTAGGTTACGTAGTGGTATGCAGTTTCATGCATTTCTCCGGGTTAAAAGAAAAAAAAAAAGGTGCAAAAGAGCTTAAGTCATACAATATATAGAGCTTAAGTCGGTTGTGACCTTTTGTACCTAAATGTGAGTTGTACTCATTTCCACTAGCCGCACAGGTATATACCAGGTGTTGCCTGTACTAGGAGCAAATAATTAAAACGTAGATTGTACTCCTCAAACTGAACAACATTTGTTCAGCGACATTCGAAATATTTAACTTATGTCTTAATTTTTAGTTTGAAACCGCAATGTATTGCGATGTTTTTAGGGTTCCGTACCAAAATGGTAAAAAAGGAACCCTTATGGTGCGACTCTGTCTGTCTGTCTGTCTGTCTGTCTGTCTGTCTGTCTGTCTGTCTGTCTGTCTGTCTGTCTGTCTGTCCGTCTGTCACAGCCAGATATCTCAGGAACTACTGATGCTATCGATTTGAAATTTGGAATAGTGTTAAAAGTAGCTAACCCGAGCCTATTGGACATAAAAAATATCTTGTACCTTATTTACTTTTTTTTTAAAAGGCTTCGTAATGGGAATTTGAAAATTGAAAGTAGGGCTATTATATTGAGTGGAGTATCAAATGAAAGGGCTTAATTTGTAGATTAAAACACCATTTTTATTTTTTTTCTTAAATAAGTAGTTTTTGATTTATACATTTTTATGTACCATTCCCCCCCTATTATCTCCGAAGTTACTGATCAGAAAAATGTGTCATAATTACTAATTATAAATATCAACCTGAATATTACAGGAAAAATAGAACGGTCTTGTTAACTTTAATACCTTTTTAGAAATTTACAAAACTTGAAATCCCTAGCGGCGAGTAGCAAAACTAAGCGATGGCATGTTTCACGCTAGGGGATTTCCGGGCAAAACTAGATGGCGCTAAAACACTAAACATTTAACGATGTTATAATTGAACAAAGAAACATAGTATAGTAACAATTAGTTCGTAAACAGCTAATAATAAATAAATTTAAATACATTTAAATACTGTGTCACGTTTGCAAAGTTAAATAATTGTAAATAATATTATAATTATTTTACCAAGCTTATACATAGATGGCGTTGTAAATTCGGGGAACAGCTTTTTGTATGGAGAATGACAGTCCTCTTGATTTAATGGTCCTTGCTATTAAATATAATCATTACACGTCAGGTTCTAAATATTACAGGGAAAATATAACTGTTTTCCTAACTTGCACTGTTTTTTAGAAATTTGCAAAAATCATAACATATAGGTACTTATTTGCTTCTACTAAACAAATCGACATACAGTTTTTCTTGTACTATTCGCGTATCTACTTATGAGTTTGTACGGAACCCTCGGTGCGCGAGTCCGACTCGCACTTGACCGGTTTTATTTATGTTTGTAGCGTGACAAGCGACGTCAATTAGACTGATCTTAACGTACATTGAAAATACTATTAAATTTAAAAAAGATTAAATCTAAATATAACATAATTTTTAAAAGTTGTTAAACGAAAGTTTTTGTTGTTAAACGAAAGGAGTTGTTAAACGGAAGTGTTTGATGAGTAGAAACTACGTTTTGATTATTTGCTCCTGTTACCCGGTAGACGGCGTTTAAAATTCGGCGGACGCTTCTTAATCACAAATAGTAAGTTCTTATATGTGACGCTTTCTGGCACAAGGACTTTGCCGCTCGTCAATAGGGACGAATAACTGCAATAACATTTTCATAATACTACCTAGCTTTGGTATCAGCGTAATTCGTCCCATTCGGTTTTCTTTTAAATTCGTATTTCGTCTCATTCTATATTCGTCACACATTCTTCAACGAAAATTCAACGAAAAACGAATGGGACGAATTACCTGATACCCTAGCTTTTTTAGTACATTAACACGTTCACTGCGTTACGGGGGCGTCCGAGCCCCGTACGACGTCGTCATTCAGTGCGGGGGACGAAAAACAGTGTCTACACGCTGGTGCGGAGCCTGTAACTTTGGTATTTTTTTGTCTACAATAGACACAATTAAGTAATTGTGATCCTTATTTAAAGTCTAATCAGGTTATATATAAAAGATAAACGGGGTCTCACGAACCCCGTACCGACCACAGAACAAAAAATGTCTTCCAGTGCGGTACGGGGTACTGAAAACCCCGTATAGATATTAGCTGACCCGTACGGGCTTATGAGCTCAGTATCACTAGTGCAGTCATTATTGCAAGTCTTATCGATATTAAGTATTGGTAAATTGTGTCGCAGTGCAATATGAAGCGTTCGCGACGTATGCTAGAATTGTCTTAGGTATAATAAAGACAATGAAGAAGCAGCGTCATCAACGTCAAGATCACCTCGGAGACAATCAACGATCTCACCGTTGTTTCGCAAGATTTTTCAGCGGCAATCTAGCCATAATTACGATAATATTGTCACTAGCCCCAGTACAGGACAAACGTATCAAGGATTGCAAAATTTTACATTAAAGAATGATACAGAAGTTTCCAAAAATATTCCATCCACTAGTTCAAATAATAAAAGGCCGAAAATTACTATTTTGGAGGATATTGTCGTGAAGCCAGCAGATTTTCGACAAGACTCCCAATCTATGGATTTTTTATTGAAGTCGGATAATAATTCCGTGAAGCCGTTGGACATGGAGGCAAACGAGTGCGGGTCTTTGAGTGAAATACTGTATGTGCAATACTGTATGTTATTCCAGTTCTTTAAGACTGTTCCACTTGTTTATTTTTTATTTACGATTTAAATTATGTTTAAAATATAATTTTAAATGAAATTTACCGTTTGTTTTTATTCCCATCACTATCAACTTATCGACATATCGACAGTCTGTGCGGTCCGGGGTTCACTAAACCCCGTACTTTGTCAATTCTAGTGCGATACGGGGCTAATAGAACCCCGTACTTTCTTTTCTTTATAATTTAATAACCTTTCATCGTGTCTATGTGCGGAAGCAGGGTCGCATAAGTCATTTTATACTCTTAGAATTGATGAATATAATAGGGTCAAAAAATATCATTTCAGGATTTTAGAGCAATTTAAACTGACGTGGGAGTACGGGGCACTTTTATACCCGTAACGCACAAACGTGTAAACCACTACGGGGTGGATTAGGCCCCGTAACGCACTAAAATTCAGGACAGAGGTTTAGGTCGCCGCAGTGAACGTGTTAATAGTTGCCAAAATCTTATCAACTAAGTTAAATACTTTGTCTGAGAATGATATAATCGGCCGTTAGGTTCAATTGGGGTGAGAGACAGACAAACAACGTCCCTTACGCCATTTCAACGTGCGCTCGACTATATAGTGTGGACATGTTCATAATATAAGTACCATAATACAGAAATGTAAACACACCCGTACTTTATCGCAATATAAATCCAGCCCGATGTTTTTTACCCCAGGCACAAAGGCTGCCGCTCTAATATTAACAGGGTGCTCTAAATGCACGACACACGGGGACGATTACAGGGTGTTCAGCCTTGTCATTGGGCCGCACAAACGCGCTATTTGAATATACGATACGGTCAGTCAGAAGCTTGGCATGGTACCTTGTCGCTTTTGCTAATTTGACGTACTATGCTGCTCAGTTTTGACATGTTAATATGACAAAGTGGTCAGGTTGTATTGAGGCATATACAGAGCGAAATTGGACTCATGGTCGGTATTGATATCTCTTAATTAGGATTAAATTGGGGGTCGTTGTAATATAAGTATGGTATGTAGGAGATTAGGAGATTTCGTCTAAGCACTGTTGCTTCAAAAGGGCAATAATGAACGAGTCTGAAAAAGTGGTTCCTGATTACGTATCATATCATAGATTGGTGTTTTTGCGGGTCTTCTACTACTAAGATAAGATAAGCGTTTATTGTCAGAGCTGTGCACAAAAGTTCTTATAAATAGGTACATAGTAGGTCCCAAACAGCAAACAATTCTTTTCAATTCTTTTTTATCATTTATGCCACACCTGGCCATAAAGTAACTTTTTCCGCACTCTGGCCAAGTGTACGAGTAGACATAAAATGATGTACTCAACACGGGAGGTAATAAAGAAAGCCCTCGATCGCATATTTACGTCCTCGCTTGCAGCTCGGGTCGCAAACTTCTGCGATCTCGGCCTTTCTTTGTATTAGGTACCACCCTAGTTATGTAATGTACTATTCCATAAAAAAAAAATCATAACTCGAAATGTATTTTTACGAAATACTTATGCAGAATAAGATAAAGATTCGTGTAGTTATACCTAACAGAAGTAGGTATGCGTTAGTCGAATCATCATCTAATTAAGTTTGTATGTCAAAACGGGATTTAATCGCATAAAAAACATGTAGTCCCGATTAAGTCCCGTTTTGTTATAATAATAAGTGAAAATCGTGAAAGTTAAAACACTTTAAATCAATGTTAAGTTTGTATGCTTTTGGATTTTAAGGTGCAAATCCAAAAGTATACGAATGCTTTTGTTGTAGAAGAAACGGTGAATCATGTTGTTAACTTTCATTTCTCTCTTAACCGCATTAGCTGAGTAAGGCAATATCGCTGTAGGTATGACTGGCGCGTGCCAGCTAAAGGCAAAGATGAGGCATACGATAGACACGCTCCACTAACACACGAAAGTGTGTCGACTTAGGTCAAGAGTTAAAATTACTAAGGTGTAGAATTGTAGGTAGACTTGCAAAATTCATACTACATATTTCCTTACAATGCAATCATTCCAAACGTAAAATATATTGAAACATTATTTAAATATATTGATATATTATTAAAACGTTTTTGGTCGGTTTGAGAACTCAAGAGTGCTAAACAAACATCCTGAATATTTAATTTCACCATCCACTGCAAACTAGTTTATTAAAGGTTGTTTAAAAGCTAATTACGCTTGTCCAGTGGTTGATATTGACAGTACTCAGCCGTTAGTTACTAACAAAGCATGTTGAATATGTGCCTAAGCCAGTCAATAAGAATTAGATATAGCAACGAATCGGTTGATTTCGACCCCTCTTTATAGGACAACACTGCTTCTTGTTTTTCAACCAAAATAGTAACGTTAATCCTAAATATATTACTAAAATATATGTAGATAGTGAGATCTTTATTGTAATACATTCTGTCTGTCTGGTCGGTATAACGCAGTAGTGTAGCATCATGCGTTTGCCTGAGCTATGCGTCTTTCCCTCATATCAGCACCCCAGTCAGACTATAGCTTGGCAACTTCGTTAGTGACACTCACCTGTGTGCTTTTTGTTCTGTGCAGCCGGAACTACTTACACAAGTTACCGCCAACACGAACGGCGACCGACGGAGGCTGCCTCCAAAGGCCCCCGTTCGTGTTGGCGGTAACTTGCGTAAGTAGTTACGGCTGCACAGAACAAAAAGCACACAGGTGAGTGTCATCAACGAAGTTGCCAAGATATAGCAGTAACGCACGCGTGACAGATCCTGACTTGTCACATTCCCACTACATTGAATGTTACGACAGTGCTAGCCTGGCTGATGAAACGATAGACACGCTCCACCAAGGACGTCTCGACTCACATTCAGGTCAAGAGTCCCTATTATAGTTATACTTAGGTCTGTTTGTTCGCCCCCTGCGATTTCGCGTTCACTCCGTCACGGTCTCCAGTTTCTTTGCATATTTAATTCCGTCCTAAAAGCCCTTCCATTCCTCTAATTTGATTTGCATTCCTCCCCGGCGATGTTTGCGCTCCGCAGCCGCCGTTAAAGAAATCTGGACCACGTTTGCCTCTATCTAGATTAATGGAAATGAATTTATTTGAATAAGGATCCTTTTAAAGTTGGAAAGATGCATTTATGCATCCGACGTTGGGAGTGCGATAGGTCTGACGGGCTATAAGAGATGGTATCCGAAATGCCGTCTAAAATTTCAACAATTGTCAGTTCTGCTTTTTTTGCGCGCCACGATGGCATTCTACTGAATAAATACCTAGTACATTTTGTAATATGAAACGTATCCCAAAAGGAATGAGGCAAGGTGATAACAAAGCGCGCATCGTTCATTCGTTTTGTTCTAAAATAAAATAAAAATTATGACCTGTTTATTTTTTTCCAATTTTCAACTATATCTTCCTACACGATTATATCTGTACGTAAGCCTGCTTTGTAAGGTACTGTCTAATCAAATAGGTACTGAAAAAAAAACGGTAATCGTAAAGCATGTTGTTTGATACTTAACTTAGATACCTTTTATTTTATAGTTTTTGGTCCCTAAAATACTTAATCGTTAAAGAAATAATCGGTCAGAAACAAAAACTACACTAAAAATATTACTCTTTGACTTTGAAATATAACCGTATTCAATGTTGCATTTATTTGTAATATAGGCTGTGGTGCATTCAGAATACACCAGTTCCTCTCCAGTCAGCAACATGTTTACAAAGTACTAAAAAGTGTAAGAATTTTAGGGTCCCTTATGCCTATAATCCCTTTCGGCATCCTTAGGTGTCTATCAGTGATGCTCACGCAAAACCAAAACAGCTTATGTGCCCTAAAGTTAGTCAGTTTATAAGTCCTTTAACACCCGTTAGCATCGATCGGTGACGTCACAGCTATGATCGAATCACGTCCTGATTGCGGCGCCGGCTGATTGCTAACGCGCTATGTCAACCCCCCTGACACCCCCAACCCCCCCACATTTGCACACGTGACGAGCGGATAATTCAATTTCCTCCCATTTGGCGGCAGATTTCAAGAAATTCCAAACAGGCGCGTTAAAATTTCACAGTCGCCGCACACACTTAGCATAAAGTATGGTGTGGGTAAGTCTACGCGACGCGCTTGGCGCCTTAATCTAAGCCGAGGCCCTTAGGAACACAAGACTTTGGTGCCCAATGGGAAAATAAAGAAGGAAAGAAGTTAGATAATCTCAAAAACTAAAAAAGAAAGTAATGTGCTTATAATATAAGCAATTCGCCCTTTCAGGGCCCCCGTAAGTGTTGGGGCCCGAAACACGGGCTCGTGTACCCTTATGGTAAAGACTGCATTGCATTGAATGGTGGTGAAGAGTACGCTATACGAGGCACACTTAGCATTAAGTACAGAGCGGGTAAGTGTAAGCCCCTCGTAATTTATCTAAATCGATAAAATATGGGCTAGAGATGGGGTTAACAATCTTATTTATACTTCGACTCCTTTGGCAGTTTGTAAACTTTTTGCGACGCCCTTGTAAACCAAGATACGTGCGGGTCGTTCTAGGTGTAACTTACGGCGACTTAAATCGCCCGTGTCGCGATGCCCCTGGGACAGTGTCGTGACTCCTCGAGGCGTCGCGACGCACAGTTTGGGAAACCCTGGGCTAGAGAGTGACATGGGCTACTATTATTCGGGAAATCTCAACTGTACCTATGAGCTCAGATCGGACACGATTAATGGGTATGCGTGAGGGAGGTATGAAGATATTATCCTGTCTCTCGATTAAGTTGTACAGTTGGCCTCAAAAGTAGCTGGACATTTTAGTGATAAGCCACGATAAAAATATGTTCAGCTACTTTTGAGGCCGACCATACGCCTATAGTTAGTTAAATAGCGTGTGTTTCATTTGACTGTGGTTATTTAATTTCAAATAGAACAGACTTTAGGAATCATTTAGGTTATTTGAATGGAGATCACGAACCGGATGACGCAGCGTAGGTCCCCCCCTCCCACAAGATGGTCTGACGACCTGGTTAGGGTCACCGGAAGTCGGTGGAGGCAGGAGGCGTGCGGAAGTCTCTGGGGGAGTATCTAAGTTGAAATAATAAAGTTGATGATCATTTTAGGCTTTCAAAATTGCCATGGAAAGGTTCAAACCATTTTATGACCATTTCAGATCACAAACTGTTATCTAATGGTGTACAACTTAATCGAAATCTGGGGCTTGCATTAAACTTTTCTTAGTAAAGATCTACTCTTCCTGCAATTTTAAGGCAAAAAAATTGAAACGAGAAAAATGCGTCGTGCTAACTTCAAAAAGTAATTTAAAAAAACCATTTATTTCACGTAACTAAAGACACATAGACAGATAGTATAAGTAGGTAAAGGAGTACTTAATGCTAAGGAGTTAGTGTGTATAATTGTTATAGGATTATTTAAGATGACGCTTCCGGTTCCGGTTGTGTTGACGTTAAGACGTAGTGATACTGAACTCCGACTTTCGACGTAAAAACTGTGTACATACCGTATTATCCTGTGTCAAAACATCCAAATCGCATACATAACGTGCTAAACAACATTGTTAAATAAAAATCCAAGTGGAAATTGTGCAGTCTACGAAAAAAATTGAAGTGTAAAATACTGAAGACCTTAGAGGTTATCTGCCAACGGATTAGAAGTATAGACTTTGACAACAGCAGTATAGTGTTGCTATACCAAAATATTCTGCAAACCACTATACCAACCTGACAACTTCAACAAGGCTGCGTTCACGTTGCTGCGTTCCGTTCCACGCAAAACAGTCGCCGCTAAAATGGATAACCTTCAATATTTTTTCGACCAAATGAAGATTGAAATGTCAAAACAAACAGATGACATTATGGCAAGAATGGATGAAAAATTAGTTCCCTTAAGGCTGGAAATGCAAGAATTAAGGTTAGAAAATGAGACATTGAAAGAAAAAATAGACCACTTCGAAAAACACAAAAGAATAAACAACATAATTTTGTACGGAATAAAAGAAACTGAGAGCTCAACTGTAAATCTCATAGAAATGATAAAAAGAAAATTTAAAGACGATTTAAACATATCACTCGAAGACAGAGACATAAACACGATCCACAGAATTGGCAAAAACAACAAGGAAAATGGAAAGGAAAGGCCGGTACTCCTGTCATTCGTCAACAACTGGAAAAAAAACGAGATCATGAAGAAGAAAAAGAAATTACATAATGTATACGCTTCTGAAGACTATCCAAAAGAGGTCCTCGAGAGGAGAAGAGCACTACAGTCGAAACTTGAAGAGGAAAGAGAGAAAGGCAATTACGCATTCATAAACTATGACAAACTAGTCATCAAAGAGGGCAAAACTGGCAGCGAGAAGCGTAAAAGGGAGCCATCGTCTTCGCCAAGTGCAATGGACCAACCACGCAAACAGCAAACAACAACAAAAGCACATCGATTGAATGCATTTGACTTAATGAGAAACAGAAGCAACTCTCTGCCTACTGTAAACCCGCAACCTGAGCAGAATGCATAGGATACTGTCATCAGCCACCGGAATAAAACATCAAGTAAGCAAGAACTAAACAACAATAAAAACAAAACATTCCCCAACCCGACTGGTCCTCGTGGGGAATTAGACCGCAACCCTCCACCAAAAACTAAAATAAATAACGACGAATTAACAACCCTCAAAGTCTGTACCTACAATGTAAGATCGCTAGCATCAACAGAAAGATACCTTGAACTAACCTATGCCATAAAAAACATCAAGTGTGACATATTAGGTCTCTCAGAAATCCGAAAAATGGGCTGCACTATAGAAGAGTATCATGACTACATTCTCTGCTACATCGGTGAAACTAAAGGCTTACACGGAGTGGGGTTTCTAATCAAGAAAAAATTTAAAAATATGATTTGCAACTTTACAGGTATCTCTGAAAGAGTAGCACTATTACAACTGAAACTTAAATGCTTTCGCTTATCAATAATTCAAGCATACGCGCCAACGGAGAGAGCAACTGAAGAAGAAATGGATAAATTCTACAGAGACATGGAATCTGCTCATGCCATGGCTGATGAGAAGGTCATAGTGATGGGAGACTTCAATGCCAAAATAGGCCACCCCAAAACGGACCACTACCCTGTCATAGGCAAACATGGTTACGGAGAGGGCAACAAAAGAGGCGATCGTCTTGTAAGTTATGCTTTTCAATTTGGATTATCGATAATGAACTCATTTTTTAGAAAGAAAGAAAGTCGAAGATGGACGTGGATATCACCCGACCAAAAGACAAAAAACGAAATTGACTTCATAATGATAAACAACCATAAACTAATAACTAATATTGAAATATTAAGCAATATCCAATTCCCATCCGATCATAGAATGGTGAGAGCAACACTCCATTTAAGTCGTCCTATAAAGAGTAGAAAAAACTTTGCGGCTCCACTTAATATTCCAAAGACAGAAGCAGCAATAAAAAGTTACAAAGAAAACCTACAAAATTATTTAGAAAATATAGAAACGGACTGCATTGACGTCCAAACTTACTACAACATCCTGGAAAAAGGCATAACTGAGAGCTTGAAACCTAAGAACACAACTCAATCGGAACAACACAAATTTTTCAGTGAAAAAACACTACAACTAATAAAAAGGCGCACTGAATTAATACACACAAGAAATAAAACCAAAGATATGAAAGTAGAGCTTAGCAGAATATATAAAGAAACTAATAGATCAATAAGGAAAGACTACAGCACCCACAGACAGGAGACTATTTCAAGAAACATCAACAACTTTAGGAGTGCCAAAAAAGCCTATAAGGAATTAACTACACACAAAACATGGATACAAAAACTTGAGAAAAATTCAAAAGAAACAAAAACAAGAAAGGGCGTAATAAACCATGCAACAAACTTTTATAAGGACCTATACAGGAAACGAAATAGCACCGAAACAGAAGTACAAACATCTTACACAGGCAGGACTAATTGCATGACACCAATTCAAGATTCGGAAGTTTACGAACACATAAAAAGGCTAAAAGCTGAAAAGAGTCCCGGGCAGGATGGATTGTGTAACGAAGTCCTCAAAATAGGAGCACCCATCTTAATTCACCATCTGTCACAACTATTTAATATAATATTAGACAAAGAAATTGTACCAAAACAATGGTGTACATCGGACATCATTTTGCTCTTCAAAAAAGGAAACCCCCTGGATATAGGAAACTATAGACCCATAAGTCTATTAGCAAGCATATACAAACTGTTTTCATCCATACTTTTAAACAAAATAACTCACGACATCGACAAACTGCAACCAAAAGAACAAGCGGGATTCAGATCAGGCTATAGCACAATGGACCACATACAGACATTAGAACAAGTTATGGAAAAACACCGAGAGTTTAATAGACCTCTGTATGTGGCCTTCATAGATTACAGCAAAGCCTTCGACAGCATCAGTCACTGTTCAATCTGGAATGCACTACAACATTCAAATATTAACCAAAAATACATAAATATTTTGAAATACATTTACTCAAACAGTACAAGCCGAGTCAAACTAGAAACTAGAGGAGATGAAATAAAGATAGAACGAGGGGTCAGACAGGGAGACCCTCTGTCTCCGAAGCTTTTCATCGCAGTACTCGAAAACATTTTCCAGAAGCTAGACTGGACAAACAAGGGAATAAGGGTAAATGGACATTACTTAAACCATTTGAGGTTCGCTGACGACATAGTCATATTAGCCGAAACCGCCAAAGATTTAGAGGAAATGATGAAATCACTTGACTCGGAAAGTTCCAACATTGGCCTTGAAATGAACGTCAGCAAAACAAAGATAATAACTAACTATCATAAAAGACCCATAGAGATAAAAGGCAACAACATAGAATATGTAAGTAACTACAAATATTTGGGAAAGCAGCTATCATTTAATAAGTCCAGCAATGAAGAGGAAGTAACAAGAAGAATTAACACAACCTGGAGAAAATTCTGGTCACTGAAAGAAATTTTTAAAGGAAACTATAGTTTACACTTGAAAAAGACCGTATTTGACACATGTCTCTTACCCTGTTTGCTGTATGGCTGCCAAACATGGGTATTTACAAGTAAAATAAATCAAAAGATTAAATGTTGTCAAACAGCAATGGAAAGAAGCATGTTGAAAATCAGGAAAATTGATAAAGTAAAGAATGAAAAGATCAGGCAAAAAACGAAATTAACCGATGCTCTCTGGCACGCACTCTCACTAAAGTGGCGATGGGCTGGACACATCTCACGATACACAGACAAAAGATGGACCATAGAAACCACACGATGGAAAGGACCGAGGGGAAAAAGGAATGTTGGTCGACCAATAAGACGGTGGGCTGATGACATCATACAAGTGGCTGGAAATGAATGGATTAAGTCAGCCAAAGACAGGAAGGCATGGAAGGGATTGGAGGAGGCCTTTACCCAAACAGGGATCCATATTTCTACAAAAGAAGACTAACATTATTTTAAGATACTTTTTTTACAATTTAATTACTAACAACATTAGAAATGTAATCTCAATTGGAAATATGGAATAAATGGCTTTATTATTATTATTATTATTATTATTATTATATTTAAGATGACTAGGGCAGACTACCCATTCGCCGAAATAAGTTACATTAGCTCAGAACCTACAATATTACCCGGATCGAGCGTTTCGACCGCGGCGTTTTTTTATGGTGTTACAGCAAATATAGCAGCAAGCGGTGGTGATCACAGTTAACTTTTATTAGAAACGATAGACGGTATCGAGGCAACACATGACTTAGTCAAAAGTTGTCGTCACTCGTTTAGTCGTAAATATCGAGTGGCACTAATGAAATAAATCAAAAACCGGACCAATGTGAGTCGGACTTGCCCACTGAGGGTTCCGTATTTGTACTTTAAATAAAGACTATTTTTTATGATTTAATTACAAATGAAGTTTTCAGATTTTGCCCTATACATGTAGTATAAGACGGTATTACTTGCCAAATTTCATAGTTCTTGGCAAGGCTCGGAACCGGTATTTTGCAAAAACCCCAAAATAGCCCAATATTTTGACTTCGTATTATTAGATTGTCCGATTAAAAAATGAAATAATTTACCAAAGAACGAAAAGAACAGAATAATTACCGGTATTTTCGTATGGAGGAAATATTGGTATCCGAGCCCTGGTTCTTGGTCAACGGAAAGTACCCCATAAATGTTGGTTTCCTTGATAGTGTCGAACGAAATATACGTTTTTTGCGTCATAAACGACCATCTCTTTCTCTTACGCTAGCCTAGAAATCTGATTTTTTCACTGCTTCTAGGAACCGTAGACCTGAGTATATGGTTTTATTTTCAACTCGATAGCCCTTCGCGTTCCCGAGATAAAGGGTCTTGAGAGACAGACGAACAACAAAGTGATCTTATAAGGCAGGAGTCTCCAAACTTTCTTAGCAAAGTAAGGGTAAGGGATACGCTCTTTCCTTTTGAGGTACGGATCCCAAAAGAATTGGAAAAAAACCTGAAATCGGAGTACCCCTCATCCAGCTGTCAATTAAGCTGTACCTACATTTATGGGAATAATGATAAATGTTCTTACTTTACACACTCATTGCAAACTTTGAAAGCAATTAAAGGACAAAAGATAATGTCTACGGCCCGTTGTATGAGTTTAGAGTATGTATTGTGTTTGGATGAGACGTCGTGGCGTAAATAATGAATTGGTGGGCGTGGACAAATGTGCGGTTCGTGGCGTAGCTACTTCGGTCAATGAGGTATCGCGTGATTAATGTATCAGGCCGAAATGCTTATTTTAATGGCTTTGGGTTTTCTTTTGACATCAGTCTCATAATGATCGACAAATATAAAGTTCTGAAGTTGTTTGCAGTAGTTGACTTCAGGCCAGTTGCTAGGGCGATACAATTATTTTGATTGTAATATCAAGCAACTGAATCCAATTTCAAAATATAACTCATGTTAAACAGTAAAATTGATATATCGATACTTTAGACTCAAAGGGCGTAAACGCCGTAGGTGCTAATAGCTTTTACGCCCTTTGAGTCTAAAGGTATCGGGTGATGATGTTTGCAAAAAGTAAATTTTTAAAACAAAAAATAAAAACCGACTTCAAAAAACTTAAACTAAAAACCAAAAAATAATATGTTAATTACCCCAAAGAAATGGATAATCAACGATTCATATATACATATACAGATATTTATACTTTTTAACCTATTATTTTTGAAGTTGGTGCCTGCCACGTAAAGCTGGCTGTGTTGAGCTCCTTAGCTGGCACCGACTTCAAAAATAACAGGTTAAAAAGTATAAATATCTGTATATGTATATATGAATCGTTGATTATCCATTTCTTTGGGGTAATTAACATATTATTTTTTGGTTTTTAGTTTAAGTTTTTGGAAGTCGGTTTTTATTTTTTGTTTTAAAAATTTACTTTATTTTTAAATTTTTAGTGGCGCTGGAAAAATATTATTTTAACCAAATAGACTTAAGTCTATTTAGTTAAAAGAAAAAAAATCCAAATAGGTCTAGACGTTTTCATGTAACCGAGGAACAAGCCTACATAAAAATTGCTCTTTGTTTTGAAGTCCGTTAAGACTGGGAACTATTTCTAATAAGAAATGCACGAGAAAGTAAGAAAAATACCAAAATCGCATATGTGTGCTTATGATATTTGAAGAGTTCCCTCGATTTCTCCAAGATCCCATCATCAGATCCTGATTTGGTTGCAATGGGTCCACCTCGGAGGTATACCCTTTTAAACAAAATAAGAATTTTCCAAATAGGTTCAGCCGTCTTTAAGTAATCGGGGAAGAAACCTAGATACAAATTAACTCTTTGTTTTGAAGTCGGTTAACACTAAAAACTTGTTGCTAATAATAAGAGATGGACGAGAAATTACGAAAAATACCGAAATCGCTATATGTGTGCCTATAATATTTGAAGAGTTCCCTCGATTTCTCCAAGATTCCATCATCAGATCCTGACTTGGTTGCAATGGGACCACCTCGAAAGTCTACCCTTTCAAACAAAAAAGGAATTTTCCAAATCGGTCCAGCCGTCTTCAAGTAATCGGTGAACAAACACACAAAAAAAAATAAAAAAAAAAAACATACAGACGAATTGAGAACCGTCCTGTTTTTGGAAGTCGGTTAAAAAGAAGCCACAATACTCACCAGTTTGTCGCTAGAAAAAAAAATAAGTAACACGTCCGGTGCCTGATACTGAATGTTAAATGATTAAGAACTTGCTTTCACCTCTATTGAGAGGTGAAAGCAAGATCTTAATCCCATTAGCGTGTTAAACATTAAGATATTTACAAAGTATGCTTAAAACACCTTAAATTTGAAAAATCTACCGGGTGACTCTTACCTTTAACATAAAAGTAGGTTATATCGTACTGGCATAGTCTAAGAACATACGGTTACAGCGGCATTGGTTTTTTTATGTCATAGGGGCAAACGAGTACACGGATCGCCTGATGGTAAGCGATTAGACCACACAAAAAGAATTAGACAGAAATAAATTATTTCATTTCATGAATTATTTCATTTCATTACCTCAAAGGAACACCAGAGGAGTCACAAGTGCGTTGCCAAAAGTGTTATTTAACCGTGGAGGAACACATTTTATAGATCTAATAATAGGCAAGTCGGTGGAAATCGAGTTCTATTGATACCCCCCCGGTACTGACTTGGTTTAATATTACATCTCAAAACTTTTTTGTTGTAGGAGAACTGTGTTGCGAGACTTGCATCTTTTTACATGTAATGTTTTTGATGGGATATGGTTTTGATTTCAACTCGATACCTCTTCACGCTCCCGAGATAAAGAGTCTTAACAGACAGACAGACAGACAGAAGGACAACAAACGTGATCTTATAAGGTTTCCGTTTCCTTTCGAGGTACGGAACCCTAAAAATGGGTGATGACGAACTGTATGTTCTTAAACTGTGACTGGAGCGACATGACGAGCGAGTGATTACATTGCAACCCCAATTAGAGGACCCTCCCACTAGGGATGTATGAAGGCTGAGCATTCATTAAAAAAGGTCTAGTTGGAAGGTGCGTGGAATTGTATTAAACAGGGGAGCAACTGTTGCTAAATACTGTATGAAATTAGATCTTTCATGACTGTATAATGTGGGTTAAATTTGTACTCTTGTTATATTTTCACTTTTAACTGAGATTTTTAGCCTATTTGTGTAGACTGAGTATCCCAATCCTGACCCGACAGCCAAAATTAAGCGTCATAAGCGATCTTCAAGACAAATTACTAATGAATAACTTAAAAAGAAAAAACCTTTTTTAGTACACTTTTGAAAAGTTGTAATAATAGTCGTTTATGCAACTGTACATAATTAAGCATTAAAACACTCGTGTAAGCTTATTATGAAACTCGCGTTCGGCTCGCTTTCATAAAACCACAGTCGTCTCTTAAGACCCCTCATTAACAGTGGCCGGAACTTTCGGGTGCAACACTTTAACAAAACTTGCCAAGCGCGCATAACAGAGTGCTTACAGCCATGAAAATATTAATTTCCTTATACCCAAGTCTTGGAAATCCGAAATTCCGATATAGAGTTAAATTGAATTGAGTGATCTGCCAATAATATTTTTTATGATGTACACAACACTTGAGGTAAAGAAGAAAGCCGTCCCTCGCTTGTTTCTCGGGCCGCAAATATCTGCGATCTCGGCCTTTCTTTGTTTTACGACCCTAGTTGTGTAATGTACGATGTTAGTTGTAAGTTCTCCTTTATGTCAGCTTTACAAGTTTTGTTGCAGTTTTGCCACCCGATAGTTCCGATCATTGTTCGTTGTGTATCAATTGCTACTATTATTACAATGAGTAATGGCAACTGAACAGTTTGCGCACTGGACATGTTCGCTGCGCCCTGTACAGATACCGCTGCGGTTGGAATGAGTCACCTGCGTGTCACTGTGGTGAGTGTCCATCAACCCGATACACCGCAGGGCCCTCGGAAGACCTGATCACACTGACCGTCGAAGCTATGAAGTGGATTAATTCTCTGGAGTGCATTTTATAATTATTATCACCTTTTCTGTATCTGTTTTTCTCTTGTTTTTTCTTGCCATACGACTAAATAAATTACAATGAGTAGAGTGGCAACCACGCATAGGTAAAGAGCAGCGTTGGGCGGCACAGCTCGGTGACTCGGTGGACTGACCACCTCGTGAAAGTAGCGGAGAACCGGTGGATGCGGTCTGCTCAGAACCGCACTTCGTGGCGATCTATGGAGGAGGCCTACGTCCTGCAGTGGACGTTTTTGGCTAATTATATAGATAGATCACAATGAGTGATAGTGGCTGAAACTGAAGGCAATGTTATGCATTTAAATCGGCTCACGTGTTCGGCATTACAATGCCACAGATACACATTTATTTATTAATACATGTTAACATGACATTACAGTAAAAAAAAACAATGCGTCATGAAACGTAGAAATAAAATATCTATTTACATAGCCTAACCATACCATAACACCTCTCATTCTGTCAGGAGTTAAAAATAGGCTTCATTTAGTAAAAAGCTAGTTAATCGTTGGTTATGTTTCAAAGATTAAGAACCTTTTTAGCGAATTAATCTCAAAGGAGCAATGATTACGTCATTCCCAGGAAAAGGGATACCACATTGCCGGTAATTAATTAAAAAGTAAATTTTATTAAGAAAAGTACCGTGAGACACAAACATATTGAATTAAAACCGGACCACTCATGTTGTACAAAAGACGGGACATCCACTTTACATGTTTGTGATAGGAATGCCGAACGCTTCCGAAACATGTCGAGTGGATGTCTCCTCTTTTGTACAACGTGAGTGATCCACTTTTAATTTAAAGAGTAAATTAGTGAAAAGGTCATTGGGCGCTTTTGACCCGCTTTCCGAAATTTCGCGTAGTTAGTTTTAAAACAGAGAATTTAATCTCACTTTTCTAAATATGTATTTTTTATGTATCAACTGGCAGAAAATTATCAAACAGTATGTGTACGATGTAGTGATAGTTTTGACTTAATTCATTGCAAAAACGCTATAATAATAAGAAATGATTTTTATTTCTTTTCTTAATTTTCCAATGGTTTACAAGAATGCGACTCATACCACTGAGTAGCGGATACATTTACCTGCATACCTAGCCCTATTTCGTTTGTGTACGCCGTGGGTCATATGTCCGAACAAAATGCCCAAATGATCTTTGTAATTGAATCTTTATACCAGTAGCCGAACAATTTAGTTGAGATCTAGGGTATAGGGAACGTGCACAACGAAGATGTCGCCAAGTGGTACAGAAAGATGAAGTGCAAAATGATTTTCCATCGGGAGAACTCGGATCTCAATTGGAATACGATGGCACCCGAACTGTCAATCAATGATTGTATTAAATGAGTGATGTTTTAGTATCCATTAATATGGAACTTTATTGTTTAGTGTCAAATGTCAAAGTGAAAAATGGCTGCTGTAAGATGGGTAGGTACTGAAGCTGATTGAGAGAGCACGATAAATACGAACTTTTCCGATAAAGTACGATGGAAAATCATTTTGCACTACATCTGTACCGCCAATCTGAATCTTGTACCTACTCTATCATGCTGAGGCCACATTAACGGGAAACGCCGTTAAAATCGCGATGAAGGGCGATTGAGGTTAATGTAGCCACGACTTACTATACTTGATATTGACATTTATAACCAGTATTTTTAACAAACGAGTTTGCAGAGCCTTCGTTGCAAAATGAAAAATAAAACATAAATCATTTAATAACTAACTAGGGAAAGACACGAGGCAGAACATTGTAAATGTCTCCGGTTTAATGTAAATGAGTTGTGTTTATTGCCGAGAGATGGGGGTGGAGAAGGGATGGAAGGGGGTAAGAGGGGAGACTAACTAACCGTGACCGCGCGCGCCAATTATACCCCAAAACACCCGCAATATTTGAGGTGAGGAAATATGATGGAAAACTTGTTTTTCACACTATGACCTGGTTTCTAAGCATGCCTTGACTCAGCCAGCTAAGAGGCAGCTGGCGTCTTAAGTGTTATATAAACATATAGTTCGTTCCAAATAACAAGATTCTAGAGCTAGAGGGACACAGAATCAGGGATTCTAAACATTTTGTTGTATATTGCACTTTGTACCGTACCATTGTTATTTTTTTTCTGCGATACGAGTAAAGTGTTTATATAGTTATGCTCACATGCATACACTCCTGGAAACCAAAAAACATTTGAGGCCATTGTTTTCGTTTGAAATCTTTCTTTCAGTTTTCAGAATATAAAACACCGATAGAATAAAACAAGACGAATGACGCTCATTCCTCCCGCTTATCGCTACGTAGTGCTGCTACGGCGTAGAGCCACTACGGCGTAGCGGTCAATCAAACCGGCCGCCATTTTTCAACGCTAACGCTACGGGACGCTATCGTAACGCTATCGAGTGTCAACAGTGGGTTCGCAGAATAAATCAGGTGAGTTTGCAAACAGTTTTTTAGGGCTGTCACATTGATGGAATGAAAGTCAAGGACGGAGTGTTGGTACGCCAATGAAACGATGGATTGTGTGAAGGAGGACTTGAAAAAAAGAGTGAGTGCGATGACGAATGATAGGAGAGAATGGAAGAAAAACACATGTGTGTCGACCCCATATAAAGTTGGACGAGACAGGGAGATGATGTGGCTGTCACATTAGTAGATAAATTGGTAGTAAGTACGAGGAACTGTACTTCAAGCAGACCTATGATGATTTTTTTTGTTTTGCATCACTAAATTACAACTATTGGCGTCAAACGCCAAGCGAAAAACGTTACAAGCTTGGTTCTCATATAAATCGACGAACTATTTCCGTCTCTCTCAATATATTTCTGTGTTTGAGACTATTTAATGTTGACTGTACAAAAGTAGCTCGATCTAAGTACGAGCGGTGTGTCATTGAAACCAGGCGGGATTGAAACATTATCGGCGTCCTAACCAAACACGCGAGCTGTGCTTGTTTACTGCTCATTTTATACAATATTCGTACACACAAAGATGTACTTAATAAAGGACAAGTAATATAATACAGTGGAGCCTCGATAAGTCGAAAGTCAAGGAAACGGTAAAAAAATCGAGTTGACAAGGTGTCGACTTAAAAAGGTCTCCGACCTACAGAGGTTTTCATAAGGCCATGTTCAACTTGTAGAGGTTAAAGTTTACAACAATACAATACAAATATTCTTTATTTCACACCAGAAAAAACATATTACAAGGGTACATTACATAATAAGCTTATGTACTTTTTGAATTCGAGTTCCTCCTCCTCCTCGCGTCGATTTCCTCAGTACTGAGGGTCGTGATTCCTCCTATGCAGAGTAATTACACATCTGACAGTAGTGCGCCACTTAGTTAGTCCTATCTTTAACTTCAACTTACAGAGGTAAAATAGATAAAAATCCGAGTTAATGAGGTAATATTTACTATAGGCCAGATACGTGTGCGACATACCTACCATATTTTTTCTTCTAGTTCTAGTGATAAAACAAAATAATGGTTTATTCGAGATATAGAGGTAAAGTTTATCTATTTCGAGTTATACAGGGTGACTTCGAATTGGTAATACAAAATGAATGTTTTACATACATATCCCCTAAACTTAGCCCCTCAATTTATTAATTAAGTCTCATACTTTTAAAATAATCAGAAGTATGTTTTTTTTTAATTATTAATCTATCCCATTTTTGTTGGCTTAACATGGTTATCCTACCAAAATGATAAGCAAAGAGGTTTAAAGATTTTGAAATGAACACTTTCCTCTTTGGTTATCCGTCACATGCCGCAATATTTATGAAAAAAACGTGTTTTGATTAGTAATTGTCAGTTGTCAAAGAAAATACGAGTGACAGGTATGACACTTAGGTATTTAATGGAGTGTAACCACACTTTAGGACTTTAATTATTTGTTTTGTTAGAAAATTAACCATAATTAAATACAGCAAATTTTAACATAGAGGTTAATGTGTTACACTACATGGCATTAACTGAGTCATAATCAAGTGTTTTGTATTACCAATTTGAAGTCGCCCTGTAGAGATAAAACATGTAGGTACTACAACGTATTGTAAGGTGACTTCAACTTATTGAGGTCTATTATTCCGAGCTATGGAGGTTTTAGGGCTTAAAGGGAAGGGAACGTGATTTCATTTGATGTTATAGAGGATTTTATCTGATCGAGGCTCCACTGTACATAAATACTGGAGGATATTATCATCAGCCTACCTCCCAACTGCTAGGTACAAACCTACTCTCAATGGTGGTTGGTCTGATCATCATTTTTTGTACTTTTTGTAAGCTTTTACGAGTGTTCCGCTGTCACACAAAGTTTCCCCCTAAGGCGTTGCAAAAATAAAATACCTTCGGCACTTTTTATATCAAGCACCATTGAGGGAGGGAGACAACAAACAACTCCGGCCCGTCGTCTATTGTCTCAATATTTGTTCGCCAAATTGGGCGCTCCAGACTAGGAATAGTCTGATCGAATGTTGATTTATACTACTAGGTAAAGACACTCGATATATTTGAGATTTTTTGAGGCTAAAAGGATCTTCATTATGTTTGCATTTGTGCTGTAATAGTGTACAGTTAAGATTAGGTTGGACATGAAGGAGCTATATCAGTTTGATCTAGCTCACCGGCTCACTAGCTCAGTTCCAACAACTCAGTATATCTTTCAACTCACTCGTTCACTCGCTCTCAAGCTCTATTGAGCCGTGAGTTGCAAAAAAGACACGATCAACACGACCTTTTCGTCCTTGTCTTGCCACCGTATAGGTATACGGTAATATTTAGGTATCACTGCTCTCTCTTTCGTTCGGAATAATTCGGATTTGGAGCTAATGAGGTATAAAAGCTAGTGAGCTGATGACACACCACGGAGATACTGCAATGAGCTTGTAAGAGCTAGTGAGCCGTTGACACACCACGGAGATACTGCAATGAGCTTGTAAGAGCTAGTGAGCCGTTGACACACCACGGAGATACTGCAATGAGCTTGTAAGAGCTAGTGAGCCGATGACACACCACGGAGATACTGCAATGAGCTTGTAAGAGCTAGTGAGCCGATGACACACCACGGAGATACTGCAATGAGCTTGTAAGAGCTAGTGAGCCGTTGACACACCACGGAGATACTGCAATGAGCTTGTAAGAGCTAGTGAGCCGTTGACACACCACGGAGATACTGCAATGAGCTTGTAAGAGCTAGTGAGCCGATGACACACCACGGAGATACTGCAATGAGCTTGTAAGAGCTAGTGAGCCGATGACACACCACGGAGATACTGCAATGAGCTTGTAAGAGCTAGTGAGCCGATGACACACCACGGAGATACTGCAATGAGCTTGTAAGAGCTAGTGAGCCGATGACACACCACGGAGATACTGCAATGAGCTTGTAAGAGCTAGTGAGCCGATGACACACCACGGAGATACTGCAATGAGCTTGTAAGAGCTAGTGAGCCGATGACACACCACGGAGATACTGCAATGAGCTTGTAAGAGCTAGTGAGCCGTTGACACACCGCGGAGCTACTGAGCTAAAAGAGTGATACATATCTTTGAGAGCTAAAGATTCATATCACTCTTTTCACTTTAGTGACACATTTTGCGTATGTATACATCAGGTATATAGAAGTAAACAAGGCGCTCACATGCAAATTTAAACACATAGAGCAACACGGAAAGGAGGCGTCATAAGGCCCTTGTCCGGTACACACATTTCTGCCATATTTATCGAGGGGGGAACGAGACAACGCACACTTACTTAAAATCGTCCATCACTACGAAACTAACACGTAACAAATAGAACAACACATTAACCAATTCACATTCACAAAGATACATTTTGCATTGAAATATTGTAACGACGTGACGCACTACATTGATAAGTTAAGCACCATGGCAACGCGCGGTTGCTTGTCTGTCAACTAGTAAAAAACTTCAAATAATGTCAAATCAGATTTTTGTAATTTTTATGTTTTAAAAGAAGTGATAATGATAATGTGATTATAAATACTTTAGATGTGAAAGGAAACACCATCTCTTTGTACGTTTGACGTGTTAGATCTCCTTTTGCAGCGAAATACGTAACAATTCGGCATATTCACGGAGATCTTTTCAGGTAAGATACTAGATTTAGTCTCACGACTAATCCAATTGCAACTAGTTTTTTAGAACAAATATGATCACTGGCGCAAATTGCTTGGCAGGGGGGAAATAGGTACTAAGCAAGGCCACTCCCCTCGAAGTCCGCGTTGCTCTAAGTTTAAACACGACTACATCAGGTCATCATCATCATTTCACCCTAGATACATCCACTGATGAACATTGGTCTTCCCCAAAAACTTCCACTACAAACGGTCGCATCCGGACATCGACATCTGGAATATGCCCAGCCCATCTCATACATGCATAAATCATACTGCATCAGGTAGTACGACGACAACAACGTACAAGGTGCAAAGTGCTAAAAGGTTCGAACTACGTACGCTGCAGCATAATGATCTACACGTCGAAACCTATCACGTAGTATAAAAATTTTCTTAAAATTTCACTTAGTATAGATTTTAAAATGACGCATACAGTGCGATCTGAGTCAACAATCTGTAAACTAACACGAACACCATTCTAAGTGCCACATTGAACTGTACGCGATGTTTGCCATCTCACTCACTTGCGCGCACAAAGCGCAATGTGCCACATCGAACTCAGTTCGCCGTTGATCGGCCTAGAGTAGAACTACGTACACAGGACTATCTACCACTTAGAACTGTATACGCGTGAACTGTTTTTTAAAAGAACTGTGTACACAGGACTATCTACCGCTTAGAACTATATACGTTACTATAATAGCTGTAGTTAACAAAGTACGTAAAATCTATGTGCCACTTAGAATTGTTTACATCATTTATTCAGTCACTTAGAACTACCTATTTACCTTTTTGAATCGTTTAGTTCGATACACACGTTCACATAAGGACAGGTTGATCCGCTTCATCCTTCCCGCTAGTCCGCTGCTCACTCTGAGCAATCAGCGAAAAGTCAAGGTGGCCCTGGCCAACGACCTGGTTCGACCCCAGGCGTTCAGGCCCCCACCTAGCCCGATACTATCAAGGTGGGCCGGGACAAGTGACCTGGCACCCCCGGCACCCACCTAGTCCGACCAAACTCAGGGTGGTCTGGCTAGCGGCCTGGTTCGACCCCAGGGATCGCCACGGCCAACCACCCGGTCCGACAATCGCTACGCCCGGGTATGGGTTGCGAGTTTGTCAATTTCTAAAAAAAAACAGACACAGAAGTCAAGACTATAATCAAAGCAATCAAGTCTAAAGCCGTTGGGTGTGGTGATGTCAGTCGTTACATGATAGTATCAGTCCTCGACTGTGTGCTCCCTGTGATAACTGATATCATCAACTCCTCGCTGTACTATGGTGAATTTCCATCTTTGTGGCGCAAAGCTTTTGTCATACCCTTGCCAAAGATCAGTAACCCCACCACAGTTAGCAGCTTCAGACCAATCTCTATTCTCCCTTTTCTATCGAAAATTGCTGAAGCGGTGGCTCACAAACAACTTTCGCTTTACATTCACTCACATAAGCTGTTGAGCCCCTTTCAGTCCGGTTTTCGACCTGGCCACAGTACCTGCTCTGCGCTTCTCAAGGTAACTGAAGATGCTAGACAAGGCATGGAGGAGCAACTGGTCACAGTACTTATTCTTATTGACTTCTCCAACGCTTTTAATACTGTCGACCATGACATCCTTCTTGCCCTGCTCGAACATCTCAATGCGTCACCTTCTGCCCTAAGTTGGTTCTCTAACTATCTTCGAGGACGCCAGCAAGCAGTTCGCGTCGATCGGTCTTTATCTGACTGGTGTGACCTAGTCACTGGCGTACCCCAAGGTGGAATCCTCTCCCCACTTCTTTTCTCTACTTTTATTAACTTCATCACCCCCGACCTTTGCTGTTCGTACCATCTGTATGCCGACGATTTACAACTATACGACCAATGCAGTGTAACTGACATCACAGCCACTATTGACTATGACTATAAGACGCAGGTTTCCGAAATTTCCCGGAAAGTCATAGGCTCGTTCCATGCACTTAACAAACTTAAACATTTTTTACCCGTCAAAACCAAGGTACTTTTAGTAAACACCCTGATTCTACCTTTGATCGACTATGGTGATGTGTGTTATCCTGACTTAAGCGAAGGGCTACTTGATAAGCTGGATCGTCTTCTAAATAATTGCATTCGCTTCATTTTCTGTCTCCGTAAATACGATCACGTGTCTTCATACTGTTCTCAGCTTGGTTGGTTCCACATTCGTGAACGACGTAATATTCGTATGCTCTGTACTCTTTTCTCAATCCTCAACGATCCACAGTCTCCGGAGTATCTCAAAACTTTATTTCACTATGCCAGTGAGACTCACACTCGGTATTTTCGCTCTTCTGATAAGCTCATCCTTTCTACCCCTCTTCATCGTACCAGATTTATGACTTACTCCTTCTCCGTGCAAGCGGCGCGCCTCTGGATCTGAAACGGTCTTCCTCTTAATATCAAACAAGCTCCAAATAAGTTCGCGTTCAAAAAATCTCTGCGTAATTTCTATGCTAGTAGAACTGAAGTCTCTTAGTGTATCTGGTTAGATGTGTCATCTGTATGTATTTATTTATGTGTATATATATATATTGAAAAAATTCTATATATATAGCTATCCGTATCTATATAATTATGTACTTGTTTACATTTAGTATTGGTAATGTAGTTGAGTTTTAATTAAAATTAAATGACGTTAGTTGCTCCGCCCACAAGCTATCTGCTTTGCCCTAAGGTTATTTACTTAGTAAAACGTTTGTGAAATACAACATTTCGTACATTTTTTTAATAAATAACACATTTATCATAATTTTACTTTTATTTAGTACTTCCTACATGATTATTAAGTTAAAACTAATGAATCGAATACGGTTCTATCTACAAAATGTGTCAAAATTATAAATATGTATATTTATACAGAATCATAATGCAACCAACAATTAAATTAAATATGGTGCGTTAAAACTATGTATTACAATTGTAAAAACCTAATCAAGATAAATGATTTAAATTTGATGACTTAACTCACACATTGAACCTTTTACAGTAAGACGAACATTTCTTTTACCTAGTATAATATTCTAAGTACCAGATAGACCTACATACGTATAATTTATAGAAAACAATAACCAAGTATAATGTTCTAAGTCCCAGATAGACCTACATACGTATAATTTATAGAAAACAATAACCAAGTATAATGTTCTAAGTCCCAGATAGACCTGCATACGTGCTTCTTAAATAAAATTGTAACCAAGTATAATATTCTAACTGGTAGATAGAACCGTATACGCAACGGTGAGCAAACAGTTATAACTTAATCTAGTGGTCTATCTGCATTTTCTCGAAAACTACAATTAAATTGAGTTATATAAAAATAAAAAAATATATAACATATAATTATAACCGTGTTTGCCAAATTCCAGCTTATTATCTTTAATACGAAAAAAGTTATAAGGATTCTACCTTTGTTTTGCTCTCCTGTAAAGTTGTCATTTTTCAATTAGAACCATATACGTTGTTGTCGTCTAGGTAGTGTAGACACCTTGGACGACCGATGAGTAAACCTGGCCACATATAGCGATGGTTTCTCCGTTTTTAGGGTTCCGTAGCCAAAATGGCAAAAACGGAACCCTTATAGTTTCGTCATGTCCGTCCCGTCTGTCCGTCCGTCTGTTCGTAAGTCACAGGCATTTTATTCAAAAAACTGCACGATGGATATTGATGTGGCATATAGGTGTCTTGTATGAGCAGCTACTTAGCTTGGTAGTTAAATAATTAAAATGAATATTTTTAGGGGGGCACTCCATCCATACATGTTACAGAAGCTAAAAAATTTTTTTCAGAAAATATCAACGTGTGGTACATAGATCGACAGCTCTTTCAAAAACATTTTAATGTTCTTAAGTAATGTTTTTGATTAAGTGAATATCTTTGGAAATAATCGCTCCGAAAGTTGTGCCCCCCCCCCCCCCCTCTATCTTCGAAACCGTTTGTCCGAAAAACATAAAAAATTTACAAAGATAACGCTTAATTAATACTTTCAACAAAAATTATTTTCAACAAGATCGGTTTAACCGTTTATGAGTTATTGCCGATAAACTGCGCTTCTCAACAAAAGGACGTAATTGCTATGAAGATACGCTTTTTTGTTGTTGTACTTTTTTTACATCGTATTTTTTACCTTATAGTTACGGCTATGGAACCCTACATGCTCTTGGCCAGTTATTTCTTTTTGAAAAATAAAATACTTGGCAGGATTATGTTATTCGTAACACAACAGTGATATATTTTTAGCCTTGACATGAGACACACATGAGACTTCTTATCTCATTTCGCGCAAAAAACAATCAAGCTATAAAGTAATAGTACATTACACATCTAGGGTAGTAATACAATGAAAGGCCGAGATCGCAGAAGTTTGCGGCCCGAGCTGCAAGCGAGGGACGTAAATATGCGATCGAGGGCTTTCTTTATTGCCTCCCGTGTTGTGTACATCATTTTATGTCTACACTTGGCCAGAAAGCGGCTTTTTCCGTACGCGCAGCGTGCGGAAAAAGTCACTTTATGGCCAGGTGTGACATAAAACACATTTTAAGCATAATTAATGCCATGGAAGCAAACGATGACCCTCTTTATGTTTGTATGGAACACCGTTCGACTCGAAACACCTCAACACTTTTTTCGTTTGTGGGATATTCTTCAGAAATATGTCTGCGACTTATTCCTCTGTCTCCATACATTTAGTATGAAAAGGGGCCAGAGGAATAAGGTGACCGCAGACATATTTCTGAAGAATAACCCTTGTATAGAGGAGCCGTGACTCGCTTCACCTTAATCTTTTCTATTAATTTGATATTTATTTTCCCAAATCCACTCATTAAAACATTTAAGCGACCATTACTAAGTTTGCAAAAGCTTGATTTTAATTAAAACATCGAAACACGATTACCGTTTCGCTGAAATTTTGAGTGTAAGTAGCCTTTGACAATTTCTCGAGGCGAAAGGGATTTGGGTGAGCAATTTGTGAATTTTTCCTCCGATAATATGATTAAAAGAATAATTTGAATAAGAAATGGAGGTTCTGTTTTACGGCGTTTCTTTTAAGAGGCTGTGGACGATCGGTGGACGGTATTGATGGATGGATGATAAAACTCACGTAGCAAGGATGTAATTGGGCAATATTTAAAGTGCTAGCGCGCACTTATTTTTTTAAATTAGATCATTTTTATGTGATTCCAACTCGCGAGTACAAAACAGACAGTCGGATCCGGTGCGTTCCGTCCGGTGGTTGGGCCGGAACGTGAGTTTTATTAGAAAGGGCAACTTCTGTACCTACCAAGGACTTTAAAACAAGAAGATTGTCATTCTCTATACTTTGGATTGTAACCCGACCGCTAGGGGATTTCCGGGCAAAAACTAGATGGCGCTAAAAAACTAAACATTTAACGATGTTATAATTGAACAAAGAAACATAGGTAGTATAGTAACAATTAGTTCGTAAACAGCTAATAATAAATAATTCTAACATTTAAATACTGTGTCACGTTTGCAAAGTTGAATAATCGTAAATAATATAATTCTTTTACCAAGCTTATACATAGAATAGATGGCGTTGTAAATTCGGGGAACAGCTTATTGTATGGAGAACGACAGTCCTCTTGTTTTAATGGTCCTTGGTACCTACGTACGTAATGTCCCAGATCGTAGGGGAGACCGGGTATGGTTGTCTCGCGGGTTGGTTGTCACAGCGGCCATAAAATAATACTAAACGAAGGAATAAGTGCATCGATTGGTGAAGTACGGAAGGATGTACAGCTCTTGCGATCTTTTAGCACCGATCGATGTACTTAATGTTTCGTTTAGTATTATTTTATGGCCGCTGTGACAACCAACCCGCGAGACAACCATACCCGGTCTCCCCTACTTTTCACATTAACTATGAGAACCATGAGTATTGAGTAAATCTAGATTATACTATTTGCGAGGAACAAATATATACATGGAACTACTACAGTTGGATTAACAGCCACCAAATGCAATCAAAAGTAGCCGACCGCACCGAGCGTTGAAAACGCCCCATACAAAATGGACGCCAACGGTGGCGTCGTCTTGAGTCCTCGCTGTACTAATATAGTTGTGCCTGCTCGTTCTTTGAAAAGAGCGCTCCAATCTTGGTCAATCGGTCAAAGGAACTAGTTCGGTCTTTTAGTTCCTTTAGTTCAGGAGCAATCTCGAGATCTGAAGGAAAGAAATGAGCTCTTAATATTTGATTTTAACTCATTCGATCATTCGCTCCCAACCGATTTGTACCGACGTATCGACTACTGAACTAAAGGACCGAAGACCGATTAAGAGCGCTTAAGAGGAACTAGTTCTTATCGGTCCGAGGTGGGATTTCATTCCTTTTAGTTCTTCGGTCCTGACCGACACAAGCCTATGTACTAAGTATGTATGACAAAATAGCATTTTCCCATTTTGAGCACGAAAAAGTGCGTTTAAGCACTTAATTGCCATACATTTATTTTTTGAATGTTATTTAAACATTCCAAAGTTAACTTTATTTTTTCTTTAAAACAATAAAAAAATATCAAAAAACCCTTCGTTATCCGTGTTACTACCCATCTCACTACCAGTACAAGTAACACGGGTATTTTTTTTGCCCATGTTACCACTAACTGCTCTGGTAGGAAGACGGGACATTTTTTATTTCCCCTATTACTACTGCCCATTATCATGGTTCAACCTTCTTCCTTTTTTTAGGGTTCCGTAACCAAAATGGCAAAAACGGAACCCCTATAGTTTCGTCTTATCGTAATTCGGGTAACGAAGGAAAAAAAATTCAAACTTTATGATCTCGTAACTTTATAACTCATATATAATTGTTTATTTATTCTGTGTTATGATAATTTAGTATTTTCCAATCCATGTGACTAGGTATATTATATTGTAAAATTCAACATTAGTCCAAATCCCCATTATATGTATCTATATATTATTGGGATCTTGCAGGATGGTAAATGAAATTCACTAATGTAGACTCACCTTATGTATTTCAACTTCAGAGCACAGCAAAGCTACAACACGTTTATGAATATTGTCTACTCGTTACCGCTGTCGAGAACAGAATGCCGCTCCTGACTAGGTCCGATCGCGCCATTCCTAACAGGAGTGGGGTGCAAAGGCGGCACGACAGTGGCGCCACCGGAACTAGTCAGTTTAACTATTTAATAATTAGTTTCAATATTTAAAAATAGTATTTAAATCTATATATAATTTACAAATATTTATACTATTTATCAATTACACCTTACAGCTCGGCCATCCTGTTCTAGGCGGGACCTCACGCCGTACAGATTAATGTATAGACATGAAACTACAATATTTATTTTTTTACTTAATCGTACGTATTATACTACAATATACAATATGATTCGTAACTCATTGTAATTATTTCTGTAGATATTTAAATACTTTTATGAATTATGTTAAAACTCAAGATTCTATCTTAATAAGGAAATATGATAACAATACATAGTACTTGATTGAATACCAAAATGAATTTAACGAGAAATTAACATATAATTGCAGAAACAACCTCATTAAACAAATTGTGCTAGGTTTAGTACGAACAAAGATGTACTTATTTAATTTATTATTATTTCTTAATAATATTTGTTCAATGGGCAACTATGTCCAGTTGTAGTTAACACCAGCAGATATATTAAAATTTAGCATACATCCCTTAATTATTGACAACAATTTAAAATCATAGGAATAAATGAATAACTTATAATTCGTACAGATAAAATGACACTGTTGCTCTCCGTCTACATAGTAATCTTTGTACACGTAAGTAATATTTTCTCAAACATGTTTACTACATACGCGAGCGTAACTTATACAAATTCTACACAGACAAAGAACACCACATACACAATAATCTTTATTTTCATGTTCTAATACCTTGATACAGCTTAGGTTATAAGAATTATCGAGTCTACTCCTCCTTATCACTTTCATCGTCACCCTCATCATCGCTAGAGTCAAAATTCCTCACAAACGTTAACCACGGCTGTATTTTATCGATGGAGACAACGTTCTCATAGCGTCTACCTTGTTTTTGTGTTAGAGGAGTATCTTCGATTATAAATCGGTCGTTTGGGAGCACCTTTACTATTCGATAAGGACCCTGGTATTTATTGACAAGTTTTTGAGATTTGCCATCGTGTGGCATATGACGTAGTACCCGGACCAAGTCTCCTTCTAAATATCTCTTAGAAGGTTTCCTTTTTTTATTAAACTGGTCAGCGTCTTTCGCCTGTTGCAGTTTTATTTTGTCACCTACCTCTGCCCTAATAGATTCTAGTTCTTCGGGGGTAGCAACATTTGTAGTGTCGTTTACAATAGGGTTTAAAATGCCTTGTGTACGAGTAATGATATTGAAGCCAAAGACGAGTTCAGATGGACTTTTGCCAGTAGTTTTGTGGGTTGTCGTATTAATCCCTAATTGGATATCTAAGATATGCTCGTCCCAATTTTTTTCGCAATCACCATGAGAGGAAGTAGATAGCGCATCAAGGATAGTGCGATTAAATCGTTCTACTTGCCCATTGGCTCTAGGGGTAGCAACGGCGTTTTCGATATGCTTAATACCGTAAGAATTGATAAATTCTTTGAATATTTTACTAGTAAAACTAGAGCCTTTGTCTGTGATGAGTCGTGTGGGTACACCGAAGTACTTTATGTGCGATTTCATTACTTTTACAGTCGTCGTAGACTTCGTGTTCCGCACAGGGATTATATTAACATACTTCGTAAAACCATCAACTATAACAAGCAAGTAGCTATTACCATTTTTACTCTTGATAAAGGGGCCCAGATGGTCGGCATGAACGGTGTGAAAGGGCACACTAACCTTATCGATGGGGTGTAGTTCTCCTTCACTTTTACCTCCAGGTGTCTTGTGATGGGCGCATTCTAAACAGGATGCAACATACTTTTTTATAAAGCGACGCATTTTTACAAACCAGAAATGTTTTTTGATGCGCTGAAGGGTCTTCTCAAACCCGCAGTGTCCCACGTCATCATGATTTCGTTTCACGACCTGCCAACGCGCGCCTTTAGGTACATACCACTTCAGTTCCCCGCCGTCAACTTTGTAAACACGCCCATTCTTCAGCTTGTAGTTTTGATGGTAGCCACATACGCGAGCAGATTCAGGATCAATTAAGACTTCCTTTATCCTTTTTACCTCCTCATCTGCACTCTGCACAGTAGTTATCCAGTTTTGATCCTGGTCCTGCATGGATTGACTCTGTGTAGCTAAGACATCAAGAATGTGAGTCTCTGACTGAGCGGTACCTACCGGATTGCGGCTTAGAGCATCGACGTGAGCCATTCTCGCCCCTGGCCGGTATTCCACTATGAAGTCGTACTCCTGCAGCTGGACCCACCACCTAGCGACTCGCGGGATCACGTCTCTTTTGGTTAGAGTGAATCTAAGAGCATTGCAATCAGTTAATAGTTTAAATGGTTTACCTATCAGGTAGACTCTAAACCTATTTAGAGATGCAATAACCGCTAATGTCTCTAACTCGTAAGAGTGTAATTTGCATTCGTCTGGAGTCGTTTTCCGGCTAAAGTAGGAGACAGGTTGGAAAACCCCACTCACATTACTCTGGAGTAGTATACCGGCCAAGCCATCTTTGCTGGCATCCGTATGCAACTGAGTTTCCGCATTAGGGTCATATAGAGCTAGACAAGGGCGTTCCGTCAGTGAAGTCTTTATTTTATTAAAAGACCGCTCTTGCTCTTCGCCCCATTCCCATGCACTATTTTTCCTCAAGAGATTCGTCATTGGTGCCGCGATAAGCGCGTAGTCCCTAATAAATCGTCGAAAGAATCCTGACAAGCCTAAAAACTGCCTGAGCTCGTGGTGATTACTTGGCTTAGGAAACCTAGATACTGCTTCCGTTTTACGTGACCCTGGACGTATTCCATTAGAGCTAACCTCAAACCCAAGAAAATCGATATTTTCTTTAAAGAAATTACATTTGCTAAGTTTGAGTGTAAGCCCACCCGCTTTGAGCAATACCAGTACCTCCTCCAGCCTTTGTAGACCCTCTTTGACATCCTTGGAAGGAATAAGGATATCATCCATGTACACTATAGCGTATTTAATTTTTGCGTCTTGTAGAATTTTATTTATAGTCCGTTGAAAAACGGACGGCGCATTAACCAGGCCGAAAGGCATTCGGTTATACTCAAATTGGCCCTCAGGGGTTACAAAGGCCGTTTTAGGTCGTGACTCCTCAGATATAGGTATCTGATAGTAACCAGATGCTAAATCAAGCGAAGTGAACAAATGGTTACCTGCGAGTTGGTCTAGTTGGTCTTCAACGCGAGGGAGCGGATAGTGGTCCTTTTTAGTTTTACGGTTGAGTGCCCTGTAGTCAACACACAACCGCTTTTCACCTGTCTTCTTTTGCACGAGGACTATAGGACTAGCATAAGGGGAGGATGATTCTCGAATAATACCGCTTTCGAGCATTTCCTGGGTCATGTCTCTAACTAATGCTTTCTCTGCAAATGACATTCTATACGGCCGGTAAACTACTGGTTGCGAATCCTCCAACTCTATTGTCATCTCAGTAGCATTAGTGAAACCAAGGTCTTTTAGACTACTTGAGAAACATTGGTTGTGTTTGCTTAGTAGCTGCTGGAGCTGAAGGCGCTCTTCACTAGAGAGATTTTCACCGCATTGGATAGACCCGTCAATCTCAGTTTCACTAATGCTAACACTATACATGGTTAAAATATTGACGTCGCGAGTTGACTCCTGTCTCTTAAACAGTGCTCTAGTCAGCAAAAAGTCTTCTGGGATCGTGATAGCTTTGGGTGAAGCATTGTACACTAAAAGGGCGCTAGAACCCATTCTAATGCCGTATTGTCCGGGAAGCAAATAATATTCCCCCCCACTGGGACCACGTAGAGAGCCGTTAACATTAAGACTACCCGTAATGGAACCATCGGAAGTCACCTCAATGGGCCCGATACAATTACTGGCTATCGTTGATTGTTTAATCACCGTCAGATTGACCTTATCACACGAAATCCTTTGAAATATTAGTTCTGATGGAGTTTTGGTGATTATAATATCCGGTCTTTCTGTGAAAGAATGACCTATCAAAACAGGTTGGTGAAGGGCACAATCTTCTACGACATATAAGTTAACAGTCTCTATAATGCCTTGAATTTCCACAGCACCAACTGCTAAGCCCAGGGGTGCTACTAAGTTTCCGCCTATGCCCCTAAGGACAGGGAGTTCTACCGATTGATTGACGTCGAGGTTCAGTTCTTTGGCGACGCTCAATCGTATTAAGCAGCATTGGCTGCCTAAATCTATGTGACATGTAACTGGCATTGAATTGATCTTAATGTCGATTATGTATTTGTCGACTGTACTATCAGACGTTATTTCATTTTTTACACCGCCATCTTTCACAACTTTATCATCGATTGCTAATCTTGCTACCTGCTTCTCCTCCTTCCCAACCGTTCCTACACCAGTTTTTTCCACCCCATTCTGGCTTTTCTCTTTCCTGAATCTATTACTAAAACAATAAGTTGTTTGATGCCCCACCCTATTACAACTGGAGCAGGTCACAGCCGGCTTACTACATTTCGCGCTACGGTGTCCAATTTCGCTACAGTTGTAACAAGTAATATTTTTAACACCTAGGCCATCTTTGGAAGTACCTGGCTTGGCCGTTAATGACCTATTGTCATTGCGTAGTTTGGCAGAGGTATAAGACTCTTTTTCCCTGACTGGCCCAGATTTCATCCTCTTTCATTCTATCCTCTACCCCGTGTAGTATACAGTCAACTGCCTGTCGGCCATAGATCTTGCACCTATTTAACAGATTAATTTTCGAATAATAATAGTGCTCCAACGATTCTCCATAACGGGCCTTTTTTGCTAACATTTCCGTCAAGAGCTCGGCATAATCCTCACGGCATGGAAAGGATTCTATTAATTTCCTTTTCCACTCTGGCCAAGTAAACATCACCGAAGGTAATCCCTGATACCATGACTTTGCAACACCAGCCAGTTTTAACAGCGCATAGTGAGTGGTTTCTTTATCGTTCCATTCGTAAATTTCAGCACACTCCTCGACTTTAATTAACCAAGTTAAAACTGTCTGTTCCTTAGTCATGGGATCAAATTCAGGGATGACGTTCGCGATCGAGGCGAGTTTTGGTTTATGCGAACTCTTGATTTTATCTAAAATAGATAAAACCTGATTTAATACACCCGATTCACGTTCCACACTAGATCTTCGTGCCCGTTTCGAGCGATAATGATAAGACTCACCAGAGTCTTCGGAATCTTCCGAAGACAAGCTGCGGTGCCTCCTGCGCCGGCTCATAACCCTCCGTAGAGATTCTCTTTCGCGGCTGGGTCGTCGATTACCGCTTCTTTCCCTCTCCATGCTCCCGCGTGTCCGGTCTTCACGGCGACGCGACATGTCAAGCGTATCGTGTGCACTCTCTTGTTCCAAACCCCGTCCCTCTTGCCTGGGCGCTCCTGGGTGCTCGTGCTCGTACTCACCACCCCGTCCCTCTTGCCTGGGCGCTCCTGGGTGCTCGTGCTCGTACTCACCACCCCGTCCCTCTCGCCTGGGCGCTTCTGGGTGTTCGTACTCACCACCCCGTCCCTCTCGCCTGGGCACTCCTGGGTGTTCGTCGTTCTGGCCCTCTCGCCTGGGTGCTCCTGAGTGTTCAACTTCATTGTCCCAGCCCTCTGGCCTGGGCCCTCCAGATCCATCCTCCATATCTGAAACTTGGATTGTTTTAGGGAAAAAAAAAACACAAGATTAAGTATACCAAGCCCTACGATCAACTTTTCGACGTATCAACAACGTACACATCGGATCTACGTACTTATATAGCGATCCTCAACCATGTTTTATTGAACAACCAAGTTTAATACAGCGTTATTAAAAGTGTATTCATTTAAGTACGGTATTTTGATGATCTAAATAGCTAGTTTTACGAAATGTTAAGACGATCAGTTTTATTCAGTTTCTATAAGCGCACTTGAAATGATCATGAAAATGTCAAAGCACATCCATGTTTTAGACTTGGTTTAGTAGAATTAAAAATACAATATCTTAAATGTCGTGGTTTTGACTTTTCATTATGTGCTGTATTTGTTTATAACATTGAATGAGATAATTTTATTTTCACCATTATGAACAACTGCTTTACAATTGGGAATTAACTTTAGTAAAAAAAAAACTCGGTTGAAGAAAGTAAAGGTGAATAAATAATTGCCAATGAACTTCTCAGAACAGTTTCCTCTAAATTAATAGTCATACCATCATACATGTCTATCTCCAAAGAGTAATCTTGGCAAGATAACCATGTAAGATTAACCGCATAAACCTCCGGACTGACTCCGTTACGGCATATACAGTTTGTGACGTAGCGGGATAGCTACTGGTACATTCCCTTGTTCCTGATGGGAACTGAAGGGTTTCCTGGACTAACTCAGATATGGGAATCGGGTATAGGCGATAATGAAAACGAACGTTTTATATTACAATACGAATACGGGGGTCTTTTATGCCCGTTTATTTAAGTATAAGCGTTCACGGATTCTAATTGCGGTCTAGACGGGATCTAGGTGCCCTAGAAGAGGGTGACCTAGGGTTTTTTTATTGTAACGAACGCGTAGGCCTGTCGGGATAAATCGCTCCCGGATTATGAACGGTATAGTTAGCGGCGCAGGGGTTCGTTCTAGGTATCTACGGTCTAACCCTTCCTGTGCTGACGCGGTACGCCCACACCGCTCAGAAAAAGGGTTAGGGACTCTCCCCCGAGATCCAGACGCGGTAAGCCCACACCGCTCGGGAGAAAGCCTTATTCAGGTAGGAAGCCCCACTTGCCTCCCGAGTGCCAGACGCGGTAAGCCCACACCGCTCGGGAATAGGCAATTAGGTCTTGTCCCCGAATCTAGACTCTAGATAGAACCACGTACGGATTCGCGGACGAACGGGAAGACCTTTCCTGAGCTGACGCGGTATGCCCACACCGCTCTGAGGAAAAGCCCTACGGTTCGATAGCGGAGTATTGCGATTACTCGTGAAACTACTGTGACGTAGCGCTGTGACGTCGCGCTGTGACGTCCGCCGCTGGCGCGTTATACTCCCTTCTCACGTGTGAAGATTTTTACGTTTGTGTGGCGTGGCAAAAAAAATCTTAAAGATTTTTGTTGGATCCCTTCTTCTGAGTTATTGGGATCTTGCAGGATGGTAAATGAAATTCACTAATGTAGACTCACCTTATGTATGTGGGATTGAGCGAGTTTCCGAACGTTAGTTGAAGCCTGAAAGAGATGAATGTATGTGCGAGTGAGAGGGGAGATAGACGATGACGAGTGAGACGATAGGTGTGCGCGCGTGTTTAGTAATTAATTATTTTTGAGAAAAGTTACAATAAATCAGTAAAGTGCAAATCCTGGTTTACTTTCATAATATCCCGGCCCTACATTTGGGGGCTCGTCCGGGATCCAGGAAAAAGTGACGACGTGTGGTGAGGTTACCTGTTTTGAGGTTATCCACCGGCCGGCGGCGGCCACCTATCGCTACGACGAACGACGCTTACGACGTTTACGACGACCCCAGAGTCCAGAAAATGGGAAAAGACGATCGCCGAAATAGCAGACAGGTTGACTTCGCTGAACCTGCGACTTCTAGCGCACACGGGAACATGTTGCACATGACGGCGGAACTGGTACCAGCCTTCAGCGGCCGTGACAAGACCTATCCTGTAACACGATGGATTCAAGACGTTGAGGATCATGCGGAGATATTCTCATGGACCCCACTTCAGCAATTGTTGGTGGCAAGGCGGGCGTTGACGAGTACGGCGGCCTTGTGGCTGCGTGCCGAGCGGCCGCATAGAACGTGGGACGAGCTGAAGACTGCCCTCAGTAAAGAGTTCGCTGACACTGTGGACATCAAAACAATCCATGAAATGATGAGTGCTCGAAAGAAGCGTCATGACGAAACCTGCCTGGACTATATGCTCACTATGAAGGAGTTGGGCAGGCGTGGCAAGATGGCTGATTATGTCGCAATTAAATACATAGTCGATGGTATTGTTGATAAGGAGATGCACAAGATGATGCTGTATGGCGTTACGACGTACGGTGAATTGAAGGAGAAATTTAAGATATACGAAGCAATCAAGGAGAAGAATAAAGCTGAAATTGAGCGGAACATCGTCCAGCGGCAGCAGAACGTAGCAAATATGCAAGCAAGGCGTCAACCGGAAGCTAGAAAATGCTATAATTGTGGTGAGAATAAGCATATTTCGATGGAGTGTCCACATAAAAGCAAAGGGATGAAGTGTTTTAACTGCAATTCGTTTGGCCACGTGGCTTCGCAGTGCGGTACGCGGCCGAGCGGAAGTGGCGTTCGAGGTGAAGCGACAGTGAGCCCGCATCAACGTAATTTCCGTCCGCAAGTTGGCAACATGAGCCGACAGCGGGCCGCCTCGGAATCTGCAAGTGCAAATAGACAAGTCGTGACGACGTATTGTTGCAACCGTGAAACGGAACGCACCCGACCAAGCGAGGCAGAGGGCAGCACCGAAGAGCAAGATGGCGGCGTCGACTGCGAGATTTGCGAGAATGACAGTGACAGTTGCGGAAATGGCGTATGGAATGTAAACAAAGTCGGATCCGAACAGAAAACTGTGAAAAAACCTATTAAATCAGTGGAAATATGCGGGAAACACATAGACGCTTTGACAGATTCCGGTTCTGATATTAGTTTGATCTCGTTAGAGTGTTATCGCAGTTTAGGATCGCCTCAATGCGAGCAAGCGGACATTGTTATGACTGGACTCGG
This sequence comes from Eudemis profundana, assembly GCA_947034925.1. Lineage (NCBI taxonomy): Eukaryota > Metazoa > Arthropoda > Insecta > Lepidoptera > Tortricidae > Eudemis > Eudemis profundana. Next base: position 21,430,340 of record OX344803.1, read on the forward strand.
TGCTACGAAGGTTCGTGCTATCGGATTGTTTAACACAACAGTGTTGGTTGACGGTCAAACCTTTAAAGACGTTAGTTTCTATATTGTGCCTAACAATGTTATGCCGTACGCGATGATAATTGGTCAAAACTTGTTACAACACACTGTCATGGTCATGGAAAATAATAAGGTGTTTTTATTGCCAGCTGACGAGGAATGGTTCCGTAATGTTATGTGTTTTGTGTGTGATTACGATGTTGTAGGTCGTGAGGTCAGCCCAGCAGTGCAAGTACGTGTGAGGCGTATGATGGAGAGCTACGTGCCGGACAAAAAGAAGGAGGCGCCGATTCAGCTCCGAATTCACCTGAAGGATGACATTCCGGTGGCGCAGCGGCCGCGACGGCTCGCTTTAAAGGAGCAACAGGAGGTGGATGCGCAAATTAAGAAATGGTTGGATGACGGCATAATCCGGGTAAGTACCTCAGAGTATTCTAGCCCTATTGTACTGGTGAGGAAAAAAGATTTGAGCTTAAGGGTGTGTGTGGACTACCGGAAAATTAATGAAAAAATGGTGAAGGATCAATATCCATTGCCGATTATTGACAGCCATATCGACAAGTGTCAGAATGCAAAGATATTCAGTGCTCTTGATTTAGAGAATGGGTATTTTCACTTGCAAGTCCATGAGCAATCAATCAAGTACACCTCGTTTGTGACAATGACGGAACAGTACGAGTTCTTAAGGGCGCCCTTCGGGATCTCTGTCTGCCCGAAAGTCTTCACCCGGTTTATTTCTATAATATTCAGGGATTTAATTGCTAAAGGTGCTGTCATAATATTCATTGACGATTTACTTATTCCAGCAGAAAATGAGCAAGAAGCAGTGGAGAGGCTGGCCGAGGTCCTGCAAACCGCTTCAGAATATGGACTGAAAATAAACTGGAAGAAGAGTCAGCTGATGGTGAGACGAGTCGAATATCTGGGACATATTATAGAGAACGGAGAAGTCAAGCCCTCCATAGAGAAGACAAATGCTGTCCTGCGATACCCAGAACCTAAAGATGTGAAGCAGTTGCATAGTTTTGTAGGATTATGCTCATATTTCCGCAAGTTTATTCAAAATTTCGCACTGATAGCGAAACCGTTGACCGATCTTTTAAGGCAAGACGAGAAATTCAAGTTTAACGACGAACAACGAAGAAGTTTTAATGCACTGAGGGAAAAGTTAGCATCTCATCCAGTTTTGAAAATATTTAACCCTCGACAGAGGACCGAGCTGCATACAGATGCCTCGTGTATTGCATACTCTGCTATTCTAATGCAGCTATGCCCTGAAGATGGACAGCTGCACCCTGTACATTATCTTAGCCGTAAGACGACAGAAGCACAAAGCCGATACACGAGTTACGAGTTGGAAGCCCTTGCTGTAGTGGAGGGTATAAAGAAGTTCCGGCACTACCTGTTCGGGATTCACTTCAAAGTCGTGACTGATTGCAAAGCATTTGAAATGACATTGAGAAAAAGAGACTTAGCTATGTCAACACGGGTGGCAAGATGGATAATCCTATTGCAGGATTATGATTTCGAAGTGGAGCACAGAAGTGGCAGCCAGATGCGGCACGTCGACGCCCTCAGCCGCCACCCTTATGTTGGTGTAATTCTTTCAGATTTGCATGACAGCATAAAATATGCTCAAGAAACAGATGACGGTACAAAAGCCATTATGGAGGTGGTGAAGGACCGCCCATTCGAGGACTATTTTCTAGTTGACGGCCTACTATACAAGGGTCCGGAGAGACACCTGGTGATTCCAAAGGCGTTAGAAACTGAAGTGATCAAACGCGCTCATGATAAGGGCCATTTTTCGAAAAGGAAGATGATACAAATAGTAAGCAAGGACTATTATATACCTAACCTGGAGAAAAAGATAGACAGATTTATATTGGCCTGCATTCCATGCTTGTTAGCGACAAAGAAGGAAGGTAAGCAAGAGGGCTACCTAAATCCAATATGCAAAGAGGATGCTCCACTGCACACTATCCATATCGATCATCTGGGCCCGATGACAGAGACAAAAAAACAATATAATTACCTACTGACTTTGGTGGATGGGTTCACGAAGTTTACTTGGATTTTCCCCACCAAAAGCACCACTAGTAAAGAGGTTATAGAAAAACTGAAAATTCATCAGCAACACTTTGGGAACCCTGACAGGATTATTTCAGACCGAGGGACAGCCTTCACCAGTGGAGAATTTGAAGAATATTGCAAAGACGAAGGAATACTACACGTGAAAATCACCACTGGTATCCCCAGAGGCAATGGACAAGTAGAGAGGCTACATAGAGCCATTATAGCTGTGTTAACGAAGTTGTGCCTGGAGGCCCCAGCCCTGTGGTACAGGCATGTGAGTAGAGTCCAGAGGTCTCTCAATAGCACCTATCAGCGATGCATCGACACCACACCCTATGAGCTATTGATGGGTACTACAATGAAATGTAAAGAGGATATTGAAATCGCCAGCCTGCTGCAACAAGAGGCAGCAGACCACTATATGACGGAGAGAGAGGAACTCCGCATCCAAGCCAAGGCATCTATCCTTAGGGTGCAAGACGAAAACTCGAGATCCTACAACAAACGACGGAAAGCCAGCCAAACATACGCGGTCGGCGACGTGGTTGCAATAAGGAAAACTCAGTACGGGGTATGTACCAAACTTAAACCAAAATATTTAGGTCCCTATCGGGTCGTGGCAGTAAAGGGCTGCGACCGATACGACGTGGAGAAACTAGACAGCTGCCAGGAGGGGCCACGTAGGACCAGCTCTGCGGCTGACTCCATGAAGCCCTGGCCGGTGGCTGATGGAATTGACAGCGATTGATTAACACGGTTTGTCTATTACGTCACCCATCCTCTACTAACATATCTTTAAATTGATGCCATTCCATGACCATGGTTGTGATAATGTGTTAGCGTACTATAGTATATTGTGTAAGCAGTCCTTATAAAGGTATGATGTCACACCTCCATATATTAGTAGCTATCTAGCAATGCCATCTACTGGCATTACTTGTGGAACTTATTTGATTCTGTGATTAATCTGTAAATTTCCTATTTAACTGTGCGAGAGGGCATGACCCTGAACCAATTTTATACCCTAGACCTTAGAGCTGCTACCCGTCCACAGACATTCGCTCATTAGAACATAAGAATGTAGTATATGAAAGAAACATGATTTTTCTTCATTTCTTTTAAATGTTGGTAAACTATACCACATTACATAGCTGATAATTATTGTTAACGTTGTAAGAACTGTATTAGATATAGTGCTACTAGTCTTAAGTTTTGTCAACATAAGGCTTTCAGCTTCACTGAGTCTGAGGACAGACTGAATGCAGGATGACCGAATGTGGGATTGAGCGAGTTTCCGAACGTTAGTTGAAGCCTGAAAGAGATGAATGTATGTGCGAGTGAGAGGGGAGATAGACGATGACGAGTGAGACGATAGGTGTGCGCGCGTGTTTAGTAATTAATTATTTTTGAGAAAAGTTACAATAAATCAGTAAAGTGCAAATCCTGGTTTACTTTCATAATATCCCGGCCCTACATGTATTTCAACTTCAGAGCACAGCAAAGCTACAACACGTTTATGAATACTGTCTACTCGTTACCGCTGTCGAGAACAGAATGCCGCTCCTGACTAGGTCCGATCGCGCCATTCCTAACAGGAGTGGGGTGCAAAGGCGGCACGACAGTGGCGCCACCGGAACTAGTCAGTTTAACTATTTAATAATTAGTTTCAATATTTAAAAATAGTATTTAAATCTATATATAATTTACAAATATTTATACTATTTATCAATTACACCTTACAATATATAGATCTCGTGGTTTTTCTTCACTGCCTCCCAGAGCGAGAGGTAGATTAATGGACGGCGGATCGCAAGTTTGATTGGCGCGACGTGACGCGGCTCGGTTCGTTAAACTTAATGCCCCGTTACGAACCGCATTACGTAACTACTAACTACACGGCGCTTAATACGTTTCTCCATGGAACGTTACATATGAGTCTACAACTTACTGAAATTGGGCTTCTACGTGTACTAGTTACGTGGTGGCTTATTTGGCTGTATCTTAAACCAGTATTACTAATGAAATTGGCATTAAGTCAACCTAGGACAGTTTAATGTCTTTAACATTGCTGTTCTGTACCTCAGTTGACGACACATTTAGTTTAGTGGGAGTGATACTGCTAATGAGGCTAGAGGTCCTGGATTCAAATCCTGGAAAGGGCCAATATTTGTGTGATGAACACGAGTATTTGTTGAATCTTGGTTACATACATACAAGAAATCAAAGTACATAGAAAAATTAAATAGCACTCACCTGTGTCCAGACCGGGAATCGAACCCGGTACCTCTGGATTTCCGGCCCAGCGACTCAACCACTCGTCCACCGGAGCACCCAGTAAGCGCCCTCAATTTTGCCATCTACTTTGACTTCCGTATCATTCTGTTTTAATATGATTTAACCTAAACGCCAATGTGGTGTAATTTACCCGCATTAAAAAACTAATGAAGAGACAAAATGTTTCTTTCATATAATGAATCTTGGTTGTTTCCTATTTATTAAGTTTCATCAAAATTGATTTATCATATTCACTAGAATATTACAAGCAGGGGTGGCTCATTCCGATTACTAAATAGTACCAATTTTTGTCTCTCCCGAGGGGCGTAGCTGGCGGCCAGAAAGAGCGCTTTATGCGATAGAGAGAGACAATTGGATGCGGTGCGTTCCGTCCGATGATCAGACCCGAAAGTCAGTCTTGTTATGTCAGCAATTCTTTTAAACGAATGGGTAACTCATTATAAATCTTACTAGCCTTTGCGCATCAGTGCCTCTTTGCAATTTCAGTGCAAAGAAAATTTTAAAAACAAAAAATAAAAACCGACTTCCAAAAACTTAAACTAAAAACCAGAAAATAATACGTTAATTACCTCAAAGAAATGGATAATCAACAATTCACATATACGTATACAGATATTTATAGTTTTAGTTTTTATTTATTTTTGAAGTTGGTGCCTGCCACGCAAAGCTATGTTGAGCTCCTTAGCTGGCACCGACTTCAAAAATAACAGGTTAAATACCTCTACCCTTTCAAACAAAAAAGAATTTTCCAAATCGGTCCAGCCGTCTTCAAGTAGTCGGTGAACAAACACATAAAAAAAACATACAGACGAATTGAGAACCGTCTTTCTTTTGGAAGTCGGTTACAAAAGAGAGAGTGTGATAGTTGAGGAACAGTTCGATTGATGTAATATCTTTTATTTTATATATTTATAGAGAGTAGGATATGGATGCATTGGAGACTTAAACGTAGAGTTAAATAAGATTGACCTTCAATATTGTAATCATAACGTATGTTAATTCTTAACTATAACTGTTTTAATTTGTTCTAAAAACTATTGTGTACAGTTGTGATAATGTTGTTGTAACTTGATTTGATCCTATTTCATCTCTGTTTGCTTAATTATATGTTCATGTTGCAAAAAACACGTGTTTTAAATGAAATATGTAATTTTCAGATCAATAAGCTAAACTAAACTATTAAAATCAACGACATTTTCAACTCCTGCACAGTCTGCAAACTATTCAGACGTATATTGTGTGCATGCACTAGCTTTTGCTGGTTTCAAATGAACAAAGCAGTAATGAATGGAGTTAAACGGAGTTCTAATCGAATGAGGTATTTGCAGCGTGCTGCGACCGACTGTATTGTGCAACTTAATAATGGCAGAACTCAGAATCATACGCAAGCAATAGCGCTTTGAACTTAAGTAAGTATTAACTAGACCAGAAAGTGCACTTAAAAACTAAAAATAATCAATCCCGCTTCTGATATTACAGTCGGAGAAAATCTTGGGTTACTACTTTTAGCATTCGGTTCAAGGTGACCTTTGAGTTGCGATGGAAGTATCTTAACATGGATTGCCCGATAGTTAATGGTTTGATTTGTGAGTTAATTAGAAATGTACGGTAATATTTCCTGTTTTTGTTTGTTAATCAAACAGGAAATAAATGCAGTTCTAATCGAATCAGGCATTATAAGCCTCCTACAGCCTGCATTTTTCAAGAGGGGTTAAATGGCAGAAACGTGTACCATACATAATTAATAGCGGTTTGAACTCCAATAAGTACATACTGGACTAGAAACCGTTACACTTTGGAAGCACGCTTTAAGTGTAGGTACTTTGACTAAACAAACAATCCCTATTCCGATTTCTTAAAAAGAACGTACAGCTATGAAAATACTCGGTTTATCACACAAAGTTAAAGTAATATTAAGTGAAAAGCAACTTTACAGTTGCTAACCCGTAAAAGTTGTGCTCAATGTTGCACATCGTGAGATTTTTTACTGTGGTATCGTTAGTTTGGCTAAAGTTTGTTAACTATTTCATTAAAGTGCACGTCCAAACTTGCCATTTGCTAGCAAAATATCTCCCAGATTGTATTGCCATGAATTTTCCCAATTGTGCAGCTGTTTGTTTGTTCCTGAAAGCTACTCCAATATTCTACAACTATAACACTGGACATACAGTTTCTAAACATTTCAATTTCTAAGAGTGTACAAGATTTATCTCTGTCTGTGTCTTATCTTGAAAGCCAAGTCTTCAACTCGCTTAAAGTTAGATCCATCATTGTCTTAAGACGGCGCATTTTTCACATCTATTTGCTCAGAGTTATGCTCTCGCACGTAGGGGGTTTTTAAAAGGGGGAGGGGAGAGGGGGGTTATCAGATCAGCTGTTTCCACATGCAGTGTGCACACACCCCCTCGTATTAGTTAATGTCTGCGATGAAAAGACTTCAGTTCTATAAGTATATTTCTTCTGCGCTCCATCCCATTTTGCCATTACAAAAGCAAGCATAACACATGCAAAATAGAGTTCACTATTCATTGTGGCGAGATAGGTAAATATAACTTTAGGAAAGTAATTGCTCGGTTTGTATAAAAGGTGAGCGTGTGGTCAGCGGATTCCGGCTTTTGAGAAGCTATTACTAGCTTTTTAGAGCTCCGCTCTGATATTCTTACAATGGAACCTGGATTCGTACAAGCGATGGTTATTGAGCATAGTCGAAGAGAGTAGTGATAACGTTGGCTACAAGAAGAATACTGCATCAGGATAGAAAGACAAACTTAAATACGTTTTTTTGCTTTGTCTACAAGTGTCTTACTAGTAGGGAAGAAAACCTCCCGTCTTATCAGTAATTTGTCCTTATTAAGTACTTCGTCTTGCCTCTCTTAGCGAAATGTGTCCAGTTGTCTCACCGTCTCAGTTGGCGTGGCGCATATGCATTCACATTGCAATAATGAGATAAAATACACTCGTTACATAGATAATATGCTATATTTTCTTTATTCCACTCCGTCGCCTGCTGACCCTGCGGTCTACCAACTGGGTCATAAATCGAGCGTTTGAACCGCCTCACTTCTGTGGACACATTTTTGTCGAGATCCCTGCAAATTTTTGTTGCGTTTTAATCTATTTGGTAGTAATCCTAGACTTCTAATAAATAGTCTGATATCCCAACTATCTACAGTAGGGACGCCAGTAACAGAAAAAAGGCACTGAGAATGCCGTACATTTTGTAAAGCGGAGTGTATACCCCGTGTGGTCTCTTGTCGTACATTGGGTCCTCACGTTGGGCGCCAATGTAACAGTGATGGCCGAACATTATGTTTCTAGATATTACAGCGGTTAAAACTTATAAAAATAGTTTTATCACAATTTTATATACACCGTGCCTCCGAATAACCCGAAAAATTTTAACCACGTATTCCTGATGGTATTACAAGTAAATAACGTTATATCAACATAGGTCGAATGTTGTCATTTTACATTAATAGTCTTATGGTACAAAATAAATCAGTAAATTGAGCCCCTCCTTATAAACATGTCCTTACTTGAGGAAAAGATATCAAAAAGGAAAAAAAAGCTAAAATGGAAACAAAAGGTCAAAGGTTTGGACTCGTAGTCGCTTACCATCAAATACTGCGTAGGTTAATTGATGTTTAGTTAAAAGATTTAAAAAAAATTGTAAAAGTATCTTAGTCATATTTATAAGGGCTTGTTACACACTTGGGAGTTTACATTTAAGAAATAATGAATATCTCGGAAAGTAACCGTTATTCGACTATACATCATATAACTTTTTTTACTCCTAATAGTTGTTAGAATCTATAGTTGTTAAAGTTTTTCGGGTTATTCGGGGGCACGGTGTATACCTGGGCAGATGTTAGCAAATGCGATATATATTGCGATTCTTATTTTAAAATATCAAGAACAGATACATAAATCCACTACAGCTACTTAAGAATATAAAATCAATCTCTAGTAATTACTCAAAAAGTATAATGTATATGTATTTACTTACTTAATAAGTAAAGTTTATGTATATAGCCAAATTTACTACACCACTTTTACGTATAAAGTAAACGTATATTCTTACAGAAAATCACTTTTATTAAGCCAACTTTACTACACCACTTTTACGCATAAAGTAAATAGTAATAGCAAACACTGGTAGCGTTTCGGCGTGGATTGCACGACACCGCGTTTTACGGCCATCGGCCCTTCAACCGTGAAATTGTGCGCCTACCCTCACTAAAAGAATCCTGTTACGGCTCTCACTCGACTACCTCAAGATTGACGCCTTCACGACACCCCGCCATACAGCTATAAGCCTTAATACTGAGTTATAGAGGTTAAATTAGCGTGAAGGAACTTTTGATAAGTTTCCCCTTACAGTTCTGCTCGTTCTAACTTTAATTAAACGCTCTTGTTCTACTAAACGACTAATCCTTTCAGACCGCCTTTCCAATTTTATAATGTAAGCACTTTTAGCCTTTAGCTCACGTTGTGGGTAGCTGAAGAATGAATTTCCGAGAGAATGCGCAATCTCATTAAGGAGTTGGCAGCGGACGGGGCGGCGCGGCGCCCGCGCGGCGCAAAAACCTAGCTGAGGTAATTATACACTAACGAATCGGTGTTTTGTTTTGTTGCACAACACTGCTAATTATAGTAGTGATGTGCGAAGCATCGCTGAGTAATGTCATATCGTATTACATAAGTGTCCTGAGTCTTTACATAGGTATTTTGTATAATTAATCGCTTTTAAAAAAACACGTCAAAAACTTCACTCAAAAAACCTCACTGCTGAAGTATTTATACACTAACGAATTGTTGTTTTATGTGTTGCACAACACTGCTAATTATAGTAGTGATGTCCGAAGGTTTGTTTAGTAAGCACCACATAAACGTTTCTTGAAACAGGTATCTTGTGTACTTATTAACTATTCTAAAAAAAACACTTCAAACTTTACTGCAAAAACTTCACGGTCGAGGTAACACTAACGAATCTGTGTTTTGTTTTGATACACAACACTGCTAATTTACTAATTATAATAGTGATGTCCAAAGCTTCGCTGAATAAAAATCATGTCGCAGCACATAAATGTCTCGAGCCTTGACACAGGTTTCTTGTCTATTTAATAACATTTCTAAATAAAAATAACCGACTTCAACAAGTTTTTTGTAATTCCTCATGGATCCCGCTGTTGAATAATCGTTGAAACTGCATTTTGAAAAAAAATGAGACCAATCTGGAAGTAAAATCTACCTTTTCAATAAAAAAATTATAATTGGGATCATAAACAACGGAATTCTAAAATACATTAATTAAAAAAATATAAGCTAGAAAACTAGATAACCTTCTCTTTTTGGGCGTATTACATTGTATGACAGTTATTTGGTAATAACGTCATACCTTCTTATTTCTTCTGAGTGATGTGTAATATCAAGCAGTGATATTTAAGTTGTGATATTACTACGTTTCAATTATGATATTAAAACTCGCGTTATTTACACATCTCTAAATTATACTGTTGCTACTCGTAAATTCGCGATTCAAATAAAATTTGTTGTTCGACATTTTTGACACTTAGAAATGCATAATGTAGAAAACACGTTTTCACATCTCTTGTTTAAAAAAAACCCTTTTCTTCCGTCTTAAGAAATTTATTACTGCAAATAATTACCTTGTACGATAAAATATATTTGCTCACCTTATATTTAGTTTATGACATGCTTTCATTTAATTAACATATTATTTATAATTGAAATTGAACATTATCAATAAAAATAATAAAATATAAGGACAGAACTAACCTATCTTATACTAGAATTTGGCAAAAAATAGTTTGACTAAGATTAAGAATAAAGAGAAATGTTATCGGAATCAAACCATTTGATTAGCTCGTCGATAAACGCCAAATATTCATCCTCTTGACCCTCTAGCGCTGGCTCTAAAGTCAGCATTTTGCTGAGGTGGGACCGTTTTGTGGCAGCGTATCTTTAATTTAATTTATAATACTTTTTTTATTTTTTTATCTTGTGCTGTTATGACTAAATGTATTTTCTTTCTTTTTTCTATCTCCGTGTGCTGGCGTTGCTCGCACGCACGGCGCACTGCATTATTCGTGAGCCAGCACTTGGTCAATAAACTGGAATCGTACAGGCATTTATTTGTTCTCGATATATACCAATCAATGAAGACTACAGCTATTTCATTTCTTGACAATATTGTTTACCATATATGAATTGGTTTATACGCCTCGACATATCTATTTAGTTAATTTACCACTCTACTGGTGGTAAGATATATTCCTGTCCTCTTGGTGATGTGACGATCGTGACTGTAAATAATGTATTAGAATACTAGCATGTACCCGTGGCTTTGCCTGCGTTATTCCCGTTATCATCCCAGGGCATCTCTTTATCGGGATATAAAGTATTCTATGTTTAAATTCAGGGCTTGGTCTACTGGTATGCCGGATTTCATCTCAATTTATTCAGTTGTTACCACATTATTAACACAAACATCCAAACATCTTCATAAACTTTTACGTTTACAATATTAGTATAGTAAGATATAGATAGAGTATATAAGTAGATAGGATAGGATAAAGGCATCTGCCCACTACACCGCATACCATGACCGTACTATTAACGTATCAGACACGGTATGACAAATACTGGTCGGTGACGAAACATGCTAGTGGGATAGTCTCATACTTTTCAAAAGAAAGAATAATTACTTCGCCTGACACGTTCATAGTACGGTCATAGTATGATACGGTGTAGAGAGCATACATAACAGCTCGGCACAGGAGCGGCAGCGGCCTAGCTCGAGCCGCTCAGTATTCTTTGTAAGAAACTTCATACTGTAACGCATCGATGGGCATCGGAACGGCAACGTCACGACTCGGCACCGGCTAGCGGTGCTTGGCCAACTCCACCGTTACATAGCGCCACCGCCGTCACGCGTGCGGCTCACCCCTGTACGTCTAGCATAACTGGCCCCGACTTCGTTTCTTTCGCGACAGAGCATCACCTATCACTGTCACACTATATTGAGTGGATAGAGATATTTTTTTATTTTTTTTATTTATTTATATATTTATTCAAATGACAAGAACATTAGTAAGGTACATCGTCCCACAAAACTGTTTCCACAGTTTGACTGTGGGATCCGTGAGTCTTACTTATAGGTACAATATTACAAATCTTCATTAGGTACATAAGAGGATATCTAGGTAGGTAAATACCTCGACAGTAATCAATTTAAATAGGTAGCATTTGTCGCGCGACAAATAGTCGCGTATCACAGCTGTGCTAAAGTAAACGCCATAATTAGGCGACCTAGTTTGACAGATAAAAATGTTGCCTGGCTCACAGAAAATTAAATAGTCATAGGTAAATATCGATAAAATGTTATCGACAATAATTTGCACGCATCAGGATAGGTCTAAAAAGACAAAATTAATCCATGAAACGTGTAAGGGTTATTCTTCAGAAATATGACTGCGGTCACATTATTCCTCTGGCCCTTTTTTTATACTAAATAAATAAATAAAATAAAATAAAATAAAAAATAAAAATCATTTAATTCAGATGCGATAGATAAATGTATAGGACAGAGGAATAAGTCGCAGACATATTTCTGAAAAATAGCTCGTTATCCTTAAATCTTTTCAAGAATTTATTGTGTCACCTTACTTTATTTATTAGGTTATAAATTAAGCCACAGTCATAGGTCAGCGAAATTTAACGCATTTAATTATTTCTATTATATCGACAAAACATCACTGGCTTAGCTCTGGCAACATTTGTGCTTGTGGAACTGTCAAACTAGTTCGTCTAATTATGGCGTTAACTTTAGAGGTACTGGTGCGGGTCCGCGAGTCGCCTGCTCGCTGCTTGCGGTTCACTGGCTCGTACCGAGGCGAGCTGCCGCCGCGCGGTTAAAGCGCGCTGCCGGCAAGCCGTGAGCGTGATGACAGCTCGTACGTGCCGATTCGATTGCGTTACATGCTTGCGTATGGTTGTCGGCGAAACGATGAAGTGATGCGGTGCCGCTCCGGTGCCGAACTATTATCTGTGAACCTAACCTCCTAAGGCCAACGGTTACTACCTATAGGACTTATTCGAAATTAGTTTTGAACTTTTATATTATGAAATAAGGTTCCAAATTCCATCCATCCTGTGTACTTGGGTTAAAATTATTAATTAAAATACCTTGCCATTGACATGAAATCATGATTTATATAGATAAAAATTATTATTTTTGACATTTCATTCTTCTAGTCCATTCCATTGTGAATTTTATGTATTTATTATTATTATAATCATAATTTAAGTCAATTTTAATTCTATTATAAATTTTGGTTTCATTGTTAAATATATTATGAATGAGAACTTTTTTATTTTGTGTAATCTTAGAAAATCAATTTAATTTAATGTACTAACATAATTAAACTGTAACGTAGGGTACTAATAATGTATGTGTCGGAAATAGCCTTTGTACATATATTTAGTAGTTAGGTATATATAATGTAACAATCAAATAGGCTAAGTCAATCACGTAGGAGAGAAAATCATATTGAAATCTAATAAGAATCTTTTACTGTTTATTATTGTTTCGTTACTCAATCATTCTACTGTTTAATCAATCAATCATAAATAACTTGTGTTTTACTCTAATTTTAAGATTTATCAATGTCCATCGTTTATAAGAATTTAATTAATTATTACTATAATCTTTTGTGTAATGTGAAATTATATGTGTTTTTAATAAAATAAACAACTATCCCCACTCACGCGCTAAAAAGAATAGCTGATTCTCAGAACTAACTCGGCTCGTTTCTCAGAACAAGATTCGAGCTTAGCGGGAGTTTCTTAGAATAATCTCCCACCTTCAAAAATAATCTTATAAAATGGCGGTTCTCGGCCATTTCAAGTCACTCTATTTTACTCTCTTCAGTCTTTTACATTTATCATCAAGTGATAATCAGCTCTTCAACAGTGCCTAAGTGAGGTAGGCACTCACTATGGAAAATTAAGTCTTTTCATTTATAATATACAGTCCACAAACATCGAAGACCCTTAGACCTCACAATGGTCCTTCGAGCCGGATCAAAGAAGAATGGACACACCACAGCAGCAATAAGAAGATAAAGAAGCACGAAGACACAAACCTTCAAAAATCGTCGTCAGCAAAATTATCGCCGAATTGTCCCGTGAGATCTTAAATCCGGGACACGCCGTACTCATCGAAAGAAGATCGCCGAGAAAAGGCCCGTGACTGCATTTCCGGGCCCTCCGTGTTCATCGAATGAGAAATTTTGTCGGTCCGTGACTGCTTTTCCGGACCCGCCGTGACGTCGAAAAAAGTGAAGAAAGTGATCCGTGACCGCTATTCCGGATCCGCCGTGTGAAGACAGAAAACCGAAGAAGGGCCGGTCCGTGACCACTTTTCCGGACCCCCCTGCAGCACAATTAAGAAGAACAGCAAGGTGGCGCAGTGAAAAAAGAAGACAGCAAGGTGGCGCAGTGAAAAAACAAGGTGACGCAGTGAAAAAAGAAGACTGCAAGAGTCGCTGAGAAAAAAGAAATACCACCGTGCAAGAGGGTCTTCGCGCTCCAAACTGTTCGTGCCTTCGGGATTAGTGTCTTCGTGTCTTCGTCTTCGTCTTCAGTTGTCTGTGTGTGCCTCAAAAAGGAACTCTAACCAGGGAACAGTGCAAACCCAGTACCTAGCCTGAGTTCCGGGAACCTAGAAGTTTCGACTTCGGTTCTTTTTTGGTCTGACATGGTTCAGTTCCGCCAGCTTTAGCTGATGAGCGGCCAATCTTGCACCTTGCGGTGTTAAATGCAAGAGCGGTTTAGCGAAACTTCAAGAAAGAAGAAAGAAGAAACCGTAGGGACGTTAGGTACCCGAACGTTACAGCGACGTCAATTCCGTAACGTTCGCGTTAGGGCCCGATAGTGTTAGGGACCCCCCACCCCCTCGGTGTACTATGCAGAAGGAACAACGCGTTACAAGATCGCGTTCCCGTTCCCAAACAACTCCGTCGTCCGGTCAAACGACAACGACGAGTACCAGTACGTGGAGTAAAGGCACCAGTAGCGCAAACGAAAGTAGCAGTATGCCGAAAGATAACGCTCCCCGTAAGGCTTCGGAAGCCGAGGCGCCCCCCGCGCACTCTGACCCGCCTATCCCCACTCCCGGCGCCGCGCCGCCGGGCCACGCCCCTTTGACCCGCGCGCCGCTCATGGATGATGAACAATCGGTTCACTCTATGGAGAACGAGCAACGTAGTAATCCGCGGACTTTGGTAGGCGTACAAGATGATAGGGCTAGTCAGTTATCAGTCTTAATGGCTGAATTAGAGGTTAGGAACGCCGAATTGCAGCAGGCACAGATCGCGTCTGCCGCGGCTAGGAGTAAGCTCGAGATAGCTAGGTTAGAAGCGTCTCAAGTATCCAGCATGGCGGCACCGGGTCACGATGCCAGAGACGCTCGCGTGTTAGGCTGGGTTGCTCAACAACAACGCCAGGTAGCCGCGATAGGTGTACACGCGCACGAACCACCGTACACGCCGCCGCGGAACGAACCCGAACGACCTAGCGAATTTATGAATAGGGATTTAGAATTACTCTCGCATAGGGTCGTAGACGCGGTAACTAGGAACAGGAATGCACCCATGGCCTCGAGGCAAAGTTACGACCTTCCTCATTTCGAAGGATCGCCTCAGGAATGGATCGCATTTAGGGCCGAGTACGAGGATAGTGCACCTATGCATTCGGACGTGTCCAACATCAGCCGTTTACGTCGCGCGCTTCGCGGCGAAGCGAAAATCGCAGTTAAGTCCATAATGTACACTGCGATATCTCCGGCTGAAATTATAGGCGCGCTAGAACAACATTTCGGAGACCCAGAGGAAATAATATTGAACGAAATTCATAACGTAAAGCGTATGCCCAGATTAGCTGAAGCAGGGACCGTTTTCGTTACGATATAAGCGGTACGGTACCGCTATAGAATATCGGTACCGTAATGATATAAAGGTAGACTATACCGGTTGAAATATTTTGTTACTGTACCGCTTTATACCGGTACGTACCGCTAATGTTGAAAGCGGTACTTATACCTTTATTATTACGGTACCCAACCTATATTTTTTCAGTACCGAAATTTTTCGCTCGCATATTGTGGCTTTCCATAAGAAAAGGGACCTTATGGCAGTTTCTAGTTACGGAGATATGGACGTTTTTGTGAAATCCTTCAAAATCATCATTTTTTTCTTTTATGCAAAATTGTAAAATATAGGAATAGACGTGTATTTGTAGCTTCGTTTCACTGCTGTACGTTATTTTTTTCTATATAAGAATTGGGTTCAAAGTTTAGGAGAAAAGGGTGCTTATGGCAGACTTCATACAAAAATGATAAATCTATTGATAAAATTGTTTAATAAAATTTACTTGCAACTTTTGCTTATTTGTATTTCTTTTTTATACCACGACGGTGGCAAACAAGCACGCGGCCTGCATAATGGTAAGCAAAATTTTCAAAATGATCCCAGAAAGTTGAAAATTTGGAAGGAAAGGGTTTGGGGGCCACAGATTCGGAATTAAAAAAAATTGAAAATAAAAATAAATACATTTGTATGTCGTTTTTTAAAGCTTATTTAGGAAAAAGTTTTTAAACATTTTTTAAAAAGTGTTTTTGGCAAATCGTATAACTTTTTGACCATTTTAGAAAAACCTTGTTTTTTTTTCAAAAATTACACAAAAAGAAAACACTGGCGAATGCCTATCATTTTTGAACGTTTAAGAAAAAGTTTTTTATTGTTTTTTTTAGTTTTTTTTTGGATGTTTCTACAATTTTAGATCACTTTGTCATGTTTAAAAACCTTTTCAGAAAAAGATTTATAAACATTTTTTTAAACATGAAAACGTGTTTTTGGCGAATCGTAAAACTTTTTGACCATTTTAGAAAAACCTTGATTTTTGTCACAAATTTTACAAAAATTAAAAAAAAACACTTTCTGGCGAATGCCTATAATTTTTGACCGTTTTAGAAAAAGTTTTTTAATTTTTTTTTCGAAATACTTACGAAAAAGGTTAGTTTTTTGGCGGTTT
Organism: Eudemis profundana; assembly: GCA_947034925.1. Lineage (NCBI taxonomy): Eukaryota > Metazoa > Arthropoda > Insecta > Lepidoptera > Tortricidae > Eudemis > Eudemis profundana. The sequence continues at coordinate 21,446,861 of OX344803.1, forward strand.
CTATAATTTTTGACCACTTAAGAAAAATAATCCTTTTAATTTTTTTCAAAAGATCAACAAAAACAAAAAAATTTTTTTGGCGAATCCTATCCTACCATTATGATTTTTTTTATAAAATTCGGTAATTTTTGGTTTTATAGAAAAGTCGTCCATACAAAATACATTTATTTTAGCGTATTTTATATGATAGCATCACAAAGCATAGGTCATCATAACACCATGGTGTAAATTATTCAACATAGTGTTATAATTATGAGAATAACTCTTAATTGACCAAGATTTGAAGTAAATTTCTAAAAACCTTTTTTCTTCGGTATTCTGTTTTAATACAAGTTTAGTAAATAAATAATGTTAATATCGTGCGTGCCATACTGTAATTATCAATAAGTTTTACCTGTGATTGGTCATAAGGTCATAATATCCCATACATTTGGGAAAAGGGACCTTATGACTAATCACTTCAATTCAACAACGTTATTTGAGAATTACTCTTAATTGATCAAGATTTGAAGTAAATTTCTAATAACCTTTTTTCTTTAGTTTTCTGTTTTAATACAAGATTAGTAAATAAATAATTTAAATATCGTGCCATACTGTAATTATCAATAATTTTTGCTCATGGCTGGTCATAAGGTCCCTTTTCTCAAATGTATGGGAGTAAATTTGTGATTTTTACGTAACTTCAATGGTTTATAAATAAAAAAATAAGACTTGTAGAATAATAATGACACTTTTGTGATACTTGTGTAGACTGATTAAATATGATTTAGAACTCACTATACGAAAATTGTGAATATTATAGGGATGATGAAAAATATAATAAAAATGACATTTTAATAAAAATATTTCGTTAACTATGTGATTGTATTTCTATCCCAAAATGTAAATTCAAATATCTTCAACTACATTATATACAATGATTCAGATTACAATACATTAAAGAACAGGCCGATTTTTTTTTTAAATTTCGTTCTCATGAGCGACTTCCTCTAATCAAAGGCTGATTTTTCACGACCTGGAAGTCACATTAAATAACTGGCCAAGAGCATGTCGGACCATGCTCAGTATAGGGTTCCATAGCCGTAACTATAAGGTAAAAAATACGATGTAAAAAAAGTACAACAACAAAAGAGCGTATCTTCATAGCAATTACGTCCTTTTGTTGAGAAGCGCAGTTTATCGGCAATAACTCAAAAACGGTTAATTCGATCTTGTTGAAAATAATTTTCGTTGAAAGTATTAATTAAGCGTTACCTTCGTGATTTTTTTCATATTTTTCGGACGCACGGTTTAGAAAATAGAGGGGGGGGGACACAATTTACACAACTTTCGGAGCGATTATTTCCAAATACATTCACTTAATCAAAAACATTACTTAGAAACCTTATAGTGTTTTTTAAAGAGCTGTCGAACTATGTACCACACGTTGATATTTGCTGAAAAATTTTTTTTTTACTGTCTTTAACATGTATGGAGTGCCCCCCCTAAAAATATTTATTTTAATTATTTATATACCAAACTAAGTAGCGGCTCATAAAACACACCTATATTCCAAATTTCATCAATATCCATCATGTAGTTTTTGAGTAAAATGCCTGTGACATACGGACAGACAGACAGACAGACAGACGGACGGACATGACGAAACTATAAGGGTTCCTTTTTGCCATTTTGGCTACGGAACCCTAAAAAACCATTACTGATTTCCAAAGAAAAACAGCTTGAGATACATAATCAATCATCATCTTCATAACTTCCATAATTTGTTTTATTTCTGTTTTTTACCTTTTTTGTTTTTTTTTAGTTTGTGTTTATTAACAATAAACACAAACTTTTTTTCATTTATTTTTTATTTCTTTAATTTTTTGTTTTTATTTTGTATTATTTACTTTATTTGTGTTTAGTTTGTGTTGATTGTTATTTATTGTTTTTATCTTTAATTTTTTTAGTATATGTTGTTTAGGTATTTTTTAAAAACAAATTAAAGTAAAAAAACAGAAAATACCTAATCATCACAAACTAAAAACAAATATAAGGTAAAAAAACAAATAAAAGAAAAAATAGCAATCAACGCAAACTTAACTACTAATACAAATACTAATAAAAATAAAATAAATAAACAAACAAACAAAAAATACCTAATCAGCAGAAACTAAAAACAAAACTAAGGTATAAAAAAAAACAAAACAATACAAAAAAAAACAAATAAAAGGTAAAAAAAAACAAAAAATAACAACACAAACTAAAAACCAAAAGGTAGAAAATTTTAAAATATAACAAAAAAATTAAAAACACCAAATGAAAGAAAACAGTAACTCAAATTTAAAACAAACAAGGTACAAAAAAAACAAATTTAAGATAATAAATATTAAAAGTACCTAATCAACACAAACTAAAAACAAAAACAGGTAGAAAATACAAAGTAGGTAAATCCAGTACATCTAACATAAAAAAGCATAAAACACCTAATCAACACTAACTAAAAACAAGAATAAGATAAAAAAACAAATAAAAGAAGAAAAAAACCAAAAAATAACAATCAACGCAAACTTACAACAAAAATAGGTAAAAAAAACAATAAAATACAAAAATAACACAAATTAAAGATAAAAAAGACAAAAACACCTAATCCACACAAACTTAAAACAAAAATAAGGTAAAAAAACAAATAAAAGAAAAAAAAAAACAAAAAATTACAATCAACGCAAACTTTAAACAAAAAATGTAAAAAAACCAAAAAAAATAAAACAAGTTAAAGGTAAAAAAACACCTAATCCACACAAAGTAAAAACAAAAAAGGTATAAAATACAAAGTAAAACACATTAAAGATAAAAAAACATAAAATACCTAATCAACACAAACTAAAAACAAAAAGTAAGGTAAAAAAAAGCAAATAAAAGAAAAAAAATAGCAATCACCGCAAACTTAAAACAAAAAATGTAAAAAATACAAAGTAAAACAAACCAAAGATAAAAAACAAACAAGAAATACCTAATCAACTCAAACTAAAAACCAATAAGGTAAAAAATACAAAAATAAAACAAATTAAAGTCTTCGGGGAAGACGTATGTTTAGTAGTGAACGTCTTAACGTTGAAATGATAATGATGCTCAAGGCTAAAGACGACGCGATTGAAACTTGACGACGCGACGACGCTCGGCGCACACACATAAACCTCAAACGGTACCTTTTTAAAACGGTTAAGGTTACCGAAAAAAAATTACGGTACCGTTCAATTTCGATACCGTTTCATTTCGGTTGCGCTACCGAAATCATACCGAAACAAACGGTATGACGTCATACCGCTTTAAAACGCTACCTTCATTTTTCGGTTATGCAGTCCCTGAGCTGAAGATAACAGCAATATAATTTCCTTTGCCGGTCAAGTTGCCAACGTCGTGGCAACCATTAAGTCGTTAAAACAAAACGAGTTTCTATACGCGCCCGAACTCGTCAATAAAATCGTGGATAAAATGAATCTGATTGTTCGATACGAGTGGAATAAATATCGCGTAATTAATAAAGGGACACCGGGTCTAGTGGCTATGGCACAGTTTTTAAACGAGATTAGTAGCGCAACGCGAAAATCTCAAATTCGCAAGACGCGAGCCAACGTGCACACCGCGCAGGCGCACTATGACCCCGCGCCCCTCCCCCTGCCGCGCATGCGCAAAGGTCGCCGCGCGCCGCAGTATGACGAATATTACAGTGACTCAGAACAATCAAATTCAGATTATGACGAGCCTAGGCCGTTGATGGTAGCCCAAGTAAATCAGAATAGGTATACCGATAAGCGTAAACCCGTTGAAAAGAAGTTTTCCGCGCCGCCCGCGAAAAATACGCCCGCAAGGCCCCCGCAACCTATTCAAACCACTTCCACCTATGTAGACAAGTGCGTAATTTGCAGAGGCGAACACAAAGTAAGCGAGTGTTCCGATTTTAATAAAATGTCTGTAACAAAGAGGTTGGAAGCGGTTAAGAATGGCAAGTTGTGCTTTAGGTGCTTACAGCCGAGTCATAGACGTGGATATAGATGCAAATATGTAGCTTGCGGCACGGGTAATTGCGAAGCCGGACATCATCGTTTATTGCACGGAATGGGCGCAAAAGCACAACCGACGCCGGCGCCGCGGACGGGAAATGTTAATCACGTATATAAAATGAATACCTATTTAAAAATCGTTCCCGTGGAACTGACCGGTCCTCTAGGTACGGTAGAAACATTTTGCTTGCTGGACGGTGGTAGCTCTATCTCGCTTATCGAACGTCATATAGCCGATCAGGTAGCACCACGCGACAACCCGGAACCTCTTTCAATTGAGGGAGTCGGTGGAAATTGTACGTTCGATAGGGAATCGTGTCGAATTAGCGTCACTATCCGCGGAGCACATACTCGTAACATAGAAAAGTTCACCGCATATACGATAGAAAAATTGAACTTGCCCGAACAAACGGTGAGTCGCGATTTAATTGAACAATGCGATCATTTACGCGAAATAGAGGAACAACTATGTTACGATCATGCCGTCCCAACGATAATTATAGGTCAGGATCACTGGGAACTGATTGTTTCAAATACAAATACCTGAGAACGAGCGTGATAGTTTGCGTTTTTATTGGAGAGGGGCGAATAGCGACATAGAACCGAAAGAATATCGTATGAAACGATTGATATTCGGGTCAGCGAGTTCACCAAGTACCGCTTTATATGTGAAGAATAAAAACGCAAATACTCACCGCGAAAGGTATCCGATAGCCGCTGAATTGACGATTAAAAACTCGTATATGGACGATTTTTTAGTAGCTTTAGACGAGGACATAGATACCGCGCGACAGATAGTCAACGATCTATACGAATTAAATATGAAAGCGTCCTTTGAGCTACGCGGGTTCGCATCGAATCAGCCGGAAGTCATATCCGACGTAGTGACTCCGAGTACGGACGAAAATAAAACGCTAGGAAAATGCGATACGGAACGTACACTAGGTCTCATATGGAACCACAAACGCGACACTATAGGTTTTAATGTAAACCTCCGAAATACGCCGACAGATGTCCTAGATGGGAAAAAATTGCCCACAAAACGTCAAGTAACGAGTAGCGCGATGAGTATTTTTGACCCTATGGGATATATATCCCCGGTATCGGTAATAGGCAAAATACTTATCCAGGACATCTGGCGGACCGGTATAGGATGGGACGAAACGATACGTCCCGAATCTGTCCCATTGTGGAACGCGTTTATTACTAGCATACAGCAGTTAAAAACGCTCGAGATAAATAGGTACGTGCCGGCCGTAAATAGATCAGGATCACTACACGTTTTTTGCGACGCGAGCGAGAAAATATACGCGGCAGCTGTATATTTCGTTAGTCACGGTAGCGAGGGTGAGGCCTATGCTAGCCTCATCGTAGGGAAAGCCCGCGCAGCACCGCTCAAAGTGATTAGTATACCGCGTCTGGAATTGCAAAGCTGCGTATTAGGAACGCGACTAGCTAAGTCAGTATTAGAACATACGGACTATGTTATTGAGAAGTGTCACTTTTGGTCAGACTCGCGAACGGTACTGACATGGATAAAATCGGATCCTAGGTCATTTAAAAGTTTTGTGGCACATAGGATAGCTGAAATCGAGGAAAGCACAACGACCGATCAATGGCGTTGGGTTCCTAGTGCGCAAAACATCGCTGACGTAGCGACAAAGGGAATTCCTAAGAATTTCGATAAGAACCATACGTGGTTCATAGGCCCCGATTTTATTAGACGCGATTCCTCTCACTGGCCGACCGACAAATCGGCCCCTAGCCCGCCTGTCGACACAGGCGAAGAACGACCACAAAAGTTAGTACTAGTCGCTAGCAAATCGGATAAATTTCCGTACCTACCCGATATAAGTAGGTTTTCTAAATACTCACGTTTAGTTAGGGCCACTGCTACCGTAGTTTGCGCTGCCGAGGTATTCAAAGCCATGATACTCAATAGAAATACAGAAACAGACGTAAGAAACGATCACATCAAGATCGCCGAATTACTGCTTATCAAACGCAGTCAACACGAATATTTCAACGAGGAGATCAAGCTATTGGAAGCCGGACGGACACTACCGAAGAAATCTACGATAAGCAAGCTCGCTGTCAAACTGAACAACAACGGTCTACTACTACTAGACGGCCGGACGGACAGAAAGCAAGCGATACCCGTTTTGCACGCCCGAGAACCGTTTACTCGACTGTTACTAGCACATTACCACGCTAAGTTCAATCACGGCAACCACGCTACAGTCATGAACGAGCTGCACCAACGCTACCACATAGTAGGACTGCGCGGAGCACTGAGATTCATATGTAATAACTGCCAGTGGTGCCGCACCTACCGAGCGAAACCAACCGTCGTACCACCCGGAGATATACCCAAAGAAAGATTGACAGCAAATCAACCCGCCTTCACGTCTACGGCCTGTGATCTATTCGGACCTATAGTCGTAACTGTGGGAAGACGCCATGAAAAGAGATGGGGCGTTCTGTACACGTGCCTCACTACGCGCGCTGTACACATAGAACTCGCAGCATCCCTCTCAGGCTCGTCTATGATTTTATCTCTCCGACGCATGATGGCACGACGCGGAACACCCTCTGTTCTGTATACCGTACCCGCCAGGGAGTAAGGCGTTCTGGTCCCTGGCTAAAGCAGTCGAAGCCAATTTCTGTCGTCCTTCGTTGCCACCCTTGCTAAAACCTGACGGATCACTGGCACACACCGCAGAAGAGAAAGCGAATTTGTTTGCATCTCTGTTTGCGGAAAATTCACGTCTAGACGCTGCAGGTAAATGCCCACCTATTTTACCGCAAGTTGATACCTCTATGAGCGTAATCCATATACGCCAAAAAGAGGTCCTTGCAATCTTGCGGAGTCTAGATGTCAATAAAGCTAGTGGTCCCGATGGAATTCCAGCTGTCGTTTTGCGGAATTGTGCGGCTGAGTTGTCTCCGGTTCTGACACGCCTGTATCGCTCCTCACTTGAGACTGGGGTTGTTCCAGCGTCATGGAAGTTAGCAAATGTGCAACCTGTACCCAAAAAAGGCAGTCGGGCTGACCCTGTCAATTATCGCCCAATTTCCGTCACCTCCATACTCTGTAAGACTATGGAGCGTGTACTGAATAAACGCCTCCTTGCATACCTAGAAGGGAATGACTTGCTCAGCGATTGCCAGTTTGGATTCCGTCCAGGGCGATCGACTGGGGATCTTCTGGTGTATGTCACCCATCTATGGGGCGAAGCGATCGAGAAACACGGTGAGGCTCTTGCCGTGTCTCTCGACATTTCTAAAGCGTTTGACAGGGTCTGGCACGCTAGCCTAGTGGGTAAACTTCCAGCGTATGGAGTCCCTGAAGGCCTTTGTAAATGGATTGCTGATTTCCTGAGTGAGCGTTCGATCCGAGTAGTTCTAGATGGCTACACTTCGGATCATAGGGCTATTGACGCCGGTGTTCCTCAGGGGTCTGTTCTGTCTGCAACTCTTTTTCTGCTGCATATTAACGACATGCTTATACCCGGTACCTTTGGGTATGCCGATGATAGCACAGTTGTTGACAGATATATAACCAGCGCGAAGGCCAAAAGGGACGAAATCCAGTCTTGTCGAGAAGCCATGGTGGCTCGTGTAAATCTAACCCTCGGGGCAGTGTCCGATTGGGGAGATGCCAATCTGGTTAGTTTCAATGCCACCAAGACTCAGGCGTGTTTGTTCTCCGCTAAACGGAGTCCCTTTGATCTGGCTCCAACTTTCCGAGGTGTATCCGTACCGATTTCAGACCATTTGATGCTTCTTGGTATGAATCTATCCTCCAACATGAACTTTGGTCAGTACATTGAATCCTTGGCTAAAAATGCAGCAAAAAAACTTGGAATCCTATCCAAAGTGAGGCGGTACTTCACGCCGGGACAGCTACTTCAGTTATACCAAGCACAAGTCCGTTCGTGCATGGAGTACTGTTGCCATCTTTGGGATGGGTCTGCCAAATACCAACTGGCCGCCTTGGATTCAATTGACAAGCGTGCGAAGAAGCTCATTGGTGACCCTGTGTTAGCTCAGGAGAAGCTGCAGAGTCTTGAGCACCGCAGAAATGTCGCCAGGTTATCGGTTTTTTACAGGATACATTTCGGTGAGTGTGCGCTGGGATTGCATGATTTGATTCCACCGTCTCCATTCCATCATTACGTCACTCGGCGTGGATTAGGGTTCCACCCTTATGTCGTCGATATTCCACGAGTTCGTACAAAACGCTTTGCATCCACCTTCCTTATAAGGACCGCAAAAGAGTGGAACTCTCTTCCCGCCCATCTTTTCCCAGAAAAATATAACTTGGATCTCTTCAAGTTGAGAGTGAATAGACATCTTCTAGACAAGCATGCTACATCCTAGGCTTCATCGTCACTTAACATCAGGTGCGATCGGAGTCAAATGCTTGTCTATCACACATAAAAAAAAAAAAAAAAAAAAAGTATACCGACAATGCCACAAACTTCTTGGGAGCAGAACGAGAGATATCTGACGCCATGAGCACCATAGAAAACGAGATGAAAAGCTTCGCGATCTCCAAAGAAATTATTTGGAAGAAAATTCCGCCCGGAAACCCAGCCGCAGGCGGCGCTTGGGAGCGTCTCGTCGGCTCAATAAAGGCAGCTTTGAAGGTCACGTTATGCCAGAATAACCCTCATGAAGAAGTACTCCACACCTTACTTCTAGAGGCAGAACACATCGTCAACTCCCGGCCCCTCATTCCGGTCATGTTGAACGATAACCAAGAAGCGTTGACGCCTAATCACTTCCTTATAGGCAGATCAAACGCCATGTCTCCATTTGGATTCTTCAGTGATGTCACCCTATCGCCATCGTCATGGAAAATTGCACAAGCCTTAGCAGAAAGCTTTTGGAAAAGATGGGTAACAGAATACCGACATACGTTGAGACCACGTACTAAGACTCGGAAATTTAAACGTGACAGAAGCGATGAGAACTGGCGCCTTTTCAAAGTTGCAAGGAATCGGTGTAATCAAATGGTGAGAGCAGCTAAGCGTAAATATATCTCGGACAATATTGTTTCTTCTTCGCGTGCTGAGACTTGGAAATTTTTAAAAACAATTGGAATTGGTAAAGCACAGAATGAACGCATTAATCCTACATCCTTCTCATTGAATGACCTAAATTGTCACTTTGCCAGATCCTCTTCCTTAGACCCCATTAATAAAACGCAAAGCATCTCGTACATTTCTACCATGCCCAGCCCTACAACAGTTTTTTCTTTCACTTTGGCCACTGATGATGAGATACGTAGAGTGATAACGTCTATCAAGTCCAATGCCGTAGGTCACGATGAGCTGAGCAGGCTGATGATAATTTGCATCTTGGAATGTGTTCTCCCAGTTATAACTCATGTTATTAACTTGTCCATGTCTACTGGGGTTTTTCCTTCTGCGTGGCGTGATGCCTATGTACTTCCTCTTCCAAAAGTTTCTAACCCCAGCCTACTTAAAGATTTTCGCCCCATCTCCATTCTGCCCTTCTTATCTAAAGTCCTGGAAGCTGTTGTGCACAAACAGCTGGCTCGACATATATATTCTAACCATGCACTCTCTCCTTATCAATCAGGTTTTCGTCCGGGTCACAGTACCTCTACTGCATTACTTAAGGTGGTGGAGGATGTGAGGCTGGGTATGGAATCCAGTCGGCTGACGGTATTGGTCTTGATAGACTTTTCTAATGCATTTAACGCCGTTAACCATGACCTTCTACTGGCTACCCTTAAACAACTGAATGTCTCGTCATCAGTGGCTGAATGGTTTACTTCCTACCTTGAGGGTCGCCGGCAGGTGGTTCGTGTTGATCGGTCCCTCTCAGAGTGGTGCGATCTCACTTCTGGTGTGCCACAGGGCGGGATTCTTTCTCCATTGCTTTTCTCCATATTTATTAATTTGATTGTGCCTCACATAACATGCTCTTACCATTTGTATGCCGACGACTTGCAATTGTATACTCAAACAAATCCGAGTGACTTGGATCGTGCAGCCGCCGATATCAACGACAACTTGAACCGAATTTCTGCGTGGTCACAACGTTTCGGGATCACCGTGAATCCATCAAAGTGCCAGGCCATCTTACTTGGTAGCCCCCGAACAATTTCTACAACACGCGTGGCCCACATGCCTCCGATCCTGTTCGAGAATATACCGATTCCGCTGACGTCGCACGTGAAAAACCTAGGTCTGATTTTCGATTCTGGGCTAACATGGGAGCCACAGGTGTCTGATGTTTGTCGCAGAGCGACCAACACACTGAGAGCACTTTATCGGTTCAAGTACTTTCTGCCCATCAGCACTAAAACTCTCCTCATCCAATCTCTTGTGTTACCTATTATTGATTATGCTGATGTGTGTTACTCGAACATTACTCAGGCGTTGTTGACCCGGCTGGATCGACTCCTTAATAACTGCATTAGATTCATTTTTGGACTCCGTAAGTATGACCATGTATCTACTTTTCGCCGTCAACTTAACTGGCTTCCCATTCGTCAGCGTAGGTCATTACGAGTCCTATGTACACTTTACTCCATTATATTCGATCCAGCCGCACCCGAGTATCTTAGATCAAAATTTCAATTCACAACTTCCCGCCCTGGCTGCAGTCTCCGTACATCTCGGAGTCTTAAACTCAATGTCCCTCTTCACCGTACCGGCTTTATGTCGGATTCCTTTACTGTTAAAGCAATCAAGCTCTGGAACGATCTCCCACTGTCCATCAGGCAAGCACAAAGCAAGTTCACATTCAAGCGCATGTTGCGCAAGCATCTTTTCAATACGGTCCAAAATTAATTATCGACATGAGGTTTTCACAAGGTACGTAAAGTAGTATATGTAAGTATATTATATAATATTGTATTTGTGTAAGTATATACTGTATGTATGTATATTTTAGGTATATTTGTAAACTTATCTTAAGTTTTCCAATTGAAGTTAAAGGCCCTGCACCAAAACAATGTTTCTGTTTAGCCCATTGGTTGACTGGTAGAGAATGCCTTAAGGCATTAAGTCCGCCAATTGTACTATTTGTATTGTGCAATAAAGATTAAATAAATAAAATAAATAAATAAGACTCCGCCCCATGAAAACGTGAAAATCGGCGACATAGTACTCATTGCCGATAACACTATGCCACGAGGCATATGGCCACGCGGAGAAGTGGTAAAAGTCCACCCCGGCCCCGATGGAAAAATAAGATCAACAGAAGTCCGTACCGCAGCAGGATACATCCGCCGTCCGGCTTCCAGGCTCATAATTATTTCCTAAACTACACTGGTGTAGTCACACCGAGGGGGACACTGTCGGAAATAGCCTTTGTACATATATTTAGTAGTTAGGTATATATAATGTAACAATCAAATAGGCTAAGTCAATCACGTAGGAGAGAAAATCATATTGAAATCTAATAAGAATCTTTTACTGTTTATTATTGTTTCGTTACTCAATCATTCTACTGTTTAATCAATCAATCATAAATAACTTGTGTTTTACTCTAATTTTAAGATTTATCAATGTCCATCGTTTATAAGAATTTAATTAATTATTACTATAATCTTTTGTGTAATGTGAAATTATATGTGTTTTTAATAAAATAAACAACTATCCCCACTCACGCGCTAAAAAGAATAGCTGATTCTCAGAACTAACTCGGCTCGTTTCTCAGAACAAGATTCGAGCTTAGCGGGAGTTTCTTAGAATAATCTCCCACCTTCAAAAATAATCTTATAAAATGGCGGTTCTCGGCCATTTCAAGTCACTCTATTTTACTCTCTTCAGTCTTTTACATTTATCATCAAGTGATAATCAGCTCTTCAACAGTGCCTAAGTGAGGTAGGCACTCACTATGGAAAATTAAGTCTTTTCATTTATAATATACAGTCCACAAACATCGAAGACCCTTAGACCTCACAGTATGGAATGCTCAATGTTCTGAAATAAAGATATTTTATTTTTTTTAAAAACACCAAAAGTGATTCAGGCCTCAGGAGTTTAAGTCTTCATGCAATTCAGTCCTCACGTCTTAGGCTATTCATTAAAAAGTAATACGCCCAACAGTTTCCGTGTCGTTCTATAAATAGTAAATAGTTTTACTCTGTATTGATACAATGATATTTATCTTTCAATGTTCCAATTATTGTGCCGGAAGGGACGTCCTGTGTTCGTTTAATATTGATGAGGAACGGTAATTGTTCATTTGATTCATTATTTACTATTTAAACCTGGGAATAGGATAAATGTAGCTGACATTGCGTTGGGTGTCATGCGCGGAATCGGTTGGTTGTATGTCCATGAATTTGACGAATCAGTTTCAAAAATAAATGTCCGTATTTAAAGCTTAATTGAACCAAATGTTAAACTCGTTCGTTTTTGTAACGAAAGTTACCATACAATTTATATGGTGAACATTTTATTAAATTCAGCTAGCCATTTAGGACATCCATTAACATTTCCTGAATCGGTAGAGTTAGTTCTGCTCACGTCTCCCGAATCACCCTGTATATCGCAACACATATTTTTTACTGTAGACACAAAGATGGCTGCCGATATATCTGGCACTTTGAACGTTACACACTATTTGATGCAGACTGCACAATGCACTTATGAATGTCAAAGTGTACTGCCGGTCACATACGCTACTTCACGCTGAGCTACATGGCGGTATCAATGAGGTGTCATTGTGTTGAAACGCATTGTTCCAGTACAATGCATATGTACAGCCGTCTACGTTCTACTATTCAGAAAATTGTTATAACTCGAAGGCGAGCTCATTCTAATTTAACACATTTATATTCTTACATATATTTTAGTTTAGGTTGAAACATTTTTAATTGTTATTTTAGGTGTATATTATTTTTACTTTAAGGTTTTAGTTTAGTTCTCTAGTTTTATCTTTAGTTTTTATCTAGGTTTTTTTAATTATTGTAAACTTATACATGGACTAAAAAACTGTACGTAATCAGAGGTCAATATTTTGGGTTGTAGGTACTAAGTTAATAACGCAGGGTGAACCGATTTTGAACTCAGATTTTAAAAAGTTGTTACTAGCCCGGGGACGATTAAAAAACCGACCATTATATACAAATAAAAGCATATAACCAGAGTAATCGAAAATTGTAGATACAATATTCCGCAGTTGAACAGTTTTGCAAGTCCTGACGCCTGACTCAGGCGAATTAATATAATATATGTATTATCTTTCCAATAAATTCTAAACAAATCTTTTATAATATTTTACGTCACACCTGGCCATAAAGTAGCAATAACCGCCCGCTATGCGTGCGGAAAATCCCACTTTATGTCTTGGGGAGACGTAAAATTTCGTACTTACCACGGGCGGTAAAAAAGAAAGCCACAGATCGCAAATTTACATCCGCAAATACAAATACTTGCGATCTGGCACATTCTTTGTTTTAACGCCCTAGGTAAGTAATGTACTATTTTTGTTTTATCATAAATATGTGGGAATAAGTTTTCTTATACATGGAAATAAAAAAAAAATGTTTTTAGGTCTTTAAGCAATAGTCACAATAAGTTTTGTCTGCTGCATGTCAAAGCAAAACAATAAATAACGTAAGTATTTTATTCACATTTTAAATATTAGACACCGCAAACAAACGCAGCCCAATAATTACCGAAATGGAAATATTAAAAACCAATCCAGTAAATTGATACACATCGAAATACGGGTAAAATTTAATTCCCATTAAATATTCCTGAAATCAATTAATATTGCGGCATTGTGATTGGCGTGGGCTCTCGAGCGTCGGACGCCACGCGTCACGGAGCGTCACTGAGCGTCACTGCGTCACGGCACCACACGGCGCGTGACGCTTTTGTTTAAAAACGCCTGTCACACAACGCCCTTTAAAAATGAGCGTTATTTTTAGTCTACCAGTCGTTTTGTTGACACTATGCGATTTGATAAATTAGTCTGCCTGTCTTGTCTTTATTTTGAATTAAAATGATCTGTCAGAACTGTCGAAGTGATTTTTTAAGATTTTCCATGAACAGCCATCGAAATATCATTATATTTCGATGGCTGTTCATGGAAAATCTAACAAAATTGACGTAGAACGATAAAGTCTAACAAAATTGACGTTTAAATTTGCCCCACAACGCCCGCTTTTTAAAATCAATACGTCTTATATACCAAATGGTATTGATTGGTACCTATTGATAACCAACTTAATGTTTACTATGTGTGAGTCTGAAATCATTTATGACAAATATTAGTGTTAAGTTTGAGAAAACTTTATTTTTGGATAGGTTGCATATTCACACACAAACATGTCTCTCGAAACATGTCGAGTGGATGAGTCGTCTTTATTAGTAGGTATAACGCGAGTGATCTGTTTTTATTAACCGACTTCCAAAAGAAGGACGGTTCTCAATTCGTCTGTATGTTTTTTTTTTTATTAATTTTTTTTTTTGTGTGTTTGTTCACCGATTACTTGAAGACGGCTGGACCGATTTGGAAAATTCTTTTTTTGTTTGAAAGGGTAGACTTCCGAGGTGGTCCCATTGCAACTAAATCAGGATCTGATGATGGGATCTTGGAGAAATCGAGGGAACTCTTCAAATATCATAGGCACACATATAGCGATTTTGGTATTTTTCTTAGTTTCTCGTCCATTTCTTATTAGCAACAAGTTTTTAGTGTACCGACTTCAAAACAAAGAGCAATTTTTATGTAAGTTTGTTCCCCGATTACTTGAAAACGGCTAGACCGATTTGGATTTTTTTTCTTTTAACTAAATAGACTTAAGTCTATTTTTCAAAACAATATTTTTCCAGCGCCACTAAAAATTAATAAAAAATAAAGTAAATTTTTAAAACAAAAAATAAAACCTGACTTCCAAAAACTTAAACTAAAAACCAAAAAATAATATGTTAATCACCCCAAAGAAATGGATAATCAACGATTCATATATACATATACAGATATTTATAGTTTTTAACCTGTTATTTTTGAAGTCGGTGCCAGCTAAGGAGCTCAGCATAGCCAGCTTTGCGTGGCAGTGGCAGGCACCGACTTCAAAACTAACAGGTTAAAAACTATAAATATCTGTATATGTATATATGAATCGTTGATTATCCATTTCTTTGGGGTGATTAACATATTATTTTTTGGTTTTTAGTTTAAGTTTTTGGAAGTCGGTTTTTATTTTTTGTTTTAAAAATTTACTTTTTTCAATAAGTTTGAGTCTTACGGTGGTTTTTCTAAGTAAAAAAGGTTGCATATCGTTTAAAAGACAAAAATCTGTGATTGGTTACAAAGCTATTTACGTGAGAATTTCATTTGCCGCTACAGTTTTTTCCTCAGTATACTAATTACTAGCTCCGCCCCGTTAGTACGTATTCCGTGGGGCCGATCTTGAGCTTCAGTTACGTTATGGATGTCAGTTACGCTTCCATACTTATCGCATCCTTAGTAATGAACCGGTCTCACTCAAAAAAAAAGACAATTTATTTTCAATCTTAAAAATAATTCAAATGGTTTCAACTCAATTGCAGAATCATTTTGAATTAGACCGGTTTATTACTAACGGTGCATTTTGTCGCGCGCGCGCGCGATTATATTTCGATATGAACAGCTGTCTCAGTAGCACCGCCATGGCAACAGAACAACAAATAAAATGTCGTCCATTATATACAGCACGATATAATTTTTATGCCACACCTGGCCATAAAGTGGCTTTTTGTGGAAAAAAACCGCTCTCTGGCCAAGTGTAGACATAAAATTATGTATACACAACACGGGAGGTAATAAAGAAAGCCCTCGATCGCACATTTACGTCCCTCGCTTTCAGCTTGGGTCGCAAACTTCTGCGATCTCGGCCTTTCTATGTATTACTTAATGTACTATTTCTGTATAATCGTTTTTTTTTCTCTAATGCCGAGGAGTTCTGATGCGCTAAGAAGCTAAAACCATACACAAATAGGACTTAGGCGACTGCCGAATAGTGGCTCCGTTATGTATTGCCTTTGAGATGGAGATCAAAGCGCGATTCCATTGTTTGTTAAAGATTAATCGAAATTACCCGGCTCAGCCCGAGAGATAAGATCCGTTTGTCTTTATCGCATAAATAAATAAGCGAGACAAGATTTACGCTATGACGTTATTCAAGTTCAAAGAAAATCTTTACTGTATAGCAAGTCTTTGATATTGTCAACAGCAATCCATTAATTTGAACTGCCTTCTTTGTTGATCCTATTTTGGTTAGTAATTACAAAAAGTTGCGTTCATGTGCGTATATTACTATGCAGTAAGTATTTTTTTATACAACTAGGGTGGCAAAAAGCGTACGGCCTGCCTGATGGTAAGCAGTCACGGCAGCCTATGGACGCTTGCAACACCAAGGGCATTACGTGCGCATTGCCGACACTTTAAGAACCTATTCCCTCCCATCTTGAAGAACTCCATACTGTAGCCTTCCGGGAAAACCGCGGCAGGGAGCTCATTCCACATTCGGATTATGCGCGGTAGGAAATTTCTTTGGAACCGCACGGTGCGCGACCATTTTGGTTCCAACGCGTGTGAATGAATATCCTGCCGATGGCGAGCGGTGCGGTGGTAGAAGGTGGCCGTAGGCATCATGTCGAACAATTCAATCAATCAATTTTAATTCAATCGCCCATCTGCCGTTATGAAGAACCACAAATAAACACGGAAGTAAAGTCAACTAACTTTCATTACGTTTCGTGAAAGATTAAATCAATAAATTTCATCACGAGTGAAATAATCCAAATATCGCAAATTAAAGTCACGGAGAATGAATTCGGGTAATTTTCTATAGAAAATGACCCGAATTCATTGTCCATGAGTGTATGTTCAGTCATATTACCGAACTAGACAATATCGAGATAGACGGCAAGAGTGTATGTAGCTTGCGTGCTAAAGATAAGGGCCGGGGGACCTTCTTTGATCGCTATCAATTTCAGTCGCAATATTATGATTAATTGACAACCTTTCATTTTTTTGAGCCTTTAATTTTATTGGTTCTCTGTATTTGGTTTGAAAAGACGAATACGCTGATAGTTTATTTGTTTCACGAGGGTTTGTATTTAATTTCTAATTAATATTTTAATTTTTACTTATTCTAAAAGGGCGTAACTACAGTTCTACGGCAGAATAGACCATTACTTTAGTCTTATCGCAATCGAAAAACATCGATAGTATACATTGACAATGTCAAATTCAAAATTATGACAGCTTATTTTTTTTGTGGCAAAAGGCACTGGCGTTTCATCTATTGTGCCGTAGAACTAGTAAAATGAGAATATATTTTTTATTCTTTTGTATTTTTTATATTAAGCAATATATAAAAATTATAAAAATAGTGTACTGCTCGAGGCAAAATGCTTTCGAATCGTATATACATTTTGAAGTGTTCTTAAAATGAAATGTTGTCAATTGTTGAAATACCACCAAATTAAATGGAAAATGTATGTTTTCCATCACTAAATTACACTTTTGACGTCAAACGTCCAATGCAAAATTTTACACGCTTGGCTCTCATACAAATCGACGAATTATTTCCTTCTATCTCGATATAATTTCGGTGGTTGGAGCAGTAAAGTCCTGGGGTGGCGACCACGCATTGGTAAGCGCAGCGTGAAGGGCTCCAGACTATGTGGACAGACAATAGAGTGAATGTAGCGTAGGGTTGCCATATGTCCCGATACGCCGGGACATGTCCCGCTTTGAAGCATGGTGTCCCGGCGTCCCAGCCGATAAGCAAATTGTTCCGGTTTAAAATCATAGTTATTCAGTACGGGGCTGGACTTGGTAAATAATAATATGTTTAAAATAAGCACGACTAACTAGCTAGCTAGGCTAATCGTACGTGGATAGAACGACGTAAGCGCTGACAGTTGTCCTTTTACTTTTTACAAATTTACGTCAGCAGTGTCCACACATTTCGGATCGCGGACTCTCGGCGTTGACAGAGCGAGAGCGCACTGGCGCACTATCAAGTTCCTGGTTTTCTACCTTTACTACTTTTTCTTTAAATGTCCCGGTCTGAATCCCCACACTTATGTCAACCCTAGTGTAGCGGGGAGTCGGTGGATGCGGTCTATACAGGGCCGCACTCTGTGACGACCTATGATCTACGGGCCTATGTTCGTTCAGCCTCCAGCAGTAGACGTCCATAGCTGATAGATAGATAGATACTAAAGAATCTCGGGCAGCACGGGTTGGGACACAGTAACCGTTAAAGCAGTACGTCTAGCATAACTAGCCGCGACTTCGTTTCTCGCGCGACAGAGCATCACTTGTCACTGTCACACGATATTGAGTGGATAATGGATATAGATAGGTAGCACTTGGCGCGCGACAAAGAGTCGCGGGTGACAGTTGTGCTAGAGATACCTACAGGCGTGTGAAGTGATGATATCCGCAGTAGAGTGGCTCTTATTTGGTCACTTTTCTATTTTTTGCGGAGCACTCCTTCATATTATTATAGGGCACCAAAAACATGCCTAATTATTTTAAGGTTTTTTTTTTAATTTTACAGGTCGCCACCAATTAACGAAAAATTTGAAAGAGTGCTTTACGCCTCACCTGGCCATATATCTCGGCCTTTCTTTATATTACCACCCTAGTTGTGTAATGTACTATTTTGATATAAGTGCGGCAAGTATGTCATTTCTCACGAGTCCTGAGGTGTCTTGGCCCGAGCCGCCAGGCAAGGGACAAGACTCGGAACGAATGGAAATGACACTTCCGCACGTATGTCAAACGAAGTTTTTTAATACATTTGCGAAAAAATGTCGATAAAACAAAAACATAGCTTGCACCATTCAGACAAATCAAAAGAATCTATTTTGGTAAGAAACTTACAGAATTTAATTAAATGTTAACATGAAAAAGCAAGAAATATACTTATTATTACTTTGTAGTTTACTTATTTGCAAATAAATGTGTTATTTAGTGTTCAAAAGTTAGCTGAAAAGTAAAAAGCACTAGTGCGAAAAATGCTACTTTCTGCACGATATAACGCTACGAAAATATTTTGAGCAAGTATATTAAAAAACCATTTTTTTCTTTAACATGTTTGTCATAAAATAGTTCACTATGACACAATCACCGTAACTACCCCCCGAAAACTAAACAAACTGAACAGATAGCGGTCGAGCTTGATTTTGTACGATAAGTAATTGTTCTGAACTAGTTTGATTAATTAAATCCATCCATATTCAGCAGGCGTGACGAAACGGGTACCTACGAAACATCTGTACACCAATCAATGAACACTGTGAGAATCTCAAATATACTCGTATATTTTTATAATTTTTATATTAATAGTTTTGAAGTTATTTAAGTAAAAAATTGACCATTCCCCTTTATCTCAGAAACTATTCGACCTAGAATTTTGAAAAAAATATGGAAAATTATCCTGCAAATTTAGATTACAGGAAAACCTATAAGTAGTCTGTGCAGTAAAGTATAATTGTGTTATATTGTTTTGAACGTACGGAACCCTCTCCACGCGAGTCTAACTCGCACTTGTCCGGTTTCTTAAATAATTGATTGAACCAGGCGTTAATTTGCGGAAATCCATGTTAATTAAAATAAGATATCTCTTTGCTAATCCGCGATATTAAAACATGTTAGCCAATAAGTGCTAGCCCGCATGCGTCACATGCAAAAAAAAAACATGCAAATAAATTTACCACCAAAAATACAAAACTCGACACGTCTTTCGCCTACCTACCAGGCATCCTCAGGAGAAGCTGGAGACGTTGACAGTGCGGCGTCCGTTAGGCGAAGAACACACTGAAATCGCCCGTCGCCGCGATTTTTTCCGTGTATGCGCAGCTACACGGAAAAAATCGCCGCGATTTACGCGCCAGTGTGCGCCACCCCGCGATTTTTCTATACAAATCGATGATTCTACATACAAAGTTGAAAATCGCTGAGTCGCGTGTCGCCGCGATTTTCGCTGCAGTGTGAGATCCGCCTTAATGGAATGAGTTTTTGACTAATCGGCAATAAAATGGTTTGATTCAAATATATATTTTTTAACAAACACTTATTTAACAATGCCAATCATTCACTCGCTACGAGACATGTTATACTTATATATAACTAATAATGATCAAGAAACTAATAATGAGTAAGTAAGAACAATATACATTTTAGGAATCCAACTTTGTGTAGATAATGTAGTTACTTTGAACCTGTATAAGTGCAATACCTATATTTTTTATTTAAACCACCTTTTATTTAAAAAAGGCTTCACACCATAATCACTTCACTATATTTATATAAATCATAGTTGCAGTGTAACCGGAATCTCTAAAAATTAAATTTTCTAAGTATTTGCTCATATTTTCCCTTTGCCTTCTCCACGCAGCTCTAGATCCCGGTCGCGTAACGCGCTCAGTTCACGCTGTTTTCATTTCAATAAGGCTTTGTATTCCCCTCTCCTCCCCCCACTTCCCTTCCCCTCGCGCAACGCGGGCGGCGCCGCCGCACACAAAACTCGATGACGTTCCAAAACGGTTCAAATAAAAACGTTGTAACCGCTTCCAACGGTCAAATAGACTTACTTCATTCCTTTTTTTAAATCAGAAACAAAACAGATTGATTTTCAAGTTTAATTGAAAGCTCTGTACGTGTCGGAATCCAATCCTTTTCCTTTTGTTTGGACGAACAACAAACTTGAAATTTCCATTGGAAATATTTTCATTTCATTTAGTTTCGCTTTATTGTCAAAACACAGCTGCCACTATCCCATTAAAGTTTGGGAAGTTTTGTGGGGGATTCTCGCGTTACTAGTTGAGCGTTGGGCTACCATTAGTAGGGATAAACCAATCAACGAAGCTGTTGGCCGCAACAGTATTTCCTCCACCATGTAGATCTCATTACTTTAAACAAGCAATTTATGAGTACATAACTGGAGCAGTCCACAGAAACGTAACGTCAGCGACACTACCTTTTTAATACGTACTTTTGACATGTAAAATTAGGGAACTCAATATTGGTATGGTAATATCATAACTTGGCTTTAAGATTGGTAGTAGTGTTTCTTAGCAACTAATACGTTTAATTAGAGTAGCTACGTAATATATAGCGTTACGCAAGTGACAAAAAGTTGATGTTTCCATGGAATGCTCCAACTGATGTCATAAGTACAGTCACTCATATGTCACATAATATACTCACATGTCATTGATATATGTGTCGCATCTTGGTCATGAGTACGGTAGATTTCGTCATGAGTCCGTACTAATGACTCGTCCGAAGTTGCAACGGAACGCAAGCGCCATCGGTGGCGTTCGACGGATTCTAGGAGGGATGGCGTGGTGGTGGCGAGAGCTCATTAAGCTTCCAACGCTTGCCCTGTGCGCTAGCTTCTCCTAGGAACTGTACCGCGTTTCGTTAGAGCCAACGTAGTTTAATAATTAGTGTTGATTGTGTAATTTAACTAAGTTGTTTTCAATAGTAAATCGATTAGTGCGTTACTTGAATTTCGTTTCTTTAAATACGCCTACCCGACTTGTAAAATCATGTCCGATCCTAATCTCGACCCTCCTGACACGTTATATGTATTGGTGTAGTGGTGTAGCGTCAAATTTCCTTGACTTCAAGCCGTAGTCCATTTGTTATATGTACCTACTTTGTTTTCAAAAATCCCTGAACACTTAAAAATAGGCAAATCGGTAATCTGTTTGTACGGACACCACATTACTGGTATTTCATAATTTTACTTTCTAAGTTCTTAAAAACAGTGTCACTCCCTACCAAAAAGATTACTTCTTAAATAATTCCACAACCGAATTCATCCCAGGACTATATTTTTAATGTTAGAAAGTAAGAACCGAGTAAAGTCGCTTTTTAATCATTAAAATTCCGCTTTACACGCGAATATTTCCCGGACCGTATTCATTAAAGCACGTGTGCAGTAATTAATTTTATTACGCTCCAATTTATTCGGAAACTTCGCGTACAATTATTTCCGTACGCGTTGTGGCTGCTCGCCGGAATAACATCGAATTTATACCAAAAGCGGTGAAATTAGTGAAACAAAACACCCGATGAACTTGCCTCGTAAATAATGTGCTTCTTAAGAGGGTATACCAAGAATGTGAACGTCGTAATCTTGGTCCTTTTCATTTATTAAAACTTTATTGCAAGAAAAATTAATGTTCAAATAGCGGACTTAATGCCGTGAGACATTCTCTACCGATCGACCGTTAGACTAAACTAAACAAAGCCTTTATCTAATAGTTGGAGTTTAAATTGTTTTTTTTTTTGTGTATTTCTTAATACATCATCTTAGGTGTTAATAGGACGGATCGCGTCCGGAACACCACCCTGCGTTCCAAAGCATAACCGATGTTGGAGCTAAGGCCGCCAAGCTCAAGTGGGATTGGGCTGGCCACGTCTGCCGCATGCACCCGGAGAGGTGGGCTAATATAGCCACCAAGTGGGTGCCGCAAGACGGGCGCCGCAGGCGGGGCAGGCCTAGGCGGAGATGGCCCGATGACTTGGACGCATTCCTTAGCGACTGGCCTGGGGAGGCATCAAATAGGGAGTTGTGGAAATCAAAGGGAGAAGCCTTTGCCCAGCAGTGGGACACCGCATAGGCTATATAAAAAAATATATATATCTTAATTACTTTTCGAAATTCGATTGACACTATTTCTGAAAAGTAAAGGTAAATTTATTCGAAAACTTTGTGTGCAATTAACCAATATATTCGAAAACATTGTGTGCAATTAGCTGCTGGAATAATATTGAATTTGTACCGAAAGCGGTGAAATTGGTGAAACAAAACGGCCGACGAACTTGCCTCGTAAATAACGTGCTTCTTAAGAGGTTTTACCATGATGTCAACGTTGCAAATTTGGTCCTTTAGTAATTAAAATTTTGTTGCAAGACAAATTTAAGTTCAAACAACAAACTTAATGCCGTAACCCTCTAACGGTGAATCATTACTATAAATAGAGACATTATTGGTGACATTTATATTTATAAAAAATATTTTAATTATTTTGCAAAATTTTAATAACACAAAGATGTGCTCTATCGGAATGCATGCGTTTTAGTTTAATAATTAATGATGTAGTGCACAATGTTAAGTTCGTTCGAATTTCGAAAAATAATGAGCAATAATAACAATAAATGCAATACCTGCGGCAACCTAGGTTAGGTTTTATTACGTGTGTTTACCTATATTTTGTATTATACATTATAAATGCAACATTAAATAGTTTTAAACACCTACACCATCCGTGACCACGGCACATACATAATGGCTGCGTTATAATACAGTTGTGTCGAAACGCCGAATAATAAAAGGTACATACGGTTATCATTACGTTAGGCCTGTAGAATTACATTATTATTATTTGAGTATGTGTTCAAACTTCGATAGTTTAAAATGTTATAAATGCAATATAGCCAGTTTTCTGGGAAGAAACGCTCTTAAACGCGTTTAGGGTGTAAGGAAGCAATTACACCCCTCGGGCGCTAAGTGATGAATACAATGGGACCGGCAATGGCCATAAAGGAGTATATCTACGATACGTATATCTTAACACTTCGCTGAGCTTCGATAGGTAACTGCCGGAATCTACAGAAAAAGGCCTACTTACTGAAAATATCGGTATTTCCATCGTACAAGAAAACGAGATCCAATCAAAAACATTACATGTAAAAAAAGGCGTGACGTGTGTTGTGGCACAACACGGCTGTGGACGTTACGACTGTAGCTGTGCTGCCACAATGGGAGGTATTTCTTTTAAGGCAATTACATACATCTAGATCCGACGCTCGTGTCACCTTCAGTCAGCTAACACGTTGTGGCAGTTCGTCTGTGGCCGTTAAATATTTTGTATGAGCTTTATTAGTGCCATATCACGCAATTTCCAAAACGGTGCTGTTTCGGTGAACGTGTTAACAACTAGAAAGCTATAAATCAGACCGGAGAAGTTATTTAGCTGTGGAACTGCACTGATTGCTCGGCGATTGATGCATTCGAGTCTGATTACAAAGTTTGAACACGTCCCCTCCTACCCACCACACTCCCTCCCTCTATTTACCCCCTCGGACACTTGAAGACGCTAACGAGTGGTCTATACGAGCACGTCCAGTTAAATGAGTTATACGTAAACCTAGCATGTAGTAATATTTTTCACTTTTCTTACTCGAAAAACCTCTAAACATCTATTACTAAAGAAGGACAAAACAAGTTTAATTTGTTCAACATAGGGACCTGGAGATGTCCAAAGTTGATCGTAGGTCTCCCTCAAAGATATCCGCAACGAATGATCGCACGCTTTTACCTCGAGCAAAGTGTTAAGACAGCAGTGGCGTGGCGTCAAAGATATCCTTGGGCAAGCCGGTGCACATTTGGCGTACATTTTCCTTAGAGCTGTAGAATAAGGAGCTCAAATGCCTGATATTAGGCAAGCCGGTAGGAATCGAGTTCTTTGGACGCCACGCTATTGTAAGACAGACAAGTAGTCAAACTACAGCCGTTTAGTAGCGCGCGATACGTACGTAAGGTCGAGGCGCACCCAGTGCGATCCGTACTGGAGCATTCTTACGCAATCTTAAAACTTTGCTTGTAGTGCGTTCGTTCACGGCACGCACACATACAAGCGTGCGATGTACTTTTATACTATACCCTCAATCGACTGCCGATGATCGTATCTGGGCCGTCTCAGACCATTTAGTATGTATATGTACTCGTAGGTTTGAGGAGTCAACATACATAGCGATTCGTGAAGAAATGTAAAAATTCTGTGATTCGCATAATTTAGACGAGATGAGATTAAAATTATTTTCGGGGTGTTAAATTCACTGCATCGATGGGTATTTTATCAAAACAGCGTGTACAGTTTCCAACAAACGACGGGCTAACCTTACAGATAGGTACGATAGGCTTGCACAACAAGCTTGTCACTCATAGTAATAAAACAACATAGGTAAACGGATTAAATCGCGTATATTACTACTTTTTTAAGTCCCGGCGTTTCGTAACACTTTTCAGCGTTTGTGATCGCGGGTAGACTGAGAAAATCATAAATCTTCCCTGTCAAAATTACTGTTGTGCAAACCTACCCACTTTAAAAAATGAAAATTCAAAATTAGTGTTGCCAGATGGGCCTAATATGTAAAGACGTTTACACACATGCCAGAAGGGCTTACTATCCTAACCTTAGAAACTAGCGGCGCTTCCAAAAGGCATACTGGATAAGAAAGAAGACGCCAAGAAAACTTATCAGCCTCCACAACGAACCACCCACGCCGCGACCACGAACGGCACGAACGCTGAAAAGGTTACGAAACGTTGGGACTTAAAAATGTAGTAATATACGCGATTTAATCCATTTAGGTTGTCTTATTACTATGTAGGAATGTTTACAAAATCAATACAACTAAACTGGTTGACACCTACTGTCATAAAACGTTTCTCTATAAGTATCAAGCAGTCAGTTATATTGTCGTAAACATCCCTCCAATTGAAGTGGTACCTTTGCACGTACGAGTGATTGAAGATCGCAAACACTATACTCGCACGAGGCTACGCGAATACTCTTCGAACTGGACTCGCGGGAAGCCCGACCAAAATCCTAATCTCCTTGACAGACGTGACATTAGACACTGTCGTTGTTCAGCTGTCTTTCCGTTCTGTGTAAATCCCAGCGAGCATTTCTAAGTACAAATTAATGATAGTATTGATTTAAACTTTCACTTTCTTTCTTTTTATTGATCAGTTTGATCTCAAACGCTATGCCCGCACGAGGCTAGGCGAATAATCCTCAAACTGCACTCGCGGGAGGCTCGACCTAATTTCCTCGACAGACGAAACATAATCTCTGTCATTGTTGAGTTGTCTTTGCATTGCAGTTTATCTGAATAAATCCCAGTGTGCATTTCTAAGTACAAATTAATGAGAGTATTGATTTAAACTTTCACGATTTCACTCGTTATTGATCAGTTTGATCACAAACTCTATACTCGCACGAGACGAGGCGAATATTCCTCGAACTGCACTCGCGGGAGGCTCGACCTAATTCCTCGACAGGCGTGACATAACTATCGTTGTTCAGTTGCCTTTCTGTTATAAAACATGCCGTCCATTTTCGTATGTCTCAGCGTACTTCTCAAAGTACAAATTAATGATAGTAGTTCAGACCTGACGTTTTAGCTAAATATATGCCACACCACAGGTAACTGTTGAATGTAGTTCATATTACCTACATCAAATTAAAAAAACTCGACTTCAAACATTGAATCTACGAAACTGCTAGAGTAAAATGTCCCCCAATGTTTTGAACTGGACCCGGGTGTCCAGGACAAAATTTATCCCCGATACAGGGCGTACAGACTCTGACACTATTTCCGTATTTAGGATTATTTTACTTACCTATTCGACCGCGGATGTAGGCCGATGTCCATCAAGTTAGAGTCGAAGTCAGGTCAGTCAATCTGTCAAGAGTCTCGTCAAGTTTTCAGCTGTACGCTGATGAAATGGTGGCCTGGCGTCGCCTCGCGGCGAAACAAACACTGCACAGGTCAAGTCCGGAAATATATGCGGATTCGCGACGCGAATACAGTTCTCGCACCCCAAGTTGCACAAAATCGTTCGGTGCACACAAACACTCACAAAACAACCAGTAGGTACTACGGCGCACAAAAAGGAGTCAAATCGCTAAACAAAGCTCCTCGCCGACTTACGGAAACGAAATATGTCAAAAACCACGTTGTCCTTATTTAGGTTACAATTTTACGTTTGACATTGACAAGTGTCATGTAGTGGGTGCGTTCCGATTTTGTATCGGGACGTAACGCCCAATATTACTTATTTATAATAATATAATACTATTTCTCCATGTGCTTTACGGAATAACCCTGCATGAACCACCCTGTATATTATACACGTCGGTCGTTTTTCCTTATGGGGCGGGACATTTGCTGACACACGCTTTTCCCCTTCATATTCATTGCATTCGCTTACAAATTAGCTTACATTTTTTGGCTTGCTTTCAACAAATTCGAAAAATAGTAAGTGTTTTA
This sequence comes from Eudemis profundana, assembly GCA_947034925.1. Taxonomy (NCBI): domain Eukaryota; kingdom Metazoa; phylum Arthropoda; class Insecta; order Lepidoptera; family Tortricidae; genus Eudemis; species Eudemis profundana. The sequence continues at coordinate 21,473,980 of OX344803.1, forward strand.
TACGACCATTGTTTTTGTTATTATTGTTTTCTATGAGGCAAAGTAATTCAAAAATATATGTATTGTCCCCAACCCACACTGGGCTAGCGTGGGGATTGCAGTCCATTCACTCTCATCTGAGTAGGCCTGTGCCCAGCAGTGGGACGTATGTAGAATGATGATGAGATAGGTCTCAGGTGCTGGCCAATAATTGTCTTGGGGGGGAACACTCAGCGTACTTTTCATCGTATTTGTTGACGATACCGTTCAAGCAAACAACTTTGCGATGGTGATATGAGTTTAGTTTTCAAAAGAACGAAAGTGGTATCGAGGTAGATGGGTTATTCTTCAGAAATATGTCAGTATAATATATGTAACGGTTATGATATTTAAGTGAGCGATTAAATCCCTAAAAAAATTACCCGTGTATACTTAATGATTACACCCTGTATTGATAAAAAAAGACATCACTTACGACTAGGTACCGATTTATTTCCTTAAAGTGTACCCTAAGTAGGTACAAATAAATATAGTGAACAACGTTTTGCCCGTAAGATAAATGGGGATTTTCTTTTTAAAATGTACAGTTAGGCGAAACTTAAGCTATATTTAAATACCATCTAACAGTTGGTGACGAAATATAATTATGGAGTTTGACGCTAATCGGTAGTTTTGTGGCGACCTGTTTATTGCCAGTTAAGAGGTCTGTTAACGCAAATTAACATGGTTTCTGTATTTTTTAATTCATATTGATACTGCAAAACTTCATTCGTAACTCATAGCGCTATCTAGTGGCTCTGATAGTCCTTTAATCGATACGTCAATGATCGGTCAATGTATTAATTACGCGCTCTTAAGTCTTAACTGGGGCGTATCAAATTTTGCGGGGTGATTCAGATTGCCCGGAGTTGGTGGAGCAACTGGTACGTCTTCGCGTACCCTCGCTGTCTCAGTCGAAATTTAATTTTCATCCACGCAACCGCAATCTGTAGGCTTATGATGCTGGGTAAGGCTGAAAAATTGGGCTTATGTAACATAAAAGTAACAAAAATATATGTTACTGAGTAACTTAAAAGTTACATAAAAGTATTCTTAAGGGATATTCACAATGTCTACAATACAAACACTTTTTGTACTAAGTGTTTATTTAAGAGATCAAATAGGTATAAATAAATTATATAAATATTAAATCATAATTTTTACTTGTTATAATCATTGTAATTATGTGAAATAAAATAAATAACCACATTTTTACTAAAAAAAACCCGACCGCGGTGCACTTTGTAACTGCATAAAATCCGCCATTTTGTTTATTTTACGAACTTCATACCCAGTGACACTCGCACCATCAAGACGAATCTAATGATGTGTCATTTATCAAAATCGGATGTGCCGTTGAGTAGTTACGAGCGGACACAGGAACGGACATACATACATACAGGTCAAACACATAACCCTCCTTTGGGCTTCGCCGCAGTCGGGTAAAAACACGTTACTCTTCTTTGTGTTGCGCAGTTGGGTACAAAAATTAAAACAAACCAAATATTTTAAACTCAAAAACCCGACTGCAAGAATTTGTAACTGAAAAGAAAGCGTGAACAAAGCTTTACTTTACTTTTAAGTTACGTAACTTAAAAATAAATTAAAATGGTAACATAAGTAACTTAAAAGTAACATAAAAATTAACATCTATTCACTTTCATTTGCATTATATGGAACAATAACAAACATATTAACTCGAACACGACACCTAGCTATAAACTAATATGAAGATTATATTAATAATGTATTACGTAATACAAAACAGAACAAATTTACCATGAAATCCACTCGTAACTTTTAAATTCCATAAAAAATCCTCGGCACAAGTTGAATCGACGCACTGAACTACCCACAAAATGGCCGACCAGTGAGAGGTATACCACAGGCTAAAGAATAAATAGTGTTGCCATTATAATGAAATCAAATTCCGCAAATCAACTGCTAAAATAGCAAGATAGAACGGTTACTTAAATTAAGTAACTTAAAAGCTTCAATATGTTGACTTGTCTTATGTTACACGTAAATTATTATTTTAAATGGACAATGCTAATGTTAAAGCTCGAAAAACGTTGCATAAATATATGACAGTTATAAAAAAAACTCCAACATATCAGTATAATATCACAAAACTAAAAAACAAAAATTACAATCTTTCAGGAACATTTTTGGGACATTTTTATTTGTATGGAAATCGATGTAATTGCATAGAAGAAAAAAAAATTGGAATACAAACACAGAGATTTACATTTGTTAGTTGACTAGAACTAGTAGAAAAAGTTTTGTATTTTGCACGGAAAATTAAAAAAGTAAAATTTTGTAACTACTTTTCGTAAAAACAATGCCGGACGCTTACAAGTCACGAAATCATCCCTTTTTTACGGCCTTACCCTGCTACGCTTTGTCGCGCGATAAATAAATGATAAAGCATCCGTCACGTTCTAACAAATAGTGTGTGAGAGTGACGGATGCTTTATCACTTATTTATCACGTGACAAAACTTAGCATCATACGCCTACTGCTGGCAGTTCCCAAAGCGCGCACTGTGTCATACAGGTATTCACCGCTTGTTCGCGCTTTACAATACCTTAACGCGCTTCTCGCATCAGCACCCGATGGCTATTTTTTTGCAAGTACTTGGAGGACTGTATGTGGTGAATGTATGAGGTTATGTGAGGCGATCATCCATCGCCTCACATAACCTCATACATTCACCGATATTAGCGATAATACGTATCATCTTTCATGTTAAATCCGAGGAACGGACGCCATTTTGTAAAATTGTAATAGTTAAAGCCACGAATAAACACGTGTGAACAGTTCGTTGAGTCATCCTGGAAGGGAGTCATTCAAAGAGCATCTTAGGAGGCGGTGCTTTAATTTCATACTTGTCGACAAGTGAGCCAAGAGTGGAGCATCATCGACTTGGAGGCCCATTAGGTCGCTACCAACGGCAGCTTCATCGCGATTAGCTGCTAGAGTTTTTTTATGTCATGGGAAAGGCAGACGATCACACAGGTCACCTGGTGATAAGTGACAACTGAGGCCCATGGACATTTGCAATCTTAATATTACAAATGCGTTGCCAATCCTTAGGACTACGATGGAATGCCTCTATGCTAGTAATTTCACCGACTGTCTCACCTCCACACCAGAAAACAACAGTGCTCTTTGGCGGCAGGTTAGGGGGTAAGATGGTGGCTGCACAAGGTCCTACCACCAGCAAATCGTGTGATCCAGGCAACGCAGGCTTTCTACAGTTACTGCATGCCAGCCAGGGTGGCCTCGGTGTCCAGGGAGGACGTCTATAAACTCATCGTTTTAGTCGCAGCCTATGTAAGGGTATAACTATATACCATACAATGTCATTACAATAGGCTAGACGACTAAAAAAAACTGTTTAGTCCGTCAGTTAGATTATTAAATAAAAATAGGTTTTTATTTAGTATGTTAAGTCCCAGATTATTAGTTATTCCGCTTATTGGACGATTTTCCACCTAACAGATGTCAAAATCTCGAAAAGATCCAGTTTTGTGTCCTAAATTTATTTTCATTTTTAACATAAGATAAAACCGTTTAACTTAAAAAGTTTTTTTACCTATTTTTATTTTCTAGTTTTTAGTTTAATATTCAACTTTTGACTAAAAACCATTGCGCAAACTATTCCTTATTTTTAACAATCCTCATTTCATTTTTGTGAGCCCGAAGAAAGTCGGGAGCTGAACAGTAGAATTTTTCAAACATTAGGTACTAGTACCTAACGTAACGTAACCCTCTCTAGTTTGGTTGGACTCATTTGGTTGGCATTGATGAGTCCAATACTTTATACTTGGGATCGAGGAACTGATGATTGAATTAGAAAGCGAAAGCTACTAATCAATTTTAAAAGGTAAAGTCTCATCTCATTTTTGCGAGTACCAATGACGAATTTCAGGGTGCAAAACCGATGATTGCACGTTCAATACTGCGGAGCTGAAGAGTAACTTTCTGCGTATCACCAACTACGTATACTCGTATTGTCCCAATGTAGCTCGCAGCTACGCAAGCATAAGGACCGAGTTAAAGGCATTTGGGTGTTTGTAAATACCTGAATGGGCTCGTCTTGCCACACTGTGACGATATAACTACGTCTACGGTTTGGGGTTGCTAGTAACAGTTCAATATTTTTACTTTCCGTTTTCTAACTCCGTCATCAGGCCCTTGACACTAAGTATAACGTACCAGACTTGTCAATACAAACCGAATTACACGAAACTCGTTGGGATTAAGTAACGTCAAAATACTTCCATTTTCTACCTCCAAACTCCCTCATAAAACCTTCATCGCCAAACTGCCGCCTCGCCATTCAATGTAAAGGAATCATCAATACCAACCAAATGAGCCCAAACACGAGGGAGGAGGTAACGATTGCAAATACATGAACATTGCTACACCCTATCTGGCTACCTATATCTAGGGAAGAGCCACAATCATCGAGCCCTTGTTAGCAAGCATAACGTGTTGGGCTCGTCAGTACTAAACAAAGGGCTCAAACTCGAATGCGTTGTTAGTAACAGTTCAAGATTTCCACATTTTATCTCCTGATTCCATCAGCCGACCATCAATGTCAACCAAAAAACCTAAACTCGAGAGGGTTAATAGTAACGGTTGAAGATTTCGACTTTCCACCTCGTGACTCATTATCATTGCCTTGGTTAGAAAGCGTAATTTGGACTCATCAATACCAGCCAAATGAACCTGAATTCAAGGGGTTACTAATAACGGTAGAAGAGTTGCATTCTCCAGCTCCTGGCTCCATCATCAGACCGTCGTCATTAAGTAGAACGTATTGAGCTCAACAGTACCAAGCGAATGAGCCCACACTCACAGGAATTACCAGTAACGGTTGAAGAGTTCCACTCTCTATCTACCTCCTTACTCCATCATGAAATCCTCGCCATCAAGTTTAACGTAACGCGCTCGTCAATACCAACCAAATAAGACCAAAGTTGAAGAGGTTACTGGTAACGGTTAAAGAGTTCCACTCTGTACATCCTGACTCCATCATCAGACCCTCGTCACCAGGTTTAACGAATCGGGCTCGTCAATACCAAGCGAATGAGCCCACGCTCGATGGAGTTAGTAGTAACGGTTGAAGAGTTCCACTCTCTACCTCCTGACTCCATCATCAGACCCTCGTCAACAGGTTTAACAAATCGGGCTCGTCAATACCAAGCGAATGAGCCCACGCTCGATGGAGTTAGTAGTAACGGTTGAAGAGTTCCACTCTCTACCTCCTGACTCCATCATCAGACCCTCGTCAACAGGTTTAACAAATCGGGCTCGTCAATACCAAGCGAATGAGCCCACGCTCGATGGAGCTAGTAGTAACGGTTGAAGAGTTCCACTCTCTACCTCCTGACTCCATCATGAGATCGTCGCCATCAAGTTTAACGTAACGCGCTCGTCTATACCAACCAAATAAGACCAAAGTCGAAGCGGTTACTGGTAACGTTTAAAGAGTTCCACTCTGTACATCCTGACTCCATCATCAGACCCTCGTCACCAGGTTAAACAAATTGGGCTAGTGAATACCAAGCGAATGAATCCAAGCTCGATGGAGTTAGTAGTAACGGTTGAAGAGTTCCATTCTCTACCTCCTGACTCCATCATCAGACCCTCGTCACCAAGTTTAACGAATCGGGCTCGTCAATACCAAGCGAATGAGCTCACGCTCGATGGATTTATTAGTAACGGTTGAAGAGTTCCACTCTCCAGCTCCTGACTCCATCATCAGACCACCTTGAATTTATCATAATGTTGTATTGTCACGGAAACAAAATCTGTGTGCAAAATTTCATAAAAATCGGTTCAGTAGAAGTAGTTGAAAAAGCTGCCGCAAGATTTGACCCAAACAAACTTACAACCAAACTTGACACAAACACGGTAAGCTAAATAAAACCGTTTAATAAAAAAAAATATTGCACACGTATTTTTTCTTTTGTTTAAGAAACAAAAAATGACGAGGATAGATTGCTTAGAAGTTTCGAGTGACGTCACTCCTTGGTACAAATTTCACCCAGGAGTGACGTCAGAAGCCCCCACTCCAGAAGTTTGATGATTTATACTTTGTCGATTTTTAATATTGTGATAAACCAAAAAATACGTGTCCCATATATTTCCATAATCTAACTGACGGACTAAATATAATTATATATTTTTAACCCAGTCGTCATCCCTATTCCAAGAAGGACATTTTAAATAAAAAATCCCAAATACGAACTTTCCCGACAAAATACGATGGAAAAACATTATTTCACTATTATGTGTAACATTCCCAAAAATAAACTCGAACGAAACCCTTTTTTATAGTCGGTTTCCAAATTAACGGAAACGTTAACATCGCAAAGCAAACACGTACCTCAAATTTCCCGAGCTGGAAATGAGGCCATATTGCGTTACAGCGCATTATTAAGTCTTCAGCACTCTCGCACCAAACGACGGAAGCGACACGGTTTACCGATTAAAATACGTCATTTTATAAAATCGAGACTAAATATTGTAATGTGTAGAGAAAGGTCGTAAGCGACGCGGTTTCTCAAATAAAATACGTCATTTGTAAATAGGCGTCACCAAGCGATGTGGTTATTTGGAAAAAGGTCGTAAGTGCGTATGGAGTCAGTATATAGTTAGTTCTTTTTGGAGGTGGTAGCTGTATGCGTCCCGGTGGAATAATTTAGGCGGCAAATAGGAGATTGACCGCTCTGCGCTAATATTCGCTCCGGCGGGCCATAGATGTCATATAGAACAGATGTCAAGTAAAAAATGCCGCAGGCAGACTTGCTGGACGGGGTATTCTTTTTATAATTGTTTTTTTTATGTTTATTTAGTTTTAGGTTTTGTTTTTACTTTCTATATTCTATACATTTACTATTTACAGTACCTATGTTATTCGTTGTAGTAACTTTTTCTATACTTAAATAATTATACTTCGACTTCTGTAAGTGAGTAGAAAAAAATTGGCAGTCTTCTACTATTTTCCGAGTTTTTATGTTTATGAACAAAAATAATATTTCAAGAAAACCTATGTACTTTAAACATTGAATATATATATGAGGACTTCCCTCGATTTCTCGTGAATTCCATTTTCATAACTGGTTTTGAAATAAAATAGAACCAATCTGGCACTTTCAATTTTTTTTTTCAAATCTGTTCATTAACGTCACAGTACTGTGGTAACATTAAATTTTATTAATTTCGACGTCATAATTATTTTTTTTTTTCAGTTGCTATAACTGTATCTACAAGTTCTATATGTCGGCGTCAGGGGTAGGAGTCGTCAGGATGTCCATCAAATTGCCTTAATCCGCAGTCGAGTGTACGCTTCCATTCGGTTGGAGCTCGATAGTATCACTAACTAATTATAATAAACGAAGAAATGCAGTGAGGTTTGTTACGGGACGTGTTCCTTCGCCCAAAACACTCAGATCTACCATCACTGACTCTGATTCCTTCTCCAATACTATTCACCAATTTTCTGACATGCAAAAGATTAACAACCATGACAGAACTCCGTCAATTTTGAATAAACGTCATTGTACCGCAACCAAAGACACTCAAGCATAAACAAACTTGACATTCCTTCGTGGGGAGAACTCCGACACTGCGACATATATATTTACATATCGCAACATTAGGTACTTCGGTGCGATCTGCAATAAGCTTCACGATTTTACCTCATTGACAAGCGGCTTTTCAGATCTGTTCCTCACGATATCTGTGCAAACCCGACCGCCCGACCACGACCACCTGACCCACATCGGGTCGCGAATTGATTTTGCACGCAAATAGAAGTGCGACCCGCCACCGTAACCCGATTCCGACGTGGGGTATTAAAATAAAAAGCGGTCAGTGGGTAACCACACTTGTCGTACGAAAATAAAGGCTCGTTTGTACAGGCGTACTTAATTAAGGGCCAGGTGTGCGTGAGGTACAAAAGAAGTAGCGGTAGGAGTGACTCACTCCGAGATTTTGCCGCGTGGCCTTGATCCCCCTGTAGGGGGTCTTAGCCAGCGAGCAGAAAGAGCACGCGTTAGTATGCGTTTTGCGATAGAGAGACGGTCGTAAACGGTGCATTCCGTCCGGTGGTCGGACCCGAACGACAGTTTTATTAGATAGAGAGACTTTTGTACGTCGGACTATTACTTATTCCGTGCATAGGCTAGACCAGCGGTCGGCAACCTGCGGCCCGCGGGCCGCATGCGACCCGTGAACCGCTCACTTGCGGCCCGCGAGCCTCCTTGGTTATTTTCTATGTAAAGGTCGCTATATTCAGAATTGTATAATAGTATTTTATGCAACAGTTGTATAAGAAGGTTCAAAAAATGCGAATTGCGTGAGTTGCGATACGAGCCGCGAATGCGGCGAGTATCGCAAATAGAGACGCAATGAGCGTTTTTTGACTTAATTATACAACGTTGCATACAATACTTTTTCTACGACAGGTTTTAAAATTATAAAATACAAACAAGGCATAACCTGCAAAGAAGGCAAATATGACGTATGACTGTCAGTATGTGTCTATGGTAAACTTTTTATTTTTTAAATGAAGTTGACACGCAGTGAATATATTAAAAATACTTTTGTTTTTATGTTGGCATCAATGAATTTAGTTCAGCAAGTTTTGTTTTTCTTAAAAGCCGTAGGATTTTAATTGTTTGTTAAGTTGGTAGTTGTGCATTTTTACCGTAAAGTTAAAATTGAGCGCTTAATCCTTGACCTCAGTTTAACCTAGATTTAGAAGTCTGTGGTTGCTAGCAATAACGTAAAGTGGCTATAACGACACTAGTGCTGTTATGGGGAATAGAGTATAGACTTCTCTGAACTCATATTAGGGGCAAGTGCTCAACCTGTGGACACTTTCCAGAATTTGACTTTTAATCAGTTGTTAGACAAAAACTACGCGTATTATAAATGAATTCTTTATTTTGTTTTAATCACAATTAAACAATCTTCAAAGTCCACATATGTTTTCTACGCTAGCTATCCGCAGATGGCGGATAGAAGCATTTTAAAAAAAACACTCATTTTGTCCATAGGTACATCTACTGTCTGTACCTATGGACTCCAAAAACGTACCTATGGACGGTAACGTACCTACGGACATTAATCAACAACATACTTTTAAACAGAATAAACTTCTAGAATAACGTAATTAACAACATACAATTAAACAACATGTAATTATATGTTGCTCTGCATATCACAGTTACTTTTTTTCTTCTTGAAATCTAATATTCTTAGCAAAATCTCAAGTATAATTATGGGATTTTAAAATGCCTCCATTGTCAGCAGAAGAATATGCTGTGTGTAGTAATGCTGCTTTTTTAAGTAATCATATATCTGTTGCTCCTCAGTATCGCTAAATATCCTCCTGACATCATTTTTTAGGAGTTCTAAGCCTTCTTCACCAATATTTTGACAGTGATTTAATTTTATGTTTTTAAAGATTGTCGATTTTGGGATTTTAAACTTCTCTGCGGCTTTCCTTACTGAACTTCCATTTTCTACTTCCCAAACAGCTGCAGTCAGAGTGTCTAGGCATATCTTGTCTCTATTTTTCCCAGCTTTACTACGAGGCACTAAAACAAACAAAAATATTGTATATTAATTTTACTGTCCACAGGAACATTCAGTATAACTGTACCTATGGACAGTCCACAGGTACATTCACGGAGGTATCCACAGGTACAATTTCGGCGGTTTTTATTTTGAATTCATACCGGTCACTATAAATGCTACCTACGATTAACGAAATCTTGTAGAAATAACGTTTACACCATATAAATTAATATGCCATTGCAAAGACACCCGCAACATTTAGAGATTTTACATAAAACATGCTTTAAAAGAAGGTAAAAAATTACTTTTTGTCACAAAAACTTTCGGCAGCCTCAAAACACACAGTTTCTGTAATCAGTAAAGATGGCGATTAGCTAGTGTTGCCATATGAAAAAAATACTTTTCAAATAAGTGATTGGTATTTGACTATGGTTATTCGTTTTCTCTGTATGAGTAGTGTCCACAGGTAAAACCGTCCACACGTACAGCACTTGCCCCTATATATGTTCTTATATTAGTGTTCGTGACCAAGTAAAAGACAGATAACAGTACAGGAGTAGAAAAAATCATAAATGATTAACAAAGTGCGGCCCGCGTCATTTTCGTTAGCTATTATGTGGCCCTTGGGTGCTAAAAGGTCGCCGACCGCTGGGCTAGACGACTAAAAAAAACTGTTTAGTCCGCCAGTTAGATTATTAAAAAATATTGTACACGTATTTTTTCTTTTGTTTAACAAACAAAAAATGACGAGGATAGAGTGCTTAGAAGTTTCGAGTGACGTCACTCCTCGGTACAAATTTCACCTAGGAGTGACGTCACAAGCCCCCACTCCAGAAGTTTGATGATCTATAACTTTATCGATTTTTAATATTTTGATAAACCAAACAATACGTGTCCCATATTTTTCCATAATCTAACTGATAGACTAAATAGAATTATATATTTTTAACCCAGTCTTTGAATTACTTTCCACCACACACGTCTAGAAGACGTAAATGATTAAAAAATTAAGCAATTACACATAAAATACTAAACGGAGCACGGTACGTTATATGAAGACTAACTTTTGAAAAAGCTTTAAATCCACTTCCAAGACAATTCTAAAGTCAACTTTATTACTAAGACATAAGGTTGGTATTACAAGTGAAGTAACAGAGATAATAGGCTGTTTTGATGAGGTTCTCATATGCATAATGGCCGACTGGATCCGACAACTCGATTAAACATGCAAACGCCGCGATCCAGTACAAAGAGAGGAATACTAGCATTCATATTACATTAGTGACGGTCCGACGTATCCCGGTCTTGGGGTAACATGGAAAGGTAGCCATAGCACATTTTCATTACAAGCGTTTTTTATACTTGGCGTGTAAAGGTTCGGTCAAACCGCTGCTCAATAGATGCGGCGTATACGCAGTGACGCGATTCATGCGTCATCTTTTTGACGCGTTGGAAGGTAACCGATGCTTTAAATACGCAAAAAAATCACAAAACAAATTCAATTAGCTAGTTCAACTTAGCACACTCACACACACAGACACACACACACTTGCGATTTTCGAGCGAGCTGCGGGCGAGTTAGAAGCAAAGTTCCATACAAATGTCGCTCGCGGCGAACTAACTAGCCGCGAATTAGCCGCAACTGGTTTTGTATGGACACTCGCCCGCCAATCTCAAGTGTGGTAAGGCCCTTAGGAGTAAAATTTTTCAGGAGATTAAAAGAAATAAAAAAAGTCATTTTCGCTCCACCCTAATGTCTAGTGGTAATCTTGATTGCGCAGTAGCAAAATATAAGGTATCGTTGGGACGATAGTAGCGCGTGGATCCCCCTACATTTCCATACCTTTAGACTCAAAGGGCGTAAGCTCCATTAGAACCTACGGCGTTTACGTCCTTTGAGTCTAAAGATATCGATTTGTTTACCGGTAGGCTTCCGTACTGTGAATACCGCGAGCTACAGGAACAGTGCCAGAACTAGTAGGCGGCAGCTCTAGCTACGAAAAAGACAATATGCGGACAGTAAAGGAAACTTGTAAAAACTGAAAAAAAATTCAGCATAATAGAGAACAAGATTCAGATCGGTGGCACCAGTTGGCAGTAGGGTGTCCCGAATTTTGGGATTTTCTTAATATCGTAATGCAATAGCAGTGAAAAGTTGCGTGATTTTATCCATAATTAGGGAAAAATAAAGAAAAAAATTTAGCTATATACCTACTTTTAGGGCGCTACCGGCAGTTGAATAAAAAAAATATTAGTGATTTTAAAAAAAAAAAAAAAATATTTTATGATCTCGAAAACTATTTCATTAGTTAAACGAGATCTTTTTATTACATTTATGCTTAATTGTTATTATTATTTACTCTAGCCTCGTCCTGCCCAAGCATATTTAAATAGACTTTCAGTTTCTGCCCAATGTTCTTAATTAAGCACAAGTTAATTTTGATGGGTTCTGCCCAAGACATTATTTGCTAAAATTTGTGGGTAAAAAGTAAGTAGGATTTTTTATATTATTTTTTAGGTTATAGGGGTTACATACTAAATAGACTGAGCTAGATATTTCGTCGATATCTTATGTTCTTTTTTAAGAACATTGGGCAGATTTATGTAAATTTATTGTCTTTGATTTGACATTTATTAAGCACATTGGGCATGAACTTCATATTGAAATATAGTATTAATTGAGCAATTAAAGGAAAATAAATTAAACAGCTTAGATTTTAATTGCTTTTTTATCATGGAAAATAATATATTTACAGAACTTGGTAGTCCACACTGGCCCTGATTATAGTTACCTCATTGCACCTTTTCAATTACACACAGTTCAGGTCTATGCTATTTTCTGTTTGTTGCACCGCAGTCTGGTTAGTTTTTTCAACGCATACAGTCTAAATATCATCATTTAAATGTTCAGTAAAGTAGTCCAGAATTGTCAGACGTTCAGTGTGGTTGGGCAACAAATTAGGGGCTGATACCTGCTCTGCCAAGTTAGGTGCAAATGAGTCATCACGCAACGCAGGAGTTGGAACTGGTAACGACTGCAATGGCAAAGAGCCTCTGGTTGATCCAGCTTGTAAGTCTCTACTTCAACTACCTCTCTGCCACCACCTCGTCTACCACCATGTTGACCGTGAAATCTGCGACCACATCCATCTCTTACATGTCTAACTGTTTCGTAGATAGAACTTGAGTTAAGCGGTACTGGTAGTCAGTTCTGCCCAATGTTCTCCATAAATCACACTTTTCGATGAGTTACCTTGAAAAATCTAAAATAAACACTTTTCCAAAAATAAAGCTATCGTGACATATTAGAACTATATAGCTTTACATCGATATGGTACTCTTTAAAAACGCATGGTTGATTATCAAGGTAAAGAGGGATGGAAGTTACCTCTCCAGCGAAGTTGCACCATCTTTGACACGTGACCTGACACTGATCGGCGAGTCCGAGAAAGTTCACCACAAGGGTTTGATTAAGTATTGGCTAACACTCCAACCAATCAGAAACAAGCAAATAAAATCGCAAAGCGCGAAACATTTGGCCGCTGTGCGGCAAATTTGAATATGTGATTAATTGAGAACACTGGGCAGAATTCGGAAGTATAAATAAAAAAGCTTGGGCAGGAACTATCAAATCTAATTTGTTCTTAATTAAGAACATTGGGCAGGACGAGGCTAGGATTACTTTTAACCGTTACTCACTTCAGAACTAAAAACACGTTTTCTTGAAAAGTGCCCTATTACATATTTTGCTTAGCAAAATCGCTCTTATTAATCATTAGAGAGCAGTAAAAGGTCAACCGAATACGATAACGTATATAAACCACATACATTAAAACAAAAATATACAGAAAATTTGAGCGAAAGGAGCCCTAAAACCGCAAAATAACGACTTTTCAGAGTCTCTAAAAATGTAGGAATATCGTGTGTTTTCCAACGAAATTCTGCTTTTCCTTTGTGTTTTCATTACTTTATTCGGATAGACTTCAAACAAAAAAATATTCAATACTACTTTATGTAATAAATTAAACTTGGCTTAATTCACGTTCTAATTTCTTAGAACATTAAACGCCGGGAAACTAATATATCGATTTTGTAAGAAAAACCTGCAAACAAACCTATGATTTATTTTTAGTGCAAGTGTATTTATATTTTGACACATTAAATTAATAATATAATTGTCATTTAATATTTTTTTGGGAGTACTGAAAATGACCCCTATTTTCATTATTTAACTGATGGTAGCGCCCTAAAAGTATATACCTAGATTTTTTTCTTTATTTTTCCCTAATTATGCATAACATTACACAACTTTTGTTGACGTTAGCACGCGGATTCCCTCCACATTTATTTGTGCCGAGAGCCCTGGTATTTTGAGTACAAACCAAGCTTGGTAGGTCGGATAAAAATATGAATGTTGGCTAGCCTAGTCTTATCGATTTATCTGTACATTTTTAAAACGCAGGAAATAACGAGGCTCAGAACATTCGCAGTGGCTGTATTCGACCTGTCTACCGCTGCAATGTGGCTAGCGTTTTTATTTCGTTTCAAAACTCTCCAGCAATCGACCTCTTAAAGTGATACAAGCAAGTACTTGTCTTGGCACTGTAAAAAAGTTATCAGATGTTATGGAGAGCCAAGCTCCTAACAAAAATCCCACTAATATTATAAATGCGAAAGTTTGTGAAGATGTTTGGATATTTGGATATTTGGATGTTTGGATGTTTGGATGTGTGGAAGTAGACCAAGTCCTGGATTGAAACATAGGATACATTATATCCCGGTAAAGAGTTCCTTTGGGACAATAACGGGAACAACGCGGGCGAAGCCGCGGGAAAATGCTAGTAATAAATAATTAAATAAAAATTGTGGGGACAATCTTACACAATCTTTTTCCTAGTCCCAAACTAAGCAAAGCTTGTACGGGGATGACGATATAAATAACTATATAGATAAATACATACTTAAATAGATAGATAACATCCATGACTCAGGAACAAATATACTTGCTCATCACACAAATATTTGCCCTTACCAGGATTTGAACTCGGGACCTCAAGCTTCCAGTGCAGCTGCAGACCCAAGAGCCAAACTGACCCGACACTTTACCGAGGATATCCCGGACATCAGCCTGTACGAGATTAGAATGACCCTGAAACAGCTTAGGAACAACAAGGCACCGGGTGAGGACGGAATTACATCTGAGCTTCTGAAAGCGGGTGGATCACCGGTACTTAAAGTCCTTCAGAGGCTCTTTAACTCCGTCTTGCTCGAAGGTACAACGCCGGAAGCATGGAACAAGAGCGTGGTGGTGTTGTTCTTTAAGAAAGGTGATAACACCTTATTAAAGAACTACAGACCCATCTCGCTTCTGAGCCATGTTTATAAGCTGTTCTCCAGGATCATTACAAATCGTCTCGAACGCAGGTTTGATGACTTCCAGCCTCCCGAACAAGCTGGGTTCCGAAAAGGCTACAGTACCGTAGACCACATACATACGCTGCGGCAAGTTATACAGAAGACCGAAGAGTACAACTTGCCACTCTGCTTAGCGTTTGTGGACTACGAGAAAGCCTTCGATTCGGTTGAAACATGGGCGGTGCTTGAGGCTCTCCAGCGGTGCCGTATTGACTATCGGTACATCGAAGTGCTGAAGTGTTTGTACAAAAACGCCACTATGTCGGTCCGAGTACAGGAACAGAATTCGGAGGCGATTCCCTTGAAAAGAGGCGTAAGACAGGGAGATGTTATATCTCCGAAACTGTTTACGGCCTCTTTGGAAGACGCCTTCAAACTGCTGGAATGGAAAGGACTAGGCATCAATGTCAACGGCGAGTACATCACTCACCTTCGGTTTGCCGATGATATCGTGGTCATGGCAAAGTCGATGGAGGAACTCAGCACGATGCTCGAAGGCCTCAATCGAGTCTCCCAACGAGTGGGCCTAAAAATGAATATGGACAAGACGAAAGTTATGTCCAATGTCCATGTCGTGCCTACTCCCGTTATGGTTGAGAACTCGGCTCTTGAAGTTGTTGACGTGTACGTATACCTAGGACAGACAGTCCAACTAGGTAGGTCCAACTTCGAGAAGGAGGTCAATCGTCGAATCCAACTCGGATGGGCAGCGTTCGGGAAACTCCGCAACGTCTTTTCGTCCAAAATACCTCAGTGCCTTAAGACGAAAGTATACAATCAGTGTGTGTTGCCAGTGATTACATATGGATCCGAGACGTGGTGCTTCACTATAGGCCTTATGAATAGGCTCAGAGTCGCTCAACGGGCTATGGAAAGGGCTATGCTCGGGGTTTCTCTGCGGGATCGAATCAGAAATGAGGAGATACGTAGAAGAACGAGGGTCACCGACATAGTTAAACGGATAAGCTTGTTGAAGTGGCAATGGGCAGGGCATATAGCACGTAGAACAGATGGCCGATGGGGCCGAAAGGTTCTCGAATGGAGACCACGAATCGGCAAGCGCAGCGTCGGACGTCCACCAACAAGATGGACAGATGATCTGGTTAAGGCTGCTGGCTCACGGTGGATGCAGGTTGCTTCCAACCGAATTAAGTGGAAATCTATGAGGGAGGCCTATGTCCAGCAGTGGACGTCCTATGGCTGAAATGATGAATGATGATGACCTCAAGCTTTGTAGGCGGTGTCACTCCCAGTAAGCTAAACGTGTCGTCCTCACTAATATACATATACTAACCATTTTTTTTTTAAGAGGGGAAAATGCGTTACGCATACCACCAGGGTGCGGGGACGGACCCTGATGGTTATGTGGGACTCCATTGTTGGCTGATGAGGCCCAGGTTTACCCACTAAAAACCCCTCTATATGCCGCCTTCGTGCTATAGGGCGAGACCATGGGAACGGTGTTAACCACTACACCATAGCATTCATATACTAACCTAACCTAATACTCTCTAACTCTCATCCTAGCGCTCTGCGTAAATCCTAGTCTTTAGTTCTCAACCCCTATCTACACCTTAGTCACGGTATACGGTAGTTTTTCTTCCTACAAAATGTACATCGGGAGCGCGCATGTGTGCGCGCCGTGTACGGACGCACCACAGGCAAGGATTTGAGCATGCGCGAGCATGCCACAGTATGGCGTTCATTCACACAGACGCGCGTCGTGCGTCTGTGTAAATACGTGTCGCGCACTCCTAAACGGCCGAAGTCTTACTACTTGGTTGTCTTTATACTTTGTCTTAGTCAAAATGTGTGGCTTGGCCGTTTACTAGAGGATGAGTAAAGGAATATCTACTAACTCATCTCAAATTATTACTTTGTATGCGCCGAATAGCACGTGAAGCACCCGGCACAGTTGGAAAAACTACCAGAATACGTAATAAGGCTTAAGCGGGAACTAGAAAATGCATGAAAAGAGCTGGAATAATAAAATAGAGAAATCCATTGTAATGTCCGTTGAAGCAGGTACATTTTCTTTTATATGCCTGGCAAAGTATTAGTCAGTGTAAGTAAAAACAATGTGCGCAGATTTTGCTTGAAGTAGTGTACAATGAGGGTTTTTAGAAATCATAAACCCACCAGCTGGCAGCAGGGTGGCGAAAGGTCTTTTTGACAGTAGGCGTCAAGATCCACCAATCACACCACTTGATTTTGACATCTACTGCCAAATAGACCTTTCGCCACCCTGCTGCCAGCTGGTGGATTTCTGATTTCTAAATACCCTCATTTGCAAGAAAACTCATAAGCACAAATTATTTGTCACTTCCTAATTTGTTTTTAGTCTGTCATTATTTCTGTGCTGTTTTTGGTTATTTATCTAACTTATAATTTTTGTATGTAGGTATATATATATATATATATGTGTGTGTGTGTGTGTATATCATAGGTATGTATCTTATATAAGTATCTATATATTCTTGTGTACATTATATATCATAAATTTATCACCAGGCATCGGATATTCCTGCGCCTATTTACCTAAAGTTGGCGAATGCCCGGAAAAAACTAAGCAAGTATGGAGTCGGCTTCTTAAAAATATATTTTTAAATAATATAAGTTCCGGGATTCCGGGATTGCATAAAACGTTACGAGAATGTAATATATCGCAAAAATGTTTAGGTTTTACTTTTTTTAGGTTAGTTTTGTAAGCACTCAAGTCGATGTATGCGCTTGCCACATGAAGTAGCTGTAGCAGTATCAATGAATTCAGTAATTTATTCGATTTACTAAATACATTTAACTCTAAGGACAAGTTTGAGATATTTGTAAATAATTTCCAAAATCCCGGTAAATTTACTAACAAAAGTAAAAAAATAAATTGAGTCCGCCTCCATACCATTCAAATACCTACGCCGACGCCGAAGTTTAGGTAAATAGGCGCAGGGATATCCGATGCCTGTTTATCACAGTTTTGCACTACCTACTTTTCTATTGTTTCTAAATCTTGTCGTTGTCTATCATTAGTTTTTAGTATCTTGTTTATTTAAGGATCTCTGTAATTTTTTGGTGTGCAATAAAGAGTATTGTATTGTATTGTATATACTAATATTTAATCCATTCACTATCTATTAGGAATTCCAAAAATGGAACATCTATCCGAACACCACTCACACATGCAAGAGGTGCTTTCATCATCATCATCATCAGCCTATAGACATCCCACTGCTGGGCACAGGACTACTTTCATAGATGAGAGTGAATGGGTTGTAGTTGTAGTCCCCATGCTAGCCCAGTGCGCATTGGGGACTTAACTAAAGAGTGCAGAACCGGGATTTCCCGGTACTGCCATACTAAAAATTCCCGGTTCTACATGCCCCAGACTTAACATACACCTTTGAATTTCTTCGCCAATGTATGCAGGTTTCCTCGATGTTTTTCACCGAAAGCTAATTATAAATATTAAATCATATCTCGTACGTATATTCCGAAAAACTCATTTGTAGGAGCCAGAATTAGAACCTACGAGTACGACCTCTGTTTGAAAGGCGCATGTCCGAACTTATATAGATGTAGTGTTTACCGCCCGCTAGGAGTAATGAAACTGTCCTAATCAGGGAAAGCAAAATGGTATATTATATTTACGAGTATAAACCACTCACCACTCACAGATCATTTGTCTCTGGTCGAGTTTAGCTACGCGTACAAACACGCGTACACAATCCGAGAAGGTAGGTGCCATAGTGACTGGCATTGTCAGTCCCCTCTCAATGGCTTTCACTGTAATGGACTGTTCCCATTACGCGCATTACCATCCTAGTGAGTTACTAGTAGCGAGTGACCACCTCGACTATAATGAAGAGTAAGTCGTAGCGTCAATCCAAGTTGGCACAGTGCCAACTAGGGTTGCCATTTGTCCCGGATTTGGCTAGATCTTTGCTAATTCACATATCGACGGCGGAAAGGAGAAGCCCTTTAAACGACATCTTGTAAATTTTACAGGAGAGCGTTTTAATAGTACATTACATACCGAGGCCAGTAAAGTAATAAATGTCTCAGATCACATGTAGTTGTCGGCCGAGGCGAAGCCGAAGACGATACTACCGTCGAAACAGAGTGTAATGTCAAACTCGACTTCGACTGTGCCTCACACAGAAGACTGTTGCTTTACAAATCGCAGGTCCGACCCCATATGGAGTACTGCTGTCATCTGTGGGCATGGGGCACCTGCATGCCAGCTTGGCCCTCTTCACTCGGTTCAAAGACGCGCTGTGCGAATAATCGACGATCCCGTACTCACAAGCGGTATTGAACCCTTAAGTCTAAGGAGAGACTTCGCCTCCTTATGTGTGTTCTACCGCTTGTATAATGGGCTGTTCTGAGGAATTGTTCCACATGATGCCTACGGCCACCTTCTACCACCGCACCGCTCGCCATCGGCAGGATATTCATTCACACACGTTGGAACCAAAATGGTCGCGCACCGTGCGGTTCCAAAAAAAAATTCCTACCGCGCACAATCCGAATGTGGAATGAGCTCCCTTTTCAAGACGGGAGTGAATAGGTTCTTAAAGGGTCGGCAACGCGCACGTAATGCCCCTGGTGTTGCAAGCGTCCATATGCTGCGGTGACTGCTTACCATCAGGCAGGCCGTACGCTTGTTTACCACCCTAGTTGTACAAAAAAAGTTATATTCTTAACCGTTCCGACGCCTGTTAGGGTCTAACCTGGGTCTAACAGATTCAGGTCGCCACGTATTTA
The DNA here is from genome assembly GCA_947034925.1 of Eudemis profundana. Classification (NCBI taxonomy): domain Eukaryota; kingdom Metazoa; phylum Arthropoda; class Insecta; order Lepidoptera; family Tortricidae; genus Eudemis; species Eudemis profundana. The sequence continues at coordinate 21,493,771 of OX344803.1, forward strand.
CACTAACTGACTTTCGTCTATCAGGCATGTGAAGAGTTAAATAGTTGATGCAGAAAAAATAATGCGTTTTAATTTTATTTTAGGATGTTCTTTGTTAATAAATAAATTTCATAAATAACTGCTGCAGATAGGTCAATATTGCAAACTCCGAAATTCCGGTATTTTAAAAATTTGTTCAGATATTTCGGCCTTTCGATCTGGCAACTAGAGCCAACCCTGACAAAAGAGTTCCTACACTAATAAAAAACGACATAACCACCGTGGGACTTATTAGCACTTAAACCCTTTAGATAGTAGTATGTTAGGAGTACTGTGAAGGAAGGGCGTAAGTAAGTATCGAAAGTGAATGGAGTGAGGTCGTTTTAGAAGGTGTAGTGCTATTGTGTGCAGAGACAGTGTTCCTAATGTACCGCTATACAAAACTAGCTCTTTCAGAGCCGGGTGCTGTCGTGTCATCCATCATGGTGCATTATATCCTAATAAAAGGGGTATATTTTAAAATTAAAATTCAATGATTCATAATGAGCAAGTAGGTAATAGTAATGATGTATCATTTATCAAAATCGGTTGTGCCGTTGAGTAGTTACGAGCGGACATATACACATACATACAGGTCAAACACATAACCATCCTTTTGAGCTTCGCCGTAGTCAGGTAAAAACCCCGTAATTTCGTAAGGGTATAAAAGTCATATAAGCCTATGCTAAATATGCAGAAGTTGAAAAGTTTTTTTTTATATACAATAAAGCATCATGGGGAAACCATAGCAAGAGGATTATTTAATCTTGATACTTGGCAACAATTCTTCCGTTGATTATAATAAGGTATAATAACCTATTGAAATAAATAAGTCTTGCACAGATCTATTTCCAACCAAGACTTTTCTGAATATTTATTTCAGTAGGTTAGGTATGTAGACACCAGTAGTGTGGCGTCCAAAGAACTGGATTCCTACCGGCTTGCCTAATATCAGGCATTTGAGCACCTTATTCTACGGCTCTTAAGGAAATGTACGCCAAATTTACACCGGCTTGCCCAAGGATATCTTTTACGCCGCGCCACTGGTAGACACATTTTATACTTAATAAACGGAAAGATATTTGCCAAGTATCAAGACTAATTAATCCTGTTACTTGTGATGTTCCCTTATGTATTTTTTAAATAGAACTTTTTTTTGACCTCTGCAGACTTAGACTTTGCCGTGATGTAGATGGATACAATAATATCACTCTGTACATATACTTTTATATGAAAGCTAACCTATCAGCAAACGATGTTGCCCATATAATACGAAATTTAGTTAAAATAACATTCTAAAACATAACTAATGTATTTATATGTTTATTTTAAAAATGCTAACTTTTATTTCTTTCACTTAAATGAAATTACTTTATTTTTATATTTAAATACTACAAACGTAAATTTTCATTCCTATCAGCTTACTTATTCATCTCTAAGCCTAGCCCGATCATATCGAGGTGGACCGGACAAGGTGACCTGGTTCGACCCCAGGCACCCCGGCACCCACCCAGTCCGACCTAACTCAGGGTGGTCCGGCTAGCGACCTTGTTCGACCCCAGGGAACGCCACGGCCGACCACCCGGTCCGACAATCGCTACGCCCAGGTATGGGTTGCGAGTTTGTCAGTTGCTAAAAAAAAAACATCTCTAAAGGTCTCTCCCCACTACACCGTACCATACCATGACCGTACTATGAACGTGTCAGACACGGTGTGACAAATGCCGGTCGGTGACGGAACGAACTAGTGGGCATAGTCTCATACTTTATAATACAAATAATATTTATTTTGCCTGAAACGTTCATAGTTACATATTTATAATTATGAGGCAATACATAAAAAAAGAAACGCAAAGATAGATGTTCAACCGAAATGGTCTCCACTCAGCAATGCAGTAGCTGATATTGGGATTTAAGTTTGTTTTTTTGAAAAGTGATAGCGCCCCCCTGGATAGCATCAATGCCCCCAATTTCTTCCAAGTCCCTACCGCCCCCCTGGGAATCCGCAGCGCCCCAGTGGGCGCTGCGGTCCCCCAGTGGGGACGGTAAGGACCACTTTGGGAACCTATGCAGTAGACGAACACCTGAGTGAGTGGTGTAGACGAACACCTCCGTTGATTGGTTTATTACACGAAACGGTGAGTAGGATAAACACATGCTGCGCCCAATTTCCCGTATTACCTACGGATTGCAACAATACAAACAGATCCCAAAACCAATGGCTTATGATTATGTCTGGTTCAATACAGGTTCTATCCGAGTCTGACCAGCTCAATAACCGGTTTGCCGGTTCAGTTTATGTTCAAGTTTGACTAGCTGAATAACCGGGTTGTTTGAATTCTGTGGAGATCTTTTTGTTGTTTAAATATTGAAGATAGAAAAAATAAGTAACAAAACGTAAATAAATATTTTACATTTTGTTTATTTTTTTGCTAATTGCGCAAAAACTACCGACGGCTTTCCTTGAACTTGGTAGTTGGTTGAGTATATTAAAGGGTTATTCTTCAGAAATATGTCTGCGACTTATTCCTCTGTCTCCATACATTTAGTATGAAAAAGGGCCAGAGGAATAAGGTGAGCGCAGACATATATCTGAAGAATAACTCTAAAGCATGGGATAGTTTTTATCCGACTTCAGTGAAGCAATAGAGACATTTACACATATTTATAACTTATCCACCCCAAGTCCCCACCTCCGCCAACGAAGTTAAGGGAATCGTCTAGTTAATAAATATGGAGTGCGGTATGCTTTACTCTGATAAAATAAAACCTTACTGGAGCCAAGTCTAAAAATATCTTGAATCCGCGACTTCAGACACTTTAGGCCAGGTAAAGTTTTAAAAAGCAGCTGATTTGATCTATCAAATATTATATTACAACCGAGAAGTGTTGCTCAACATGCAAGGCATGGCTCAAACTCAAAGTTAGCTCGCCGGCACGAGATGATCCGCTGTGTGATTGAATTACTCTCTCCCCCCATTTCCCTCCACTTTCCCTCCTCCCCACTTACCTCCCCCACGAATAAAGTCGCGTCGAAAGGTCCAAATTAATTAAACTTGCAGATTCAATTATGACGCGCGCGAGTAGTGAGATAGTGGACGGATCGCTTTATCCTTCTTGAAAATTGTGCTCGGTTCATCATTCAACGTTAACAATTGTTTATATACAGGGTGGACGCCGCGGTGTACCGCAAACTGAAACCAGGGTTTCAAGCTATACTAACTAATACGTTCGTACTTTTAGCCAAGAAAGTGGTTCACGACTTTTGAACTCTAATACCAGGCAATAAAGGCGAAAAGTGGTAGACCGCTTTCTTCGCTTATTGAACACTAGCATTTACCCGCGGTTTTGTCTGCGTTTGATCCTGTTACTGTCCAAAGGGAACTCTTTACCGGGATATAAAATATCTTATGTTTCAATCCAGCACTTGGTCTACTTACATGCAAAACTCAACTCAATCCGGTAATAGTTGTTTATCCGTTATTTAGTAACAAACATTCAAAACTCCAAACATCTAAACGTTCAAACATGTTCACAAGCTTTCATATTTATAATATTAGTGTGATTACGCTACGTTACAAATACGAGTTCCCATTGGCGGTTTCATGCTGTATGTCGCGGTCACTTGTGCTTGCCATACAGATCGCGATTTTTTACTGTATCAATAATAACAAATCTAATCAAAATCATTTATTCTGCAAATAGGCCACAGGGGCACTTTTTATCTTGTGTATTATGGATGAGTCTGTCATCTCTCGAATAGAGACGACTTATAAACGGCCTGGATCAGTGAGTACCCAAACAGATGACGCAGCCACTAAGAGCGCAAAGCTAATATCCACAGATAAGCTTTCCAACCTCATATCTCACTTGAATATTCAATTGAAAAAGAACCATATAATAATAATAATTTATTTCGGAAACAAGTCCATAGTTTGATCAAAAGTATCAGTCCATAGTTGTTAGTTCGATGACATATATAATTAACTCTTAATACTAGTGTTAGTAACAGAAAAACATAAATTACAAAAGACAAACAATAGGCAATATAACTATACTAACAATAAGTAGGTACTGTACAACTCGCTGCTCATCGGGTAGTTCGCTGACCCAATGGGCAGTGCAAGCCGTTCCAGTGCTCATGTAAACGACCTTGGAATCTATCCGCAACCGTACTGAGAATGCTGTTCGGGCTGCCCCGAATCCTTTGCACGAGGGATGCGACCCTTTTACGTAGAATGGCGGCAAAGCCGTCCGTGTGAGCGTTTACCTTATGTGACATAACTCAAGGGTAATCTTAGAAGTGTGTTGCTGTGTATAATAGGATGAAGAGAGAAATCATAATGTAACGGCCCGTACCGTTAACAGTTACGGATTGGATCAAAAACAGTTTACCGGAACACAGATCCCTAAAATGCATTTTCGATAATTTACTTGAGCCGTAGGGTTAGTTTCGCTCACGTCTCCTGAATCACTCTGTATATGGCGCTTGAGATGTTACTGCTTGTTAAATGCTGACTGTACGTGTACATACCGATTTTTCGCAAGCTATTTGTTGAACGACATTAAACATTGGAAATAGCCATTTCTACGCAAAGGAGACTTGCTTTAGTTTTTGGAAATCACACTACTGCATTCATGGATTTTTGAAAATTCGTCAGCCTTAAGCAGAAATCGAACGGGTTTTACTCGTAAGGTTTGTTTTATAACACAAATTGAAAGGGTTATTAATAGTGATACTTTTTATCAACACACATGTAGTCATGTACCTTTTTACAATTTATTTTTATTAGTATTTTAATATAGTTCCCTTCAATATATCACAACATATTCATTAAATTATTTTAATATAACCGTGTTACAGCATCGTAATGAGTTTATAAATAAGCGCCGACGCCGTATATTCATACAGTATTGGCTTTGCGATCTCTGTCCAGTACAATAGAATAATCTTTGTGATCAGTGCGTCACGTATAGGATGGCCACGGCATAAATACAATGATGACAAACAATGGAAACACACACACACAACATTTGTAAATTAGGCCTCATTTAGACGAGGCAAGAACTCGTATGCGAGTTTGGATATATTGCGGGCTACGTTGAGTACAGTTGATCGATTAATCGCCGCATTGAAATGAAAATCTCATATGAGTTCTCGCCCCGCCTTAAGTGTACAAATTTGGTAACCTATTTTTTATCCCTTTAAAAAATAGGTTACCAAATTTGTACACTTATGTATATTTTATATTTTTTTTGAAAATTGTGTAGATATGATACAGGTTTAACGGAGCTGCCTATCAGTTACAGTACAAATAAATAAGAGGCACTATTTAAAATTTTATACTGAAATAAATAATTATGGATAGCGTGGCCCTGGCCGACTGCACATTAATTCTTGTATTTTGATTGTCGTTTTGCTTCACGTACACACAATGTAGCTATAAAAAGTATTTCGACCGGGATCTCCTTGTTTCTCATAAAGTTATAAGTCATACTGTATTGTTAGTCATAACTATCGAAAGTCGTACAGTATTTGTTTTTCTAAAACGGTAATATTTTCAGGATATTTTAAAACCGTTGTGTAAAGAAAACAATAGGTTAGGTTAGGTTAGGTTTGTTTTATAACCCGGGGGGGTATGCGCAACGCATTTTCTCACCGTCAAAAAAAAAAAAAAAAAAGGTTTGTTTTATAAAAAATCTGAAAACTTAACGGATTCAAAGAAAATAGGTTGTATGACTTTCGATAATTATTACTAACAATACAGTATGACTTTTGAAAAGTATGACAGATAATATAGACCCATTTCAACCATTTATGTTGGGAAGCACTTTAATATCCATAGCTCGGATAGGTCATCGCAAAATAATCGCAATCGCAATAGAACAAGATTAATAGAGTCGTATTATGTACTATCATTATCATCATCATCTTGTATTAGTCCACTGTTGGACATAGGTCTCTCCCATGGGACGTCACTGAGCTCGATCTTCAGCTCTCCTCCTCCAGTCACCACCTACTGCCCTTCGAATATCATCACGCCACGTTGTTACAGGACGCCTTATACTACGTTTTCCGATTCGCGGTCTCCACTCTAGAACTCGTTTACCCCAGTGGTCGTCGGCTCTATAACATCATATCGATTCCTTTAGACTCAAAGGTCGTAAACGCCATTAGAACCTGCGGCGTTTACATCCTTTGAGTTTAAAGGTATCGATATTATGCGCTGCCCACTGCCACTTGAGGTTGCTGATTCGCTGAGCTATGTCGGTAACTTTGGTTCTCTGTCGAATTACTTCGTTCCAGATTTGGTATTATGTACAGTATTTAATTGTATTTTTCAATTAAATTTATAATGGTAGCCCAAAATTGACCATATGTTTGTTAAGGTATTTCCATTACCTTATTTAATTCTGTTGGTTGTATAAACATAGTAAATAATTTTACTAACTTCAATAACCACAAAACTGTTTCAAGAATGCCACTTTGACAAAACTATGACAGATATGCGACTAAAAAAAGGTCAAATGTTACCATAATATCCACTTTAGATAATTGTAATCTTAGGTATCACGACTCTATTAAATTTCGTTCTATATCTATATCTGTTTTTACGTTGACCTGTCCGAGCCAGGGTTCGGAATCGGTATTTTGCAAATAGCCTAATATTTTGAATTATTTTAGGTTTTTATTAAGGGCTCAGTAATGTAGTTATGTCATGATTTCGTACTTTTAGATTGTCCGATTAAAAATGAAATAATAAACCAAAAAACGAAAAGAACAGAAAAATACCGATATTTTTGTATGGAGAAAATACCGGTATGCGACCCCTGCCGAGCTATGTTAATATCGCAAAGCAAACGTAGAATAGGGGTCCAGGTCGCGCATGCCGGAGGCTGCGACGGTTACGTAACAATGGAGAAATAAATAGGTCATTCAAATAGGTTATCGGTATTGCAAGCTGTCGTTTTGTACACTGTGGGTTTTCTTCACCGGGCTCTTTGAACCTCAGATCTAGTAACTTAATTGATAGCCGGGTATTAACCCTTAAAGCATTTTTTTACGACGGTAATTAAAACTCTGGTAGTATGTACGGTTCAATATTTATTTCTCCAAGTAGGCCTCAATGGCAATTTCACAGGTCTGATTCTTTTGTCGCTTCGGAAAATGACCTTCTAGTGAGAAGAAGCGCTGGAAGAAACTCACCAGTTTCTCTTTTCAAAAACATTAAGCATTATCACAATTGTGACATGATTACATGAAATATCATTAATCAAATGATTGTTTGGAATACTGTGCGACTCGAATAACCTACAGTTGAAAATATCCGTATCTGTTCCGTTCGTTAATGGTACGTTCTTTTAAAGGCCAATTAGTGAAAACATGATCTTCCATAACTAAAGCCGGCACGATTCATACCGGAGTTAGTCGGGGGCGCTTTGAGCAAAGTTCCGGCTCCTCCGATTAATCTGCTGAAACAAGACTATTACCGCTTTTATTCTTTTCTTTTCCTTTACTCCAGTCAACGAGAATTATTTTCAAAAAGACACATTCATTAATGCACAATTTTTAAGGAATCATCATATTTACTGGAAATATTTTGAATCCTCTTAGCTTAATGTGGAAACATCACAATTTTATTATAATTATAGATACATTGAGCAAATGCATTGAAAAATCAAATACGATCGACTACAGCTAATGCCGGATTTGAACCCGCACCTCTGTCATTCCGGGACAGCGAGTTATCCAATTTCTCCAATTAGCGTCTGACGTCACCGCACGTAAGTTTTGAATGCATTCGTATCGGAGATACTAGCGCCCTCTGTACCATTTTGTTTGAAAGGCTTAGCGCCTTAGCACCACTCTAAGACATGCGCGAACGCAGTGTCCCCTGGCCCCACTCCTATTACAGCAGTGACAAGCCAGCGAGAAAGATGGCGCTGTGCACAAGTTAATGCACTATTTTTAAGGAATCATCATATTTACTGGAAATATTTTGAATCCTCATAGCTTAATGTGGAAAAACCACAATTTTATTATAATTATAGATACATGGAGCAAATGCATTGAAAAATCAAATACGATCGACTACAGCTAATGCCGGATTTGAACCCGCACCTCTGTCATTCCGGGACAGCGAGTTATCCAATTTCTCCAATTGCTTCTGACGTCACCGCACGTAAGTTTTGAATGCATTCGTATCGGAGATACTAGCGCCCTCTGTACCATTTTGTTTGCATTAGCTGTAGTCGATCGTATTTGATTTTTCAATGCATTTGCTCAATGTATCTATAATTAAGACACATACATATTCACAGCTTCACAGACATTTACTGATTTAAGGTCTCTGCCCATTACATCGTATCCCACCATGACCGTACTACGCACGTATCAGACACGGTATGACAAATGCTGGTCGGTGACAGAACGTGCTAATGGGCATAGCCTCATACTTTTCAATACAAATAATATTATTTTGCCTGACACGTTCATAGTACGGTCATAATATGATACGGTGCAGTGGGCAGAGACCTTTAATGTAGGTTGTTAATGGATTTCACTCTCATCATAAGAATAGCCTGATGATGATGATGAAGTTAATGGATTTCAAATAATAAATTATTATTATTTATTCCGGCAAATATTCCGTTTACAATTATGTCCACGCAGCGTAAAATTAATTAATGTTACAGAAACTAATTGTTTCTTTTTTACCTTTCTAACTTCTGATGAGTTTCCTGACATGCTTCAAAACCACCGAGCATAGGTTTTCCGTTGTTTATGAGTCAGTTTTTTTATCAAGAATAATTTTTGACAAACATTTCTGTATATTGTCTAATATAATGTGTCTAAAAATACACTTGGTAGCAACTTACGACCACAGATGAAACTTTATCTCAAGTTTTATGAATAGCCGTATAAGGGCATTTTTATTTTAAAATCTACGGTCAGGCGACACTTAAGCTATGTTCAAATACCGTCTAACCTGTCAGTCTGTGATGAAATGTATGGAGTTTGACACTAATCGTCAATTCTGTGACGACCTGTTAACTGTCAGTTAAGAACGCACTTGAAATAAAAAAGCCCATACTGATAAAGTCTCCAACGAAAAATTCCTCATAAACTGGTCTACAATTTATTCTTTCCCTTTCTTCGCGGCGTGCAATTTGAGCAAGATGCAGTGATAAGGCCGTCTCAGGCGAGGGAGGGTAAAAGGGGAGGGGAGGAGGGGGGAAGGGAACTCGTTTGTCACTCCGCAACACGCGGAGTATGTTGACAATAACGGCAATATATGCGGTGTTTAGCCGCACATAAGTTAGTAAACATGTGTAGCACCAGCTATTACTTAATGTTTATGGAGTAATAATTAGCTATTACGATTACCGTGTTTACATTACAATATATAGGTACGTGTTTATTATAATACACCTTCGGCGGTAAAATAAAGAATTACTCAGTCCGCACTTGTTTGCGGACCGAGCCGTAGGCGAGAGCCATAGGCGTAAAGATAGGTACTCTAATTGAAGCTAGCACTTAACTTATCAGTAACTTTTGACGCTGATTATACTTAGTATCCGGCCGCAAGCTCCTGAGGAGTTCCGGCCACTTCCGACGTGCAGCAACGGGTCGCGGATGCAGAGGCTCCATCACCGGTGTGATTTTAGTGGATATGCCTTCCTTTTCTGACGGGTGAGCCCCACATAACCTTCCCGAAGGGTCTTTTTAAAAGCCTGGGACAGGGCCTAGGACGGTATGCGTAAGGCCAGGTGGATTTCAGAGCGTTTCAACCGCCGTCATCACCAATCCCGATATTATGATGACATCTTTTTAAAACTTACATAATTTTTGAGCGAAAAATGAAAATAGTAGGTACTATTTTCGGATTTTATCATAATAATGGGATACATTCTTAAAGTAAATCGTCGATGGGATTGGTGATGACGACGTTTGAAACGCTGTGAAATGCACGTTTGAAATGCACGAAAAAAAAATTATAGGTACTTATTATGTTACGTCCCTATATAAATCGGACCGCCATCGTGTGATGTCACCTCACTATTTGACAGGACACTTGTAAACGTCAAACAGTTTAACCTCCACTATACTTTGACAGCTCAAAAGCGCGGTATTCATGACGTCTGTGCTGTCATTCACTCTTCCTAATTTACGACAAGGAAATGCGTTGCTCGCGATCGGTGTTCCTCTTGGATGTCGAATTAGTGGATTTTGTGATTGTTTTGTGTGCATAAACGGTTGTGCAAATTTTGAAGTGCGTAGATTGTTTTCGTGACGCGAACCGCACCACTTGGGATTTGTCTCGGGACAGCATTGTTCGCCATCAAGCGACTCCCGACCCATTGAAGAACCTTGACTTTGACTCCTGACTGATATAGACTTGACTGCCCGACTTTGACTTGACGGAAATGGGCCCACGTCAACGAGCGCAGAGGTAAGTACAGTCAGAGAACCGAAATTAGTATAAGTTTTTTGCACCCTGAAACGGGGTAAATTCTAGTCGGAGACACCCGGGTCCCGTCTAGAACATATTATTTGGGAATGACCTGAATATTGAGTCGTTGATTGTACACTCAGTTTCAGAGATAAGTAACATAAAAATGTTAGGAGTATTAATTTATCTCTGTAGCTAACGTTACATTCGTCATAACCACTCACCGGCGTTATCGGTGCAAAACTTTAACAAAACTTGTAAAGCTAAATAAAGGAGAACTAGCAACCAAGGAAATAAGAACATTATTAACTGATCAGTGTTAAATTTAACTCCATATCGAAATCTCCGATTTCCAATACTTGAGTATAAAGATATTAATATTTTCATGGCTGTAAGCACTCTGTTATGTCCGTTTGGCAAGTTTTGTTGAAGTTTTGCACCGATAGTGCCGACCACTGGTGGGCATTTCTCCAGAAATATGTCTGCGGTCACCTCATTCATCTGGCCCTTTTTCATACTAAATGTATGTAGACAGATGAATGAGTCGCAGACATATTTTTGGAGAAATGCCCTGGTGATAACCATCGTCCATACTCCGTATCTGTCTCATTTGGACTGAGCGGGCCATTGCACTGACGGGCAGTGTTATGCCTAAAGACGGCTAGTCCCCTAATACTGCTATATATCAGTGAGCAGGTTATAGACTAGGAACTGATTCAAGAAACCAAGGCCTATGAGTACCAGAAAAATATAATGTTGCGCAATGTATGTGTCTATAATATGAAGTAAACATAATTTGTTTACTTTCTATAAATAATTCAATAAGAGGGCCAAAATTCTTTTTAATGCCTAATAAAACGCCCCTTTTAGATTTTGACCTTTAATTTCTGACCTGTTAGTATAATATCCAAAAACACATTATTTTGTAATTCGGGCCAAAGACGCCTAGTCCCGTAATACAGCTATGTATCAGCAAGCACGTTATAGACAAGGAACGGAATGCGAAAATAGATTCACAACACGATAGTTTCACGAAGAAGAAACATTTTAAATTAGTTTCACCTTTTTTCTAAAGTAAGATTTTCTTTTATTTACTCAATACTTGGACATGCCTAAAATAGTATGTAATCGTAATCGGAGATCCTTTCTTAGAGATTACTATTGTTGTATTACAGTCTGGTGCTTATCTCATGCTTTATGATTATACTGTGCACTGTCAGATAGTTAGTATATAGAGAATAAAAAAAATTGAATTAGTATTATTGTATTGCTATTGTAATGAATTCTCACATGCTACGAATTAATATTAATATGTTGTATAATTTTGATACCTATGTTAAATTTTAGTAATTATGTCATAATAGTATTAAGAAGTCGCTATACCCTATCAGGGTCGACGTGTAATATTATATATACCTACTACCTAAGATACCATGGTTGCGTTAAATAAAGATTTAATTAAGTAAAATAGTATTAATATCCAATGAGTAAGATGTGCTTGTAAGTACCTCTTAGTCTATAGCGTGCAGAAATCACGGAGATGAGGCGTAATGGAGCGGTCCTGCGCTGAGTCGGCGCGCGTAGAATTCACACACACCATACAGAAGGCCAATAACGTACACATGTCTTATATAGTGTCCGACTGAAACTAGTTTTTACGGCCGAAACCTAAACCGAATATCGGCTTCAGTCTTAGTTTCGGCTGAAACTGAAACTTCCATTATAAGGTAATGTTTTCGCGGGAAGAAACAAAATCATAACAGTCAGTCTTTATTTATAAGAACATACTAATCATTCAGTCTCTGATATGTAAAGGAAGTAATAAGTTAGGCACATTAATGGATACTACATATGATCACTTCTTATTTCAAATAAATTTGTGTTTTTTTTTTAAATATAGACTGTCCGATCGCAGCGCGAAGCCTCTCGCGTGGAAAATACACATGATATGTGTGTATTTTCCACGCGAGAGGCTGACAGCAGGCAGAAGACTGACATCGTACTGACAGATTTTAAACAAATCTTAAAGCCACCATTGACACTACATACATTCCATACATGCGTTCAATGAGGATGTAATCTCGCAAAATGACACGTTTAGCATAATGGGAGTGACACCGAAGCTAGAGGTCCCGGGTTCAAATCCTGGTAGGGGGAAATAGTGTGATGAGCGCGAGTATATGTTCCCGAGTCATGGAAGGTTTCTATATATTTAAGTGTGTATATAGTCGTCTAGTATAGGTAGTTTCACGAGAGTTGAGGTGAATGATTACACACAGCTACATGAAGTACTCATTGCAAAAAAGTGAATGAATGAAATGAATGAGTGAGTAAATAAACACAACGCTATAGTTTAAAGAAACTTTTTGGTCTATCTTTCAATTCTTTGTTGAACCTGCTATCGGTACGGAAAAGGAACAGTAATTTCAAAATCCCGCTGTCATTACATGACAGTGTTGTTGTGTGCGTGGCCTCAACTCTCGTGAAACTAACTATACCCATAGTATACAAGCATTGCTTAATTTGGGACTAGTTTGATTGTCTCAAATACAATACAAGCGGCTCGCTGTCTATAGAGTGTGAAATCACGGGCATGATGCGGAACGGCGCGGTGCTGAGACGACGCGCACAGAATACACACATACCACAAAGAAGGCTCCATACCATACAAATGTTTTACAGCCACCAGTTACACTGTGTACAGTCAGCTGCAGAGATAAGTATACCCCCTGCCATACTACGAATGTATGACAGGGGGGCTTCTTATCTCTGGAGCTGACTGTACATGTATTAAATGACAATACTTTCTTTCGAGAGGTTTGCAGCTTATAGCGTATGAGATCACGGAGATGACGCGTAATAAAACAATGTGGTGAAACCTGAGGTGTTCTCAGCGCGCTATGACATGTGGGGTACTGCAAGAAACGAGTAAACAGGGCTCTCAAAGATCGGCAACGTGTAGGTAACACCCCTGGTGTTGCAGATATCCATGGGCGACGTTGACTGCTTTCCATCAGGCAGCTCGTCTGCTCCTTTGCCACTTATTAAGCTTTTTATTATTTGCCACTTATTAAAATGTGGTGCTGTGTTGGCGCGTGCAGAATCCATGCATTCCATACAGAAGATTAAACTCAACACATGCCTTAACCACCACTTAATTATACTGTGTTTAGGATCTTCAGTTAACTAACCGGCCAACTACCAACCAACAGAATCATGGATCTTCTTCCACCGCTAGTGAAGCGAGTAAATTGGGCGAGTGGCAGTTCATTGCGGGTTGACGGAGTACCGTGTGATCGATCGACTATTCCAGATCCGCAATGTAATGTTACTCGCCCAATTTTACTCGCTTACTCGCCAACGGTGGAACAAGTGCCAAAGAGCAGCTACTGAATCCAGAAAGCAGTGGAGTTATTTTCTAGGTCTATAAAACACTAGCATTTTCCCGCGGCTACGCCCGCGTTGTTCCCGTTATTGTCCCAAAGGAACTCTTTACCGGGATATGATGTATCCTATGTTTCAATCCAGGACTTGGTCTACTTTCATGCCAAATTTCAGCTTGATCCATCCAGTTGTTACCCCGTTATAAGGTAACAAACATCGAAACATCCAAACATCTTCACAAACTTTCGCATTTATAATATTAGTGGTATGCGATGTAACTTCTTACTTGTACAAGCGCAATCTAACAGAATTAAGGGGCTGACTACCAATACACAATACAATGCTACATTGTGCATTAAGGGTAGTAAGAAGGGGATTACTGACACGAGTCTATTAGAAGCGGAGGGCTTTCAATGACTCGAGTTTGTGATCCCCTCACTGTCCGTGATACACACGATGTTTTTCATCACATTTACGAGGATAAAAAATAAGACAAAAAATGAAATAAACGAATCGCACGCGCTAAAAGGCAACTTCAACTGTCAACCATCTGTCAACATTTTTAATGTAGTCTTCCACATAGGGCATGCAGTACCGGGAAATTTTAGTATGGCAGCACCGGGAATTCCCGGTACTACCGTACTAAAATTTCCCGGTACTGCATGCCCTACTTCCACAGATAATGCTAAATCCACGGTACAATCTGGCAGTATGGCCAGTCAAGTTTGAAAACTAAACGTTGTTCTTAAACAACGTTTAGTTTTCAAACTTGACTGGCCATACTGCCAGATTGTACCGATTTTCAAAATGAAATTTACTAAAAAAAATTGCAAAACTCTCTGAAATAATAGTAAAATTTATACCATATAAGTTTTATATACAGTTACATACAGTTTTGTAGCTAAGTTTTGAAGATAGGAAATAAGGGTTGGCTGATTTGAAACCTCCTTAGTCTGAAATTACGTACGAGTGGGTTCTTTATTATTCCAATTTGCTTACCTCACTTATAATGTTTACTTAAGGCAAGTACAAATATCGAAAAAAACTTATTACTGGTAGGATTTCCAGTGATCAACCGGCCAGCTACTAAACCCAGCGTGCAACGGAATATTTTCTAGGTCAGTGAAACACCGCCTCCGATTGTAACGTGTGCCACTTGCAGACGTATCGGGAGCGCTATCTGGAGGCCTTAAGGGGATCGAGTACCATACAACGAAAACGATTATAGGGTGCAATTTGAGGTATATGACTTTAAATGTTGTACAGAAACATGGACGTACCACATAATTCCAGGAATGGATTATAATAATTAGATAGATAGATGCACATAAAAAAATCCTGAGGAACATCCATGTTTCTGTATGACATTTGAAGTCATGTATCCCAAATAGCATGCAAGATCCGAACAATGTTTATACTGTGTATTTAACTAACGTGTATCAAATGCTTAAAATTGTGGCTTTGTAACGTGTGCCACTTGCAGACATATCGGGAGCGCAATCCAGGGGCCTTAAGGGGCCATAAGCTACATGTTTTTAATGTAACTTTATAGTAATTATTTAAAATATTTAAATTTTTGATGACACAAACTTAAAAAAAACCGATGTCTGGACAAGATCACTTTTGCTACATATTAAAGAAACATGGATGTTTCTTTATTTATTTTTACCCGACTGCGGCGAAGCCCAAAGGAGGGTTATGTGTTTGACCTGTATGTATGTATGTATGTCCGTTCCTGTGTCCGCTCGTAACTACTCAACGGCACATCCGATTTTGATAAATGATACATCATTAGATTCGTCTTGATGGTGCGAGTATCACTGGGTATGAAGTTCGTTAAAATAAACAAAATGGCGGATTGTATGCAGTTTCAAAGTGCACCGCGGTCGGGTTTTTTTTAGTAAAAATGTGGTTATTAATGCGGGTAAATTACACCACATTTTTTTAAGTTACATATATAGATACAAGAGATACCGGGTTCGATTCCCGGTCTGGACCACAGGTGAGTACCATTTAATTTTTCTATGTACTTTGATTTCTTGTATCTACATATGTAAGATAATTTTGTGTTTGGCTGTTTCTATATCTGTTACCTTCAACAACACTAAATTAATTTGAGCTGACCTGTGAATCGATTTTATCACTTGATTTTTGTTTGTTCGTTTTAGTACTAAAATGGTTCAATATTCAATAACCAGCCACTAAATTCAACAGAGTCACACATCGTACGTCCCACTGCTGGGCACAGGCCTACTCTCATAGACGAGAGTGAATGGGCTGTAGCCCCCACGCTAGTCCACTGCGGATTGGGGAATTCACATACACCTTTGAATTTCTTCGCGGATGTATGCAGGTTTCCTTACGATGTTTTTCGTCCACGGAAAAGCTAATGGTAAATATCTAATAATATTTCATTGGTACAAGCCAGGATTCGAACCCATGACCTCTGTTTGAAAGGCGCATGTTCAAACCACTCGGCCACCATAGCTTAGGTATACTTGGCTATAGGTAGTTTCACGAGAGTTGAGGTGAATGATTACACACACAGCTACATGAAGTACTCATTGCAAAAAAGTGAATGAATGCAATGAATTAGTGGGTAATTAAACACAAGGCCATAGTTTAAACAAACTTTTTGGTCTATCTTGTAATTCACTGTTGAACCTGCTATCGATACGAAAAAAGAACAGTAATTTCAAAATCCCGTTGTCATTACATGACAGTGTTGTTGTGTGCGTGGCCTCAACTCTCGTGAAACTACCATAGCTTTATCAATTCAGCAGAATCACCACTGTATGTTAAAAAAGCATATCCACCTTTGGTTGTTGACCGCCTTAAGAAAACTGGGTCGGCCGGGCGCGCGTAGCTCTGCTACGGCAGCGTAGCGGTGCTACGCCGTAGCTCGTAGCACTCTCATGATTGCCTTCTAAGATACGGAGCGGGTCGACTCTTGACGTTTGCTTTAAACTTTGTTGCTAACCTTCCTTTATAGAATAAATGATTGGATGAGATTGGATCGTCAATTAAGGTAAACTTGCTCGTATAGAATAGAATAGTTGACAGTCTACAGTAGACTCCGCACTCTTGTCACTATTACGACGTCTTATATTTTAATATATAAATAAATTTGGATAATTTAGATATTTTTTGTTTTTAAGTTATACAGGTTGCTCGGCTCATGGATCGTCAAAATTTTTTGTTGTGTCTACCTACTACCTTTTCACTCTTAGAACCTGGGTCCTAAGTAATCATTAAAAAACTGTGTTTTATTGAAATCCGTCCTTTCGTTTAGGACTTTCTTTGTTTGTTTTTTTTAGATGGACCCAGGTTCCAAGAGGTATCAAATGATCTTACCGACACTCCAAACAATTTTGACGGTCCATGTGCCGAACACCCTGTATTATGTGAGTAATTTTTACGTTTCTGTAAGTTAGTTAGTAACTGACAGTTAGTTTAAGAGCCTATTTCTTGTTTCCCGTAGTATATTCTGACGTTTATCAGAGATCCTTTACACCTCAGAAACATGTTTTGACAACGGAGACCCCTTACATCTCCATTAATTTTAGTATATGTCTATTAATTTCCTATTCTATTTTATCTTGTTTTGATCTCTTTACATCTCTAATTTTTTTAAGTCTATTGTAATGAATATTAAATATGTGTTTGTTGCATTTTATTAAAGAATTTTTTTGAAAAGAGAAACTGGTGAGTTTTCCCGTGGCCTCACTCACGGGAGTGAGTCAACTTTACTACTTTTTTATTCCTTAATTTTCTTAATTTCATTTCAGTAGTAATCGAATTACGCGCGTTAAGTAGGTACACGTTTTTCTGGTGACTGATACACACATAACTGCTGAACTGATTTTGATGAAACTTGAACAGTTCCTTAAGTTAGACTATACCTAGTCCAACTAAAAATATTTTTGGCAATCCGACTCGAGATATGCGCGGACAAACATACAAACATACATATACTTACGAAATTTAGCACACACGTTTAGAAGCTGCTATAGAGTAACATATCTAAAAACTGTGCAATTCTGACTTTATTACATACATATAGGTCGTATTGATAACCTCGTTTTTTTTAACTCGGTTAACAATAAAAATAGTTTGAGCGCAACATGATACGGCCATTCTCACGAAGTATGACTGCGTCTAATTACCGCGTCTCCATACATTTAGTATGAAAACAGCGTCGCGGTAATTAGGTGACCGCAGACATACTTCGTGAGAATGGCCGGATAGCTTACTGAATTTATTTCTCGGAAGTATTAAAACGGTGGTGTCCCTTACGAAATATTTTCATGGAATGCTCCTGTAGTCAGGCTAGACTCAAACCAGCGTCTTTGTCTTGCCGGGACAACGTGCTAACCACTACACCACCCAGGTACGTACTCGTAAGTAGCATTCACGTTGAAATTTTCGATGTATTTGTAACATCGTTGCTGGCCTAGTTTCAGTAGTTCGGTGATTTTAGTCCGGTTCATATATATTACTTCGAATTATATATGAACCGAACTAAAATCACCGAACTACTGGGAATAGGCCTCGTTGCTTGCGGCCTTTGTATCTTTATTCTCTTTAGGGCATTTCTCCAGAAATATGTCTGCGACTCATTCATCTGTCTCCATACATTTAGTATGAAAAAGGGCCAGATGAATGAGGTGACCGCAGACATATTTCTGGAGAAATGCCCTCTAGCCTCCGCTGTCCGTCTGTCACAGGGCTCTTTCTTTAGAACCGTGTTAGGGAAACACTTGAATTTTTTACAGAATGTGTATTTTTATTGCCACTACAAATAATAACAACAAAATAAAATTAAAAATAACAGCGGGTCCCCATACAAGAAACGTATTTCTTCGGGTTTTTTACCCGACGGTGGTAGGGAACCCTTCGTGTGCGAATCCGACTCGCACTTGGCCGGTTTTTCAATGTATTTAGTCTCTTTGTCCCAACCTACCAACAAGGACCATTAAAACAATAGGACTGTCATTCTCCATACTTTGGATCATGCCCCGACCGCAAGGGGATATCCAGGCAAAAACTAGATGGCGCTAAAAAACTAAACATTTAACAATGTTATAATTGAACAAAGAAACATAGTAAAGTAACAATTAGTTCGTAAACAGCTGATAATAAATAAATTCTAACATTTAAATACTGTGTCGCGCTTGAAAAGTTAAATAAATTGTAAATGATATAATTCTTATACCAAGCTTATACATAGATGGCGTTGTAAATATCGGGGAACAGCTTTTTGTATTGGGAATGACATTCCTCTTGTTTTAATGGTCCTAGCTACCAATAATGAAATGGAAATGTTATTCAAAGTCGGAAAACACGAAACCATGAATAGAACTCGAATAGTAGTCCTAAATAAACGAGAAACTCCCATTGTATTTGTATTCAGGCTAAATCATGCCGCATTGTTTGACAACCTTCCAAATAACTTACTCAATAGTCGCATTGGACTGAACAATAAACGGGTCAATTGATTCTAGTTGACACAATGCACTGTTTCAAAGCCTGTGTTCAAAAAAATTTGTACCTTAAATTCAAAGGCATAACGTTCGAAATTCAACAAACATGGTTGTAGTTTCACCTACGTACATGCAACACACACATGGGGAGAGCTTCCGTTTTATTATGTGCCTTAAGCCTTTACAATACGATACAAAATCGTATACATGAACATTCTAACATTCACAGAATAGCACTGAACAGTAGCGTGGAGTAGCAATGTGTTGATATGGATACAGGGTAAAATCGCAGACGTGATCAGTTTTAAAATGGGATCATAATAACATAAGTATGTATAAGATAAAAAGAAATGCAAATAAGACAAGTATATCATGTCTCACTCCTGTCCAACTTTGACAATGACAGACAATATCGTTATAGTTGTAACATAAAATTAAATAGTCTGAATAAATCAAATGGGTACCGTTCTAAAAATAGGGTAACGATGATTTCCTGAATAAGGGGTTTAAATGTGATTGTGATTTATAAATTAACAATTAAAAGTTTAATCCGTTTAAGTTGCTTTATTACGGTGAGAATCGCGGAAACCGAAGACAATATTTAAAAAAAGTTGTTTTGTTTCGTGTACTTGCTTCAAAATGGCTTTCAATTACCGAGCCTAAAAGGGCTATTCTTCAGAAATATGTTTGCGGTCACCTCATTCATCTGGCCCTTTTTCATACTAAATGTATAGAGACAGATGAATCAGTCGCTACTATGTATAAATACAGGGTGGAACGGAAGGAGGGACTTTCCTGCAAATGTGGCATTGTTTAGCCGTAGTTTCCTCCAAATAAACTTAGTCGTTATCTATCACTGTTATCAAGTACAGCTTGTTAAACTTTCATGAAAAAAAACTGCACGTTTCAACCTTATTTACCCGACTGCGGCGAAGCCCAAAGGAGGGTTATGTGTTTGACCTGTATGTATGTATGTATGTCCGTTCCTGTGTCCGCTCGTAACTACTCAACGGCACATCCGATTTTGATAAATGATACATCATTAGATTCGTCTTGATGGTGCGAGTGTCACTGGGTATCAAGTTCGTTAAAATAAACAAAATGGCGGATTTTATGCAGTTTCAAAGTGCACCGCGGTCGGGTTTTTTTTAGTAAAAATGTGGTTATTAGAGGCCATACTTGGACACGGGCGGCAAGCGTGTAGCGCTAGCGGCGGTGAAATAGTATAGGGTTGTACAAACATTAAAACTACTATTTTGATAGTTTTATTTTTCATTATTATTACAAGCATTTAACTATTGCAATTCGGTTCTACATCAAATACATGACACTATATTTTCAGGAAAGTCCCTCGTTACATTCCACCCGGTATATACAAATGGTTACCATAATTGTTCACAATGACTAACTTTCAAACAGCTATAACTAAAAAAGTTACTTAGGTTACTAAACATGTTCTTTCCGTGTACCCTTCAATTATTCCTTTGCAAAACAATAACAGTACTGTTCTAAAACGTATTAAGAACATAAGAAGGCCCACACATAGGCCCTTTTTCTTCTCAGCGTCGACAATTGGAGCAGGCTCGCTGCGGCGGGGCTCGATCGATCCTGGTGACGTCACACTCGTGACGTCATAAGCGCTTGCGGTGACGTTGGCTGATAAACACGATAACTTAGTTGAATTGTTTGACAAGTGACTTAGGCTGACTTTATCGAATACAGACAATTATTTACATAGTATGTTAGGGTACGGTAGGTTAACTGCACCGTATATCGTTAGTAAGTAAGTATTTATTTGTGATACACAGGTCGAATACATACCTTTTTGTACTGCTGCAACGCACACAAACCACAATTTATGTATTTACTTTTGTGTGTTTATGTTTCCATATTAATGTTATGTTTTACTGTGCCCAGTAGTGGGACGTATTGGCTGAGGACAATATTCAAAATAATTTATTTCGGCCAGTAGACCCTCAAGGGCTCTTTTGTTTTATTCTTTTCTTTTGGCGCATCGGCTAATGACCTTCTGGCGAGAAAAAGCGCCGGAAGAAACTCACCAGTTTCTCTTTTCCAAAATATTAAGTATTACAACAATATGACATAATTACATGAGATTAAATTAATACATTAAACTTGAAACTACATTTTTAGAGACGTACCTAAAGGCTCTAGGCGTCATAACAAGACAAATAAAATAAATAGACTAGTAAAATTAATGGAGATGTAAAGAGTCTCCGTTGTGTCCAAAAAATGACGGGCGGCGGATCGACAGTGTTTTTCCCAACAGTGACCGCGAAGCACATAATTGCAAAAGCTCAGCTTCAAGCTTTGCAAGCTCATAATTAGCTGTTTAATTAATTGGAGGCAAGATTAGGTGAGCTTTCCGCGCAACACGCCAGTCCGGCTGTGAAAAGCTTTATCAGATTTTGTATTAAAAAAGCTTGATTTTCCTGCAGTCTGTTGTAAAGTCGGTTTTGGAGTTAGGTAGTTTTATACAAAAATCACAATCGGCTTGGGATTAGTAGTAGTGGTGTTTTGATACTAACAAGGAAAGCACCCAACTGTCCGACTCCAATTTGATTCATTTTGATATATGTTATAGAGTAGTCTAAAATAGCAGACAAGTATTTTTTTTTTAGCTGCCCAAATGTTAGGAGAAATTGTCCTTCAAAGAACTAAAAAGTGACTAAACCCTCCCACTTCTAAGAAAAAAAAAAATTAAGCAAGTTGCTAGTTAATTACTGGTTTGATACCTGTTATGTTTGAGAACATGAAAAAATAATAGACACGTGTTTGGTTATATCGGCTGAAACTCATATTTTCCTAAAAAAAAACACCCTTCAAAGTTTGAGCCTTTTGAGGTTGTTTTTTTAGGAAAATATAATATTTAATAATATAATAATAATAAAATATTTAATAATATAATATTTAATAATTATTATATTTAATACTAGCATTTTCCCGCGGCTTCGCCCGCGTTGTTCCCGTTATTGTCCCAAAGGAACTCTTTACCGGGATATAATATATCCTATGTTTCAATCCAGGACTTGATCTACTTGCATGCCAAATTTCAGCTTGATCCATCCAGTGTTGTTACCCCGTTATAAGGTAACAAACCTCCAAACATCCAAATATCCAAACATCCAAACATCCAAACATCCAAAGATTACATCTTCACAAACTTTCGCACAAATAATATTTAGTTTGAGGTGAAATGACAAAACACGTGTCTATTCTTTTTTCATGTTTTCCAACATATAATGAAACCAGTAATTAACTAGCAACTTGCTTGATTTTTTTTTCTGTAGAAGTTGGAGGGTTTAATCACTTTTCAGTACTTTGGAGGTCAGTTTGTCCCAATAGGTTGAGATTGGGCAGCTAAAAAAAATACGTGTTTATTATCTTAGACTACTACTCTCTAGCATATATCAAAATAAATCAGATCGGAGCCGGACAGTTGGGTACCTTTCCTTGTAAGTCACAGGTTAATGACAGAGTTTTGGAACTAAAACATTTTGGAGGTAGGCGTTCAACTGTACATTCCACCCTTACATAAGACCCTTTTAAATAACACCCTTGTGATTTAATTACATTGGTGTACATACATTTTTTATGTTTATTGGCGTAGTGATTAAGTCACAGCGTAAGCGTAGGTGATATAGCATGTTCTCAAAAGGACCATGGGCAAATTTGTATGGGCAGTGTCCCCAAGACCAACAGAAATGAGACATGTGTCGGTTAATAGATCTTGGCAACACGATGATTTTTTAGTATAGCGACGATCACCCCGAGAATGGGGTTTTCTTGGAAAATCGTATTTTGTTTTGTATAGGAAGGGTCCAAAAACAGTCCCCTGTGGAACACCGCACTGCATTCCTCGCGGTCTCAGTGCTTCCCTCATTTTGTAGAGCACTACCGATGTCTACAACTACCAAGAAAACAAAATACTATTTTCCAAGAAAACCCCATTCTTGGCGTGATCGTCGCCATAGTAGAAATCCATCGTGTTGCCAAGGTCTATTAATTGCCACATGTCTCATCTCTGTTGGTGGGTGGGGACTAGGGAATGCAATTACCGGTAATTTACCGAACTTTAGTATGAAAAGACGGTAAATTTACCGGTAATTTACCGGTAATTGCATTCCCTAGTGGGGACGTTACTGATGGGCAGTACCTTTCAGTCCTTTAGTGTTTAGAATAATTAACAACCTTTGTATTTGTATACTTGTTTCTGTTTGTTCTCTTATAAATAAAATATCGGAAAGCGCAGCTTCAGACGTCCACCAACAAGATGGACAGATGATCTGGTTAAGGCTGCTGGCTCACGGTGGATGCAGGTTGCTTCCAACCGAACTAATTGGAAATCTATGAGGGAGGCCTATGTCCAGCAGTGGACGTCCTATGGCCGAAATGATGATGATGATGATGAAATAAAATAAAAACTCGCTAGATCCACTGCTCATAGAGCCACTTCTAAGAATCGGTTTAGTTGTATTTGGTACCTAATCTGTATATGTATAGAGTCAAAGTATATGAATTTTTTAAATAAATAAGGCTTTCACACGTGTATCGTAAGGTAGCACGCGACAAATATCTAAAGCTCCTAGTGGGGGTAAACTAACGACATAATAATGTATCGGGCTCTCTGATCTTGCCTTTAATTATGTAATTCGATCATTACACAACATCAAAGGGGCGTAGCGTAGTGCTAATAATTAGTTTAAACTAATTTTTTGTTCACTGGTGCCGAATACATCCTTTCTCCTCATTTCATACTTATATGAAAGATACACGGAATGAACGGTGCAAACTTAGCTCAACCGGTTAGTATGAGAAATTTAGGATGAAATCGGCACGGGTTCCCGTTCTCAGAATGAGCTGATTTTTGGTTTAAGGGCAGTTTAGCACATAACAAACATAATTAGAAGGTATCCGTTAATCAGTTTGGATTTTCGCAAATCTAGTTTAAACTGCTTTCAAAAGAAGGACGGTTCTCTATTCGTCTGTTTGTTTTTTTTGTGTGCTTGTTCACCGATTACTCAAAGACGGCTGAATGATTTTAAAAATTCTTTTTTTGTTTGAAAGGGTATTTCAGAGGTGGTCCCATTGCAACCAAATCAGGATCTGATGATGGGACATTGGCGACATCAAGGGAACTCTTCAAATATTATAGGCACACATACGGTGATTTGGTTATTTTAGATAGTCTCAGCATTTCTTATCGAAATTAGTTTATTGAAAGCCGGTTCAGTTAGCTGTCGTGAACAATTACTATGGTAACGACCTCTTTAAAGGTGGAAAAAATATGTTATTTTAAGATATCCATCCGTAATCAAGTGGTAAGTTATAGTTCATTGTGAGCTCCATTTTGAGATTGAAATCTCATTTTCAAAAAGGTGACTTGATATGTTTTTGTCCGGATCCGTGTACCCTTCATAGGTTCTCAACCAGCTATATAAAAAGTTACTCTTTTGTTATCATAAAAACAGCCGACATGTGGATTCGGCCAGTTGCATTATTTTCCAACTAATTACAATCCGGACACTTAACGTACATGTCCTAATGTTTCACACGCTAATGCCCTATAGTTCACAACCTACGTCACCTCTACTACTAATTACTAGATACATATATCACTCATTTAATCAACACACAATAAATTAAAAAAATAGAAGACCACCTATTTTGTTTATTTTAATATTCAATTAAATTTCTTTATCACAAAAAAAAAAAAAAAAAAAAAATAAATAAAAAAAATTAAAAAAGTTAAAATGGATCGCCCCGAATCGTAGCTGGCTCAAAAGTGCCCATGACGCTGGCGGCGTTAGCACGCTGTATCGCCAACGAAATTTGCTTTAATTACTACATTAAAGATGCCTACTACTAGGACAGTGTCAGTCACTCCGACATTTACCGTACAAGAATAGTGTACCTACATGGACATATTTTACTAAATCTGCAAAGAAGAGAAGAGCAGAACTCGCACAAAGCGGTTTGCTTCCACTTTCCTTATTGGTTAGGACAGCTAAGGAGTGGAGCTATCTTTTAGCAGAATTTTTCCCGGAAAAATATAACTTGGATCTCTTCAAGTCGAGAGTGAATAGGCACTATCTAGGATAGCATGCTCCATCATTGATTTCATCTTCACTTTACCAACAGCAGAGATGCTCCATAAAATACTTCCTACTAATTTATAGTGAATTTTATATTTGTGATGAATCGGAACTAGTATCACCACAATCGGACCTAATAATGTCCTCATTTTCTATATTTCTCAATATTTTTAAGTCATTTTCTCAATTAATATACTCAAACTCATAATGAATCAAATGAATAGCTTAGTTTCAAAATTAGAAACAAAGAAATTCTACTTTTCCGTTGCGTCACTTGTACAAATTATTTGAAATCTGCCCATAGATCAAAGTCAAATGCTTAACTATCGCGAATAAAAAAAAAAATTGCGAAAACAATAAAATCGAGAGGATATTTCTAAAAAAACCTTTGTAATAAAAAAATGTATAGACGCGTTAAATGTCCCAAAAGTACTAGTGGGAACTTTCCTATTTTGTTACTAATGTATTTTAATGATAAACAATACAACTATTGAATATTTTTCTCAGTCAAGATTTTATCGCGAACATTTTCCCCTAATTATCCAAATGAATCAGCAAAACATCAACCAAAAATAAAGAAACGTAAAGAAAAACAAATCGTACCGCAAATTGTTTATTTTTAAACATTCTTAATCAATAGCTAAAGCATTTTACGATTAAAAGAAGCATTTCCCTAAAGTACAGTCACAAAATCGTAAAAACAGACTGCAGCGCAGTGAAGCCATTCAGAATGTATGAGACTCATACGTTGTTATTACCTTTGCTCTGCCAAAATGCAAGCCAATCTCGAGCTAGCCATATTTACTTTGAAACTTTATTCCTCTCAGGAAACCTCCACTGACTTAAAGAACTCTGTAAAGGAGTCACATACATTTGGTCCGTGTAGAGTGCCGAGTTTGTATAAGACACTACGAGTAAGACACGTGTGGTACGATGCGTACCGAACATATTTTATCTTTGAGAATAAACCATGTGATGGTATAACAGTATAGTAGGGTTATTCTTCAGAAATATGTCTGCGGTCACATTATTCCTCTGGCCCTTTTTCATACTAAATGTATGGAGACAGAGGAATAAGTCGCAGACATATTTCTGAAGAATAATCCAGTATTGAAATTGTACTATTTAATACCTACCACAAAACAATTCTACTTCTTCGCAGTTACCTAATATACGAAGTTTCTACTGATCCGTACACAACGTACTTGTTCTGTACCAACCAACAACCAAAATTCAAGTTCGAGTAACAGATGCCGATGTAAAAATTGTACTCAATACCTCCAGGTTTACTAATATACTTAAAAAAAAAATCCAGTCGTTGTTGATTCTCATTAGAAGTTGGACGAGTACGTTCCTGCTCTGCCAAAATGCAAGGCATACATTTGGGGCTATGTTTGTATTAGATGCTTTTAAAACGCTACGTCGGTGTGTACCCATCACATTACTTCGATACGGATAGCAAATTAGTTTTTTTATTGATTATTATTACAAGCTTTAATTAAAATATTTATTGCAAAAACATACAAAAAGGAATACATTTAAAATTAAAACTAACATTAATAAAATAAACGAAATAAAACTCAAAGAAAAAAGATGTGGTTTGACTTGGCCCTTCGGCAGAGTGCCCATCACGCAGGCAGCATTCCCGCGCTTTATCGCTATGGCGAGTCTTTGTGCGAGAAAGCTGCCCGCAAGAGCTTTGATTTAGTCTCACCTGTCCTGTTTCTATCTGGAAAGAAAACTTGCAAGTTAAATTTGATTTACTTTCCGGTTACCAATCGAGCTGAAATTATGCATGCACATTAAACCATGGATGCCAATGGAATATTATTATGACATGGAGCTGATCTGATTATGGAATACGATGATAGCCATCACCTAACACATTATAGAAGCCCACAGTATTTAGGATTGTTTGATTGGTTTTGACATGCAGTTTGCGAATATATATAAAAACAGTACAATCAGCAAAAAAATAGTTTACTAGATTTTTACTTGCATCGATAGGAAACATAAATTATTTCATCGTTTTTTGTATTTATTTTATTTAAGTATCTTAATTTGCTTAATAATGCATTCTCCATATCCTCACATCACCATGCAAAGGTTTTATAATAATATGGTGTCTTTTTACGATCAGACTGGTAGAATTACACAAACCAGGAACTTTTTTAATTTATAATTAATTAATGAGCCCTATAATTGTAATTATCCCTGGTGTTCCGCGTTAACCTTAGGGCGCTTCTCCAGAAATATGTCTGCGGTCACCTCATTCATCTAGCCCTTTTTCATACTAAATGTATGGAGACAGATGAATGAGTCTCAGACATATTTCTGGAGAAATGCCCCTTAACCACTCACTTGCTTTCGGTAGCTAGAGCTGCCAACTTTGCGCACCTACGATTTGATTTTGGTAGCCGGAGCTACCAGGCGACGTTTGTACAATATTTTATTTTTAATCTGTAAAGCGTGCTTTAAACGACGTTCAAACTCTGTTCAAATCATAGAGAAATAACATGGCAACACAGAAAAAAAAGGGCAGCCAACATAGTAGACTGAAAATATTTTTAAACAGTGTTACTTTACAAGGTGTTGTCAAAGTGAAGTTCAAGTCAGATTTTGTGAAAGTGCGGAGTGTTTAGAAAATGCCGTAAGTACTCAAATTACTATTTTATTATTAAAGTTATATATCAAACGATTCAGTGTTTATCCATCTAGCAGATTGTAACAATATTTTAGTGCCAAACTCATAATTATGAATCACATCTTCACTTGAAAGTAATTTAACAGATTTTTTTCCAGTAACTTGTGAATTAAATGGCTCATATTTTAAAGACTTTCGAATAATTCTTTTCTAACTTATAGTAATTAAATAGCTTGAGTATTAAGTTTTTTACTTAAACCATAAAATCAATCAATACAGTATTTATTACACAGGATTAGCGAAAGAAACAAGTGACAGTAAATTGTAAGTACGGGTGTGGTAGCGCTAGCCACCAGCGAAACAATTCATTCATACATATCACTTCAAGGTTGTAAGACTTGTAAGGCATGCGGCACACCAGACGCGCTGTGAGCGCGTTTGAGATATTTGTTTTTTTGTACTTACTGATATTTGAACAATGTTATCTTTCATTAATTTTGGTGTTTCGGTTATTTTAATAGATATTTTATTGTATGTGTGTATCCATTCCGAATGTTCAATGAGTATATTTTGGAAAGTTAAGAGGAGAAACTTTTTTGTTTTTAGTTAACTGGTGGCTTTGTATTTGATAAATACATATTTGGTAGATAGAAAATACTTTTGATTGAAATACTTTTACTTTTTAACACTTCATAAAATATATTTTATAAAAAATAAGAAACTATACAATAACGTAAGTTGAATGAAATTGCATCTTGGGCTACTTAGTTGATAACTTTTAATATTACAAAAATACACACTAAAATCTAACTAACGTCTTCAAATATGGTTGTATACTCGTTTACTACCAATTCTGTCTGAATAAAATAGCAAAACTTAATGGAATGCGTCTTCATCTACGATTTGTATACTTCTTAATTAAAAAATATTTTGGCTGAGGGACTGTTCCCTGCACAAATAAAAACACATCATACATCTGTATGTATGATGTGTTTTTATTTGTGCATTAATTTTACGCTTATCTAGGATATTTTACATTGTTTGAGCAGACCAGCAAAATCAAAAAACAAAGAAACCGGACGCAGTCGTGGACGCGGTCGTGGACGAGGGCAAGGACGAGGGCAAGGACGAGGGCGAGGAAGAGGAAAAGTTGAACCAAGGGAACTCCTTTCCTCAAGAGAAACAAGCTCCACCTGAACATCCCCCATCTCCTGTTCCGGGTCCTAGTTCCAGGTTACTTATTCAATTCAACTGGTGATCGTATGTTATTGTTTGTAAAAAATCCTTTTCATTTTTGTTTTTTTTTTTCAGTAGACCATATGACGAGTAAAAACAAATTATGTTGAAGCGATACTCCAGGACAATCATTTCGTCGGCCAATGAGCGTCGAAGAATAGTCGATGCGTATGGTGTAAGCAGTCTCGCTCGAAATATATATGCAAGCTATGTAAAGTATCACTTTGCTTAGATGTATGTTTCGAGGAGTACCATACGAAATATTAGTACTTTCGGCATCAGCGGGGCTATTTTGTATGTAAAGGTCGCTATTATTCAAAAGTAAACATGCAATCGAGGGCTTTCCTTATTACCTTCCGTGTTGTGTACATCATTTTAAGCCTACACTTGGCCAGAAAGCGGCTTTAAAAGCCACTTTATGGCCAGGTGTGGCATAAAATCCTTATCCTTACTTCCAACAATAGATTATTTGTCAAATTAGATAGTTAACGAGTTCATATTTTTAAATCCATCTATTGTGGATATATTGCATACATTATTCACTATCCGTATAACCTAGTCGTTTTAAACCTGACGTTTTACAGATTTGGGCATTTTGTAACTAAGACATTTTGACAATCAAAACTTTTTGCTAAGATAGCCCTTATACATTTAAAACCTTATGCAAATAAGTCATTCTGCCTACTTGTACATTTCACGACCTAGGCATTTTGCTAAGTAAGTCTTTATAAAAGTAAAACTTTGCATACCATGGCAAAATAAAACGTTGACCTCTTGAACTGAACCCATTAATTATTTTTAAAGTAAGTTTTATTTTATAGATTTCGCAGATTCATATAATCTGTACGTGCGAAATGACATAAAAATCTCTAAAAACCATAATTAACATGCAATTGGCCCCTCAAGGTCAGCGCCATTTATCAGCACCATTTGAACTAAGTTTTTTTGTTGAAATTATATGTATCAGCTTCAGATATTTCAGCTTAGAAAATAAAACCCATCAAAAACATTACACGTAAAAAGATGCAACTCTCGCAACTCAGTTCTCTTACAACAGAAAAGTTTTGAGATGTAATGTTAAACCAAGTCAGTCCGTGTCCACTGAACTCAATTTCCACAGACTTGCCTATTATTTACCCGAGGAGGATTCTTGGAAAATGAGTTGCTCTCTCAGTTTAAATAAATAGGCAAGTCGGTGAAATTTGAGTTCTGTGGACACCCCCCCAGTACTGACTTGGCTTAACATTACAGATCAAAACTTTTCTGTTGTAGAAGAACTGCGTTGCAAGACTCGCATCTTTTTACATGTAATGTTTTTGATGGGATCTTATTTCTTTTTGTAAGTGGTCTACCTTTATTTATTTCATTTCAATCCATTCTATTTCCGATTTGAACTACAAAACTAACTTTGTAATCACATGTATTTGTATAGGATTACAAACTTACGTGTGCAGTTGTAACTGAAATTGCAATATTTTTAGGTTTTATAGGACTTGATTGGCTAAAACCTCACTATGTTTAAAATTTGGAGCTTGTAAGTCTGCTAGAAGTTCCTTAGAATTACGATGATCATTAGTCAGTCAGTCAGTGAGTCAGTGACAAAACTAAGGAACTTTGACGTGCAATAGTTCTTAAACTACACGTTCAAATGGAATGTTTTTGAGGATATACTTAAGTCTTATTGTGCCCTATATATACCTGAAACTTCGGGGTTCTAGCTTTAGCCAGCACAAAATTACAGGAGGTTGAAAATGGCTTGAATGGCTTCCAGAAAAGGATTATATACGGCCGTGCCTTTGTTTTGCTCGACTTGGCGGGGGCACTGCCGTGCCCCCACATGTATTAAACCATAAAATAAAATACCATACATTTGAAATATAATTAATGCCGTAGAAATAAAATAAACAATCACCCTCTTTTGGTTTGTATGGAAAATAGACCGATCACCTCAACCTTGGTTAAACGAACTTATCTTTTTTTTATGTTATACGCTACTTAATGTTTTAATCAACTTTTGTTTAGTTTCATTCACCTGCCTCGGTGTCTGTCTGCCTTTGTGTAATCAAATCTTGCAAGTTAAATTTGACCACTTCCCGGTTTTCATTTAACTGAAGCAAACTTTCCAAGGACATGTAAATCAGACAATGCGATATGACACGAAGCTGATCTGCTGATGAAATAATATGACAGCCATAGATAGAATAATCCACATTACGCAAAATAAATCCGCCATGCTCGGGCTCATTTGATTCGTTTTGACACGCAGTGCGCAGTATGCGATTGTAAAAAAAAGTATAGAGTCTGAAACGAAGGCATGTTAAGTTATTTCATTGTAAGGTATATTTATGCCACACCTGGCCAAAACGTGGCTCTTACCGCACACTACGCGTACGGAAAAAGCCACTTTCTAGCCAATAAAATTATGTACACAACACGGGAGGTAATAAAGAAAGCCTTCGATCGCATCGCATATTTACAAAACTTTTGCAATCTCGGAGTTTCTTTGTATTACCACCCTAGTTTTGTAATAGTACATTACACAACTAGGGTGGTAATACAAAGAAAGGCCGAGATCGCAGATGTTTGCGGCCCGAGCTGCAAGCGAGGGACGTAAATATGCGATCGAGGGCTTTCTTTATTACCTCCCGTGTTGTGTACATCATTCTATGTCTCCACTTGGCCAGAAAGCGGCTTTTTTCGTGCGCGCAGCGTGCAGAAAAAGCAATTTTATGGCCAGGTGTGGCATAATATACTATTACCAC
Organism: Eudemis profundana; assembly: GCA_947034925.1. Taxonomy (NCBI): domain Eukaryota; kingdom Metazoa; phylum Arthropoda; class Insecta; order Lepidoptera; family Tortricidae; genus Eudemis; species Eudemis profundana. The sequence continues at coordinate 21,525,868 of OX344803.1, forward strand.
TTTAGTTGAGTAATGTACTACAATAATATAAAAGAATGGTTTCTTGGTAAAAACTAGCCAAATCATTGTGTATGCTAGAACAAAAGCGCTGTCAACACTTTATTTATATTATCTTATTATTTAGTATTGATCAATTTGGTGCTCATTATGGCCGACATTAATAAACTTTTTGAATTATGTCATCACCTAACACATTATAGAAGCCCACAGTATTTAGGATTGTTTGATTGGTTTTGACATGCAGTTTGCGAATATATATAAAAACAGTACAATCAGCAAAAAAATAGTTTACTAGATTTTTACTTGCATCGATAGGAAACATAAATTATTTCATCGTTTTTTGTATTTATTTTATTTAAGTATCTTAATTTGCTTAATAATGCATTCTCCATATCCTCACATCACCATGCAAAGGTTTTATAATAATATGGTGTCTTTTTACGATCAGACTGGTAGAATTACACAAACCAGGAACTTTTTTAATTTATAATTAATTAATGAGCCCTATAATTGTAATTATCCCTGGTGTTCCGCGTTAACCTTAGGGCGCTTCTCCAGAAATATGTCTGCGGTCACCTCATTCATCTAGCCCTTTTTCATACTAAATGTATGGAGACAGATGAATGAGTCTCAGACATATTTCTGGAGAAATGCCCCTTAACGAGTTTTATTAGAAAACGTAGTTTCGATTCACCATTAACCCTGCAAAATTTTTGACAGACACAATTTTTAGAAATATTTTAAATCATATAGTTCCAAAATATAGTTTCAATCTAGATCGATCTAGTATGCATTGAAACTAGAGGTATAATTACGAATAATTACACGAAAACGATTAAAAAACGAAACTGATAAAAAAATCGTTACTATTTTCCCCTATATCCTCACGTGCTTGATATTTTGCGTTCAACTCTATGCTATCTTGCCATAAGGGTGCTGACATGCAGCTATAGCTGCGAAAAGCACGTGAGTGGATATTTAGTTTGAGCGTAACGAAACTGAGATTCAAAATTTGTACGGAAATTTTGGACAGTTTTTTTTTTATTTCATAAATGAAAAGTGCTCATGATTCTGAGTAAAATGGTATAAGACACACCATGATCAGACAAAAAAGTAAAATGTAAATTTTTTCTGCAATTGACCCAAATGTTACTTAGTAGCAAATAAGCCTTTAAACCGAACTTCCAAAAAAAGCATTACAAACACAACTACTAATTAGTGAAAAGTTTAGTAAGTACTTAAACATAATTTCCCCTCCAGTTTATGAAATCTCAAACGTTCCCCACGTTTCTTTAGCAACTCGCGGCTTAAGGAGGGGGTGAGGGGGAGGGAGGCGCGAGTTATATGCCTTTGACATTGGACCGAGGAGTCTGCAGAGCTGTTGGGTGATTCAGAACTGCCGTCAATATCATCTATGACACTAATATTATAATATAAATGTGAAAGTTTGTGAAGATGTTTGGATGTTTGTTACTAAAACGGGGTAGCAACTGAATGGATTGATCTGAAATTCAGCATGCAAGTAGACCAAAATGGAATGAAACATAGGTACTTTATATCCGGGTAAAGAAATCCTTTGTGACAGTAACGGGAATGACGCGGGCGAAGCCGCAGGAAAATGCTAGTTATAAAATAGTAGCAAGATTATGTTTCTAGATTAAAGATTTTCTAAATAAGGATATTGATACTGGGGAGTGTCACAACTTTGAAAAAACTCGTATCTAAAAACGTCGTAAAGAAAAACGTCATAATATTGTTACATACCTCGTATGTTCAAAAGTTTTGAGACGAACAAAATCATGTTTTTCTCGAATACGCATTAACGTATTATTAAGACAGAGAAAAAACCATTATATTACGGTAAAAATAAAATATAAATTATTCAAAATGGTCGCCATTGTGCTGAACACCGGCCTTCAATCGTGTGGGCCATTCGTCAATAGAGGCACGAACCGCTTTAGTTGATTAAGCTTTTCTTCGACGGTGAAGATTTTTTCGTTGGTAAACAAAATCGTTTCGGGATCGTGTCCCATAGCAACTGTTGACATCATGCCAGCCTTAATTTTCTTAAACGATCGTTTAAGTAGTAGACTTTTCTTCGTAGGCCCTTTAGATCATACCTAAATATTACCTCTAGATCATATTTCAATATCCGGTTCACCGAAAAATAACACCCAAATCAACTTTTTTCTAATTGACAACGTTTAAATTTAAAATTTTAAAAGTTTAACATGCCGCCTGTTCAAAATTTATTTTTTAGGGCCTTTCAAAAATCGTCTCAAAACTTATGAACACACGAGGTACGAACTTCCTACTGCGTTTTTACCAGGAGTCAGTATCAGATATAGCGACCTGACATATTTTGACGGCCGTTCCCGAACTGTTACCAGTTCACGGTTGTTTATATTAAGTGCCTCATTACACTTGCGATTTGTGGGCGAGTAACCATACAAAATCAATCGCGGCGATATCGCGGCGAGTTCGTCGCAAGCGACATTTGTATGGAACTTCGCTTCTAACTCGCCCGCAGCTCGTACAAGTGGTAAGGCCCTAAGGTGATTCAAGTCGGTGGGTTTTACATACAAACATAAAGAGTGTCAATTATCTTTAGAATATGTTTTATTTTGATACATTTTGTCGGCGCGAAATGACATGAAAAGTCTTAAAAAAACAAAATTATCGTGCAATAGGACCGTTAAAGTTAGCGCTTTCTATTTCATAATTGTTTTATCTGATGAAGTTCACTAACATTTGTGAGCCAATATAATGTTTTTTTTGGTGACCCTTGGGTTCAGCAGAATACCAATGTTTTGCTCGCTTTCCATGAGCAATGTTGATCACTGATCTGGAACCGTTTTGTACTGCGCACACAGATTACAAGTTAATCATGTGCCTTGTTTCTTTTTTTTCCGTGTTTATAATTACAATTGTTATGATTTAATTTTATGTTCTACCTTGTTTTTTATTTGTAACTATTGGTTTTTGTGTGTTATAGTTGAACAAATAAATGTTGTATCTATGTAGCATTATTTAAAACTTTTTTTTTGGATTTTTGAGAGTTCTCGTGTTATTCCGCTTAAATAAAAAGTATGAAATAAACGGCCGTATCTTTTTTCACGTTAACTTAGAAGTTTGATTTTTTTCACAGCTTCAAGGGAACGTAGACCTGAGTATATAAGGTTTTAATTTCAACTGGATATCTCCACGCGTTTCAAGGATAAAGGGCCTTTACAGACGGACAGACAGACAAACAGACGGACAACAGAGTGATCCTATAATGGTTCTATTTTTTTCCTTTTGAGGTACAGAAGCCTAAAACAAACACATTTCAAAATACTTTATGGACGAGGTTTTCAGTGAAGTTCTGAATTGCCCCACTGCATAATACATCATTACGAACTGTTTATTTTCTCCCAGCAAACCGTACCTTCTGAGTGTTGACCAGGGATAAATATCAGCGCAATGATTGACGTATATGATAGTTTTGTTTGAGTTAAAGAGAGTAATGGAAGTGACATTTGGGTTAATTGCGTGAAGAGGTATATAAGTATAAAGGGTCTTGACAGACGAACAAAGTGATCCTATAAGGCATCGTCCTAATAGAACGCGAATGCGCGATCATCGTAAGTTCGCGCGAATTTAACTGATCGCGCATTCGCGTTCTATTAGGACGATGCCTAAGGGTTCCGTTTTGTCTTTTTGGATTACGGAACCCTAAAAATGGCGACGTCAAGTTTTAGATACTGACCGTACAAATATTATACCGACATAAAACTTGGTCGTAAATTATCATGATAAGCCCATCGGGTCGGTTCGTAACCTTGATATTACGACATTAAATATTTTCTCTATAGTCTGTCTTATAGAAGAAGAAGAAGAAGAAGAGACATTTATTTTGTAACCAAAAACAACTAGGATGCAAACTTAATCTATTCTTAAACCTAATGGTACAATGGTAACAAAAATGGAACCCACTCAGCATGTGTCGCGACACTCGTGAGTGTCACGACGCTGATCTTCCGTGGGCCCAGAACAGAGTATGTGCAACAGCGTGCTGTGTACGTTCGTATGCACCGTGCAGTATGTAGGTGCGTGTGATAATAAATAAGTATGTGAGTGTGTATGTGTGTGGAGTGCAATTATATGATAATTATTTAAAATAATAATAATAATAAAATGAAGGTATATGGGGTATGAAAGGGAGTGCGATATAAATACATACTTTATTAAGTTAAGCCTTCTGATGGGCGATAAAGCAATATACGGGACGCGCTTGCAAGTTACAGGCCAAGAATCAGCCCACAGACACGGTAAACGTCAACCCAGACACAATTGCTGAGCAAACAGATGTTGCTTGAGTAATTTTTTAAAAAGGAACTTTGAAGGAGCTCTTCTAACTGGGGGAGGCAGATTGTTCCAGCATTTCGTAGCAGCATACCGAAAGCTGCCACGGAATGCTGCTGAACCGTGTCGTGGGCATATGAGTCGAAGAGCCTGCCGTTCAGGGGCACGTGAAAAAGTGAGCTTAGAGTAAAGATAAGGAGGTTGCCTGTCTCGTATCACATCAAATAGCAGTGAGGCCAAATGATATTCTCGACGAGCTTCCATTTTCAGGAGACCACCTTTGTTTAGAAACGGGGTGACGTGGGCTCGAGGTGGGACCGGATAACAGAACCTTACACAGGCATTTTGCAGGCGTTGTATAAGCTTCTTGGTCCTTGAGAGTAAGCACTGCCCCATAACCGTGTCAGCGTAGTTCAGCTTAGAAAGTATCAGTGTGTCACACAGTTTGATGCGCATATCAGTGTTAAGATAATTTCTAACCTGGTACAAAACTTTCAAGCGATAGAAGCAATTACGCACAGTCTCGGCAATATGTTTTTCAAATTTCAGGGTGCCGTCCATATGAACTCCTAAATTACGAGCTTCCGGGACGTATTCGAACTTGTCGCCGTCAATAACCACATTCGGGCCTTGCGATAGGATTTTTGCAATTTGGTTTTTAGTACCAAGAACTAAGAACTTTGATTTGGCAGCATTGAGAATCAGGCCGTTCGCAGTACACCAGCGGGTGATTCGACCTAAATCCTGATTTAGTTTATCAATTGCTGCCTGTTGCTCGTTGTGCTTGAAAGAAATATACAACTGTAAGTCATCGGCGTACATGTGATAACTGCAATTATCTATACACTTTACAATGTCTGCTGTATATAAAATAAAAAGAATAGGGCCCAAGATTGATCCCTGAGGGACGCCTCTATCCACAGGTGCCGGATCAGAAACTAGGCACGAGCCGTCAGCATTTCGAACCTCTACTAATTGCGAACGACCACTTAGGTAGCTATTAAACCATTTGATGGCGCTATGATGAAACCCATAGTACGATAGCTTAGAAAGCAAGAGTGTTGTATTTATTGTGTCAAACGCGCGTGAGAAATCAAGCAGCACGAGGATCGTCCCCATCCCCACATCCTGTGCTGCTAAGATATTATCGACAACATCTAATAGAGCTGTAGCCGTGCTGCGATTTTTACGAAAGCCAGATTGCACAGCAGGCAGGATGTCATTACCCTCCAGAAAACCTGTAAGCTGTATACTGACTACTTTTTCTAGAACTTTAGACATTGTAGGTAGGATGCTGATAGGCCTAAGGTCTTTTAAGTCCGTTGGTGACGATATTTTAGGAAGCGGCTTAACTACTGCGATTTTCCAGAGGTCAGGGAAGGCGCCTGTGCTTAGGGACTGATTTACTATAGCGGTTATTACTTTTAATGTTCGAGGTAGTGTTAATAGAAGCATGTCTAATGATATTCCATCTACCCCTTGGGCTTTGGTTTTAATTGTTTGGATTACCTTAGCTACCAGGGACTCTGGCACAGGCCTAAACTGGAATAGCGCTGAATTATTATGCCTGTGAAATTCGTAGAACGTTAACTGTGATAAAGTTAGATCAGTCGCGCCGGGTACATTAAGAAATTGTGCATTAATGCGATGTGGATCGTTTAGATGAGGAGGCAGTTCATATTCCTTACTCTTAAAATCGGCAACATTGCGTCTAATGTTCTTCCATAAAGTACGCGGGTCAGTATTGCCCGCTACCAGGTACTTCCCAAAATAGGCGGATTTTTCACTGCACAAAGCAGTTGTAACAACCTTTTTTAGATCTTTGTAATATGATTTGTGTGACTCAGACCCAGAACACTTGTATCTGTGATAAGCCTCATCCCTAGTCTTCATCATTTCTCTGATATTGTGCGTTATCCATGGGTGAGATTGTTCACGAATAGTGACCAGTTTGTTTGGAGCATACCAATCGAAGAGTTGTATCACATGTGCATTAAAGCTTGCGAGGGTATCATTTACGCTGCTACTGGATGTAAACCCTTCCCAGTCAATAGAATCTATATCAGAGTTAAATAGGTCAATCGGTATGTTCTTAAGAGGACGGAGAATGGCGTGTCTCGGGGGAGCTTTGTCTTTTTTTACATTTATTTCACAGGAAATAAACGCGTGGCTGCTGAGGTCCGGTATTTCATCATCATCATCAGCCTATATTCGTTGTTGTCCTATGTTACGATATATATGGCGCTTTGGACGCTACAGACTATTTAACGCTGACTGTAAAGTGGCAGTCACAGAAATATATCGAAATAAAAGGAAATAGTTCGTCGATTTGTATGGCAAAGAAGCGCGTAACGTTTTTCGCTTGGCGTTTGACGCCAAAATTAAATTTAGTGATGGGAAACATAAATTTTCCATTTCATTTGGTGGTATTTGAACAATTAATTATACAATTATTATCAGATCTTTAAATCTGCTAATAATATTGACGGAAACTGAAGTTAACGGTATTCAAAGTAGGTGGCCGCCGCTTCTTTTTAGCGCGCTAGGTACATACGCTTTTGCTTCTACCTCGATATACTACTGTGGTGGTAGTCTAACGCCCGGTTTAGGATTTTAGCGTAGTTTCCCAACAGCACTATCCAGTAAAAATCCCCACCAAGCTTTCCGCATCCCTAATGGAATCAATTAAAATTCTGTTTGTAAGGAACCGTGCAAATCCAATCCCAAGTAAGAAGTTCCGAACAGCGAGCAGATATTATTAATTTATCAATGAGAGGGTGGGTGTTTGCGTAACACTTACAACTCAATCAAAGGCGGCGTGATTGGAGAATCGATCGGAGACACGGAAGAGGAATACTAAGTACTTATAGAGCATCTCGGCCTTCTGCGGGATAGGTAGAGTCCGACCAAATTTTCGGTGTCGGTTTCGGCCTAGCTTCAGCTAAAAATGGATTTCGACTTAGTTTTGGTTTCGATTGCCATCGAGCCCAAAAACAGTTTCAGTTACGGAAACTGAATTCGAGAGGATTCGCGCTGCGATAGGACAGTCTTTATTTCAAAAAGCACAAATAATTTATATGAAAGAAACATTTTGTCTCTTCATTAGTTTTTTAATGCGGGTGGTTAAGTCCTATTAAAAACAGAATGATACGATAGTCAAAATAGATGGCAAAATTGAGGGCGCTTACTGGGTGCTCCGGTGGACGAGTGGTTGAGTCGCTGGGCCAGAAATCCAGAGGTACCGGGTTCGATTCCCGGTCTGGACACAGGTGAGTGCCATTTAGTTTTTCTATGTACTTTGATTTCTTGTATCTATATATGTAACACAAATAATTTATTTGAAATAAGAAGTGATCAAGGAGACGGCGGGATGACCTGGACTCATTTCAAGTCGGGTGGCAGGAGCATGCATTAAACCGAGACGAGTGGCTGAAAAAAGGGAGGCCTTTGCCCAGCAGTGGGACACACAAACAGGCTAATAAAAAAAAAAGAAGTGTTCATATGTTATATCCATTAATATGACTTATTACATCAAATATAAGGGACTGAATGATTAATATCTTCGTAAAAAATAGACTGACTGTTCCGATTTTGTTTCTTCCCACGAAAATATGACCCTATATGGAAGTTTCCGTTTCGGTTTCGGGCGAAACTAAGACCGAAGCCGAACTTCAGTTTTGATTTCGGCCGTAAAAAATAGGGTCGGTCGGACACTAGAGGTAGGGTCTTATTGGCTGTAAGACTACAGAGCCATCTCTCCTTATAGGGCTATTCTTCAGAAATATGTCTGCGGTCACCTCATTCATCTGGCCCTTTTTCATACTAAATGTATGGAGACAGATGAATGAGTCGCAGACATATTTCTGAAGAATAGCCCTATAGGATATTTGAGTAGGCGAGACTGCAGGAGACGAACTTGGAATGAAGCGTTTCGCAGGATGGCCCAGTCCTCTTATGTTACATTCAGCTACCTCGGCATGCCTTGCAATCGTTTACTGTACCCCCACCATACTTTTTTGCACATAGCCAATAAGCACGCGATCAATTTCAAAATACAGAAAATAGTTCTTTTCTCAAACATGGCATGAAATGTTGACATTACGTGCTTAAAAATAGGCGACAAAGTACCTCGTTTCCTATGCGGCTTGACACTTGGCACGGAATGGAATTTCATACTTACATTGCCGGCCTAGGCCGGCAATGTATTTTTTTTTAATTTCCATTCCACATTTATTTGGGGCCCAAATAAAAAAAGCATCACGGCATTCAGCCATTAAAAAAACAAAAAACGATTTTTGCTATATTTTGCAGTTTTATTTATTTAAAATTGACATGAACATAACAAATAACACATTATAAACAATTTCCAATTATTATCAATTGCAAACTAAACCACAAGAATACACATTTAAAATATTTCATCTAAATATTCGCGGTAAAAATGTGAACTGAAACAGCTTGGCCGAATTTGCATTGTCTATGGATATAATGTCGCTAATGTCACTTTCTGACAGCCAGTTTGTTTGTGTTATAAAATATCAAGTAAGGTTATTATAGTAAGTTTATTTATTTCATTGCATGTTTGAGAAAAGCACTATACATACCTCGGCGGGAAATGGGGTTGCCGGCCTCGTAACTATCTGGCCTCGCTTCGCTCGGCCAGCTATATGTACTCAGCCGACAACCCCTTATTTCCCGGCCTCTGCAGTAATGTACTATTATTTGATTAAAGGAGTTCTATGCTTTCTTGGTACGTCCCCGTTGGAAACCTTTGAGTTCCACGTTAAGGTCACACACACACATATGCATATTTCGTATAAAGACTCATCAAATGTTATGCGTTCCCAGTCTACTACCCATGGACCTTTTCTATATAATATCCTCCTTACGGTCATACCTTAACGTTTTTTGTCTCTGTCTTAAACATTCAGATGTGAGAGAGCCAAAACATGGCAAACTAAATCGACTCGATAGTTTTAGACTTGGTCCACTGTTCGATACCACCATTAATCATAATGAGACGATAAATGCCGCATCGCTGGGCACTAGTTAACCTTAAGGTAATATAAGTCGACGTTATGGAACTTAGATAAATGAAGGGATGTTTGAAAATAGTCACGGATATTAATCCGTGATTGTTATCGTTCGTGGGCTATTCTTCAGAAATGTCTGCGGTCACCTCATTCATCTGGCCCTTTTTCATACTAAATGTATGGAGACAGATGAATGAATCGCAGACATATTTCTGAAGAATAGCCATCGTATCGTATCGTTGTACTGATAGCACAAAATACGTACAGAAGTCTCTGTTTCTTAGGGTCTTATCATACTGGCAATTTGCGAGCGAGTTGCGAGCGTGTTTTCATACAGATTTCGATCGAAGTTTTGTATGAAAACACGCTCGCAACTCGCCCAGTGTGATAAGGCTTTAACAAAACTAACGTTTGGGTTCGATCACATTTTCACCCTACATCAGATCTTAGAAAAATACAAAGAATATGGTAAGCAGCTCTACATCGCTTTCGTAGATTACACGAAAGCTTTTGATAGTATTTCACATGGTAAGCTATGGCTAGCACTAGAAGAGCAAGGGGTCGAAACCAAGTATATAAATGTACTAAGAGAATTATATAGCAAAGGAAAGTCCCTAGTTAGACTAGAAAAGAAAGGCGACCATTTCGATATCAAGCGCGGAGTTCGACAAGGCGATCCAATCTCACCGAACTTATTCACGGCCCTGCTCGAACATATATTCCGCAAGCTGGACTGGACAAACTATGGGATAAACGTAAATGGAGAGCGCCTGAATCACCTACGCTTCGCAGACGACATCGTTTTAATAACAAACAACTCCGAAGAACTCAAAGACATGCTGAATTCCCTACACCAAGAAAGCAAAGAATGTGGTTTAGAGATGAACCCCGAAAAGACATGCATTATGACTAATAGTGACTCTATACCTATAGAGATCCAAGGCAAGAATATCGAGTATGTCAACGAATACATATACCTAGGGCAAAACATCTCTTTTATAGAACGATTCCCAATAACGCAAGTCGAAAGGCGAATTAAGAAAGCATGGAGCGCCTACTGGTCGTACAAACATGTCTTTAAGTCCAAAATCAACATAAAACTTAAAAAGAAACTAATGGACTCTGTTGTAACACCAACTCTATTATATGGATGTCAAACATGGCCACTAACCAAAGAAATCATAAGCAAAATCCAAGTCTTCCAGAGATCAGCCGAAAGAAGCATGCTCGGGCTGAAATTACGAGACAAGGTACGCAATGCAGACATCCGCCAAAAAACAAAAGTAATAGATGCCGCTGAAATGGCTTGTCGCCTAAAATGGCGATGGGCCGGACACACAGCGAGGACCACAGACGGACGATGGAGCGAAAAGATACTACACTGGTATCCGCGGGGATCCGCGCGACCGCGAGGCCGTCCGCGCCGCCGCTGGCGGGATGACATAGTCGCCACTGCCGGCATCACCTGGACGAGAGTCGCCGCCGATCGACAACAATGGCATAGAATGGAGGAGGCCTATGTCCAAAAATGGACAGCCCAATAGATTAACGCAAAACTGAAAAATCGCAAATGTGTAGAATTCAATAAGTAGCATGGAAATATTTTTAAATCTATCTCAATATAATAATATAAACAATTAAAAATTTAATAGATTACATATAATAACATTATAGATATAAATAAATCAAATATTATGATAAATGTAATCCAAAAACTATCTAAATAAATTACATCTATAAATATCCAATACAATTGCAATTGAAATAAATTACTAAATTATTTTAATATATTGTGTAGATTAAATAGGCATGAATATTTAACTTTAATTAATGAATGCTATGTAATTAAATTAAAAATATAGTTACACTATTTTTCCTAGTGAAAAATTTTAGTAACGGTGTGTAAATCAATATATATATATAATTAAATTTTAAGTAAAGTAAACATAATAATATAATGCATGATGAATGTAAATTAATTTTAAGAATCTGTTGGAAATAAAAGGCTATTATTATTATTAACGTTTGGGTCCGACCTCCGGTCAGAATGCACCGGATCCAACCGTCTCTCTCTATCGCATAACGCGTGCTCTTTCTGGTCGCTGGCTATGCGCGGGGGCAAAATTTGCCGTGCGGCGAAAACGCGGAGTGAGTCACACCAGCTATTAAGCATAATGATCCAGCGCGGAAATGCTACCGAAGAGGCCTAGCCGGGTCATACAGATTTCGAAAAAACGTCTTTCCTGCGGTCAAAACAATGATAGTTAACGACCCGACTACACATCACTATGTTTTTATCATATCGGCCTAGAAGTAGAAGGGTAGGGTTACTTGCCTATAGGGGTCCATTTTTTTTTTTTTTTTTTTTTTGTATTTGTGTTAGAGTTTGGCCCGTATATACGACCATGCACTCTTTATTTGAAGTCGCTTAGCTCCCTAAGGGAGCTTTGCGCTAGGGTTTTTAAACACCCCGGCGTGCCAGCTAGAAAATTAGGCTTTTAAAACCCCTAATTTTGTCCACAGGAAAGATGCGAACACTTAACTCATACTACAAAATCTGTAGTTACTTGTTAGTTTTTGTAAGTTTGTTAATTTTTTTTAGAATAGAATAAAACTCTTTATTGTTTGTTAAATAAATGTTTGTGGCATTGATTGATGATGTGGATTAGTTTATCCACATATTTACTGTTATAAATGCGAAAGTAACTCTGGTTGTCTGTCATCTTTTCACGCTTAAACCGCTGGACCGATTGTCATATGGTTCGCAGGTAGTTTGATATCCGAGAATGGACAAATAAAACTTTTTATTGTACGTTTGTATTTCCTTGTACAACGTAAATCACTACTAGGAAAATCAGTGTGAAAATTCAGACCGTTACAGTATTAAACGGAGAAATAAATAAACGTAGAAATTGTCCCGAATAGCGCCACTGTGGCAGCCTCGATTGGCACCTCGTGTTTACCAAACTGTGGGTGGACAAGGGGGGAAGGGGGCGCGGTGGGTCACTTCCGATGGCCTAGGGAATCCGGGAATGTTATTCTAGTAATGATGACCTTTTCGAGAAGTGGGAGGTCGCTATGTTTACCTATTCGACCTGATTCACTTACCTACACAACTGCTGAAAATAGAGTAGGGACAAAAATATAACTGTTATGTATTATGTAATTAATTATTTGTGATTTAGTTTCCGATCAAAAACTCTGATGTCTGTCTTCTAAGACATATATTTATTAAGGGTGTCCCTCGAGATCCCTAACATCGTTTGTCCTAAAATTACTAGCCCTAACTGTTTTGTCCTAATGGGTATTTGGCCTAACGATCAGTTGTCATAATAAGGTTTTTCCTTAAGCCGAACTGCTACCAGAAAAGTAGGTTAGGTTAGGTTTGAACTGTGATCCTTACAAAACCGAACTGTTACCAGAAAAGTAGGTTAGGTTTGGTTTGCCTTCATCAATATGATGTGAGGGAATCAAATATTAGGGCATGTGAGTGTTAGGACAAATGATCATTATGACAAACAGTATTAGGGAATGCAAAAATAGGTTAAAAAAAATTAGGGATCCCGATATAGATCCATTTATTACATATAGGTACCAGTGGCGTGGTGTCCATAGAACTCGATTCCCACCGGCTTGCCTAATACTAGGCAGATCAGCACTTAATTCTAGTTCTCTTACAGATAATTGAAGCCAAAGGTGCTCTGGCTAGCCCAAGGATTTCTTCAACGCCACGCCACTAATAGGTACATACATAATTATATTGACGACACGTTTAGCCTAGTGGGGTGGGAGTGACACCTACGAAATTAAAGGTCCCGGTGTAATATGATGAATTCGTACCCTACCTATTTAAAGAAATTGCAAAACGGCTCGTCGACACCTCTGGTGATCAGCGGGCTGGCAGCTTCCTCGCTCAGCGCATCAGTATAGCCATACAGCGAGGAAATGCTGCCAGCATCTTTGGCACCATGCCACGGGGACCCTTTTTAGATATCATTTAGCTTTAGTTTTAGGGTTAGTATAATTATTTAATTTAGGATAACGTATTGCTTTGTTATTTATTGTTTTCTTAGTTGTTATTAAAAGATTCATCATTCGTACCCTTGGTCAAATAACAACGCATCTGCATAATGACAACTTTTCAGGATCTGTGTGTATAATGTAGGGGCAAGTGCTCAACCTGTGGACACTTTCCAGAATTTGACTTTTAATCAGTTGTTAGACAAAAACTACGCGTATTATAAATGAATTCTTTATTTTGTTTTAATCACAATTAAACAATCTTCAAAGTCCACATATGTTTTCTACGCTAGCTATCCGCAGATGGCGGATAGAAGCATTTTAAAAAAAACACTCATTTTGTCCATAGGTACATCTACTGTCTGTACCTATGGACTCCAAAAACGTACCTATGGACGGTAACGTACCTACGGACATTAATCAACAACATACTTTTAAACAGAATAAACTTCTAGAATAACGTAATTAACAACATACAATTAAACAACATGTAATTATATGTTGCTCTGCATATCACAGTTACTTTTTTTCTTCTTGAAATCTAATATTCTTAGCAAAATCTCAAGTATAATTATGGGATTTTAAAATGCCTCCATTGTCAGCAGAAGAATATGCTGTGTGTAGTAATGCTGCTTTTTTAAGTAATCATATATCTGTTGCTCCTCAGTATCGCTAAATATCCTCCTGACATCATTTTTTAGGAGTTCTAAGCCTTCTTCACCAATATTTTGACAGTGATTTAATTTTATGTTTTTAAAGATTGTCGATTTTGGGATTTTAAACTTCTCTGCGGCTTTCCTTACTGAACTTCCATTTTCTACTTCCCAAACAGCTGCAGTCAGAGTGTCTAGGCATATCTTGTCTCTATTTTTCCCAGCTTTACTACGAGGCACTAAAACAAACAAAAATATTGTATATTAATTTTACTGTCCACAGGAACATTCAGTATAACTGTACCTATGGACAGTCCACAGGTACATTCACGGAGGTATCCACAGGTACAATTTCGGCGGTTTTTATTTTGAATTCATACCGGTCACTATAAATGCTACCTACGATTAACGAAATCTTGTAGAAATAACGTTTACATCATATAAATTAATATGCCATTGCAAAGACACCCGCAACATTTAGAGATTTTACATAAAACATGCTTTAAAAGAAGGTAAAAAATTACTTTTTGTCACAAAAACTTTCGGCAGCCTCAAAACACACAGTTTCTGTAATCAGTAAAGATGGCGATTAGCTAGTGTTGCCATATGAAAAAAATACTTTTCAAATAAGTGATTGGTATTTGACTATGGTTATTCGTTTTCTCTGTATGAGTAGTGTCCACAGGTAAAACCGTCCACACGTACAGCACTTGCCCCTACCTAGTTCGTATGATTTGTATGACTTTTGTGCAATAAAAAGCTTTGGACGTAAAGTCACATGCGTCGTTATTTGACCAAGGGTACGAATTAACAGTAACTCTTTGTTACTGTTTACAACATGTGACGCACGGATTTGAGTTATAGCAAGTAAACATTAATATGTTATAAATAGCTCTAATTATTATTTATTAGCTCTAACTATCATATTTGATGTAAAATCGACCTACAATAGTTCAATGCTTGTAATAATAAAGAAAAGCCCTAACCACCGGTAGCCTGGGCCCCGCCCCTAGGTTAGGTTTTTTATAATGTGTTTATATTTTGTAATTTCATTTTGTGGGGGCATGAGTGATAAAAAGTCCATAGCTAATTGTTTCAAGAGTGCTTTTACAGTAAGTCCACTGATTACGTCGGAGCATGAGGTGCTTAGTGCTGAGCCTATCGGGAGGGAGACTACCGTAACTTTTAAAGCTAAAGACGTCAAGGACGTCATAAAAAACATGCAGAGGGGTAAGTCGCCAGGATATGATGGGCTCAGCATTGAGCACCTCAGGCACGCTGGGATACACGTGCCTCGCGTTCTAGCAATGTTTTTCACTTTATGTCTAAGGCACGCGTATCTTCCCGACCAGCTCACAAGGACCGTTGTGGTGCCGCTGGCTAAAAATAAAACGGGTGACTTGTCTGAACTAGGAAACTACAGACCCATCTCTCTTGCAACTATAATAGCTAAAGTGCTTGACAGCTTGCTTAATGCACAACTTCAGAACCATTTAAAGTTGCACGACGCGCAATTTGGTTTTAGGTCGGGTCTGTCAACTGAAACTGCGATTTTGTGCCTTAAGCAAGCTGTCAGGTACTACAGGGACAGGAACACGCCTGTGTACGGGTGTTTCCTGGATCTGTCAAAGGCTTTTGACCTGGTTGTTTACCACATTCTGTGGGACAAACTGTCCAAAACTGGAATATCCAGTGAGTACATAAGTTTATTGAAATATTGGTATAACAATCAGGTCAACCAAGTGAGATGGGATGGGGAGTATTCAGAAGAGTATAGGCTCCAATGTGGGGTTAGACAGGGAGGGCTAACATCTCCTACCCTGTTTAACCTATATATCAACGAGTTAATTGTGGGGCTCAGCAGCAAGCGTGTCGGATGCCATATTTCGGAAACTTGTTTCAACAATATCAGCTACGCGGACGACATGGCGCTGCTGGGCCCAACAGTGGGCTCGATAAAGAAACTGCTCTCCATATGCGAGGGTTACGCCGCGCAACATGGTCTTAGGTATAATGGAACCAAAAGTGAAATACTCATTTTTAAGGCTCCAAAATATAACTCACAAAAGACTATACCTAAGATCATGCTGGGGGGGGTGCCCCTCAAAGTGGTTGAGAGTTTTAAGTATCTCGGCCATGTGCTCACCGGGGACCTGAAAGATGACAGGGATCTCGAAAGGGAAAGGAGAGCCATGGCAGTAAGGGGCAATATGGTTGCCCGCAGATTTGCACGTTGTAACACGCAAGTAAAATTAACGCTTTTCAAAGCATACTGCCAAACTTTTTACACGTGCAGTCTGTGGGCAACATTTACGCAAAGGGCTTATAACACGTTAAGAGTTCAGTACAATAATGTTCTGAGGATGCTGTTGAAGCTGCCGAAACACTGTAGTGCATCGGGCATGTTCGCAGAGGCGCGAACGGATGACTTCTATGCCATTAGGCGTAAAAGAATAGCGTCTCTGCTGACGCGTGTGCGCGGCAGTAGCAACAGCCTCCTTAGAACATTGTCTGAACGACTGGATTGCCCTTTAACAAGATACTGGGTAAAGGTGGTGATAGGCAAGGCTAAATAAATGAATGGGCCCCATATATTTATTTTGCCTCCTTCTATCGTCAAATATTTAGTTTTGTTTTTGTTTTAAGTGTTCCGTGTAAATACTAATATAGGTCGTAAGTTTTCTTGTAACTAACACAATATGGATCAAACCGGTCTGAAATAAACAAATTTTATTTTATTTATTTATTTTGTATTTTACTTTATATATATATATGTTACCGGAAATGTATGAAATCTAGGAATTATATACAAATCCTAGGAAATGTATACAATTCCGAAGCTATTTAGGAAAAGTATAAAATATTGTTTTAAAAATTATTTATTACACACATATCCTGGGAAATGTATACATTTCCTAGGAATTGTATATAATTCCAATATCGTATTAGGAAATGTATAAAAAGCTTTTTATCTTGGACAGTAAGTGGGGTATGTTGTGATCGCAAGATACCTAACACTCCTCCTCGCTTCGCTCGTCGTCGTACCTAACTGTGGCTCTGTCACAGTTTTTTTATCTTGGACAGTAAGTGGGGGTATGTTGTGATCACTCTTCACTAATAATCGTACCTAAAAGTAATTATAATCATCAATATTATGGCTTGATAAACACATATCCGATTGCCATTTAGAGAATGTAAAAAATTCCTAGGAAATTTGTGTAATATAATTTATTTCACACATTTCCGGGCGATTTTAGGAATTACATACATTTCCTAAGAATTGTGTACAATGACGGATTACATACATTTCCGTTGACATATATATATTGTAAAAGGCCTAATCTAAGAAAATAAAGAAAAACAAAACTTCAAAATTATAATTATTTTTACCCGACTGCGGCGAAGCCCAAAGGAGGGTAATGTGTTTGACCTGTATGTATGTATGTCCGTTCCTGTGTCCGCTCGTAACTACTCAACGGCACAACCGATTTTGATTTATTTATTTATTTATTTATTAATACATGTTAACATGACATTACAGTAAAAAAACCAATGCGTCATGAAACGTAAGAATCTATTATATATCTATTTTGGCGACGAAACGGCGTGGCCCCGTTGCATTGTCGTCTCCGGTGTAGGATTCGGCAGGTTGCCCCGGAACCGTCGAAACACGACACCCTTCGGCCAGAAGTTAGCACATGCGATGGTCTCTTGCAGCGGCCGCGGCACGCGCACCACAAACGAGCTGAAGTGCACATAGTGGCGCGAACGCAGCTGGAACACCCTCAGCGAGAAGCCGGTCTTCTGACGAACGTACTCCGCCACCTCATCAGCCATGGCGGTGTAATGTAGGCGCGATACATATAGCGCCTTGCTCGGTGTGGCGACCCGCAGACCAGAACCAACCGGTTCTGCGGTACCACACTGACTCTTGCGCGGCTTGCGCTTCCTCGACACCATTGTGAAGCCCTCCTTATCCACATCGGTGCGTGGGGGCTTCTCCTTTGGAGGAACCCGAACTTCACGCGCTCTTGAGGGCGCGTCTCTCCGGTTGGCTGCGACAGACCGACCAGCTACGGCATCAGCATAGCGATGACGTGATTTAGAGGATGGGACGGGGGGAGGCCCGGCGCGGAGGGGGCACGCGGGCCGTGGAACGGCATGCGCAGTGTCAGCAACATGCAAACTGACCGAGTCGACACTTGACGCCCGGTCATTACTCTTGAAATTTGACGCCGCTGGTGACGAATTTCTTTGCGTAACTCGGCAATAGTAGCTTGCGAATCGTCAAACTTTCTCAAAATTTCAGCCATGCCTGCTTTAAGAGCCACAATTTGATAAATGATACATCATTGGATTCATCTTGATGGCGCGAGTGTCACTGGGTATGAAGTTCGTTAGAATAAACAAAATGGCGGATTTTATGCACTTTTAAAGTGCACCGCGGTCGGGTTTTTTTTAGTAAAAATATTTAGTTATTTAATAGTTGTTCAACCCACGTTCAACCCTACTGTCCCTAATCCCTACTATTTACTTCGCCCCCGCTACCGCTGTGTCTTACTATACACGCTGCCACCCGTGCCCGCGTATGACTTATACATAAGTAGCGTTGAAAAACAGTGTACTTAGGATGAACAATGCCATATTTCATATGAAAGAAACGTGATGTTCCTTTATTTGTTTTTAATGCGGGTAAATTACACCACATCTTACATAT
This sequence comes from Eudemis profundana, assembly GCA_947034925.1. Lineage (NCBI taxonomy): Eukaryota > Metazoa > Arthropoda > Insecta > Lepidoptera > Tortricidae > Eudemis > Eudemis profundana. The sequence continues at coordinate 21,544,635 of OX344803.1, forward strand.
ACATATAGATACAAGAAATCAAAGTACATAGAAAAATTAAATGGTACTCACCAGTGTTCCAGACCGGGAATCGAACCCAGTGCCTCTGGATTTCCGGCCCAGCGCCTTAGCCACTTCAGGTGAGTACCATTTAATTTTTCTATGTACTTTGATTTCTTGTATCTATATATGTAATGCCATATTTGCAGGAAAGTCCCTCGTTCCGTTTCACCTTGAGGTATGAGAATAACCCCACGTAACAGTTAATAAGTCAGAGCATTTAAAGCGACATGGTACCCAAATAAACCGTCCACGCTGACCACACTAACAACCAGCAAACCTAGTTAGCAGTTACAAATGGCCCGACTGTCACTCCGCGGCTCTGAATTATAAATTAGCGGAGCTGAAGGGGACTAGGGGGGCTGGAAGGGCGTGGAGGGGGAAGGGGTTGTTCCGTAAACGGAAGATAATATAGATGAGGGATTCGCGTACCTTTGAGATGGAGACATTTCTAACCCGAGTAAATTAAATATCACGCATAGATAGCAGTCTATCTAACTTGATCAGGTTTATCTATTGGCCGCAAATCTGTCAAAATTTACCAATGGCAGCGGTAGGAAGCTTTATAAACGCATACGCGAGTAAGAGACAGATGTGACAGTGTATCTCACTTTTACACATAGTATTCTCTATCGGTGTCTCTTTCGTGTATTTGCTTAGCATTTCAATGCCAATGGGTTGTTTGCTGAGATAATTGTCTCGTGCTCTTGAGGGAGAGACGCGTTACTTTTGAAGGTCAGTCCAATCAATCTTTTTAAGAGTCGTTAAAGGCTCGTAACTTCGTTATTTGGAGTTTTAGATTCTCGCATTGATTGAAGTTGATCGTTAGATTTGATTTTATTGGTCAGTGCAAATTACGGTTTTGGGTTTATGAATTGGAAAGAGTTTTAGACTGATTAAGCTAAATTATAAAGAACGGCAGCAATCAAAAATGTCTTACGTTGCCCGCGAATGAAAATAAATGTATACGGTGATCAGAGAACAGCCTCGAATATAATTTCCACGTTGCTCTTGTGCATAACAGTGCTCTATAGGCAGTAAAGGTGACTGATACACATATGAGCAAAGAGGTGGTGCTATATAGAGGTAGTAAAGGTGACTGATATACATTAATATGACCAAAGAGGCAGAATAAACACGAAGCTTAAGATTATACAACGGTGGTACGAGATTTACACCTCCAATTCTGCGACGGCTGTATGCGCGACTTCCAGAAGCTAGTAGCGTACGCGTCGAAAACAGTTTACGCTCAGCCGGAGGATCCTCTAATATCTGCTCCACGCCCTTTGCCTTTATCGGACATCGATCTTGACACCAGATCGCAGCGTAGCAAGGGTGATGCAGGCAGGGCACGTGGCAGGTGCCAACAACGCAAAAATACAATCCAAATTCGCAAACATGGCGAAATAAAGTCTTAAATGCAACCTCCACTCCCCCCCCCCCCCCCCATGGCGCAAATACACATGGACATCAAAGGGGCACCGTTTGGATGCGTGCCCTGGGCGCCGTCGCTGCGCCCCTGCCAGATCGTCAGACCATCTAGTGAAGGGCCAACCCACACTGCGTCTTCCGGTTCCTGGTCTCCATTGTTCTCCATGAGTTCTTCGCACTAACCAGCCCATTGCCACTAACGTGCTAAGCAGCTACATCTAACCTGCTATGTGTAGCCATTACACAGGCCCAAATGCCATAGCCCGCAATCAGCACGCATTGATAAAAGCAAACTTACCTGGCACTAATGTAGGCGCGAGTTGGTATGGCGTGGCGCGAGTTGGCGGTGGCTCCGTGAGGATTAATTAAAACTTCCCATGCCTGATTCCGCTCCCGAACCGCTAAACACTCGATAATCAACCCTTAGTCTATGGACATACGGCGATGATGACTGTTATGTAACTTTGGTTAACCGCTACTGAAGAATCAAACTAATTTGAACTGTATTTCAAAAGTAATACGGCGATGTTAACTGCTTTATAGTGGTTGCTGGGAAGCGCTGGAGTGCACACTGCTAGTGACTGACTGCAGCCAAATAAAAGAAATTCAACTCTAATTTCAGAGCGATAAGGATGCATAAGGCCGTAGAAAAAAGTTGGTTGATTGCCTGAGGTGCACAATGCGAGCAACTCGTGTATCTGTCGGAAAAACAAGTTTGAGACCGTCCGGGACTGCCTGGACGTGTGGCCATGTTAACAAGTTTGTGTTAAAATGTTTACCTGCAGCAATTTTGAGTGGTTGTTTTAATATATATTAAACTAAAATTAATTTTGAGGTTCATTCGCTGGAAATTGCCTCTGTAAGAACTAAAGCTGTTTATCTAACTCTCGTTTAGCTACTTATATGGACTTTGTTTTGATAATATGCACCGTTCATGCAGTAAGGTAAACGTCCTAGTGTTTGACACAGTACTAATACTCAATAGTTAACACCCTGTTGTCACGTCTGCAATGGCGGTCATTCTGCAATGACGGTCAGTCTGCAATGGCGATGCAATGGCGGTGCAATGGGGGTCATTTAGCAATGGCGGTGCAATGGTGGTTATTCTGCAATGGCGGTGCAATGTGTGGTTATTCTGCAATGGCGGTCATTCAGCAATGACGGTGCAATGGCGGTCATTTAGCAATGGCGGTGCAATGGCGGTGCAATGGTAGTTATTCTGCAATGGCGGTGCAATGGCGGTCATTCTGCAATGGCGGTGCAATGGTGGTTATTCTGCAATGGCGGTCATTCTGTAATGGCGGTAGGTAGATGAAATAATTTATGCAACTACACATGAGAAGCTTTAAAACACTCATGTGATCTTATTATGAAGACTTCCTTCGGCTCGTTACATAAAACCACACTCGTGTTGTAAGGCTTCTTATTATGTATCAGATGGGACGATCAACTTTTTAATATACTGCGTTGCCATGGTTACGTCCCCTGGACAACTCTTTAAAAACATGATCTTCTCTAAGTTTTCTACAGTTGAAATTCATCAAACGTACATTTTTGATATAGTTATAAACCCATTATTTTATGGACCATCTCCTATACTGTTTTTTTAAGAAACTCAGATACTATTGTCTCTAGGACTACGAGAAAAAATAACAAACAAAAGAAAAGTTGATTGACCCAATTGCATAAACTACTATAGCATGAAATTATTTGCGCTCATGTAACTTACCTTTACCTAACGATAATACAAAGTTATTCACATAGTCCAGTTTGGCAGTAAGTGTCCAACCCCGACTCCGTTTAGGAATCCCTTCGGGACGCGGTCTCAATCAGAGTGGACCTCTGAGCTGACTAGCACTTTATTTACTGATCGAGACCACGGGAATCAGTTATTGGTAATCTAGTACGTGACAGTTCCTTTAGAGCTAACAAAGGCCACTGAAAGAAATCTTCAAAAGTAAATATGGAACTAGAAATATCCGAGGCATATTTAGCTACGAATCAGCACCCACAACCTAAAAGAAAATCGACTAAATAATTAATAATTCGCATACACACTTACGGCCTTTCTGACCTAAGATTAATACGTCAGTCATCATCCAAAACAAAGCGCCTTAAGAATGTACCCGTCGCATATACACATAAGACGGTTTTCGTCTAAGCCAATGCATTGATCTAAAATTCACGTTGCCAGGTTGACTCTCTGGGTGCCTGTTTGCTGTAAACAATTCTAACGGACATCGGGAACTGAGCTTGCATATGTAAAGCGCCCGTCTGGTTTTGAGAAACGTATCTAGTTCCCATCAGAACTTGGACTTGTAACTAATAAATTGTCTTTACAGAAAAATCTAGTTTATTTTGAGCAAGCCGTTATAACAACAAAATTTCTTAACTCGAGTTAGTGGAATATAAATACCAGGCCCTAATCTTATGTTTCGGAATTTTCGTTGCATCAAATTCCGTGTAAAATTAGTGAGAAAATATGACCTTGCTTGCTTTTGCATTAGATTAACTCGACCTATGACTAGGAATTAATAAAACAAGAAAATATACGCATCAAATGAACAAAACAGTAAAAACAAGGTTAGGTATATACTGAGATAAATTCGTCAAAGATTTTCCTCGGTAGGTACTGCGTTTTTAAAATACTATAGTACATTACACAACTAGGGTGGTAATATAAAGAAAGGGCGAGATCGCAGAATTTTGCGGCCCGAGCTGCAAGCGAGGGACGTAAATATGCGATCGAGGGCTTTCTTTATTACCTCCCGTGTTGTGTACATCATTTTATGGCTACACTTGGCCAGAAAGCGGCTTTTTCCGCACGCTGCGCGTACAGAAAAAGCCGCTTTCTGGCCAAGTGTAGACATTGCAGCTCGGGCCGCAAACTTCTGCGATCTCGGCCTTTCTTTGTATTACCACCCTAGTTATGTAATGTACTATTACAAACCTTCACATTTATAATTTAGTATCTACATAGATACTAAAAATATAAAAACTATATAATATATTTCACGTGATATAATATAATAAACCCGTACATTGAAACATTTTCCACAATAAAGTTAACATTCTAAATCACTAGCGAGCCGTAAATATTCGTACTAACTGCCAAAATATTCATAACGGTCGTGATTGCATGTCCAGACCCAGCGCCGTGCATTTGCATTAGCGAGACACTTTCCTGGCGTGAAGCGTGACGCGCGAGGGGCGGTCAAATGCGTGAATTGTAGCTTGGCAACTTCGTTGGTGACCCTCACATTTATGCTTTTTGTATGTGCAGCCGTAACTACTTAGACAAGTTACCGCCAACACGAACGGCTGCGTGCGGAAGCTGCCTCCGTCACTCGCCCTTCGTGTTGACGGTAACTTGTGTAAGCAGTTACGGCTGCACATAACAAAGAGCACACATGTGAGTGTCACCAACGAAGTTGCCAAGCTATAACTATCATATCAAAATTTAAGAAGTGTAGGATAGAGCATCAAATTTACTGAAAATTAGTGGTTAAGTGGCCTACAGTTTTAACGATGCAGTAAGAAGTGTCCTTATTTTATTTTTCTAAAGTAACAATTCTACTTACAAATTACCCAAGGCTTCTTTAGTATTCACATACATATCGTTCAGTTATACCTACAAATTATAACACAGTTTTTTATTTTCAAAATTCCCCATGCGTATCGTAAATATAATATCCACTAATTATCAAAATATAACACTCCGGTTAAATAATTATAACAGTCGTGATTTTATGTCCAGTCCCAGCGACGTGTATTTGCATTAGCACGAGACACTTTACAGGCAGGAAGCGGGACGCGCGGGGGCTGGGGGAGGAGCGAGAAGCGTGGGAGGAATTAAGTATCAAAATTCAAATCGAAAATTACACAAAACAATAACAGAATATAGTCTGTGGACGTGCTGTCCGTGAATGTGTTAAATGATGGATTAGTAATCATCTTTATTCTAGTTTCCTAAAGTGACAATTTTATTAGAAATAACCTCAAGCTACTTCAGTATTCACATGATTTATAACCCCTATCTTCTAGAATTGTTAGTATGTAGTGTATAGTAACTAGCTATGTGCACTAATTGGCAAAATGTTCATATCATAACAGTCGTGATTGCATGTCCGGATCGGGCATCGTGCATTTGCATTACCGCGAGACACTTTACAGGCGGGGAGCGTGACGCGCTGTCCTGCGGTGCGAGGGGAGGAGAGTATGAAGTTTAAAAAGGACATTGGTAAGATTTAACCTTTTGAACGCTCAAGGAATACTAGAAGCAATACGCCGTGCCACTGATGCCACAGGGGTAAAATAAAGATGGGTAGAAAAATAATGCCAACCTAAAATTGGGTTGTTTTTCAATAGGTTTTCATTAAACCAGGGCCGTCATTGGCGTGACAGTTCCGTTGACGGCTGTGGGCGTCTGTGACGGTCAAAGGGTCAAATGTATATTTTTAGTTGTTTTGAATACCTGGACCTTTAGAAAATTGATAAATAGTTATCGGAACCTACAGGGAAAAGTTTATAAATGCGACCAGGAAAGTTGTTGAAGAGCTGTTAAAACTGCCCCAAGATACTTTACAGGCGTGGAGCGTGACTTAAGTTCCCGTGGAGGCGAGACAAAGCGTGGGAGACGCGTGGGCTTGATGGTAGATTGTTAAACAGGATAAAGGGGTGACCAAAATTTTTTTTTTATAATGTAAAGGACGAATGTTCCCTCCCTGAATAGCAAAGCAATTAGCCCGAGTAAGGTGCAGCGCTGTGCAGCGCAATACGCTCACAGCATACGCTGAGCCTGAGCCTGTTGCCACAGTACCTACTTATAAACAATGTAATTAATTAAATAAATAAATAAATAAATATTAGAGGACAATCTTGCACAAATCGAACTAGCCCCATAGTAAGCTCAATAAGGCTTGTTTTATGGATACTAGACGACGATATATTTAATAGATACAAATACTTAAATACATAGAAAACATCCATGACTCAGGAACAAAATATTTGTGCTCATCACACAAATAAATGCCCTTACCGGGATTCAAATAATCGGGATTCGGAATTAAGTTGAAGCAAGCTTTAATATTGAATACAATGTAATTGTTTGTGTTTTTTGTTTCTTGTGGCAATAAATCATTTTATTATTATTATTATCAAAACAATAAACAAAATACGTTGACGCACCGTAAACGCAGCGACGTGCCTCTTGCGTCACGTTTTTCACGCGTGCGTTCCAAACCGGTGCTTAAAATACGTTTTCATCACACTCACCATCACACAATGGACCTTAACCTAAACAAAATACAAATCCGCAACACGCTTCGTCAACACTGTCTCCAACAACAGTAATTAAATGTTTAAATAGTGTAGGTATTTGAGTATTATGTAAATATAAAATCAACTAAAATGGCCGTTTTAGGTCTTTACCTCTGTAGTTTCCGGACGTGACTTGACATTCGCATTATCTATGGATATATGTCACTTTCTGTTTTAAAAGTTTCTTCTCATACTGGGTGGATTAGTAAGGTTGTTTATTTAGATTTCCTCACAAGTGTGATGAAAAACATTGTGTGTGCCACGGGCGGTAAAGGAATTACAAACTCGTGTTATTAAAACCCTCGGCTTCACCTCTGGCTTCTAACAAACACTCGTTTGTAATTCCTTCCTTACTGCCCTAGATACACAATGTACTATTAATAACCGTTTTGAAAGGTACGTGACAAAAACGTAACGCATGAGTTACGTCACGGGGTTCACGGTGCGTAGACGTCTATTGAGCAGCAACTTTTAGGCATTAATTGGGAGTATTTATATTATAAATCGGCAAGCGCAGCGTCGGACCTCCACCAACAAGATGGACAGATAATCTGGTTAAGGCTGCTGACTCACGGTGGATGCAGGTTGCTTTCAACCGAACTAATTGGAAATCAATGGGGGCCTATGTCCAGCAGTGGACGTCCTATGGCTGAAATGATGATTTATAATATTCATTATTCAATTAGTCAACTTTTTTAAAAAGAGCATTCCAAATTCAATAGGGATGATGACTGGGTTAAAAATATGTAATTCTATTTAGTCCGTCAGTTAGATTATGGAAAAATATGGGACACGTATTTTTTGGTTTATCAAAATATTAAAAATCGACAAAGTTATAGATCATCAAACTTCTGGAGTGGGGGCTTGTGACGTCACTCTTGAGTACAATTTGTACTCAAGAGTGACGTCACTCGAAACTTCTAAGCACTCTATCCTCGTCAGTTTTTGTTTGTCAAACAAAACAAAAAATACGTGTACAATATTTTTTCATAATGTAACAGACGGACTAAACAGTTTTTTTTAGTCATCTAGCCTATTCTAAATGGTTAGGAATATGGCTGAAAACAAAAATAAACCTAAACGGGATCGGGAGTTATACCTATTATTAAAGTAAAGTGTAGGTAGGCGGGCGATAACGCACACATGGCGCTTATTAGGGTTGTCCCTAATTGAGCCCGAACAATAATACTAATATCGATACCTTTAGACTCAAAGGACGTAAATGCCGTAGGTTCTAATGGAGCTTACGCCCGTTGAGTCTAAAGGTATCGATATTGCCACGATATCTGGCCGAAACGACTGCGACAAAAGTTTTTATTGTTTGTGTAGTGCATATCCCTGTAGAGTAATAGATAAACATGATTTACCTAACAGTGGGTAGGCTATAATTTATTTATAATGCAGATGAATTAAGCAACAATGCTGCGATAAAAATTCATAGTTGCATTTTCTCATATGTCACCTTAACAGTGAACCTACCTTCCTTAAAGTCTGATTTCAGTCCTTGGTATAGTACATTACACAACTAGGGTGGTAATACAAAGAAAGGCCGAGATCGCAGAAGTTTGCGGCCCGAGCTGCAAGCGAGGGCTTTCCTTATTACCTCCCGTGTTGTGTACATCATTTTATGTCTACACTTGGCCAGAAAGCGTTATGGCCAGGTGTGGCATAAAGGTTAATTTTGTTACTGAGTGCTGAAGGTTTTTTAAATCTATTTACTATCCATGATGGCACGTGATTTACATGCAAAAGTACTATGCCTTCTGTTTTATTTACTCCTTTTGCTATGAATTTTCAAAACTGTTTTCATAGAACCTAATTAATGCACCTGGACACTATAAGCACCTATATGCTGCCTATATACTTGAAAGCTTCTATAAAATACTTCTGTATTACCGGTTGACTTATTATTTCTTCTAACATTCAGAGTCAACCATAAAAATATCTCTCTATATGTCTGGAACGATAACGCCGAACAAAAACTACGTTGAAATTTGCCTCATAACGCCCTTTTTTACCCGACTGCGGCGAAGCCCAAGGAGGGTTATGTGTTTTTACCCGACTGCGGCGAAGCCCAAGGAGGGTTATGTATTTTTACCCGACTGCGGCGAAGCCCAAGGAGGGTTATGTATTTGACCTGTATGTATGTATGTATGTCCGTTCCTGTGTCCGCTCGTAACTACTCAACGGCACAACCGATTTTGATAAATGAGACATCATTAGATTCGTCTTGATGACGCGAGTGTCACTGGGTATGAAGTTCGTTAAAATAAACAAAGTGGCGGATTTTATCCACTTTCAAAGTGCACCGCGGTCGGGTTTTTTTTAGTAAAAATATTTAGTTATTTGGCATTATAGTTTTTTCTTCAAGACTAAGTATTCTCCGCCCCTTTGGTGCGCATTTCGTGGGGCCAGTTTTGAGCGTTCTTCTACACTTATTATATTTCGATGGAGTCAACCATATGTTAATTCGTCACGTCACTAGCATTATGCCCATATCGTCACAAGGACAGACACTTACACCGCAATATGACGACACCTCGAGGTTATCCGTAAAGTAACCATCGAAAAGCCTTAAGTAACATATTCGAGTCGTTGAAATTTGAATCTTATAAGTACCGGAATAAAGTTAATATTACTTCTTTACTTTTATCACAGTTCTATCCTTTTATTTTTTGCTTACAAATTGAAGATCTGTATAGGATAAAGCGTTACGTTGCACTTTTCAATAAGCTACATTACGACATAACACCTAGAAATGTGCTATTCCCGGGAATATTCCCCGTTTGTAAGGGGAATATTCCCACCGCGGGAATATTCCCCATACAAGTGGCGAATCTTGCCGGGAACGGCACATCTCTAATAACACCTTCGTATATGATACAAAATTTAATAAAAAATACAAAATCGCATTGAGCGGGCGTCCGTTCAAAACGATGTATGTTTTCTCTGCTCTTTTTCTAATCACGACCTTAAGACTCCAATAATAAGGTCCTCTTACAATTAACTCTCAAACTGCAGTTAAGCCTTTCTGAGAAGTAATCCTCCAATTACGTGCGCGATCCGTGCGATTCCGTGCAGCCTCCGTGCTTGCAACGTCATTCGCGGCAATGCTCAACAATTGTGTTACCTGAAGTCCTATTCCGTGAAAAAGCGTACATCAAAGTCGTAGTACAGTCAACACACGAGAATGTTACGCCACTTGCCACTGTTTTTAATGTACTATCACATATATCATATAAATTACTAGAGGTATTCCATGTTAGTTCTCAAAAATTGACCTTAAGCTTAAAACATAAGGTTCAACGCTTGGCACGGATCCTAGCCTAAGCATACGAGGGGTTAAGACTGCAAATGTCCATGGACCTCAGAAGTCACTTACCTGTGTGCTCGTTTATCTCGTTATATAAATTACTAGCAGAGGCATTTTATCTTAGTCCTCAGGGTTGGCAACACATTTGTAATATTAAGACTGCAATGTCCAATTGTCCAATGGACCTCAGAAGTCACTTACCATCTGATGACCTATGTGCTTGTTTGCTTTGCTCATTACATTAAAAAAAATAGTCGTGTTCCTAATGTATATGTGCCGTACTTCGGCACACGACTGCCAACTATTACTTGCTAACTGATTAGACAGCTAAATTGAGAACAGTGACAAGTGGCGTAACACTCCCGTGATGACTGTACAATGCATCTATAAATATTAAAGTCTATTATCATAAACCAAAGTGGACCTCGTAAGTAGCCTTAGCCAGCGTAGAGCGAGCAGAACCGAGAAATTTTAGTATGAGAGAAGCGGGAATTCCTTAGTGCTGCCATAGTAAGATTTCAGGGCTCTACGCGCCCTAGACAGATGTTACCGTTAAGCAAACGTCAAACAATCTGACCAAATTGGACAGGTATTTATCTTTGTCGAACCACGAAGATAAATACCCGAGTTACCTGACCAATTTGGTTCAGGTTACTTGGCAGGGAGGCACGTATGTGTAAGTGCCTTTTAACTTACATACGGTCATGTGTAAAGTAGAAATGTATGGGCACGTCAATCGTGCCATGTGAAAGCTGTCATACATTCCTACTTTACACATGACCGTACGCAAGTTAAAAGGCACTAAGGCAAACCCTATGAAATCCGCGCTGCTCTAAGTCTAAGTTCAACCTATCTCAGTCATTGGACTGAGTCCAGCATTGGCTGCAAGGCTGCACTGAGCACGCTCTTCTACCACTTTCTTCCGTTATCCACCGACACGATTTTACTATAATCACATCACACTAATATTGTACATGTGAAAGTTTGTGAAGATTTTTAGATGTTTGTTACTAAATAACGCAGTGTACGGATTGAGCTGAAATTTAGCATGCAAGAAGGCCAAGTCCAGGATTGAAACATAGGATACTTTTCACTTCTCATGCTCTTAAAATGTTAATTTAGTCTCTGTATATCGGAGTGTATACTCTACTTTCCGAAAATCGTTTTTTCCTAATAGCGATTAATACCAGTCGCATATTTTACCACTTTTTATTTTCTCGTTAGCTTCCTTTCCCGAAAGTGTTTTTAACCAGTTGCATATTTTGCCAGTTTATTTATTTTTCAAAAGCATATTTTTCCAATACGTTTTTTAACCACTTGGACAATTTCTCACGGTATTATTTTTTCAATAGCATATTTTTCCGATAGGGTTTCTAACTATTCGCATAATTTACCACTATATTTCTTTTTCAATAGCTTATTTTCATGACAAGTGTTTTTGTCCCATCTGCGGAGGGCACTACAGAATGCAAAGAACATTTCTGCTTTTCAAGGGTAGTTTTGTTTATGTTTAGACGTATTGTGCTAGACGGTTTATTTTGTGACGTAAACACTACACAGCACATGATAGGGATTTTATTCGTCTTGTGGCTGAAACGTCAAAGACTACTATGAGATACCTACTGTGATGACGGTAATGGGACTTTTGGGACAACAATATGGATAAAAATATTAGTGCCACTTGTCCCATGGGACTGCTGGGACATTCAGATCTAGGAATGTAAGGGGCAAACGCCTGACAGGTACTAGAGGTAGACGAAAATTTTTATCGACATTTATGGATATCGATATTTTTGTTTTCGACTTTTCTTACCATATGAAGTTCTTGACAATTAATACTAAAGAAGTGACAAATAATACTATTTTTTTTATTTGGTTAGTCTGATGAAGCTCACTATAATTCTAATTATTTGTATGTATTTGACATTTTTGACCCACTATATATATATATTTTTTTTTTTTTGGATGACCTTTTTGTCCAGCCGAATACGAGTGTTTTGCTCAGTTGTCATGAGCAATATTGATCACTGAGCTGGAACCTTTTTGTACTGCTGCAAGGCACACAGAGTACAATTTTACAAGCTACCTTGTGCATTGTTTGTTTTATTTTTTTTGTGTATAATATCATTATTTTTTTCTTTCATGTTTCACCTTTCTGTTTTTTTGTTTCCTAGGTTTTTTGTAATTATTGTATTTTTGTGTGTGTTATAGTGGAACAAATAAATGTTTTATAAATAAAATAAATAAATATATAAAAATTAGGGGACAATCTTACACAAATCGAACTAGCCCCATAGTAAGCTCAATAAGGCTTGTGTTATGGATACTAGACGACGACTATCTATCTACCTGTCAGGCGTTTGCCCCTTACATTCCTAGATCTGAATGTCCCAGCAGTCCCATGGGAAAAGTGGCACTAATATTTTTATCCATATTGTTGTCCCAAAAGTCCCATTACCGGTATCTCATAGTAGTCTTTGACGTTTCAGCCACAAGACGAATGAAATCCCTATCATGTGCTGTATAGTGTTTACGTCACAAAATAAACCGTCTAGCACAATACGTTTAAACATAAACAAAACTACCCTTGAAAAGCAGAAATGTTCTTTGCATTCTGTAGTGCCCTCCGCAGATGCGACAAAAACACTTGTCATGAAAATAAGCTATCGAAAAAGAAATATAGTGGTAAATTATGCGAATAGTTAGAAACCCTATCGAAAAAATATGCTATTGAAAAAATAATACCGTGAGAAATCGTCCAAGTGGTTAAAAAACGTATTGGAAAAATATGCTTTTGAAAAATAAATAAACTGGCAAAATATGCAACTGGTTAAAAACACTTTCAGGAAAGGAAGCTAACGAGAAAATAAAAAGTGGTAAAATATGCGACTGGTATTAATCGCTATTAGGAAAAAACGATTTTCGGAAAGTAGAGTATACACTCGTATATCGGGACTAAAGTTCCTTATTAATCTAATTAGGGATTAAAGTAATTTTTTTTAATTGACTTTGAAAACCCCTAAACAGCCAATCGGGGTGTTTGTGGTTGGAATATTGTCGCCATTTTTAGTGATTGTGTATAGACAATTTTTGGGTGTGAAAATAACCTAAAAAGACAACTGTGCAAAAATATTAAAAAAATAACGATTTAATATAGTAATAATGATTAATTATTACGAATATAAATCAATTTAACTAGATTAGGGGTAACTTAATTTTATTTTGCATGATCCAATTAGTTTTAAAATAGGTAGTTTTCACGTTTGAACCTGTTGGCTAAAAATGCCAGCATTTAAAGCCTGAGTGACTTCACTGAGTAAAAAAAAATAAAGAACCGCGGAATAATTTTTCTTTGCTTTTTGAATGTTCATTAATCGCATTGAGCACAATATTTCAACAATTAATGTGTATAGTGCAACTTTATACCGAAAGTACGGAACAATAAATATTGTAATTTTGTGTAATAGAACGTCGTTTTTTTCCTCGCATTCAAAGTGAAAATTAGAGTGTTTAACGCGGGACTAAACAACCATAATGACACTCGATCTATAGTCACCCTCGCTACGCTCGGGTGGCTAAACACCTCGTGTCATTATGGCTTGTTTTAGTCCCTAGTTGAACAATCTACTATTATATCTCGGTAAAGAGTTCCCTTGGGACAATAACGGGAACAACGCAGGCGAAGCTGCAGGTAAATGCTAGAAGGTAAGCTATAAGGCAATCGCAACCATATAGCTTTGAATGTGTCAAATAGCGGTGTTTACACCTTGTCGTGAGGGTGGAGGTTGTACGATTTTGCATTTTTGCGACAAATTGCGGGCGCTCGTCGACGCATCGACGCGAGAAATGCAACGGAATTGTGACGGAATGAGGTTTGTTATGACGACGCGATTCATGCGATGAGCGAAAGTAGACATAAACTACAAAACTCTAAAACAGGGTTTCCCTTGTTTTAGTATTATGTTATTTGTTAGGAAATTGTTTTCGCATAACATACAGTTTACACATACAATTGACTTGTCAGAAAAATTATAAAAGATACCTAACCTAATTTATTCCTTTAGACTTCTTCTTCTTTTTCATCTCAGGATATATGTGTCTACTGCTGGGCTCTTGCATAGATTTCTAATTCAAAGTCAAAGTCCTTTATCCTTCAATTTAGGCATTTTAAAATACACCTATGAATGTCAATATTTACCACTGGTTCCAATGAAACCTCTGCCCCGAGAAGAATGACTAAGAAATTCGGCGAGGATATTTAAAAAAATACACGTAATATACTCTTATATCATACTTTAATGATTACTACCACACACCTGACTAGTCCATAATTGTAGAAGCTTATTGCCGTAATATTCATTTTGACATAAAAAAAGCCTTGCCTTGATGTTAATTTTGTGTGCAAAAGTCCCACAATCGCCTAGGATTGAAATTGATTGACTGGTTGACTGCTTACACATACGTATGTTAGACAAAGCTTAGATGTAGGTATAGCAGCCCCGGCGCAAGCAAAGCGGGCCGCTGTTGATGTTGACGGCTGACGGCGGCTGATTGCGTGTTTGCGTTCAAACTGCCACTGACGTCAGATAAACGACCATTCTCTAGCTCTGATCGAGTTCCACATTCGAATATTTTCATGCACAGGTTAGCTACCCATCCATTGCGCCATCTATAAGGGCTACCATACTCGTAATTTTGATTTCAGTTTGCAATGCATTTTCGCCAACTTAAATTCTATTTACACGTCAGATAAACGACTTTTCTCTAGCCCTGATCGAATTCCACATTCGAATATTTTCAAGCACAGGTTAGTTACGATTTTTTGATTTTATTTTCTAAAAGGTTACTCATTCGATCTTTGGTTCCATAAATTAAAAATAAAACATGTCGTTAAAATATTTGTACACGACAGAAACTTATTTGAGAATCCTTTCTTTTAAATTTGCATATTTAGGGTGTCCTGCCGTTTGACGGCCTAGTTTCAATAGTTCGGTGATTTTAGTCCGGTTCAAACAAATATATATGAACCGGACTAAAATCACCGAACTACTGAAACTAGGCCCGTTTGACCACGTCAAATATTAGTGAACCGTTATTTAGGGTTAGTTTTGTTTGACAGTTTACGAAAAGCGTATAATTTTATTGATTAAACATAGAGAGCCAATTAGTATACCTACTCAAGTAATAACATCACATCTTATTTCAAACACATTTCTTACTTATCTTTTAATTCTCAAAGACATTATAACCCCTGACATTTTCCTTTTCTATACGCGTCATTAATCAGCATATTGTATGAGCGAGTCCGATTATTAGCCCTCCGTTACTCGTCAATATGGCATCAGTAAGATAATTCACAATTCTGCCGCCAATTTCGTCTTTAATATACGGTAGACTTTCGATTTTAGACTTTAGATTCACGGGGTAACGTTGATCATAGATTTTTCAACTATAAGAAGTTTGTAGAAGAAGTGAGTTTAGGTTAAAAACCTATTAAAACTAGAATGATACGAAAGTCAAAGTAGATGGTTAGATTGAGGGCGCTTGCTGCGTGCTCCGGTGGCCAAGAGGTTAAGGCGCTGGGCCAGAGGTACCAGGTTCGATTCCCGTGGTCCAGACCACAGGCGAGTACCATTTAATTTTTCTATGTACTTTGATTTCTTTATATATAAAGCTCGTTTTTGAATGCATTCAGAACAATTTATTATTAAGGTAGGCTACCTCAATAAAATTAATTAATAAACGTGTTCAAAATCAAAGATATTTGGGTTTATAAATCGATGATCAATGTTACCTCGTGAATCAGAGTAACCCCAGTCCACGGTATATGAGGGGTCAAATTATATTAAAGACACAATAACAATAGTAGTTATCGGGGGTCAAGGGGGTGCAAAAGTATGGTAGCCGAGTGGTTCGGACATGCGCCTTTCAAGCAGAGGTCGTGGGTTCGAATCCTGGCTCGTGCCAATGAGTTTTTCGAAACTTATGTACGAAATATTATTACATATTTACCATTAGCTTCTCGGTGAAGGAAAAATGTCGTAAGGAAACCTTCATACGTGTGTGTGCACGGTGTATGTGAAGTTCCCACTCCGCAGTGGACTTAGTGTGGGGACTACGGCCCGGCCCATTCACTCTCGTCTATGAGAGTAGGCCTGTGCCCAGCAGTGTTTTTCAACGTGTGGGTGGCGACCCCCTGGGGGGTCGCGAGGCTTCTTTAGGGGGGTCGCAAGAGGTCGAGAGGACTAGTTCAGTAAAAAAACGATAAAGTTTAAAAAGATAGATTCCATGTATGTCTCACATGATCAAAAAGCGAAGGGGCGAGGGGTCGCGAAATATTTTTTCATACCAGGGCGGTCGTGTCATGAAAAAGGTTGAAACCACTGTCCTAGGGTGATGATGATGATGAGTATCGGGGTCAAATCGCGTCGATCCACTCGACTTTGACAGACTAGAGCAGCACCGTTTAAGAACTACTATTAGGTACTTATTCGCGGGTTAAATGATTAGATATGAGATTTACGCCTAAATTGTGAGTCACCCTACAAGGATGAGACGCTAGTCTGGGTAAAGCGGGATTACAGTTATTGCGGCTTACCGCACCGCGTTTGCGCGATAATGTAAGATTGGATTATTGAACACTATTCAGAACAGCTATTACAAAATGGCCGCGTATATCACGTGCGACTCAGCTGTATGAGGCATAACGCACTACCACATTAAAATACCAGTAATATTTATTACTCCAACAGGTACATCGCGCGCTTGAATGTATGTGCGCCGTGTACAAACGCACTACAAGCAAAGTTTTAAGAATACGTAACAATGCTCCAGTATACATCGCACTCACACAGGCGTGCGATTGCGCTTCTGTGTGAATACGTGTCATTCACTCCTAAACGGCTGAAGTTGGACTACTTGCTCGTCTTTATACTTTGGCACTACGCGAAAACGCAAAAAGAGCTTTGACTGAAAAAGAGGTAACCAATAAACACAATCCTATATTTGTAAAGTTAGCTAAAGAATATGCTGCTCTCTAAGTAAAAGGCTCATACGATGGTTTGGAGTAGCTCAATTGACAGGCAAAATACACTCACGGTCAATGAATTTTCTATATAATAAATTGTTCATAGAAAATGACCCGAATTCATTGTCCGTGAGAGTATTTATCAACCTATGTTGCTTTAACTTCTCTTTCTTTCCACGAAGACAGCTATTATAATGAACTAAATCATTGCTACTATGTCGAAATTCCAATCATTGACCAGCAGTATTAAAAAAAAAAACCGGTCAAGTGCGAGTCGGACTCGCGCACCGAGGGTTCCGTACAAAATCGTCAGTAGATTCGTGAATAATTCAAGAAAAATTGTATGGTGGGACAAACTTAACTTTGCTGTTGTAAAACTGTTGTCCCCATACATCGACATATGCCGCGGTTAGTTTAGTAGGAGCAAATAAGGTTGTCTTACGATTTTTGCGAATTTCTGAAAAACGCTGCAAGTTAGGAAAACCGTTTTATTTTTCCTGTAATATTTAGGATAATATTAATAATCAGTAATTATTTCAGATTTTTCTGTTCAGTAACTTCGGAGATAATAGGGGGGGAATGGTATTATTTTAAACGTTTTTGGTCTTAAATCAAAAACTACACGTTTACTGAAAAAAATAAAAACGGTTTTGAAATCTTCATATTAAGCCCTTTCATTTGATATCCCACTCGATATATTAGCCCAACTTTTGGTTTTAGATATCCTATTTCGGTCCCCTTTAAAAAAAAAGTAAAAAAGGTATAGGATTTTTTTTCTGTTCCATAGGCTCGAATTAGCGGTTTTTAACACTATTCCAAATTTCAAGTCGGTAGCCTCAGTAGATCCTGAGATATCTTGCTGTGACAGACGGACAGACAGACAGACAGACAGACAGAGTCGCACCATAAGGGTTCCTTTTGTACCATTTTGGTACGGAACCCTAAAAATACCTACAGTGAAGGCCCTTTCATTATGGCACGCATCGCTGAATTCACTGTGCACTCCTGAAAGCATATGTTATGTCATGTGCTTTGTGTATCTGCAAAGATACGTTATATCTACCCTTACGATTACGTTCTAACCGAAAAAAATGCTTCCAAGATTGCACACATTCGTACTTCTCTTTTGTTTTTAAATACGCACACTTTGACAATTGCGTAAAAGGGATGACATTTTTCAAGTAATAAAAAAAGAGACGGATAGCTTTTGTTACTTGCGTTAATTTTGAAACGTCACCCAGATAACCAATCAGATAATATGATTGTTTATATTTCACTCACTCTCGTTGTCAAGTGTATAAGTTTGACTCTTTCATTCACAAAATCTAGGCGGGCATAGCGCCAAAATGGCGTCATATATTAAAAATTAAATCATAAACATTTGAAAATCAAATGATTTCAACATTCGTGCGTGTGATAAGGGATCCCTTTTGCTTTGTTGCACTTTACTGTGTCATTTATACACTTTCTGATTACACACGACGGCATTCTTTTTGCGAAATCTGCAGATGTCTACAGCTGACATTCTCGTGCGTCTTGTTAACTTACCCGAGAGCGACTACGCGGGGCTACGCTAATTAGCGTACATTTATTGCATCACTTTTGGATTGCTTGTAACTTATCTACCTATAGACTATAATTGGTATCTGCCCCCCCAAATAGCAAAATCAGTACTTGAAATGCTCTTCAAGACTAATTTTTATTGTACTTATAAATTACTTGTAGTTTACTTTAACCCTGGATTTGGGCGCACTTATAGGAGCATTCCTTTCTTATAACGATCCTATAATCAACTCGCAGAATGTCACTAAGCCCTATAATACACTTACAGAAGAGCAATTGCTTCAATAATGTTCTGAGTCTACACATTTTTAAGTGCAAATACGCTTATTAGTATCTGAAATAAGTATTTTACTAGAGCAATCATGCTTGTAATGCACTGTTAAAGTACTTAGTTATAAATAATCTCTGCGTTGTTTTGGCCGGTTGATGCGGTTGTGTTGTGAACGAGAAATACTTGAAAACGAAATAGTAAGTATATTTCCTATTAATTTAACTATCATACATTGTATTATTGTAGGACATAATGTAAGTATTGCAAAATATTGTATATATAGTGAGTGAATTCGCCGGGGATGTCATTTTTACTGTAAATGTCTACCAACATTTGTATAATTTTACAATGCCCTTTTAAATAAAGCACATAGCATATTTATTGCTAAAATAATATTCCGATAATTATTACAAACAATCGCCATGTTTTGAAAGTTCTCTGCATTGAGTATGTTATAGAACAATTATAGGTAAATTTGCACTTATAATAGTTTCAATCCAGATAACCTCGCCTCCATATTAAAACATATTAGGGTTCCTCACGAAATGTACCTACTAAATTCTATAAAGCCTAATAAGGTTTATTTTAAATTAATTGTTGTCTTTTCAGTTCTTTACGCGATGGTGGTATATTTAGACGTTGACTGTTTTTTAAGCAAAGATGACTTTATAAAACTCAACGAATATAAGGTTGTCTGGAAGAGATCGCTTATTAGCGATAAGACCGCCTGTTGTTTACCATTTATGCTGTTTTAGATTTAAGTTTTTGTAATCTTTTGTTTTGGTGCACAATAAAGAATATTGTATTGACAATAACACTTTTCATCCTAGCCGAAAAGAAATTTTTAGTAATATTTAAGCTATTAAAATAAGTTAAATTAAGTTTAACTTTTGAAAAAGTGTTAGTATATTTACCAATTACAAAGGGAGGAATGTGGGGCATTTCAAAGATGTTGCACAATATAGGCCAGAGTTGATGTCTGGAACTGTTATACACGGGTAATCCATCTATATTTATATTTAATGAAAGTATATTCATTGAATTTAAATTCAGACGATGTAGAATATTTTTTAGGCATTTTACTCAATCCGTTATGCCAATAGTGTCCTGGGTCCGAGGGTATTATTTGCAATATTTCTTTATTGGTACATAATAATGTTCGTGCATCTTTAGGTAAAACGTTACTTAATCTTTTGTTTAAAATAGTAGATAATTCGTTCAGGGCTAGGTGGGGAATATTAAATTTTAAGGCCCAATTTTTAATACCTTCAAGCAATTTATCATTTTTTTCATATTCAGTAGTTTCTTCAATATCGATATCGTATTCTTCTTCAATTTTTTTAAATTCTTCAGTATCCGAGTCCAAAAAAAAATCCATTGCGGAACCCTTATTAATATCACCGAAATTCACACTTGATGTACCAGGTTTACACTCTAATGCCGATGAAATTATTTCTGATGAATCTGGCTTCACTAATTCCTTATGTCTTCTCGTCACTTTTCTTCTGTAACCACCGCTCCTTTTAAATCGTTTCCACGCACTTACATCCATAATAAACGATTTTGTCAAGACGAATTCTTATAGTTAAAACAAAACAAAATGGCAAACGTTTACTAGTAAAGTGATTGATCGAATAGCTTATAGAGTTGTTTAATCTAATATAGCTCTAAACAAGTACAATTATACTTAAAATAATCTTGAAGAAGACTATTAACGATGCACACTTATAATAATCTCCACTTAGTATATTATAATATCTTGTACTCTTATAAAGTACTACTATTGTAGCAAATATTCTTCAAGACTATTTAATCTTCCTGCAAACAATTACAGGATACTTATACTTATAAGTATCTTACAAGATAATCTTATAGCTAACTAGAAAACTGTGAAATAAGAACAAATGATCTTGAGACTATCTACGCTTGGAAAATGTTACTATTAGTAAAACTATCCTGTAACTGTTCTGTGGGTTAGTCTTGTAGCAAACTAAAAGACAGAAATATAAAACTAAATGCTCTTGAGTATATTATTACTTGTCTAATGATATTATAAGTAAAGGAGTCTACAACAATGTCTCTATAAGAATTTTATTAGTAGATTAATACTTATAATTTTATTTATAGGATTACTTTGCTTGTTGGGCAGGTCCTGTTTTTGTGTGCGTTACTGAATATAGTACATTACACAACTAGGATGGTAAAACAAAGAAAGGCCGAGATCGCAGATGTTTGCGGGCCGTGTTGAAAGCGAGGGACGTAAATATGCGATCGAGGGCTTTCTTTATTATCTCCCGTGTTGTGTACATCATTTTATGTATACATACACTATATACACTTGGTTAAAAAGTGGCTTTTTTCCGTTCGTGCAGCGTGCGTAAAAAGCCGCTTTATTGCCAGGTGTGGCATAATAGTACATTACTCCAACTAGGGTGGTAATACAAAAAAAGGCCGATATCGCAGGAGTTTGCGGCCCGAGCTGCAAGCGAGGGACGTAAATATGCGATCGAGGGCTTTCTTTATTACCTCCCGTGTTGTGTACATCATTTTCTGTCTACACTTGGTCAGAAAGTGGCTTTTTCCGTACGCGCAGCGTGCGGAAAAAGCCACTTTATGGCCAGGTGTGGCATAAAACATTTTTCTTTCTTACAGGTCAAGCTACATAAAAAGCGTCTCAAATCAAATAATTTGCCCTGTTGATAGTAAGTATGCATATCAATTCTTCACTATCGAACGTGAACTGTTACTTCCGTCCGCGTAGTGGAAACACAACACGTCAAATGCACACTGTTCCCTAGCAAAGAGCAATGTTGACATGAGCAATTTCCAACGGTTTATACTTTTATTTTCGCCCCCAGAGCACGTCTGCAGCAAACAGAAAAGGGAAAACAGTGTGTTACTTCCTAAACCTCATATTCCATCCATATGAATCATTAGAAATTAAACCTTATTTCGTATTACATAATGTTCTCTTTCTAAAACAAGGATAAAAAGAAATACTAGGTCAAAAGAATGCTACTCTGGAAAGCAGAATTTGCATGCTAGCGACGAAGTATTTTTTTATAAAATATCCGGTAGTGCGGCCGTCTTAAGCGTTATATTTGCATTTTGTAGGTAAGATCTGGGTTTCGGGAAAGATTTTTAATTTTCTTTTAACATTTTTATTACTTGGCAAAAAAATATGCATAATATTTGACCCGTAACTAAACTTAATTGAGGACCGGCGTGTACATGGAGTATACAGGATGGGTGAGAGTTAGGCACCACAAAACTTGACAAGTTACCCCCGCCCTCCTCGGCCCGCGCCTTCTGCAAACCACAACTCTTAATTTTATTAAGTTATACACTTAAGGAACTCGTGTGGCCATGGCCAGTTTCGGTGTGATTTTCTAAGCTAATTTTACGATGTTCCTTGATATTATTAGCATGATAGGAAGAGAAATATCCGACATTGTACGTGGACTCGGAAGCTATGTTAGATAATAAAGTTGATAGTTAAAATCACCTACCTCAGTAAAATCGTTAGCTCAGTAACTAGGTAACCATGCTGTTTTTTGCGGCATCTCTTCTACCAAAGGGTTGTCGGGAAAAAGTCGCTTTTTTAGCGATAACGACGCTATGATAATCATACCAACAGTGTTTTTATTATCTTGTTCTAATTTAAGGATCTCGTGTAATTTTTGTGAAATAAAGAATATATTATTTTACTGTAGCGTAACAAAATGTTACATGCTATAGTAAATTTCACTGTAAATTCAGTATTAAGTACTTACTTAAATGTTTAATGGCACGCATGTTTAATTATACAGTTATCACTTTTACAAGTCTGGACCTAGTAGCGCTACATTCGGGAAAAAAACATTCAAATTCAAATTCATTTATTTCGTCATATATAGGTAAGATAAGGTGACAGTTGTGGTAATATACAGCGTGGGAGGGACTATACCGACAAACTTTAACTATAGATTCTAACAACTATTAGGAGTAAAAAATGTTATATGATGTATAGTCGAAAAACGCTTACTTTCCGAGATATTCATTATTTTGTAAATGAAAAATCCCAAGTGTGTAACAAGCCCTAATAAATGTGACTAAGATACCTTTACTATTTTTATAAAATCCTTTAACTAAACAGGAATTAACCTTCGCAGTATTTGATGGTAAGCGACTACGAGGCCAAAAAATTGACCTTTCGTTTCCATTATAGCTTTTTTTCTTCTTTTTGATAACTTTTCAGCCAGTAAGGATATGTTTATAACGAGGGGCTTAATTTACTGATTTATTTTGTTCCATAAGACTATTAATGTAAAATGACAATATTCGACCCATGTTGATATAACATTTTTTACTCGTCACACCACCAGGAATTCATGGCTAAAGTATGTCGGTATAGTCCCTCGCACCCTGTATAGTACAGCTATGATGTGCCTTTTGGCGTACGAAACTTTGGCTTTGACTTTATATTTATCAAATATATAAAATTTATATGTAGAGCCTGTTTGACAATATTAAAATATAGTAACACTTTAATTTAATAATGTGTCAAGGATAATTGAAATAATTTAAAATGAAGTTAACAGTATTTATAAAACTGATTGGTACTTTACACATTTAAAATATACAACAGCAAAAACGTCAGAATTATAATAGTAAAACATGTCAAGGATAATCCAAATATTGTTAATGTCACTATCTAATCATTGAAATAATCCTTAACACTATAATAACATTTTCCTATTAAATAATCCCTTACTAAATATTTAAAAGTGTTTGTTGTTTTTAGTTTTAATTCCTCAGGAAGCTTATTAAATAATTTTGGTGCCATGGATATGAAACTTTTTGCCATCAGAGCGGTGTTCCCCACGTTCAAATTTAGGTTATGTTTCCTTTGACGGAGGCTAAGCGACTGTGTTAACATTGATCTCCTGGATTGTTAAATTTAAACAAATATTTTTCATTTCATCATTACATTAGTGCTTTGGATAGGATCAAATTGAGAGATTTGCACGTTTCATCGGCTACAAAAGTTTACTCATAAATTCATTATGAACTGGAATGTACACGTATTAAAATTAAATAGGAAATTATACGTCACTGGTGCTGACGTAAAATTTCCTCCTCGAAATACACAACATTTTTTCCGCCGTGTTGGACACCCTGTATCGCTACACTAACCAATAACGCCGGCGACTGCGGTCAATTAAATTTTTATGGAAGAGTGGCTTTGCAAAGATTATTTAAAATTAATTACCTTTGTATTATCTGTTCCAAAAGGGTAAAAAAATAACAAAGCGTGGTTTCTGTGTGTTTGTTTGGTCGCTCGTATCGGACGTGGCCGTTATTTACCTTGCGGTAATAAAAACCGCAATTGCTCGCGTTTATCATCGCAGAGTCTTTATTTGACATACATAAAATCATATGACGAGGATATGGCTCTTGGTGTTCAGCCTCTTTTTACTGGCGCAGTTGTAATTGTTATAAAGCTGTACTTATGCGATTTTGTCATTAATTTTACTATTACAAAGCTCGATTTGCAACTTTTACAGAGCAATTGGGCAAAAACTTAACTACCAATCTAATTTGAACCAACTTTTGTTGACAAGATTTATCTACCCAAAAAAAATACA
The DNA here is from genome assembly GCA_947034925.1 of Eudemis profundana. Taxonomy (NCBI): domain Eukaryota; kingdom Metazoa; phylum Arthropoda; class Insecta; order Lepidoptera; family Tortricidae; genus Eudemis; species Eudemis profundana. Next base: position 21,569,225 of record OX344803.1, read on the forward strand.
CGTATCATCAAATACTCAAAATCAAATTAAATAATCAAAAAATTAAATCATATAACTTTATCACACCTTCCTAATTAAAAGAAGATGAAAGTCTATATAAAGATCCCGTTGAATAAACGGCCACTTACTTACAATTAGTGATTGATTTTACCATACTTTTCCAATTAAAAGAAGCACCCTGTATACCTACCGTACATTCACAAAGGGGAATAAAGGCTGAAAGTCTTTATAGAAATCCCATTGAGCAAACGGGCAGTTACTAAAAGTATACAGGGGGTAAAAGCGCAGCGTTCATTTACTCTGTTGTGGCAGTTTTAATCGACTTGCATAGACGTCCGGGCGACTCTTAAGTAACGGTTGAGAAAGCCAATCACAAGTTAGTGCAAGTCCCGATTGGCAAAGTTAGTTTAACGGACAGATTTACTGGAACTGAGTGGTGTCTGTATTCGACAAGCGCTTGGACGTATGGTGGCGATGTAAAATTTTCGATTAACCCTTTAAAGGGCAGAATCAAAATTTGTAAAAAAAAATGCAGCCTATGGATCAACTTTACTCAAAGGGCTTACAGCGCCCTACGTGTCCAATATACTAGTAATAATCGATTTAGGATGCTGTTGGGGCTGCCTCGCCGCTGCAGCTCGTTGGGATGTTTTGTGAGAAGAACACGGATGGCTTCCATGCCATAATGCGCAAGCGTGTAGCATCCCTGGCGAGCCGCCTGCGTGGCAGCCCGAACAGCCTCCTGCAGACTGTGGCGGCGCGTCTGGACGGACGGACCCAAGACTGGGCACAGGGCTGGGCCGTCTAAAGGACGCAGATAGGTTTTAATGTGCATTACTATTGTATAACTAACATAAGTATAATTAATACTAACAAATTATGGAAATACCTTTCTAAAATCAATGAATTAAATGAATTAATCAATGTCAATAGACGAATTTTTTGGCTCAAATGTTAATGTTTGATATGATAATTTGTAATGATTATGTGATTAGAATAATTGAATGTACCTATTTATTATGGATCTAATGTAAGTATAGTTTAATTTAATGGTTTAAATGTATAATGTATGTATTTTCAAACACAGCAGCATGTAGTTAATGAATAAATGACTAATGACTAATGAAAAAATACCCACATATACAGGGTGTTCGCGAGGAACCTGCATAAATTTACCAGCATATAGTTAAGGGCGAAATGATTAAATAACATTATATGAACACAAGTCGAAATAAGATTTTTAACATTTTTTTTACTTTTCATAAAAATTCAATAAATTATTATTGGTTCACCAGTAACACAATGCCTTAGGATGAGCTGGCAACGTTTGTTATTGATATCTCTTTCCATTAGAAACGGCAAGTCAGAGTTTATTGATTAGCGTCAAATGGCAAAGTGAAAAATTGGACACTTGACAACAAAACAACAATTTCCGTAGTGTGTCGGTCTCGCAACATCACAATTATAAAGTTGATTAACACTGGAGATGTTACAAATCTAAAATAATTAAAAACTCGAAAACTAATCTCTGTTCACCTTACTTTATACGACATTTTTTTTCTAAACATGGTCAGGAATACGCTGGCAAAATTATGCCGTTTCTTCGCGAGCACCTTGTATAACATCGTATCTTGGCATTTGTTTCATGGAAAAACGCGAAATCGTTGATTTGCCATGATTTTGCGCATAGTTTTCGTGGTAACGTTAACAGTTTCCACCAAAAATATCACACCAACATAATAGGCAACTCATTAGTTTTGGGGTCAATTGACTAAATTTTGTATATTCTTATGTTTTATTACGATTGTGGGCACTTCTTTCATGCACGTTTTCAAAATTTGCCAAAACATGCTGTCATTTTCGGCATTTAAAGCCTAAACTGTCTGAAGTTATGAAACATGATGTACATTTTTAGAAACGTAATAAAATGTTCTATTTCCTCAGTTGACCAAATTTGCGATTTTTTATGTTTTCTTCAACTAATTTGATTGATGAAAACTACTTACTTTTCGTTAACTTTATGGCACGTTTTGGCTAACTAATTGCTAAACAAAAGGTCTGTTTATACATGAATATGACAAAACAACTTATCCTGTATCATAATCAATCAAAAAAAGTAACAATAAATTTAATAAAATATGTATTTAGATTCATTCAAAACTACCTATAAAACGTGACGCGTGCGCCTCGGCTCGTCATTCCGAGCCGCGGCTCTTTAGAGAACGGACGTATCGCCGATTTTAAAAAAATATTTACGTCGTGTCGAGCTTGAAGGTCGAAGAACTACAACTCAAAAGTCGTAAATGCCATTGTAGCCACTGGCATTTACGCCCGATTAGTCTACAGGTTTCGATATAGTATCTAAAGTTTTGGTGTATGAACGACTGTGATACTTGGTTACTGGTAATTATGAAATTATTCATTCAAGTAGATATGCTCAAGTAGATAGATGTTCGTAGGAATCGTAGGCATGTATTTGTTAGTGTAGCTAGATTATCAAGGCCTGACGCTGCACTTGGAAGGTAGTGACAGAAACCAAGTAACGGCTTACAGTAGATCCCCGTGTTTGGGCTCAAACGTATTGTCTAGTCGAGCCCTCTTTGTCTAGCTGATGGTCATGACCTGATGCTGCATTTGGAAGGTAGTGACAGGAACCAAGTAACGGCTTACTGTAGATCCCCGTGTTTGGGCTCAAACGTATTGTCTAGTCGAGCCCTCTTTGTCTAGCTGATGGTCATGACCTGATGCTGCATTTGGAAGGTAGTGACAGGAACCAAGTAACGGCTTACTGTAGATCCCCCGTGTTTGGGCTCAAACGTATTGTCTAGTCGAGCCCTCTTTGTCAGCCGATGGTCATGACCTGATGCTGCATTTGGAAGGTAGTGACAAGAACCAAGTAACGGCTTGCAGTAGATCCCTCGCGTTTGGGTAGAAAGTAATGTTTATGATTTTTTTATACTTCATTAAGAAACGTTTTACGGTTCAGCTATATAATTGTTTTAGATCAAGTAAAATGGGTAATAAAAAAGAATCATCACGATCAAAAAGAAAAAGAGATCATAAGGGCAATATGGAAAAAGCCAGAGAAGCTAAGAGGTAAAAAGTCTAAATGGTTTTGAAATTTGTCGCCATTTAATTTTTTGTGGTTTTGTGAGATTTTAATTTTTAAGTTTTATGCGAATAGTTATTGAATATGTCCACGTGCGTATTCATTGAATAAGTCCACGTGCGTGCCAGTTCATTTATTAATTTGGTATTTGTGCCATTCAAAAAAGGTATTTAATATTTATTTATAAAATTGTGAGACCATTGTTGTAGATTAAAACCAATTCAAACATTAGACACTTGTGGCAGTGTCGCAAATTTAGATGATACAGAAATCATTGTTCAAGATCAAATACAACAGGTAAGCATAGCAGTTTTTTTAGAGGTTATTTTTCTTTATAAGTACAAAGATTAAGAAAACATTTTGTTTTATTTTTTATGTGCTTTTAGGGAATTTTAACACCATCAAAGTCAAACACTGACCAAGATTTGATATCTAGCACAGACACTACTAACACGGAAACTACCACAATTGATGTATCTAGTACACAAACATCATGCGCCATAGATGAGCATACCTCTAACACTAATATCTTGGAACTGGATACGGAAACGACAGAACTTGTAAATATATATTTTTTCTCTTATATGGTATGTTCAGCACTTGGATGACCACGAATGGTTCTTAGAATTTTTTTATCAAAATCGATTCACCCTTTTTTGAGATATTCGAATTGAAATAAAAATGGCGGGAATTTTTCGTCTTTTCAAGTTGTTACATTATCTGTTTTTATGGAATATATCCAAAATTTAGCGCATTTTATTTTATCGTATATTATAGTACCTTTGGTTGAATTAAAATAATCTTATATTTATTTACGTGATTGTGAAAATACCTATCTGCTTTAAAACTGAGTTGCAGTATTCCAGCCGAACAAACAGAGTTACATAAATACATTGCAAAATAAATAAAAGCGTTTAAGAAAATGATTTTCCGTCTTCGAGTAATTGTAAATGCATACTTGCATATAAAAAAATCCCGTTGAATTGAGAACTTCTTTTTTTGAAGTCGGCTAAAATCGTACCAAAGGCTTGAAGTCACGCGAAACTTCGACACTGTAGGTATCATTGAATTTTTTTTATTCGTTAAATTAATGAACAAATACGTATTAAATATTTGTTAATAACGTAACTGGAACATTTAAATGAAAGAGTTTTTAGTGACTACAAGTCAATCAACATACAGCAATAACATTTTAGCCGCTTTACCGCTGCACTTTATTTGATTCAAGTATCAAAATGTCATAATCGCGCTATACTCCCGGGCGGCTACGCAACTTACGCACACATAGACTGCGCGCGCTTGTGTGACGCTATTGCTGACGGCTATCGCCGATCTAGTGGCCGATATTGAGTTACGCGCTGCATCGTAAACGCTCTTAACCAGAATCATTAGGACAGTTGAGCCCCGAGTAGGCTTGAACTCCCGACCTCGGTGATTTTCGGGCGTTAAAGGTTTAAGGTGATTCGCTCGATAGTTCTTACAACGAAAAGAGGGTTGTAAAATTTTCTCAAGTATGCAATAAAATAAATTAGAAAGGCTTCAAAAAATGAAACTTTATTTTCTAGGGACACTAAAAGTAAATAAAGTAAGTAGACAAAAAATAGATACAATGAAAAATTTACAATTTCCTTTCCGAAAACTGTTTCAGTACACATTTTTACCGCGAATAATTTAGATGAAATATTTTAAAAGTGTATTCGTGTAGTTAAATTTGTAATTTAAAATTAATGGAAATTATTTAGAATGTGTTATTTGGTTGTTATGTTCATGTCAATTTCATGTAAATAAAAATATAGCAAACGTAGTTCATTGTTTTTTTAATGGCTGAACGCCATAATGCCGGGTCACAAATAAATGTGGAATAGGAATTAAAAAAAAAGTCTTGCAGGTCTAGGCCGGCAATGTTGTATGAAATTCCATTAAAGGCCTCTCGTATTGCCGCACCGGAAACGAGGTACTTTGTGACATCAATATTTCATTACATGTTTAAGAAAAGATATTTTCAATCTTGCGCGCATGGAGCTATATTTCCATACTTATAATATACTATTTACCCCTATTTCATACACAAATATAAACATAAAATAACATACACATCACTGTAGTTAGGAATACCGTATCCATATCAGGAATAAAGCCTTCGTTCTCGGTTAATGTACACTATCGCTTTACTGAGCGCTGCGAGCTCGCTTCAGATAATATCCATCAAAACTGTTTACTTGGCTTTCCAATCAAGTTTTTAGTATGTGGATATACGAGTACTAAAGTTGGTGTGGCTATCATCCTGAATATAATGTGAGACGTGGATTTAATAACATCCATATTACTAGACGTACATTTACTTATAATACTGCAAAGTTAAAGCGGTGCTAGTGGTGTAATTAGGTTTTTTGAGCGTCTCCTCACAATGGCGCAGTCAGTAGGATTATCCGTCTAATATATGTGTAAACGCATTCAAATGAAGGTCAAAAATTTACATATACCTTATCTCAGGACATTTTTAGTTCGCATTTGCTGTATGAACTAACTGCGGCTGGTGTTGCTTACCGACAAAATGGCCGATGCTCATTGAACATATTGATATGTTTTTAAATAATTCAGTCCTATGTTAGCAAATTATATTTTATTTTTCTATAATGTTGTTCACAATATTCGTTTTAGCTACCTAAAATGTATTGTGTTATTTGAAATTCACTGTATGACTGGCATTGTAGGTGCTTTGGATTTTCCTGTAAGCTCAAAATGTACTATAGTAATAGAGGAAATAAACTTTGTCTATGTATTTCAGTGGTGGCCAAACTTTTATACATAGCCAGAAGTATATTAATGAAAATCTTGTTTTATCGCAGGCTATCTTGAATAAATACCTACGTATCGCGCGCTCCTAAACGGCCGAAGTATGACTACTTCTGCCGTCCTCAAACTAAAAGGCCGCTAGTTTCTATGAAGTTTCATACAAATTAGCCGCCTTTTAGTTTGAGGACGGCAGACTTGTCTGTCTCTATACTTTGGCAAGGCATTCTCTATACGGGTGCATCTCTATCATTACTTAGCTCGTTATTTCAATGCTAGGGGCTCGCTAGAATCAAATCCTACGTCCTATCACAGGGGTCGGCAAACCGCGGCTCTTTGAAAGGTACATACAGTGAACCACCTGAAATAGAAGACTGCGGCTCGTTGAGCTTCAACGAAATCGGTATTTTTCCCGCATCTGGCTCTTTGTCTAAATAGTTTGCCGATCCCTGGATACCTAAAGTTATACGAGCGACTCGAGCTAAGCCGCCATTTAACTAAGTTAACCCTGCAATCACTCGGGTGCGGCGTCCGCGTCTCCGGCGCAATGCAATAAGCGTAGCTAAGTTTGCAGAGGAAAAAAAGGGGTTTATTAAACGAAACCGGACAAGTGCGAGTCAGACTCGCCCACCGAGGGTTCCGCACAAATACTTTAAATAAAGTCTAAGTATATTTTATGACTTAATATACAAATGTATAGTTTTCAGATTTTTCCCTCTACTTGTAGTATAAGACAGTATTGCTTGTCAAATTTCGTAATTCTAGGTCAACGGGATAGGTGGCGTAGCAGTAGCGTGGCGTCCAAAGAACTCGATTCCTACCGGCTTTCCTAATATCAGGCATTTGAGCACCTTATTCTACGGCTCTTAAGGAAAATGTACGCCAAAGCTACATCGGCTTGCCCAAGGATATATTTTACGCCACGCCACTGGTACTTACCCTATGAATTTGTGAGTTTTCTTGTGAGAATCGAAATGTACGTTTTTTGCGGCATAAACGGCCATATTTTTTTCTTACGTTAACATAGAAAATTGATATTTTTACAGCATCAAGGGACCATAGACCTGAGTATATGGTTTTAATTTCAACTTGATACCTCCACGCGCTCCCGAGGTAAATGCGTAAGAATGCTCCAGTATGGATCGTACTCACACAGACGTGTTATTGCCTGTATGTGTGAATACGTCTCGCGCGCTCCTGAACTGCCGAAGTTGGACTACTTGTTCGTCTATACTTTGGCATTTAATTAATACAAAAATTTATTCAAAAAACACAGTATAAAAAAAAGCATACATACGTCACAAATCCACTACGCATGCTTCGTCCATAAACAAAATTTGTATTAGCTTAGCTGTCGATGTACGAATGGGTTCCAAACGCATACAGAATAGACTAAGAAAGAAAGAAGGTCACATCTTATGAAGAATTTAATGCCCTATCCTAACATCAACCTATAGTTAGGTATAGGAGCGAGAGCGGGTAACCTAAGCCGTTTAACCGAGTTAACCCTGCAATCACTCGAGCGTGACGTCATCGTCTACGGCCCAATGCAATAAGCGCTAGGCGAGGTACCTTCGGCCTAAGTTGTCGACGTACGACTGGATTCCGGCACACACAGAATCGACTAAGAAAGAAAGCAAGAAAGTAGGTCACCCCTATAAATAAATAATTCTATATCCTATCCTAATTTATCAACCTATTCTCCCGAGTCCCAGCTTTAAAAAAAATCTTAAAGCTTTAAACCCATTGTACAACTTTATGTAAATACTGTAAATAGTAATTATTAGTTGTCAGTTCTAGAGCCAAGACATCAGAATTTAAAAATTAGAGAAAATTTATACCAGATTACTTTTTTAAGTGGTTAACTATGTAATTATTGATATAGATGGGGACATCATATTTCACACACGAACTCTATATATTATCCAAAACGGGAGATTTGCATGGCAATAGTATGTGCAATAACTAGGACAGTGGGCGTATATTACAACGGACTTTCATTAAAAGCTGGATGTGACAGGTAAACGTCCGAGGAGGCTATATTTATACGAGCAAGAGAGCGTAGGCTGAGCCGTTTAACAAAGTTAACCCTGCAATATCGAGCGTGACGTCCACGTCTACGGATCAAATGCAATAAGCGCTAGGCGGCCGACGGTGAGTGTCGATGTACGAATGGGTTTCGGCATCAAGCAGAAGCGAGCAACATGAGGCACAAATTACGCTAAAGATGCATTTACTTTGGACAGTGACATTGACAGTGCGTCACAGACTTTGGACAATGACACTCAAAAAGCGAAACAAATACGTACCATGCGTCACTGCGAATAAGAGCTGCCCATACCGGTATTTTTGTTCGTCTCAAACTAAAGTTATATAATTATAGTTTGGTTTGGTTACATCGATCTAAGCCGCTATATCCAGCGAATCGCCCACGTCTGTGACTCAATGGACTCAATGCAATAAGCGCTAGGCGAGGTCTGGACCTTCGGTCATTTTTTTTTGCGAGTCTTACTGACTGTTGCAAAAATCTGTTGCAAAAATCTGTTGCAAAAAAAGGTTTGGGCCGTGGCGTTCCCTGGGATCGAACTAGATCGATTGGCCCGGACCACCTTGAGAGGGTCGGACTGCGTGGGTGCCTTAGGTGATCTTCGGCCTACTTTGAGTGCCGACATAGTACGAATGGGTCCTGAGATGCTGAGTAAAACGCTGTCAATGATTTTTTCCTTGGATATTTTGAGACTCTCATCGATATTTTCTAAGAATTTTCTAAGGCCTTGAACTTGAAAATAACTTGTAATTAAAAAAAACGACTTTTAGAGCATAATGACCACTTTTACTATGACAAAAACCTCTTGCACATGCCCACTTCTAATTAAGTTTTCTAGAGCTTTAAAACTGTCTACAGATAATAAAGAGTCACCCTAAATTATGCAAAAAGGTCTTAAAAACCATTTAGCACGCGACTCTCCAAGCACGTCAATTCAATAAATTCATTTTGCAGATACACTTTGTGTCCGCTTTATCAGGTCTGCTTCTACCATCTACTCGGTAAATGCAACCTCCGTTGAGAAGAAACGCCACCGGTATGTATCTCTTTTAAAAACATTATTCACGTATTCCTAAAACCCGCGTACGCTCCAGCCGCGGAATCCAAACAGTCAAAATCATTTATTCGATTGAATTTTTCAGAAGCTCTTACGTGAGGGGAGGGTTAGAAGCGGGGGAGGGTAGGAAGGGGGGGGGGGGGGGGGCAAGCCTCTCAAGCACGAATTATCCGCGATTCCGAGTAAACGGGCTTAGCGAGATTAAACATAGATGCCTAATGTGAGCGGAGTGGATTCTGTTCGATACTTGCGAAGTTTCGTCGTACCACTACGAATACTAGGAATAGGGTGGATTTCAGAGCGTTTCAACCGCCATCACCAATCCCGAAATTTCGACGGTTCACTTTAAGAATGTATCACATTATTTTGATAAAATCCGATATACCTAGTAGGTACCTACTTTCTTCGTGTTTTGATCAAATATTGTGTAATTTTTAAAAAGATGGATTCATAATATCGGGATTGGTGATGACGGCGGTTGAAACGCTCTGAAATCCACCCTACCTTATATACGGAATATGATTTCTATGTATGTATGTAAACAGTTTATTGTACAAAATAAGGCAACGTACAGTACAGGCTTGCAAAATAAAGGTATTGTACAAAGGCGAACTTATCCCTTTTGATTTGATATTTACTATTTGCTTTTTGGTGAAGGAAAAACATCGCGAGGAAACCTGCATACAACCGCGAACAAATTCAATTGTATATGTGAACTATGTGAAGTCCCCAATTCGCATTGGGCCAGCGTGAGAACTACAGCCCATTCACTCTTAGCTATGACAGTAGGCCTGTGCCCAGCAGTGGGACGTATATAGGCTGATAATGATGATAAATATCGTTTATACCACACCTGGCCATAAAGTGTTTTTTTCCGCACGCTGCGCGTACGGAAAAAGCCGCTTTCTGGCCAAGTGTAGACATAAAATGATGTACACAACACGGGAGGTAATAAAGAAAGCCCTCGATCACATATTTACGTCCCTCGCTTGTAGCTCGGGCCGCAAACATCTGCGATCTCGGCCTTTCTTTGTTTTACCACCCTAGTTGTGTAATGTACTATTATGATATCGAATTTGTACTGTTTTGCATGAGCTGAATACAGGCATTCGGATCGATTATCAGCATCGTGTGAATAGTCTAGAAGCTACTGAGGTATTCGTCTCGAATTACAGTAGGCTTCGAGGGGCTTAACACAGGCTTACAGGTCATTGAATATCGTATTATATTAGAATTTGGCTCATGGCTTCGTTTGGGAAAATGGAAAATTCTTTCTCGTATTTCGACGTGTGGCCAAAATCTCAAATATTGATATTCCAATATTTCTAAAGTTAAAATATCACTAATTTGAAAATGCAGGCCATATCTGTGCATATTGTAGAAAACTTATGATATGCATGTAAACTCCGAATTCTAATTCAAGACCAAAAACACTGTACACTGTCATATGTACCAAACTTACTTATGTGATTGTCCAGTGAACATTTCAGATGTAGCAAACCATTCTATATCAATAATTAATACTATAATTCTATTCTCGCTAACATTTTTAATAAAATATAATATAGTTTTAAGGAGCAGTGAGACAAAGTTTAGTTAAAAATTAAAAAACTTTAATAACAATTTATAGCAGTCAGGTTGACAATTCAAACATAGAATTAGTTCTTTGAAATTAGATGCTTAGTCGGTTTTCTTTTTCATTCAAAAGATTACGAGTTTATCTGGAATCTGTAATAATAATTTCGTTTATTACAGAAATTTTATTCTTAAGTCAACGAGGTACTTGTCAGATTAATCTTTTAAATTTAAAAGCCGACTAAAGAACGGAGAGGATGGCTTAAAATTTCTCTAAATGCATAATATGAAACTTATGCCTTTTTATTTTAATAAACCGTACCAAATGTTACTAATATCTGTAGTGTTACAAATACAATAACAGTTTTTCTACCAAAAATCACCTGTGTATGTACCTATATTAATTCGGGTATCTTATATTTATGTAAATAAGAAACAGAAACTTGTTTATTTACATCTTAAGTTTAAAACTACTGATGAATTAATTATATCAGTGTAGTTTTTCATATTTAGATAAATACAGCTACCATTGTAAAAATATGTTTTTGTAGTGGCAACCCACACTGATCTTGAATTAGAATTCGGAGTATAGATAAAGTTATGTATGGGACTGTACATAATTAGGCATTATACACCAGTCACATAATAGTAAATTACACAACTAGGGTATTAGAACAAAGAAATGCCGAAATCGCAGATGTTTGTGGCCCGAGCTGCAAGCGAGGGACGTCAATATGCGATCGAGGGCTTTCTTTATTACCTCCCGTATTGTGAAGCTATTACTCGTTGCAAGAGTTCTTCTCTGAGTGAATAAGTTAGTTAGTCTGGGTATGACAATGTAATAGTAATTATGCGCACGATGATTGCTGCAATATCTTAAGTAGAATAAAATGCCTCATTATTAGAATTTTAAATGAATTAATGTTTAAATTTGAATAATGTTATTATGTTCCTAATATTGTAATTATTGACGTGTAAAATTTTATTTTATTAATAAATGAACTGAACTGAACTGAAGATCATTTTATGTCTACACTAGGCCAGAAAGCAGCTTTTTCCGTTCGTCTAGCGTGCGGACAGGATGAATGTGAACACTCATACCCAGAGCAGAAACAATACAAAAATGAATGGTTATGCACAAAGATGAACTTATTCCTGTAAAAGATCTGTTCCAGTCAGGTTAACTAAAAATAAATCATAAATCATTTATTTGCTTGAATAGGGTCAGGTTACAGGTGTTACATGTTATAATAGTGTATCCATATTCAGCTGTCCACAAACAGCATGCAAATATATCACATTTCAATTTTATAATATTATAATTAATACACATTTACTAATTTAAATAATATCTTATACCCTAAACTAAATAATCCTTAATAGAATAAAACATTTTATTGAACAGCCACTCATGAAGGGTTTTGTTGAATTTTGGAAATAGATTCGTCAGTTCGCTCGTTGCTTCAACTTTAACGAACTACAGCAGTATGATCTCCAATTATGAACTGTTATATTTAGTTCATGACTCAAATTATACAGAGTCCGACCGAAATTTCAGTTTCGGTTTCGGTCTAGTTTCGGCTAAAAACGGGTTTCGGCTGCCAAAACTACGGCTGTAACCGAAACTTAACTTAGACTAGTTTCGCGCTGCAATCGGACAGTCTTTATTTCAAAAAGCACAAATTGCACCTTAAAAATCATAACACACACCCCGCTCCGCTACCTCGCATAGCTCTGGTGGAAATCCAGCCTAAGCGGGAGGCCTATGTCCAGTAGTAGACATCCGAGTCTGACACTTAGATTACGAGATATCACATTTTATGTTAGTGACGCGAAATATTTACTAGGTATCGCATAGTTTGCAGTGATGAGACTGGGTGGGGAATTCCTGAATTACACTACTACTTATGCTATACGCGTAAGTTGATGCAATTGCATCTCTCAACCAGGGCATGCTGCTAATTACTCGAACAAGTCTCTAATGAACATTTCCCACTACGAGCACACCTCAATTATCAAACCTTATGGCATGTACGTTCGACAACACCAATTTTCACAACCCTACCTCCTCTTCAAGCCACTTTGAATCTAAACCCTAAGACAAAGGCTTAGGGTCGAATTTGGTAGCGTATACTTGAGGATATAAGGCCTTGGTAATAGCAAAAGGTAGGGTTGGGAACCGCGGAACTGCTAAACATTAATCTTGGCTGCCCGCGGCGTGCCCTCGAGTCCTCGGGGAGCGGCGGACAATCGTGTAACCTTCAGGAGGAATCCCTATAATGGCTTCTGGTCAAAAAGTTAGATGGAAAATTGCAAAATTTGCAAGTTTATTTTCGAGTAAGGACCTTTAAAGCTTATACATACTCGTGTCGCTTTTACACCCTAAAAATAAATTGAAACAGCGCTACGAAACGCGCGTCCACGGCACGATTAAAAGAGGACCCCGCACCTCCACCACATGTGGGGGTGGACCAGGAAATAATAAGAGGAATAACTTCTATTTCATTTCAAGTGCTCGGTACTAGAGCTGAGTCAAGACTCCCACATAACTACTAAACTAGAGCGAGACACACTGTATTCTAATAATTCAAATGAATAGTTCCAAAAGCTGCCAGTCTATCACGCAGACGTTGAGATTTGTATAGGTAGAAACCTCACAGTAAGCATAGGCTCTGACAAGTAAGTCTGATTCTACCATCGCATCTATCCTTCATAACATGTTAAAAAAACATTATTTGTCGCTTCAATAGCCATCATTTGCTTCTGTTTTATTGCTGGCTGTGCTGTAAATAATTATATATGTTTCGTTTTTACATATGTATGTATTTTATGTATTGCATATGTAGGTTTATGTACTTATTTATATATGTATGTGTACTTCCCTTATACTTTGTAATTTGTGTGCATTCTTTGTCTTTTGCATCGTTATTCCTCACCATCTACTCGTTTACTTTTGTTGACTTTGCATAGACTCCGCTGCCTTGGTCTGGAAGGGATCGCTCTTTAGCGATAAGACCGCCAATTGCTTACCACTGTTTTTATATGAGTTTGCAATGTAAATTTCTTTTGGTGTGCAATAAAGTATGATTGTATTGTATCCTAAAATATAATATCGATTCTAGATTCGAGATGTTTATAATCTCTCAATCGTGCAATCCACAAATAAGGTAAACGTCCATGTGATTAACTTACTACTGCCCAATAATTGACACCCTTCTATTGGTGCCGATGACTTAACGTTCGAGATGGCAACTCCTGGGACAGTGTCAAGCACTCGTACGTCAACCTTAAATCTTAATATTATAAAACTGAGCAAGTGACAACTTCCTTCAACGCGTCAACATTCAAAAAACTAGGTCAAAAATCCAATCCAAACTTTTCATTCTACTTATGCGAGGCACCAAAGTTAAATAAAATCTCGCAAACGGCTCAGCGAATTGCAGGATATCAGTCTCAGCCGAACCAATTCCAAAACAAAAAAAATTCATTTATTCCAGGAGAAAAACAAAACAGAAAGACATGAAAATCATCCGCTACATGCTTCGTCAAACTTACTTAATAACGCATGCAAACCAAATGTTTATCCGCAACAAGCATCGTCAATCTTAAAAATAGCAATTAAAAAAAAAAAAAAACCCCACTATGCAAAAAATAAATAAAAATTAACCTAATAAACCCCCACTCTGCATCAAGCCCGATCCAAAAGTCCCCATTATGCCGGCAGCATTGCCCCGCTGAATGGCAACAGAGACTTGTTGGACCAACCAGGACCCAGAACGAGGATCATTGCCCTTCTCCCGCAGACGCCGACCAATCTCCTTAAAGAGCCTGAGCGCCTCTTCACCCCAGGGGCCAGCCGTCTCCACGGCGACCGGAACAAAATCATACGCTGTCTCCAAGGCAGAGTATTTGGCGTGTTTTAATTTAGCGGCACTCTCCGCCGCAGAGCCCGCCGTCCTCATGGTTTGCCTCATATGGGTAGCAGCAAAAGTGCTTACACACGTTGCATCCCATAAAAGGCAGCGCCCTCTCTGCCAAGGAACCAACGTGAGTCCGTCCGGCCTTTTGCCATCCGTGCGAGACAAACCTGGAGGCTCCAAAACGCATGGGACATTGACAGAGACCAAAGCCCGACGAACAATGTCATTAATAGAATGGTGCCTTGGGAAACGCCCCGCACATCTTTGACAGCTCAGTCCATGGTGCCCATTCTCCTCTACCATCACCCCACAAATGCAATGGTGCGCTTCACACACCTTGCCTCCCAATCGCAGCCCTACCGCTATTCTCAAAGAATCGTTATCAAGCAGCGTACCTAATTGAGGCGACGGCAAGGCGTGCAGCCACGCACCAGACTCGGGCCTTGTGATAGCCTTGAGACGCGCCAAATCGGCCCCCAAGGCACCGTCCAGCAAGCGAGAATGAGACATTCTACAAATGATGTCGTCCCACGCTCTCTGAACCATCAGGCTGTCTGGACGGTCGTCAGTTGGACAAATCGTCACCCACTTTTCCAAGGCCTCAGACAAAAAAGGCAAACGGATATTGCTACCATCAACTGATAAAATGCGAGCAACAAGATCCGCCGACGCATGCGCTGATGCCAAAAATGCCACAAGACTGACGTCCTGAACCCGACGAACACCCAAACCTCCATAACGAACAGGCAATGCCGCCTGACACCATTGCGTTTCATTTAAACTCACATTGATTACTGACTCCAAGGTAAGCTTAAGTGTGTGATCGAGTGACCGCAGATCGTCATCGAAAAGCCAAGCAGGGGCAGTACGCAAAAAATAAACCATACGGGGCAGCGCGAAACAATTCCGCAGTAAAACAAGAGAAACGTGACTTGATAGATGCACCAAATGATCCCGAGCTGAGGACAGTGCCTGCCTTTTACGTTGAAGAACAGAGCTGACACCATCAGGGAATATCGGTGCACCTAGCAAATTGAACGATGGTCTATCTATCTGCTTAATCCCTGGTAAAAGAGATTCAAAATCCGCGAGGGAATGCGGGACCAAACCACTACAACTAAAAAGTTCGCACTTTGCTGGGTTAATCTCCAAACCAACTGCCTTTAAAGCTGGTATAAGAGTTCTTAAATCATTAAGAACCACATCTGGGCTCCCACCTAAAACCCCATCATCAAGGTACCAGACGTTTAGCGGGCCCTTTAAGGCAGAAATAATATTTTGAATGGCTAGACAGAATAACAATGGCCCCAATGGATCACCCTGCTGAGCTCCAACCTGCGACTGTATCACACTATCCACGAAACAGAGATTGCTGGGAGAAGCATAACATTGATAAACGAAAGGATATAGTGATGGGGCTTGCTTTAAAACTTCACCGAGAATGGTTCCTCTCTCTACACTATTGAAGGCATTTTTAATATCAATCTTAATTATTACAAAATCTGATGCCTCTTGTCTTACAGCAAAAGAGCGCGTAGAATGTATTGCTGCCTCACACCCTAGGACAGTTCCAAAACCAACCTGCCTAGGTTGCAGGTAACCGGACATTATCTCTCTAGCTGACCGACAACAGAGTTTGGCTGTAAGCCGGCGAAAAATATTACCGACAGCAATGGGTCTGATACCACCATCTTTTTTGGAAAGAGCACACAGAGAAGCCCCATATAAGAAAGGTCTCACCTCCAAGTTGAGCAAACCCCTCAATAGGAAATTACAAAGTTTGGTTATTGATTCCAGTAAACGAGGACCATTGCTCCCCGCGGAAATCGAAATCAATTCTTTAAGGTGCTGCGGACGCAAACCGTCGAGACCAGAAGCCGACCCATTATAAAAAGATGCAATTGCATTAGCCACATCTGACGAAGTCACTGACAGAAATGGGCTAGCCAAACACGGCTCCGGTGGTAATGCAACTGATCCCGAAGGCGCCGGGTGTTTATCTTTCAGGGCACTTAAAGTATCCTCATTCTTAGGAGCAAGAGAAGAATCCGACATAAGTAGCCGTACCGCACCTCTCAAGTCACCATCGTGTACCTTGGCCTCAATAGCACGGTACAACGAAGCTGGTTTTGCTGAGGAACGTACCATTGAGAAGTATAAATTTGCGTCATTAATATTAGATTTAACTTTTGACGTCAACGAATCGCGTCCTCCTGCATCCGGCACTCTCAATGCTGTATAAGAGAAAGATAGCAACCTGAACCAATCATCGACACTGTTCGTATGCAGACAACCCTCTATGATGGAACTCAATTTCCCGGCGGCCAGATTTCTCGCTCCTTTGGGTATGTGTCGCAAAACACGGACGTTAGCCTTTAACGATGGTAAATCATCAAAACACAAACTAGTTTGTGAAGACTGGGAGGCATTGTCCGTGCTTGCAACAGGATCCGAACGAGCACCTCCAGCTCCACCATAAAGCGGGTCTGGCGTCAATCGACTCTGAGACGCCACCTCCCTGTGAACCCTACTAATATGTACATTAAGACCCCTCGACTGTACATACAGCCTCGGCAGTCCCGGGCAATAAGGACAGGTAACCCTTTGAGGACTACTCATAACGTGGGTTCAACAAAACTAAATAATAATAATAAACACTCAAAAAGTGACCCACAAAATACAAAATTTATAACAAGCACATAAAAATAACAGTCAAATAAATAAGCATGCAAAAAGGCATTCAAAATATAATCAAAACAATTCTAAATATGTCTAAAACAAATTATTACACATACGGCACTTTGAGAAAAAAAAAATAAATAATAATAATAATATCCACAAAATACAAACACTATACAAAGCTTAGGTCATTAATAATTTAAAATCCAACAAAAGCACATCGCCAATAAAGCATTAGTGACAATATAGTAAAAAAAAAAAAAAACCAAAAAGAATAATAATAAAGGAATAAAACCTAATCACTAATCACTGTAAAGCACATCGCATATAAAGCATGAGTAACAGCCATGAAGCAGTTCTCAATCACACAAATTTTCCCAAAAGCAGAGAAAAAACAGCAAAAACTTGTCACAAATAAACAAAAATTGAAAAATAAATAAAAATAAAACAATCGTCCGAAATCAGGTCAATCCACTCGGAAACAGACTGAAGGGGCTCCCTGACGTCAACTTACGCGCGCCGCAAACGCCACCGTTGCTTCGCTTCGCACACCGACCAAACCGTGGATCTGCATATGCAGTGCAAGCGCTTCAATCGCCGCCGATGCGCCGCCCCGTCCAGCAACATGACAAGCGCTGCAAGCGATGACTGCGCAACGGCCGCCACCGGTACCGACTACTGACCGCAACATATACTGCTAGCGCTTCAATCGCTGTAGCTGCGTCGCGCCGTCCAGATGACCATTGAGACAGGCAGCGCTGCAACTGATGACCGCTGCTATCCGCTACCGCACTGACCGCGATAACAAACGCAAATCTTAACGAACACTTTTGTTTTTATTATCGTCGAATCTTCTAAACCGCACGTCCGTTTCAAAAACAAATTCTACTGTTGAATAGCTCAGGCTGTCAGCTCCACAGTAATGCACCTCGATAGGTATAAATCACAACTTTTGCATTTAATAAATGATTGATAAGCGGAGGACACTAGCTAAGCGCTGTCATCGCGGCAGCGCCCCCCCGCGCATCCAAAATAACATATAAACTACGAATGTCTTTGGTTGGTAACGCCTTTTGGAACTGCGTGGCTTAGAAATTACGTTGCAGATGCAGAAAGTTGTAAGTGTATTTACTGTAAATGTTGTTTAGGACGTTTTGTTCCGTGTGACTGGTAGGCTGGCTAGGTCGTCTCATTTCACATTCAGGTCGGCTGTCGTTTGGCTCTATTGAGCGCTGTTTGTCGTCGGCCGACAAGTCGTGCGACAGGCGATTAGCGGTGCTTGTCTGAATGTTGTTTATATTGGATCGCTTGTGTGTTTATACAAATATAGGCAGTTGTAGTATTGGAGTCCATTCTCAAGGGGCCAATTCTCGGACTATCTCTATCTTTATACGTCCCACTACTGGGTACAGACTAGGGTATTGTTTATTTTGTCGATTTTTGAATTTTTTGGGTCTCAACCCTTCATTTCATTCTAGGGCATGAAAAAACATAACCGTTTTTTTTTAGATTTTTTCTTCAAGTTTTAGAGCTCGCTACCAGCAGTTGAATAAAAAATCTCATACATTTATAGAATTTTAACTTTATTTATTATGCTCAAAAACCATTTTATTCTGTAAACGAGACCTTTTTGTTACATGAATGCTTAATTATTATTAATTTTCACCATTAGATCACTTTTAACCATGACTCGCTTTAGTCCGAAAAACAAGTTTTTAAGTAAAATACCTTCTAAAATATTTTAATTACATAGCGAAATTGCTGTTTTAAATCATATACAGAGCATTTACAAAGTAATTAATTAAAAAGGTTTACAAAGTACAGTACGCAAAATAAGCCCTAGTACAGACCTACTCTCATCGATGAGAGTGGATGAGCTAACCTAGTGCGGGTTCATACACAACTTTGAGATGTGAGTGAGACACTTTATTTCATTTATTCTGAGACACATTATATACTCGGTCACAGTCACAGACCACTAAACCTATAGTGGTCTGTGGTCACAGTATAATTTAATAGCAGCAATTTCTCTTCCAACAAAAGGTACATCGCGCGCATGTGTGCGCCACTTGAAGGAACGCAGTATACTTAAGGGCAGGATTTCCGAAATCGACCTCCGGGAGAATCAAAATTAAGTAACGAAATATTCATATTTTTGGATCGAAAAAGAAATACATTATAGTTCAAGAGTGCTTCTGTGTTTCTGTGCGGTTCAAAACACGATACTTTTAACTTCGCTCGATCATAATTCGTCACGAAAACAGGTAATTTTTTAGCAGTTTTTCCAGTTTTACTCGAGTTCTATCACACTTATACCACTAAAAAACATGTCAATCGATAGATAATGACATTTTACCGGGACCTGTGCGGTTAAGTTTTTTTTAAATTACTTATTTTTTAGTAGCTCAGTAGTATTTAACAACGTAGCCCACGCGCTGTGGCTTCAGATGCCCGCCGGGCGTGTCCGAGGCCGGACCTGTGTCGCTTTCGAGCTCGTGACAGCTCTCCTCACTCGACGGACAAAATAAACGTCACGCTAGAATCACAGCGTATACACTCTAACAGTAATCCAACGCCTTTGATATAAAATGATAAGCTGAATATTAAAATGATAGGTTATTTAACTTATCACTGTTATTTCTTCATCATGATTAGTAAATTTTAGTCTTGTGCAAAACATAGGCTTCTTCAACTGTATGCCATTGCATACATTTGTTTTATTTTTAACCGACTTCCAAAAAAAGAACGGTTCTCAATTCGTCTGTTTTTTTTGTGTGTTTGTTCACCGATTACTTGAAGACGGCTGGACCGATTTGGAAAATTCTTTTTTTGTTTGAAAGGGTAGAGTTCCGAGGTGGTCCCATTGCAACCAAATCAGGATCTGATGATGGGATCTTGGAGAAACCGAGGGAACTCTTCAAATATTACAGGCACACATATAGCGATTTCGGTATTTTTCGTAGTTTCTCGTCCATTTCTTATTAGCAATAAGTTTTTAGTATTAACCGACTTCAAGAAAGGAAGCAATGTTTATGTAGATTTTTTCCCCGATTACTTAAAAACGGCTGGGCCGATTTGGAAAATAATTTTTTTGTTTGAAACGGCAAGTATACATACTTCCGAGGTGATTCCATTGCAACCAAATCAGGATCTGATGATGGGATCTTGGAGAAATCGAGGGAACTCTTCAAATATCATAGGCACACATATAGGGATTTTGGTATTTTTCTTTGTTTCTCGTGCAATTCTTATTAGAAATAAGTTTCCAGTCTTAACCGACTTCAAAACAAAGAGCAATTTTTTATGTAGGTTTGGTCTCCGATTTCTTGAAAACGGCTAGACCGATTCTGAAAATTTTTCTTTTAACTAAATAACGCAGGGCAGCTTGTGGCGAGCTGTTGGGGAGTAGCGACCCCACGTACCCGAGTGCTCCGGGGGTCCTTAGGGAGGGTCATGGGATTTAGTGAAAGTACCCCCGCCTCTGGCTTGCCTTAGCCGGCTGTCCAGAGATGATGATGATGATGATGATGATGATGATGATGATGATATGCACGAGAAACAAAGAAAAATACCAAAATCCCTATATGTGTGCCTATGATATTTGAAGAGTTCCTCGATTTCTCCACGATCCCATCATCAGATCCTGATTTGGTTGCAATGGAATCACCTCGGAAGTATGTATACTTGCCGTTTCAAACAAAAAAATTATTTTCCAAATCGGCCCAGCCGTTTTTAAGTAATCGGGGAAAAAATCTACATAAACATTTCTTCCTTTTTTGAAGTCGGTTAATACTAAAAACTTATTGCTAATAAGAAATGGACGAGAAACTACGAAAAATACCGAAATCGCTATATGTGTGCCTGTAATATTTGAAGAGTTCCCTCGGTTTCTCCAAGATCCCATCATCAGATCCTGATTTGGTTGCAATGGGACCACCTCGGAACTCTACCCTTTCAAACAAAAAAAGAATTTTCCAAATCGGTCCAGCCGTCTTCAAGTAATCGGTGAACAAACACACAAAAAAACAGACGAATTGAGAACCGTCCTTCTTTTGGAAGTCGGTTAAAATCTAACTGTTTAAAATTTGGAGCCTGTGAGTCTGCTAGAAGTACTTTAGAATTATGATGATCATCAGTCAGTGAATCAGTCAGTCAGTCAGTGACAAAACTAAGGAACTTTGACATGCAGTTCTTAAACTACACGTTCAAATTGAATGATATTGAGAATATATATGTCTTTTTGTGCTCTATATATCCCTGAAATTTCAGGATTGTAGCTTTAGCCAGTACAAAATTACAGGAGGCTGAAATTGGCTTGAATGGCTTCGAGAAAAGGATGGTATGGCCGTGCCGTGCCTTTGTTTTGCTCGACTTGGCGGCGGCACTGCCGTGCCCCCAGATGAAATATGTACCTACCTTTCACATTGTACGACACGATGCCTGTTGGTCGAATTCATTTATAAGTAGTAATAAATCTACAATATCTTCCAACTGTAACCGGCAGTGATAATATTATCATGTTTAGTTTAAATTTATTTATTAACTAAACGTTAGGTACCTATTATTCTTTCCTAACATTACGATGATCCTTTTATTTAAAGTGTTTCGATGTCATAGATAGGTATATCTACCTGATATAAACTTAACCAGAGAGTACGTAAGGTAGTAGACCTACTGTTACAATTTCGCTGCGGCATAAGTTGACACATTTACACAGGTTGGGTTCACGAAAGTTCATTCCGAACGGGATCGCGCCGCTTGTTCGTCTAAGGGGGGCGGGGAGCTAGAAATGCTTGTCGTCTTCGAACATCCCCCCCTTAAGCAAAGTTTTAAGAATGCGTAAGAATACTCCAGTACGGATCGCACTGTCTTGTAACAAACTGGAAACCGGACCAAGCCTTCAAACCAAACAAGCCGTCAAGTATCGCATCCACACCATGAAAAATGAGCAAAGATAAGAAATAAGTCAGTTGATTGATAACAGCATTAAACCACCACCGTTCTTGCATCTTTCAGTTTCAGTCAAACTATGGATCAGAAATGTCATTGTACAATTCAATATTATTTTACCTCTGCACATTTTATTGATCAAAATACCATAAATCTGGGCCACAATCAAGCAAGATAGACAGATCTAGCGAGAGGCTGGATATACCAAGCGAAACGGAGTAACTATCTATGAAACTTATAGGTAGTTGCGACTTTATTCTGCTAAAACTGTTGATATTGAGTTGACAATCGGGCGGCTAATTAGTGAGCCGAGATCAAAGCACGACCCAGCCCGAGCTCTATATTAAGTCTCCTCATAAAGCTGGCTTCAAAAAGGCCTATCTAAGTAGGAAAAATCATGGCAGCTACGTCCTTTTTCGTTAGGTGGGTTAGGATCCCACTTCTGAGTTATTTTTGTGCAGTGAAAACCTTACTTTTCATAGGTCGTAGGAGCAGCGTGGGGATAAGGCATTAGCAGTAAGGCGTGCAGAACTGAGAAATTTTAGTATGAAAGCACCGAGAATTCCCGATACTGCCTTGCTGAAATTTCCCGGTTCTACATACCATAATTAACAGTGTGCCCAAAGGGTATTATTTTATAAACTTTTACCGTATTAACTATAAGGATGGATTTTTAAAAACAATATTTTCTTAGTGCTGACATACATTATATGTATAAAATCCTTTCTTAGTGCTAACATACATTATATGTATAAAATCTTTTGTTAGTGCTGACGTTCATTACTCATATATGAACTCTGCTTTAAGGCAACGGGACAGCGTTCCCGGGTTCGAATCCTGGTAAAGGCATAATTATATTTTTGTGATTACTTTTCCTTGTCGGATACTCTGACAAAGTAATTGTAATCACGTTACATGTCGAACAATTCCACGTCAGTCGTCACTGGTTACTTCTCTGGCGCAAGTGTTAAGGGAAGTATTTGTTAGAGCCTTTATCTGCTCCGTTTAGCGCATAAAAGAACGTCTACCCGATGCGTTTCCATGGACCGTTCCCTGTGACTAATAGTGTTTCTATGAAAAATCGCGAGAAACTGCTTTGGTCCACATCCTTTTTTAACCTATCATATCACACAATCCATCAACTTTGCCCCGGGACTACGTCTTCTTCTAGAACCCTCCACATTGATACTCTGCACTCGCTTTGTCACATGACTTTCATCGCTCTATATCACATGCCCATACCACGGTAAGTGATACCCTCTCAACTTTCCACTGCCACACTTTCCTTCATATTTATTAAATATTGTTTTTTTTTTAGATAAATTGGTAAACTGTGATTAAAACGCGCACCCTCGTAACGGCTTTTTGTCCTGCTGTCACGGCGTCACGACACGCGAGCCTGACGTCGCGTGACGCGGGTCAGACAGATACTTGAGATGAATCCACTTGACAAACGTCACACCACTGCCGGCTAATATGATGTGATTCGCTTGT
Organism: Eudemis profundana; assembly: GCA_947034925.1. Taxonomy (NCBI): domain Eukaryota; kingdom Metazoa; phylum Arthropoda; class Insecta; order Lepidoptera; family Tortricidae; genus Eudemis; species Eudemis profundana. The sequence continues at coordinate 21,592,849 of OX344803.1, forward strand.
AAATTCTGACAAATGGTTGTCTGCGTCTGCAGATGCTGAGTCCGTTCCTTTTGTCACACGGAAATAGTACATTACACAACTGTGTAATGTACTATTTCCGCAGCATATGTTTGCGGCCCGAGCTGCAGGCGAGGGACGTAAATATGCGATCGAGGGCTTTCCTTATTACCTCCCGTCCCTTCCCTTCTTAAATATTCAAGTACCTATCTGTCAGTTAAACATAATGATTAGATTAGATTAGATTATTTATTTCTCGTTTTAAAATTACATTATAAGTTGCATTGCATGTCAAGTTATAAGAATTTAAAGCGAGATCGTCAATTAAATGGAATAAATCAAATTATACAATGAAACAATAAAAATAAATAATAAAAACAAAATAAAACATTAATTAGCAAGGTCAAGATACACATTAAATGTCAAAATAATATATATATATATATATATATATATATATATATATATATATATATATATATATATATATATTTTTTTTAATATTAAATATTGATTCAGTTCTCATCTGAGCGCCACCAACCTAACATCTTGTATTATTTTGGAAAATATAAAGACTAAATTACCCAGTGAAGGTTTCCCTTCAATACTCACCTGAGTACACCCCACTCCCCAACAGTACATAATTTTATGTCTACACTAGGTCAGAAAGCGTCACGTTTTGGCCAGGTGTGGCATAAAATCTTTAATTAACTTGCACATTCATTATTTTTGCAGTGTATGACAATAAATTCATTCTTATTTTACTATCATTATCATTTATTATCCAAAAAAAAGGTTGCTAATGTGTTGTTATTCCAAGGATTAAGATGCTATGCCATATGCCTATATAATAAACTTATTTAAAAAAATGACTGACTTCACCGAGTTGCCATGGTCATGGATCCCATAGTCACATAGTTATAACTCTTCATATTAAAAACAAATCATCTCATAAACGACGAAATTTTCAGGTAACAAACATTCAAAAATTACGACCAACTAAAGAACTTCCTGTTTTTAAGAAGTCGCTTAAAAACTGAATGCCTCTCAAAAGTGTTAAACTCACTTTTGTTGACTTTTAGTAAATCAAACTCCAAATACGTTTTAATTATTTATTCCATGAACAGCACTTTACAAAATCCAGCAGCATAATCGACAATACTGTTCTATTTTTAAAGTCCGGTAGTAAGTTACCCCCAAAAAGCCACTGATAATAAACGAAACCGAAAGGAAGTCAATCACTCTTATATAATTATTGACTTCTAAAATTACTTAGTTAAATATAAGTGTAGGTATAACACTTGTAAAGGGACAACACAGAAACAAGTTTTTGCAATTAGGCGCATTTTAAAGTAAATAAATACATACATTTGTTTTTCGTATTTTCTGCTACTTACTTGAAACTTGTAGCTTGTACTGTATCCTACCTAACTTAACCTAACCTAAAGCTGATCTAAAAATGCTAATACTAAACCCTAACGTACCTAACTCTCAAACTACACATCCTACCTACTGCTCTAATCTGACCTGATACTCTACTAATTTACAAATACTTATCATAATCAAATATCTAATGCCTACCTAACTTAAGGAATTAAATCTAGTTAAGACCTAACAAAGACCTAGAAAAATTCTAATTAGACTATTGGAAACCTAACGTAAATTTTGCTTTGTTTGAATCGTTAATTTGGCCAAGTAATCGTCAAGTGATCTCAAAGGAACCCACGTGATGTCCGGAGCTAGTAACCTTAAGTTCTTTTCACATAATAGGATGGAATCATTTGTCTTTCTAAACATATACTAAAATAATCTAACATCTGAAATATATAACTACGCCTATAATATCAGTAATTAAGACAGACAAGATAACCTACAGCTAAGTTTTAAGTTTTCTAATTGGAATCTTACTTACCGACTTCATAAAAGGTGAAAGTAAACTATTATGTTTTATATACCAAAAGTTTTTGTTTTTGGGGTTAAAGTGCACGCTCCGCCCCGCGTGGCACAGTAGACTCGTCACCTGACTGGGTATCTCCCTCCCCATAGTTCAGAAGGAACTTTCTTCTTTTTTTTTAATATTCTTTTGGTCATCAGTCTTAATATAGCCTTGCAACGCTATTGCTGGAATCATGAGAGGACATATTTGCAAAGGGATAACTTTACATTTTATATCAGGTATATGAATACCTCACAAATATCAAAATACTAATAACTGTATAAAATAATATTCTAGTTCTCTAAGTTCCTTTTATTCCACGCTAGGGTCTTCTAGCCAAATTATACGGAATAACAATGAAACAATATCGTCCAGACTTAGGAGATAGGTATTTTGGATTCGCCTTGCTATACCAAATATACCAAAGATCGTGCTTTGCTTTGATCAAGCCTGTCCAATAAGGTCACTGTCAATCGACTATTTGAGTGGTTTCTTTTGAACCAAGACAACAGAATATTATTGTATAAAGCTCACAAAAGAGAAAGCTAATGCAAATAATTTCATTTCGTTAATTGTGAATAGCTATTTTTAGTCTAGTCCACAATTGTCTGATTCTACCAACGTTTCGGATATTCGACCCGGAAAATATGATGGAAAGAAACGCCAAGTATCCACCGAGGGTCGGGAAGTACTTAATATGTAAATATGTCTGTAAGTCATTCAGTCAGTCAGTAAGTATTCCTACCTAAGTATATATCTAACCTACCTTACCTACTATTGAAAGCAATACACTATCCTAGTTCAGAACACTGTAACTAACAAGAAAAGCAATACACTTACTTATATTACTCTTCACTAACCATTACCTACCAAAATATACAACAAATCAAACTAAAATATCTTGAAGACAAGCAGTACACTTACTATACCACTCATCTTCACTAACCTAAGTAACCTAATCCTATCAGCTATACTAACCAACTACTCTGAACGATAATGCAAACTAGAGACCCGGGTCTCACATTTAAATTACTCGCGATGTTTTCCGATAGTGCAATGGAAAACTCCTAAGTTAAAGCTACATAAGTCGGGTAAGGAATCCCTTATACCTAACACCTATTCCTTGTGTGCGTAGCTATGTCTCGCAATAGGGATTGGGACAGCGAGGACATAGCCAAAATAGAAGTGAATAAATAAATATATAGATGCACTAGGTCTAGACAATGGTCACTTTGAATAGCCTGGTCTAGCCACTCAAACTGACGAAAGTCCAGGGAGCTAAAAGTTTGTGCTTGAGTATAAACAAACCCTGCCGTCGCTCCAGACAGACAGTAAAACGCCAACCGCCGAACTAAATACGCTTTCTAGAAACAAAAGTCTATCAGTTAGCACCGCAAGGTGACCTTTTTTTTTTTTTTTTTTTTTCACCCCGGGAAATGCATGAAACTGCATACCACTACGTAACCTAAGGCCATCGGGGGTGACAGCCAGATGTTACGTATTGGTTATGTGGGGCTCTCCGCTCCTGAAGGGATTGGCCTACCCACTAAAACCCAGGGATGCTACCGACCCGTGCCTCCATGGTGATGGCCTGGGATCCAACGGCACCACGCCACCACCGGCACCTCCGCCCTAGGGCGAACCCTCTCCGAAAAAGGCACACTGTAGCATGGCCAGTGTGCCTTCCCTCACCTGCTTCCCCCCGACCTACGGCCGTCCCCCGGGGAAGCCAGGAACCGGCACCGAACACACGGGGTCCAGTCGTGTATCCGGCGCCAGTCCCACCCTCACCGCCACGGGAGGACAAACGCCCCTACCCCGCAGCCGCCTCCTGTCCTTACGGACCGCGGTGGGCCAGTCCTCTGCCTCCCGCCCCCAGCACATGAGGTAGCGGCAGCCTGCAAGGCTGAGTTCTCGGGACGCAGAGGACTAGTCCACCGCCACCACGCAGCGGCACAGGTCACCCGTCTGGTGCCTGCCCGCAGTGCCCCCCAAAAGGAGACGTCGGAGGGATGCTGCCCGTGCCCGACGCTCCGCCCTCGCGTGCCGCACCTGGAGAGTCCTCTGACAGAGGAAACCCGGTGCGGGACCCCCCAACCCCCCCTGACAGGCTCATTCGCAGCATCGGCAAGTGATCAATTAGGGGCCCCTAAGAAATCACTTGCCGTTGCTCCCGGGGTGCACCGGCCAACCGCAAGGTGACCTGCCTTCAGTTCTAGAAATCCAACCCGACTCTGGCTGGAGCATAAATAAGGTTCTCTTGCTAAAACAAAACCCCCCAAATTAACACTAAACTAAAATTCTCAAATCCACAAAACTATAATTAAAATAAACTAAAAACTGTAAACCCCACTAATAAACTAAAACGGAACCCCACACACTATTAAAATATATTATTCACCAACACAGATCATACGAGCATTATAAAATACCAGCATGGCCCATATCGGGGAAAAATACATTTCACAAATAGACTAAACTGAAACGCTCAATTAATCACTGCATGTATCTATAAAAATTAACTTGAAATAACACTATAAGCCCACACTAAAGTTCTAAATATACAGTTTTCCAACAATAGAAATACCAACATATTAAATGTTAGCATATCACAAGCAAGAAAACAATATATTTAGGGAATAATCTAAATCGCGTAATTAAAACAAAAGAAATTACTATGACGCAAGAGAGACCCTATTCAGCCCGTGACAAACTAAAAGTGCCCTGATTTCTGGATTCCAAACAGTTTTATAGAATCAAAATGTTACGTCCCGACGTGAATCGGAACGCGTCCATTTGTCAATGTCAAATAATTATAACCTGAAAACGCAACGCGTTTTCTCCGACTGTCATGTCGCTGACATTACGTATCCGGAACTCGGCAAGGAACGGGTAACAACGCGCGGTTTTCCTTTTGTGTGCCGAAATAGTGGTTTTAGTGTGAATTTGGTGTACACGAACAATTTTGTGTTTCGAAGTGCGAGACAGTATTCGCAACGCGAATCCGCAATTTTTGGCGTCTGGACCGGTGCTTGTTTCGCCGCGTGGCGACCCGGGGCTGGTGCTTCAGCAACGAGTAGCTGAACCTTGACGAGACTCTGACTGTGACTGACCTGACTGTGATTTACTTGACCGAAAAAGCCCGCCTCAGCGCTCGAATAGGTAAGTCCCGGTTGTCATTGTTGTTTCGTTTGCACTCCGTATCGGGGTTAAATTTCGTCCGGGACATCCGGGTTCCGTACGAAACAAATTTGGTAGCAGAGCGTGGTTTGATTTTGCGATTCACGGCAAAGAAATCGCATTTTTTTGGTAATTTTCTGGCACTTGGTTGAAACACGTGTACGTTTTTGAGGTTAGAATTACGGAACAAAAGTTACAATTTCGATCACTTGTATTGATTATTGATTGCCTGAAAGTGGTTCCCTAGCATATACAAGTAATTCGGCTAGAAATTGTACCGAAATTTCTGTTAGTTAAGTGAATTTTTCTAATAAATTGATTAGCCCCGAGACCCAATAATTTGTGTGAGGAGTATTAGTTAAATTAGGTACATTCTAGCAAACGGACTATATTTGGAGAAGGGTTTGTAGCATATAGCTAATTATAATAATCATATTGTTGGATGTATCATACAAATATTGGAGATTTTGGAAATATTGCTCTCGGGTATCAATTACAACTCATTGTAAAGTACATAATAGTATATTGTGAAACTGTTTCTAACTTGTAATTGAGTTTTGATAGCTTACTGATTGAGTGGTAAATTTGAATTTAAAATTACATCCAATAGTGGACACCCAAAATAAAAATAAGAATAATTAAATTGTTTTGTCTGGTAAGTAATCTTATAGTTGGTACCACAAGTAGGGTGACCAGGTTTGTTTATATTTGAGGAATTTCCACAGGAAATAAATTTGTTTTGTTTGTGTTTATTGAATAAATTGTTTAAAACATGTCGGATAAAGCAGTAATACAGGCCGCGTTGCGTTGGTTTGCCTCAGCGGCTGCCTTGGTTGGCAGACAAGACCGGGAAGATGCACTGTTGTCGCGATACGAACAGGTACCCCAGCGTCTCACAGATTTGGAGTCGCGATTTGGAAAATTTTTAGCGGGAGCCGACCAGGAAGCCTCGGACTGTGGGCAAGTAGAGGCGGATTTTGACCAATGCCTGGATTTAGCGGATCAGATCACACAGCGGGCTACTGAGCTACTTCGGGCTCGGACAGCTTCAGTACCCATCGAGGGTAAACCGGTGGGGAATTTGAACCCGGCATTGGCAGCTCGCTTACCTGCCATCCAGATTCCTGTGTTCCGGGGTGACTTAGACCAGTGGACCAGTTTTATTGATTTATTTGACAGTCTGGTACATGCACGGACGGATCTTCCTGCATCTTTGAAGTTGGCGCAGTTGTTGTCTGCTTTGGTCGGTGAGCCACGCGACCTGGTCGCGCATTTGTCGGTAACCGACGACAACTATGAAACCGCCCGCACGTTACTGAGGAGTAGATACGAGAACGTGCGACGGCTAGCGGACGCGCTCATGGGGAAGATTTGGTCAATTCCTCGGATCGGACAGGTCTCCGACATCCGGATAAAAATGTTGAATCCGGTCCTGAGTGCGACAAAGGGCCTGGAAAAATTGGAATTGCCCGTGGACAAGTGGTCATATATGTTGTTGAGTTTTTTGTTGAACCGACTGCCTGATGATGTTCGGGCCCGGTTCGAGCACCGGTATGGTGGGGATAGTGCCCAGCATCTGCCGGCTTACAACGACTTGGTGGACTTTTTGGAAACCGAATGTCGACGGGCAGACACTTCGGATTTGTCCTCCCCTCCGAGACCATCGGGAGCACCCCGTCCCCAGGTGAGGATTGATTCTCCGAGGGGATATAGGGGCAAGTCGGGACCTCACCCACCAGGGCCCCGACATTACAATGTGGCGACGGCGGACCCAGACCCCTGCGCATATTGCCGGAACCCGGGCCATAGGGTGCCCGCGTGCAAGCAGTTCCTGAACCAGCGGGTAGAGGCACGCCGCGGCATTGCAAAACAAAGACAGTGGTGCTTTGTTTGTTTGGGCAATCATTTTGTTAGGGATTGTGCCCACCGCCAAGCATGCAGCTGGTGTGATGGGAAGCACCACCCAATTTTATGCATGAACCGCAGTGGCGGTTCCAAACCACCCCCTGCGCGGGGTTCATCCTCCCCCCCTGCTCGGAGTCAGCATCGGGCTGACCAGGGGTACAGGGCCAATGAGGTGAGGGGCCGTCGGGGTGGTACCCCCCCCCCCTCCCCCAGAGTTATGCTGCGGTTGCGCGCGCGCCCGCGCCCCCACGGGGGGGTCCTACGGGCGGGTGCCCGCGCCCGCATCCTCCTCGGCAGGCGCCGCGATTGTCGCCGCGACAAATGTCGCCGCGATTGTCGCCGCAAAGGTCGCCGCGATTGTCGCCGCGACAAATGTCGCCGCCGCGAATGGCGCCGCCGCGAATGTCGCCACCGCTTGCGGAGCGACCCCGCCTAGAGGTGAGACTGCCGGTGTACGGCCGCCCCCGGGCGTACCAGGTGCCGCAGACAGCGCGCACGACGCGACGGGCGTATGAAGCGGCGTGGGATCCACTCGCTCAGTTTGAGCGCCCCTACCAAGCGGATCCGGAGAACACCCGGCACCCCGAATAGGGGTACGCTGCCCATGCACCCGCCACCGCCAACCCCCACAAGACCGTGCTGTTGCCCACGGCCTTGATTTGTGTGTGGGGTCCTGGCGAAGGATCAGTCTGTGCACGTGCTCTCCTGGACACGGGTGTACAAGGCTGCTTGGTATCCAGTCGGTTGGTGCAACGGTTGGGCTTGGATATGACACCCCATCCGGACACTGTGCGTGGGGTAGGCAACGTAGAAGTGTCAAACCTGGCAGGACAGGTTACTTTCACGTTTGGGCAGAGTCCCACTTCCCATGCGAGGATTACGGCTCCCGCATTGGTGCTTGATGAAGTGGTCGGACGACTCCCCCAGGTACGGCTGCCGCCGGAGGTGCGGGACTTGACAGCTGGTTTGGATTTGGCTGATGCTGGCTTCGACACCCCTAGCCGGATTGACGTGCTGCTGGGTGCGGACGTCCTAGGGAGAGTCTTGCTCACCAGCAAACGGACCCTACAGCCTGGTGGTCTAGTGGCCTTGGACACCAAGTTTGGACATGCTGTGATGGGTCAGGTGTTGGCGGTTCCTCCACCTCCTGCTGAGGAGAGCTGCTTGGTTGGAACTGCGCTCTCAGAAGCCGTGCAACGGTTCTGGGAGATTGAAGAACCGCCTACCGCGCCGCGGATGAGTCCGGAGCAACAGGAGTGCGAGTTGTTTTACCAGAATAACACTGGCCGCCTCCGCTCTGGTCGGTTCATAACTCGACTTCCTTTGCTTACCCATCGACCACCCTTGGGTGCTTCTCGCGCATTGGCTGAGAAGCGGCTGGTCTCGATGGAGCGCCGCATGAGAAGAGACCCGCTCTTCCGGCAGAAGTATGTGGACTTCATGAGGGAGTACGAGGGGTTAGGGCATATGTCGGTGTCTAACCTGGACTGGCGTACGGTTGAGCACTACTTCCTGCCTCACCACGCCGTCTTGAAGTCCCCGGATTCCAAGATTCGGGTGGTCTTCGATGGCTCCGCGGCCACCTCGACGGGCGTGTCCTTGAACCAGTGTTTGCATGCAGGTCCGAAGCTGCACAAGGACATAACAGACATCCTAACGAACTTTCGGAAGCATCAGGTAGTGTTCGTCGCTGACATCCGGATGATGTTCCGGCAGACTGTGATCCATCCTGAAGACCGTCGGTATCAGCTGATCTTGTGGCGTGAGAGCCCTGATGAACCGATGTTGGTGTACGAGCTGAATACGAACACGTACGGCCTGAAGAGTAGCCCGTACATCTCAATTCGTACTTTGATTGAATTGGCGGCCCGAGAGCGACTGAGGTTCCCTCGAGCGTCCGCCATTTTGGAACGGGACCTGTTTGTCGATGACGTGTGCACCGGGGCAAACAGCGTCGAAGAAGCTTTGGTTCTACGGAACGAGTTGGTTGAACTCTTGCGGACTGGTGGCTATGAGTTGCGGAAATGGTTGTCCAACTCACCGGCACTGTTGGCCGGGCTCCCTGAGGAGCACCAGCAAGACCCGCACCTCTTCGAAAACGCCGAGAACCCACACATGTTATCGGTCCTGGGCGTGCAGTATCGACCGGTCCAAGATGTGTTTACCTATCGGGTGGAACTGGATTCCCCGAAGGCCTGGACAAAGCGGCTTGTTCTGTCTACGGTGGCCAGAACGTACGATCCAAACGGATGGATCGCACCGGTCATCTTCACGGCCAAGGCGTTTATGCAGCGCCTGTGGATAGTCCCACTGGGCTGGGATGATCTGCTCTCCGGGGACTTGCTGAGCGATTGGGAGACCTACTTCTCCACGCTCACGGAGATCAATCAGGTCGAACTGCCGCGTAAGCTGTTGCCTGCAGGCAAATGCAGGGCTACCCTTCACGGGTTTTGCGACGCCTCCGAGCGAGGATTTGCAGCTGCCGTCTACTTGAGAACGGTCAGCTCCGCCGGAGCGGTCGACGTACGCTTGGTCATGGCGAAGAGCAAGGTGGCCCCCCTTCGGACGCGTTGGACAATTCCGAAGTTGGAATTGGCGGGTGCCGCTCTTCTTGTGCGCCTGATGAACCATGTGGCCTCCACCCTGAAGGACACCGTGGACCTTGCGGAGGGTGCCTACGCATGGACGGACAGTCAGATTGTTTTGTGCTGGCTGAAGTCGTCAGTCCATAGCCTGGAGGTATTTGTGGCCAACCGTGTCTCGCAGATCCAGAACTCTGAGATTGCATTGGTTTGGAGACACGTGCCAGGTGAAATGAATCCAGCTGACGTGGCATCCAGGGGCTGTTCAGCACCTGAGCTTGTTGCCCACTCACTGTGGTGGAAACCAAATTGGTTATTGGAAAGGGAGACACACTGGCCTGCCAGTTGTGTGATTGGGACCCCATCTTCTGGCTTGAAGGTCCACCTTGTCGAGACAGCTCCAGCGCCAGACACCGCTTGGTTGCTAGAACGGTACAGCTCCCTCGACAAGCTTGTTGGAGTGACAGCTTGGGTCAAGCGATTCTTACACAACTGTCGCCACCCTGACAACCGGTCACGCGGTAGTGTTCTCACCAGTGAAGAGCGGAGTACCTCCCTACTTCATTGGATTCGGGTTGTACAGAAGGAACACTTTGGGGATGTGTTGAAGACCTTACGGAACGGGCGACCCAAATTGCAGAAGGCGATAGCTCGCCTCAACCCGTTTGTGGACGAGTCAGGAGTACTCCGGGTTGGAGGACGGCTTCGTAATGCGAATTTGTCGTATTCGGCGCGCCACACCATATTGTTGCCCAAGAAGGGGCACTTGGTGGACTTGTTGGTGACCGATCGCCACCTTAAGAACTCCCATGCCAGCTGCAATGCGCTTCTGGGCATTCTACAGCGGGAGTTTTGGATCTTGAACAGCCGAAGACTCGTGCGGGGCATCGTGTTTCGGTGCTTGCCTTGTTTCCGACTCAAGGCAGCCACGATGCAGCCTCAGATGGGTGACCTACCACCGGACCGGGTCACTGAGGCTAGACCCTACTCCAGGGTTGGAACGGACTTCGCCGGACCCTTCTTGGTGAAAACTTCGCAACTCCGCAACGCGAAGACGGTAAAGGCGTATCTGTGCGTTTTCGTATGTCTGTCCACCAAGGCCGCGCATCTTGAGCTTGTTAGTGATCTTTCGACGGAGGCCTTTATTGCTGCTTTGGATAGGTTTGTCTCACGTAGGGTACTTCCGTCTCTGATCCGGTCAGATTGTGGCACCAACTACAAGGGCGCCGACCGATATTTACAAGATGTTGTAAAATTTTTGTTAGATAATAAGATTGAAATTGAAACAGACCTCTCCCGTCGGGGTATCACCTGGACGTTTGATCCGCCAGGCTGCCCCCACTGGGGTGGAATCTGGGAGGCCTGTGTAAAACAAGCCAAGGCACATATGTACAAGGTTGTTGGTCAAACTATTTTGACCTTTGAGGAGCTAGCGACGTTGTTTTGTAGAATTGAGGCGGTGCTCAATTCCCGTCCGTTGTGTCCGCTCAGCTCCGACCCAAATGACTTGGAGGCGTTGACTCCAGGCCATTTCTTTATTGGTCAGCCACTTGCAGCGTTGCCAGAGCACCCCCTCAGGGAAGTAAAGAGCTCTCGCTTGTCGCGCTACCAAATGCTGCAACAAATGTCTCAGAACTTTTGGGCCAGATGGTCATTGGAATATTTGCATGTCCTGCAGCAGCGCCTCAAGTGGACTGACAAAACCAGTCCCCCCAAGGTTGGTGATTTAGTGCTAGTTAAGGAGGCGAACCTCCCGCCACTGCGTTGGCGCCGGGGGCGCATTGTTAACTTGTTTCCTGGTAAAGACCAGACGCCCCGGTTTGCCGAGGTCATGGTAGGGGACTCGGTTCTCAAGCGAGCGGTAGCAACCTTGTCGCGACTTCCATTAGTATAGCGGACCGGCTTAGAGGCCTGTCCGAGGCGGGTGTTTGTTACGTCCCGACGTGAATCGGAACGCGTCCATTTGTCAATGTCAAATAATTATAACCTGAAAACGCAACGCGTTTTCTCCGACTGTCATGTCGCTGACATTACGTATCCGGAACTCGGCAAGGAACGGGTAACAACGCGCGGTTTTCCTTTTGTGTGCCGAAATAGTGGTTTTAGTGTGAATTTGGTGTACACGAACAATTTTGTGTTTTGAAGTGCGAGACAGTATTCGCAACGCGAATCCGCAATTTTTGGCGTCTGGACCGGTGCTTGTTTCGCCGCGTGGCGACCCGGGGCTGGTGCTTCAGCAACGAGTAGCTGAACCTTGACGAGACTCTGACTGTGACTGACCTGACTGTGATTTACTTGACCGAAAAAGCCCGCCTCAGCGCTCGAATAGGTAAGTCCCGGTTGTCATTGTTGTTTCGTTTGCACTCCGTATCGGGGTTAAATTTCGTCCGGGACATCCGGGTTCCGTACGAAACAAAAACATCAATATTTTAGCGTCACCTCCCAAATATGACTTAATTTTAATCAACTTTACACCCTATTTCTTAAAAAGAAATAATGTTCAGCATATGGTCAAACCCGCGTTACTTATTACCTTTCGACCCTATATTTTACTAGCGTCGCCACTTGACTAAGACAGCTTTACAGGATGGTTTACAAACATGTGCATAAGTAAAGCCCTCTTAACCGATTAGAAATAAGGTTTAAATTTGAAAGTTATTTAAGTTACTCGATTGCAAAATTATAATTTTGTGTGTATTCTAATAATTGATTAGCCTACGCTGTGTTTACATTTTTTTAGCGATGTGAAATACTATCCCCGACCTGCAAAATGAATTAAATTATTTAAAATAATTATGTTTACATAGCAGAGACATTTCAGATATAAGTAAGTACATATCTGACATGTCACAAGCTCTCAAAAAGACTATGTAAAAAGTTAAAAACCAAAGCTTTGCCAACTTTGCATAGAGATCTAAAGTTATTACTGACGTGCATTTTTAACGTCGAAAAACTATTTTTGTATTTCCCGTCACAATGAAACTTTTAACTCCCAAAAAGACTATGAAGTAACGAAACTTTGGCAACATTACGACAACAGCTAGATAAAATTTAACTGTTATTTCTAGAACGTGGAGTGCCAAGGGGTAGTTACGAAACATTTTCCCGTAAATTCGGATTACAATTTTCGGTTATTTTGTAGAATACCAGTACTCTAAATTACTAAAAAAAAACCCGACCGGGGTGCACTTTAAAAGTGGATAAAATCCGCCATTTTGTTTATTTTAACGAACTTCATACCCAGTGACACTCGCGCCATCGAGACGAATCTAATGATGTACCAAAATCGGTTGTGCCGTTGAGTAGTTACGAGTGGACATAGGAACGGTCATACATATATACATACAGGTCATACACATAACCCGGGTAAAAAATAACAGAAAATGGTAATCCGAGCCTACAGGCAAAGTGTAAAGACAGAAAGATAGTTATATTTCGGCCGTTTAGGAGCGCATGATATCTATTCAAGGTCGAGGCGCAGTGCGATCCGTACTGGAGCATTCTTACGCATTCGTAAAACTTTGTTTGTAGTGCGTTCATTCACAGCGCACACACATACAAGCCGCGCGATGTATCTTTTGTAGTAAGAAAGATTAGATACCTACTGCTGTTGTTATTTCCATCAAATTTGGTAAACAGGTAGATTACAATCCCCGTTAACACATAACATTCTTTTACCCGACTACGGCGAATCAAAAAACAGATAATGGATAGTATATTACACAACTAGGATGGTAATACAAAGAAAGGCTGAGATCGCAGATGTTTGCGGCCCGAGCTGCAAGCGAGGGACGTAAATATGCGATCGAGGGCTTTCTTTATTACCTCCCGTGTTGTGTACATCATTTTATGTTTACACTTGGCCAGAAAGCGGCTTTTTCCGTACGCGCAGCGTGCGGAAAAAGCCACTTTATGGTCAGGTGTGGCATAATAGTACATTATACAACTAGGGTGGTAATAGAAAGAAAGGCCAAGATCACAGAAGTTTGCGGCCCGAGCTGCAAGCGAGGGGCGTAAATATGCGATCGAGGGCTTTCTTTATTACCTCCCGTGTTGTGTACATCATTTTATGTCTACACTTGGCCAGAAAGCGGCGTGCGGAAAAAGCCACTTTATGGCCAGGTGTGGCATAAATACGAGTATTAGTTCACTCCCACGAACGAAATAGCAGGCATCCTCTAGTCTTATTGTATTTTTTTTTTGCTTTATTTTCTAGCTTTTATTTTCTTGATACGTTTCAGTTGTGCATAACAAACACGCACTCTTGTCACATATGGCGTTACACAAATGGTTCGAGGCGAATATTGCTCAGAACGGGTGATTGATGGTAACTAGGTTATACTCGCACCCACTTTATATGCCGTTATCGATTATAGATTATCGCGAGCTAATTCGCCGCAGCCCGGGAACTATTGACGTCTTGTCTATTGGCGCCATCATGGATGTATAAAATAGAAGGATACCGCGCGGTCTAAGACGCGGGTGAAGCCAAGCAATGGCCGCCGAAGTGAGCATGTGTGCAGCCGACCGGCCCATTATGCTGGTTGATGTGTGCGTGCGTGCCATTGGGCCGTCAATGCACACATGCTCACTTCGGCGGCCATTGCTTGGCTTCACCCGCGTCTTAGACCGCGCGGTATCCTTCTATTTTATACATCCATGGGCGCCATATTAACAAAGTCTAAAGACATACAAGTAGTAACATTTGGGCTGTTTAGGAGCGCGCGATACGTACAGTCAAGGAATTTAATTTCCTACCCGTTTCATTGAAATGTTGTTAAGCATTCACGTTGCAGTAAGGTCGAAATTTCTATTAAGTAATAGCATTTAAATATCAATACGTATTATTTGTCACTGCACATTAGAGATAACCTCTTTGCGAAGTCATTTGCTCATCTAATTACGAATACGTGCCAGTTGGTGTCAGTGTCAATCGAGAAAATTTTAAAATAATTCCGAATCCAGACTCCGGAAAGTGTACCGCAAACGTCGATAATCTAAATTTCGGTATCTGCGTTCCTTTCATTCGAATATTGCAAGAGCGAGAAAGATGGACGTTCTTCGAATTTCGATTCCGCGGTTGTCGCCCTTTTTTGGTAGTGCCTTGACGTTCCAAATTTCAATTCACCATGTCAACATTGTTAATCTGTTACCTAGTTACTGACACAAAACAATGCGTGTGATATGTCAAAGTAACGTTGTACTCTTATGATGACAGTATGCTATACGATATTGGACCCTAGGTGGATTGGAAATTAAATTCCTTGACTGTACCTATTCAAGGTCGAGACGCACACAGTGCAATCCGTACTGGAGCATTATTGCGCATTCTTAAATCTTTGCTTTTAGTGCATTCGTACACGGCGCGTACACATTCAAGCCATGTACCTTTTGTAGGTTGTTTGTAGGAAGACAAATTACTACTATTATACTGTGGTATTAGCGATAAATAGTAATCGCGCGACAGTCTCAGATTAGGTAATTTTTCTACTCCTCTACTTTTATCTGTCTTTTACTTGGTCACGAACACTAATATAAGAACATACATAATATGAGTTCAGAGAAGGCTATACATATTTTGACCCTACTTATACAACTGTTGCATAAAATACTATTAATCAGATACAGCCTTGGCCAAGTGTTGAGCACCTGTGTATTTTTCATACAAAAGTGGAACATTTGCTCGAGATTTTCTGTTTTCCAATAAGATTTTAAAAAATCTTCAAAGAAGCTTTTATTTCAGTTGTTGTTACATTTGCATGATAAAATATGCAGTAGCTCGCGCGGAAGGAATGTCTTTGTTGTGTTTTTTTATCTATATAATATTCTTTGAGATGATATTAAAGAAATTTTTGATGTATTTACCTCTCCATGTACTCCTATGTCGATGTCTTTCTCATCGTCATATAGCGAGACTGATGATAGAATGGAAGAGAGTGCTAGAGAGAGAGCAAGATAGACATCTTGTAGCTGTAAGTTAGTTACTAAGTTTCTGAGTCTATGTAACCATTTGGTTAATGCTAAGAGCCTTATTACACTTGCGACATGCAGGCGAGCTGCGGGCGAGTTTCCATACAAAACCAGCCGCGGCGAACTCGAGCGACATTTGTATGGAACTTCGCTTCTAACTCGCCCGCATAGAGATGTGTCATTCTCAGAAACGTTCTTCGTTTTGTATGGAGCGAGAACGTTCTCGAGAACATTTCCCATACAAAACTAAGAACGTTTCCGAGAATTCCCGAGAGTGGCACAACTCTACGCACGCAGCTCGCCCGCAAATCGCAAGTGTGATAGGCTCTGACTGTAATGTTGCATGTTTGTATGATTTAATAAATATGTCAATAAATATCATCATCATCAGTCCATAGTCATCTACTGCTGGACATAGACCTTCCCCAGTTCACGCCACCATCCCCCCAGCTGTCTGCATATAACCGCTTTCCGCCACTCTCTTCAGGCCCGTCCACCTGACACCTGGATGTCTTCCTATGATAGTTTAATTACCGATTACCTCCCACAGCACTAGCGGACTCCTTACGGTCCCCACACTAACAATGCTTGTAAATCGCCGACCCAACAACTTACCCCATAAATCGGGAGCTTAAAGCTATCTGTCCTTAGTTTTAAACTTGTCAACTAAGTTGTTCGCGGGTTGAGGGAGAGAGGGTAGGAGTGGAATTAAACAAGTTCCTGATTAGTGCGAGTCCGAGCCCCAGGGCAAAGAGCGAAAGATTAAGGGGCCTTGAATATTTTTTACTAGCTTTTATTTATTATTATAACAAAACGGGACTTAATCGCTTAAAAACATGCTATTACCTCGACGTTTCGGACGTGCCGTGACGTCCATGGTCGCGAAGGGACTGGCGAGGCGGGTGTCAACATCTTCTAGCCGCGCGGGTTTTCCGAACTACCCGCACTTGGTCTTGATTAATACTTTGCATATTAGGGTTGTCACTCGACCGACACACAACACTAACAACATCAGGCGATTTGCCGGAAGACACTTGATGATATTTACACATGCTGATGACTGGATTCCACGACGAAGAAAGCTTAAAACCATCTTCCCGATTGAAATTGCGGTGTTTTTTGATTTCAACCGCTTCACGGACAATTCTACTATAGTAATTGCGTTCTGTAGACAGGATCTTGGTATTATGAAACTCCATCCAGTGGTTTGATCCAGACTCCAACACATGCTTCGCTATAGCCGATTTGTCTACTTGGAGTTTTCTAACAGCCGCGATGTGTTCTTTGACCCTTACCCTTTATGTTTTTACGCGATTAAGTCCCGTTTTGTTATAATAATGAGTGAAAATCGTGAAAGTTTAAATCAATATTTAGCTTTTATTTAGTTTCACCTGTCCCGGTGTTACTCACTTCCCGGTTTCCGATTGAGCTGAAGTTTTGCAAGAATATCGGATGACAATGCAATATTATTATGATGTGTAGTGGTGGGTTTGTCTGATGATGGAGCCGGAATGTAGATAGATAAAAGATAATGCATTTTGTAAGTCATTATTTTAACAGTCATTAATTATTGTAATAAAACAAGTTAAACGGATAAAATTGCGTAAAAAAGTAAAAGGGTTACGAAAGGTCGAGACTTAAAAATGTAGAAGAACATCTTTCGACTACATCATCAGACCCATATATGGTACCATATTTATTGCAACGTCGCCGGAGATATGCAAAGTTATATAGTGGTCTTAGGTAATTTAGCGTCCGAATGACCTACACAAACATACTACAGCACGGTACGAATATGTTAAATAAAAGCTTGTGAAATGCCAATAGGCATGTGAAAGTATGAGAAAATAAGATAAATAGGCCAAAATTATTTTTGATGCCTAATAAAATGCCTCTTTTACATTTTAACGCATAATTTCTTATCCGTTATTATGATATCCAAAAAAGCAAAAAAGCCGTATGATGCTTCGTTTTGTCGCGCGATAAATAAATGATAAAGCTTCCATCACGCTCTGACAAATTGTGAGAGTGACGGATGCTTTATCATTTATTTATCGCGCGACAAAGCGTAGCATCAACTTTTGTTGAAATGTGTGGGCTATGAATATAAAAAACAATTTTTTGGTAACGCAGTGTACATTGAATTGGAGGCGACACTGGGACTAGTAACGCAGTGGTATTCCAAGTTAGAAATGAGACTTTTTTGGTATAAAAAGCATAAAAGGTCGAAATAATTCATAATAAACATTGAGAGAAACTAAAAATATTCCGAGACATCTGCAATTTTGTAAAAGTGTTTATATATTTTTATTTTATATTATCATTTTGGCAAAAATAGTGAAATTTGGCGAATGTGTAAGTCCCCTTAAACAAGCAGTCGGAAGTCTTGCTATCCGGTTGTAGGTTTTTCAACTTTTAATTGAATAAAGTTAAATTTCCGCCTATTCTTGTCATTACGCGCTACATCTTACGAGTTGAAATAATGTTGTAATTTTATAATGAGGCTTGTCGTGTTACAGGTAAACATGACATTTTCTGCAGAAGGTTTCACTTTTCCTCTTGTCAAGTTGTCAGTAACGACAATTTTAATTGTGTTTGAAATAATTTAATGAACAGAAATATACAATATATACATTTTAATTGCATTTTTGTTGACCTACTATGGCATATTTAATAATAAATATTCAGAAATGCAATTACCATTTATAATTACCCCGTACAGCTACCCCGAGTGTCCCTAGTTCCGCCATTTGGGGGTACCTTATTGATATAATAAATATAATATTTTTTTGTTTGTCCGCCGAAGGACGTCATTACCTGTCTCAAGGAGCACATACCTCCTTTCTTGTACCATAGCTACAACTTAGGAACGTTCCCAGGAATATTCCCAAACGATACATCACTAATCCCGAACGGGACGACCGTACATTCTAGATAATGTCAAAAATGCAATATCCCCAACTATTTCGCACGGCATGTCTCAGTCCTTTTTCTACGATATTTGAGTTATGCGTCTTTTATAGGTCACTAGAGCTAGAATGTCTGTGAAAATTACAGTCGGCTCTTTATGGACCTATCAAAGCTGGATCTATGAGTCGTCTCTTACATTTATATGTAATACTAGCATTTACCCGAGCCTCCGCTTGCGTTATCCTTGTTATCCCAAGGGAACTCTTTGCCGGGATATAAATTACCCTATGTTTTAATGCAGAACTTGATCTAGTTGCATGCCAAATTTCAGCTCAATGCATTCAATTGCTACCCCGTTACATTTTAATAACAAGCATTCAAATATCCGAACATCTAAACATCCAAACATCTTCACAAACTTTGCGCATTTATAACAATAGTAGGATACTAGCATTTACCCGCGGCTACACTTGCGTTATCCCAAGAGAACTCTTTGCCGGGATATAAAGTACCCGATGTTTTAATGCAGGACTTGGTCTATTTGCATGCCAAATTTCAGCTCAATACATTCAGTTGTTACTGCTATTTAGTAACAAACATCCAAACTGTTGTAAAACTTAAGCTCCTTTGCACTCAGGTAAAACGATAACGGTAACGATAAGACCGCTTATTGTTTACCACTATTTTTATATAAGTTTGCAATGTAATTTTCTTTTGGTGTGCAATAAAGTATGATTGTATTGTATTGTATTGTTAAATGTGACTTGTATCCCTTTTCACTAGACCCACAGAAAAGTTGTATCTAATAACCTTCATTTTGATTGGCGAAGGAACTGTTCTATCAATATTTTGGAACAATATTTCCTTGGAGTTCATAGCCAGAGTTATTTTGTTTTTGCGTGAGAATAATATATGAATTGTGCTGAACGAGGCACTGAAGCTGTAGCTGGTTGAGTTGAGCCCTTGGGTTAATATTATGTACATTACTTTAAAGGCCGGGAAGTAAGGGTTGTCGGCCGAGTACAATATAGATGGGGGAGGAAGGGGGTCCGAGAAGACATCACGTGTGATTTTTTTACACAACGGCAAAGCCAAAAACAACGAAATATCTCAACAATATTTTCTAAGCGTAACCCAAATATAATTTATCAATATAGCTGATTTACGATATTGAACACATACGCATAATAAGATTATATACGACTTGCTCAGCGTCAAATGGTACCTGGTTCATAATACTTATAAAAAATTACACGTGATCTTGGACGTGATTCTTAAAAAAGAGGCCACATTTGATCACATGTTTTCTGGACGAGCCCTATGTAGTATGTAGTTGCAATTGCTATTATCGTGCATAAGCTGACAGACTACGCTCAACTGCAACATACCGTTTATCTGCGACTGATATCTTATCTTCGTGTACTGTGTAGATCCATAAAAATGCATGTTTACATTCGGAACCAGGCAAAATTCGCAGCGCTAAAATACTATATTATCACCATTATACAAACACCAATTGAAATAAACACGATTGTTTCGCAACTGTCCGAGCGAACACTAAAATAATATCCCAACATTAAATTTAAAACGAAACCGATTCTCTGAAATTCACGAATTACCTGCAATTTTCGAATTATTTTCGCGAATTGAACGTAATACGCATATGTAACGCGGTCCGTGTGTCTGACACCGTGGGGAGTGGAAGAGGGGGGAAGGGGGGTTGCGGCTGTCGCCATAATTGGATAAGGGGTGGGGATTATAAGTTCATCGTAATTACTTCTCTCGCATTGAACGGGACTGTCGCTAATTAATTGGTAGTTTGTGATGATGGGAACAAGCCTGACTTACATAAGATGTATTATCATTACTATATGTTGTGTCCACAGAAATAAATTGAGATAGTAGGAAAGAATTCGTCGATTTGTATGGTAATCAAGCGTGTAACGTTTTTCGCTTGGCATTTGACGCCAAAAGTGTAATTTATTGATGGAAAACATACATTTTCCATTTCATTTGAACAATTAATTAATCCGTTATTATCAGATTTTCAAATCTGCTTATAATATGGAAGGAAATTGAAGTTAACGGCGTGCAGAATCGCCGCCACTTCTTTTTAGCATGCGAGGTACATAACTACTTAATTTGTGCAGGAATGTGTTTACTCGATCATGCATACCTACATACAAGGTGCTGGTTGTGGTTGCCCTCTGACTGAATACTTGACACGTATTTAGTTGTTTTTTACAGGTTCTGTATGTTTTTATGTATTTATTTATGTTTATAATCATATATATATATATGTATGTATTTATATATTAATAAAGTATATGTAGTCATATTATCTTTTTACACATAAATACCTCTATAATCTCTTGTACATGATCCTGTTTGTCTACCACCTCTCTTGTCTCATCACTCAACTGCTCAAAGGTTAACTGGAAGAGATCCCTTAAAGGGATAAGTTCGCCTTTGTACATATACCTTTATTTTGTAACCCTGTACTTGTATTATTTTGTGCAATAAAGAGTTTACATACATACACACAAGGTATAATAATGATAAGATATGTTCGGAGAGAATATTTTTTCTCCTTCTATCTAGTTCTGGCCATGACGTCCCTGACAACTGGTTAGAGTTTGGAGGAGACCAGTAGGCGTATGATGCTACGCTTTGTCACGCGATAAATAAATGATAAAGCATCCGTCACGCTCTAACAAATAGTGTGTGAGAGCGACGGATGCTTTATCATTTATTTATCGCGCGGAGAAGGCTGAACACAACGCTTAATAAGGAGCAGCAATAAAACAATGTGTTTCCTGAACCAATTTAGAACTGACATCGTCCTAAGGCCCAAAGCAAAATTACTAAAAAAACCCCGACTGCGGTGCACTTTAAAAGTGCATAAAATCCGCTATTTTGTTTTTCAAGTTCATACCCCAGTGACACTCGCGCCATCAAGACGAATCCAATGATGTATCATTTATCAAACTCGGTTGTGCCGTTGAGTAGTTACGAGCAGACACAGGAACGGACATACATACATACATACATACAGGTCAAACACATTACCCTCCTTTGGGCTTCGCCGCAGTCGGGTAATAACGCTCATAGTAACTGTGAACCATGGTCCTACCAGTATTACTATTGTTTTAAA
This sequence comes from Eudemis profundana, assembly GCA_947034925.1. Lineage (NCBI taxonomy): Eukaryota > Metazoa > Arthropoda > Insecta > Lepidoptera > Tortricidae > Eudemis > Eudemis profundana. The sequence continues at coordinate 21,614,483 of OX344803.1, forward strand.
CTAATTCATACCAATAGTTTTTGGACGTGTTTGTAATCAATGTATTCATATGATAGATGCAATGCAATGTATCGCCCAGGAGCTTTCTATAAGTCCTCAATTATATTCAATAAAAGTCTTAATGGTAGGACAACGGTACGCTATGACTACCCACTGGGTCTGAATGACAATGTTAATTATTCCAACAGTTAGGACATTGGGCTCTAGGGGGATATATGTCTTCATTGACTGGTGTAATGTCGAGGCCGAGCTTAGCGGCTCATGGCTAGCTCGGGCCATGACCGTCCCATTACTAACTCTGCCCGTCCCGTCAACCGCGTGTCCGGTGAAATTTGCCGCGCTCTGCGATTCCGGACATCCCTCATCATAAGAGGACCTACTTATGGTATATAGTATAAACATAGTAGGTACTAATATACTCAGCAGCAACTGTAGCTACACGGAATAATGCTCAAAATTATTAGCATAAGCCAATAGGTAAGCCTTATTATCCAACTGCGGCGAAGCCCAAAGGAGGGTTATGTGTTTGACCTGTATGTATGTATGTATATCCGTTCCTGTGTCCGCTCGTAACTACTCAACGGCACATCCGATTTTGATAAATGATACATCATTAGATTCGTCTTGATGGTGCGAGTGTCACTGGGTATGAAGTTCGTTAAAATAAACAAAATGGCGGATTTTATGCAGTTTCAAAGTGCACCGCGGTCGGGTTTTTTTTAGTAAAAATGTGGTTATTTTGAGGACTTTGTACGAATAACTAGATACTTGCGTTGCTGACTGTATATCGTAGTTGTATCACAGAAGAAGAAAATAAGTTGTGTGACTCCTTACATCTCCATTAATTTTAGTCTATGTTTTCTTATTTTCTATATTTTTATCGTGTTTTGACGCCTAGAGACCCTTTACATCTCTAAAAATGTAGTTTTAAGTTTTGTAATGTACCTAATGGATCCGGAGAATATATACATCTCTCGGTAAAAAAAAACTGTGCCCAAGTGCACAGTTCTTTCAAACAAATATGTTTGTTGCATTTTATAAATGTAATCTTATGTAATCATGTCACCATTGTTGTAATTTTTTTTTAAAGAGAAACTGGTGAGTTTCTTCCGGCGCTTCTTCTCACGAGAAGGTCACCTACCGAAGCGCCAAATAAAAATAATCAGACATGTAAAAGAGCCCTTGAGGCCTACTTGCAGAAATAAATGAGTTTGAGTTTGAATTAAGTTAAAAACAGTAGTTGGATTATGTCGATTTAACGCTTAGACTGGTCACTTGCGGTAGGCTAGTGACAGTAGTTTCTGCCCTCCGGCCGGAAAGCGTCACCTTACCGGCCGCTGCGCTAAACGAAGATGCCGCTTTCTGACTCCGTCGAACAGAATACTAGTATACAATCCTTGCCCAGTAAATAAGAAAGCCTCAGATCTTCTTACTTTACTGGCCTCGGTATGTAATATACTATTATTGACTTGTCTAACGGAAAAGTCTGTGTCTTAATCGACTGGTGTAGTGCGGCTGAGCTAAGCCGTCCATGGCTTGCTCCTAGCTACGACCGTCCCATTACTAATTCCGCCCGTCCCGTCAATCTGAATCCGTCAATCGATTCCGGACATCCCTCAACACGAGAGGCAATTTCCTATGTAAAAATACTGGGAATAGTGGTATGTACACGCAAGAAATTTTATGATTACCAAGTTAACATCATTCTGAAAATGGCTGTGTTTATATTTTTACTCGACTGCGGCGAAGCCCAAAGGAGGGTTATGTGTTTGACCTGTATGTATGTCCGTTCCTGTGTCCGCTCGTAACTACTCAACGGCACAACCGATTTTGATAACTGATACATCATTAGATTTGTATTGATGGCGCGAGTGTCACTGCGTATAAAGTTCGTTAAAATAAACAAAATGGCGGATTTTATGTATTTTTAAAGTGCACCGCGGTCGGGTTTTTTTTAGTAAAAATATTTTTATGTTTATATTTGTAAGGTAATTTCCAACTATCAGCGACGCCGATAGCGTATTGTCCTCGGCTTGCCTGCTTTAAGGTTTTTGAGCATTTTATCAGGTTATTCCAGTTGCGGATTTGGCGTTTGCGCCTAGGGCAGCAGATTTTTAAAGCAGCAAACTTGGGGACCGTTTTCTTTGTGAGACTGTCTGATATCTTTCAGAGTGCAAACCTATCTAACGCAGAGGTCAAATATGTATCCTTGTTGACTAATGTAACGTTGAAGCCGAGCTCAGCAGTCCTTGCCTTGCTTGTCCCATTACTAATTCCGCCCGTCCCGTCAACCGCGCGTCCGGTGAAATTAGCCGCGCTCAGCGATTCCGGACATCCCTCAACATGAGAGACAATGTCCTATGTAAAAATACTGGGAATATTGGTAAAATTTGGATGATTACCAGGTTAAGGCGATTGAGATTTTCATACCAACGTAAAGAGGGTGATTATTTGCCGCCACACCAACAATTATGTTTAAACAAACTTTACCTTATAGCTTGATACATTTTGTGTGCGCAAAATGACATGAGTAGTCTTAAAAACACAGAATAAACGTGCAACGGGGTCTTCAAGGTCAGCGTCATCTATCAGCATAATTTGAAACTAAATGGTTTTTGCTAAAATTATTATTTTTTTGGCTTTTTGAGAGTGCTCATATCATTTTGCGCAAATAAAATGTATCAAGCTGTAAAATAAAACACATTTCCTTAGCTTAGCTGAGCGATGAACTATTTTATAGTTGATCGCTCAGCTAATACATCTCTCTCTTTTATTTACACGGGAGCGACGATCTTTTGTCGCATAAATCGCCGATAGCTCTTCGCTTTACTCACCGGCGGTGGGACCAGTGCCTTAAGTAATTCTGAGTAATAATGACGTGGTAAAGCACTAGACAATAGGCTATAGATCACCGACTTATTTTGTTCGGACCTCGAGTATTACTAATTTACTAAAAAACGGACCGCGATGAATATTTTATTTTAAAAAACCGAACCCCGGAAGAGACTAATTCGCCTGTTGACTCGATTTTTTTCTGTCGTAAATCGATTCTACTATTTGTGAGGAACAAATATCTATATGACACCTAATACATTTGTATAAGTATAACAGCCACAAATTGTAATCAAAAGTAGCAGATCGCACTGAGCATTGAAAAGGCTCTATACAAAACGGCAGGAACTTATGACGTCATCTGCTCCATCGCTGTACTAAGTCTGTATGAAAAAAATAGCATTTTGCCATTTTGAGCACGCAAAAGTGCGTTTAGGCACATAGTTGTCGTACATTTACTTTTTCAGTGTTATTTAAGCATTCCGAAATTGATTTTAATATTTCTTTAAGACGATAAAAAAAATATAGTGTTTTTTAAACTTTGTGGTCTCATAACTTTATATTTTTTATACATTTTTTGTTTATTTCTTTTGTGTTATGATAATTTAAGTAGTATTTTCCAATCCATGTGACTATAAAGTATGTTGTAAAATTCAACATTAGTCAACATCCGAATTGGTGGCCCCTGCCGGCCGTCTTATCCCTATAAAGCTATCTCTTCCAAACAAAAGTTGGGTAGTGGAGATGACGAAAGAAACAACAGAAAAGTAGCTCGTGCAAAGCGTGCGTCCTAGGGCCCGTTTCACGAAGCTACAAGTTACAAATTACAAGCGGAAGTCTCTTTCTATCAAAAGGTATTGAAAAGAGACTTCCGCTTGTAATTTGTAACTTGTAGCTTCGTGAAACGGGCCCCTACTATCTTCTAAGTCCTTGTAATAAATGCGAAAGTTTGTTAAGTTGTTTGGATGTTTATTACTAAACAATGGGTAAACAACTGGATGGAAAGAGGTGAAATTTGGCATGCAAGTAGACCAAGTCCTGGATTAAAACATAGGATACTTTATATCCCGACAAAGTATTCCCGTGGGATATTAACGGGAATATCGCCAAGCCAGGGGTAAACACTAGTTTGAAATACATAAGTAGATACAGTTATATGTATATACGACGCATAAATTTAGTTAGTACGAATAATTAATTAATAGTCTAAATTACTATGCTAAAATCCATATTTAGTTACCATGTACATGTTAATTTGCTAATCCGCTAGAGGCGAAACATCATCATCATCATCATCATCATCATTTCAGCCAAAAGACGTCCACTGCTGGACATAGGCCTTCCCCAAGGATCTCCACGATTGTCGGCTTTGTGCTGCTATTATCCAGCGGCTTCCCGCGGTTTTCACCAGATCGTCGGTCCACCTTGTGGAGGCCTGCCAACACTTCGTCTTCCGGTACGTGGTCGCCACTCGAGAACCTTACCACCCCAACGGCCATCAGTTCTGCTAGCAATGCGCCCTGCCCATTGCCATTTAAGGTTAGTTAGGTTAGGTAGAAGCGAAACATGTGTCGAGGTTTTCATTAGTGGCGGTGGTGTGAATAGTAGCGTATTTATTAGTGCATATTAAGTTAAAATACCGCATAAAAATATATACTATCTATTTATGTATATCCTTTTTAGGGTTCCGTAGCCAAAATGGCTAAAAAGGAACCCTTATAGTTTCGTCATGTCCGTCCGTCCGTCCGTCCGTATGTCACAGGCATTTTACTCAAAAACTACAAGACCTATACTGATGATATTTGGAATATAAATGTCTTGTAGATGCCACAACTAAGTTTGGTAGTTAAATAATAAAAATAAAAAAATCTAGGGGGGCACTCCATACATGTAACAGAAGCTAAAAAAAATTTTTTTCACAAAATGTCAACGTGTGGTACATAATTCGACAGCTCTTTTGAAAACATTTTAAGGTTCTTAAGTAATGTTTTTGATTAAGTGAATACCTTTGTAAATAATCGCTCCGAAAGTTGTGAAAATTGTGTCCCCCCCCCCTCTATCTTCTAAACCGTGTGTCCGAAAAATATAAAAAAAATTACAAAGATAACGCTCAATTAATACTTTAAACGAAAATTATTTTCAACAAGATCGGATTAACCGTTTTTGAGTTACTGCCGATAAACTGCGCTTCTCAACAAAAGGACGTAATTGCTATGAAGATACGCTCTTTTGTTGTTGTACTTTTTTTACATCGTATTTTTTTTTTACCTTATAGTTACGGCTATGGAACCCTACACTGAGCATGGTCCGACATGCTCTTGGCAAGTTTTTTTTAAGTTAGTTGTTTTAAAAACTGCTTAAAAGTAAAATTTAAATAAAGTTTTAAAGTAGGTACAACTACAAAGGCTCTATAAAACCGAACCTAGGTAGTGGTTAGGGTTTATAGAGAAATGAACCTCCACGTGCCTCCACTCTGCGCGCCGTGTCCAGGAGTAGGTACCGCTTTCTGTATTTAACCCTTGATGCAGCCATCTAGCGAGTTATTATTACCAACCCAACACCTTTTTAGGAAATTTAATTTATTTTATTGAAATTACTCACGTTTAAACCAACTAAGTAAATTAATCTAACATTCTTGAATCCAGTATTACATAAAAGAGACCATAACAGCGAATTCTGTATAATTTATTTAACAGAGCGCGCGTCTCTGCGGTCGGGTATGAAGTTAGTTCTACACTCGCTGCATTCGTTTGCATCTCATTAACGCGATGTATTCAAGGCACACGGCACCGAGACTGCTTGCCTTACGTGCATATGTTAAGATTGCACTCACACTTTCCTTTAACGATATTTTTTAAATCATGGAGCACACAGATCACCTGATGGTAAGTGACTTCTGAGGCCCATGGACATTTGCAATCTTAATATTACAAATGCGTTGCCAACACTGAGGACTAAGACAAAATGCCTCTATGCTAGTAATTACGCTATTAGTGCAACGATTTGCTTATAATGAACAAACTCGAGAATATCGCGTACGACTATAGCAAATAAAATTATACTTTGAACCGATGTCATCATTTTTGTAACAGGAATTTATCCATATCTTGCACTCTCATTAACTTCAAATGTAACACACAGACAGTAGGAAGCAATCGCGAATTCTGTATAATTTATTTAACAGAACACACGTCTCTGCGGCCGGGTATGAAGTTAGTTCTCCACTCGCTGCATTCGTTTGCATCTCAATCGTTCGTATTCAAGGTACAGCACTGCTTGCCTTAGTTGCATCCGATGCGTTAATTTAAACTGTCATCGTGTTTTAATGGTTTACGAATAATGAGCAAGAATTTATAGTTATCACGAGACTCACTATAGCCATTTTAGTAGCAATAATTATGAAATTCATCATTCTTGATCACTCAGATAACTCACGGGATAATTTGCTTCTATTCTCATTCAATATTTCACATGATCAATGATATTATGCAACTGCGAATCCCGTATAATTTATTTAACAGAGCGCGTGTCTCTGCGGCCGGGTATGAAGTTAGATCTCCACTCGCTGTATTCGTTTGCGTCTCATTAGCGCGATGTATTCAAGGCACTCGGCACTGGGACTGCTTGTCTTAGTACTCACTGAAGCAATCAGGACTAGCATTTCTTTGTAAGACTTTGAAGTTTATAAAAGGTGTAGGTACAATATTGCGGGGTTTGTCATAATGTTTACTGATGAATGGTTCCTGTAAGTTTTGTGAATTAGTAGAGTAACTGTATTCGATCAGTCAACTTATCTAAAACTTATTTCTCTGTAGCAATATTAGCCTTTCTATTCTGTTAAACGTTTGTTTTTTGGTATTTTACTGTGCAGTGGGCAAATTTGTCTTTAAATACCCAAATCAATCTTAATTTTGAAAAAATCACTTGTGATTGAACAATCATTTTTCACTCACACAAAAAAATCGCAGATCATTACTAATCTACAGTTAATTCAATTATCAACTTAACCATTGAAAAATAAACTATCTACCTATCTCAATGCAATTCAGCTAAATCGGTTCGGTACTATAAACAAACCCTCTTTCTATTCACTTAAAATTGTCGTATTCTAGTATTTACAACTATCCTACTTCTGATTGTAGTTTGAACTCGGACAACGATTCCAATTATACAATTAATAAAACGATTAACTTAACACTTTTAGCAATAAAGTATCTATCCTGATCAGCAATTTAGCAAAGTCAGACGTTCGGTCCGTAACAGTCCCCTAGCGGCCCTAAACCAGGACTGACTGATTCGGTTGCGACTTGCGCGGTAAACCGTATCGCTTGGAAGCGGAAAAAGAGCACGAGTTATGCGATAGAGAGAGACGGTCGGATGCGGGTCAACTCCGTCCCCGACGCAAACGGCAGTGTTGTTAGCGAGAGAGGCTTCTGTACGATACTAATTCTAATGGGCTAGACGACTAAAAAAACTGTTTAGTCCGTCAGTTAGATTATTAAAAAATATTGTACACGTATTTTTTTCTTTTGTTTGACAAACAAAAAATGACGAGGATAGCGTGCTTAGAAGTTTCGAGTGACGTCACTCCTAGGTACAATTTTCACCTAGGAGTGACGTCACAAGCCCCCACTCCAGAAGTTTAATGATCTATAACTTTGTTGATTTTTAATATTTTGATAAACCAAAAAATGCGTGTCCCATATTTTTCCATAATCTAACTGACGGACTAAATAGAATTATATAGTTTTAACCTAGTCGTCATCCCCATTCTGTGCTAAAACAGAGATTATTCGAGCTTGCAACTGCAGCCCTCTGTGAGCAGCGCGACCGTATTTTTTTATTGTCTTACTGACTGGCAAATAGGCAGACGGCCCACCTGATGGAATGTGGTCACCGCCTTTAGACATTTGCAACATTAGATGCGTTGCCGGTCTTGAAGAAATTTGATGACATTTATTAAAAAATACCATATTGTAGCGCAGCGGGAAAATCTTAGCAGGAAGTTCATTCCAGATCCCTATACGCGCTAGAAAGGTTCTAGAGAACCGGCGCATTGTTGAGTGTAGTGAAACTCGTTGACTCAAGGAATTGGGGATGAACCGCCTGCCGATGACGAGTGGTGCGATGGTGGTGGTATGGTAGATGGATGCGGTAGACCCAAACAGTTCCTTGGAACGTTCTTCATTATACAGACGGTAGAAGACGCAGAGAGATGCAAAGTCTCTCCGGAGCGTTTCTAAACCATCAGTAAGTACGGGATCGTTGACGATGCGGACGGCGCGTCTCGAACCAATATTTTTACTGAAAATATTTCGATGCTTTAGAATCTTAAAGTGGAAACACCACAATCTTTTTACAAGCTTTCTTTGTACAAGTAATCGTAATTCAAATCCTCGAATTAATAAAAATAGCTATCTATTCCAAACAGCAATTCAACAAAGTCAGACGTTCAGTCCCTAACAGTCCCTCAGCGGCCCTAAAACGGAGATTATTCGAGCTTGCAACTGCAGCCTGCCGCTCCCCGGCGACTCTTTACGACTTGTATAACTAGAAAACGTTCATTAAGCGAAAATTTTGGGTAACATACAGTTTATTGATGGAAATGACTAAGAATTTTTTAAAGTAATCACCAACGTAACCTACAGATGTAATTATAATTAACAATGTTTTTTTTTGAAAACCTGGACTCCAATCGGTATATGACTGGTTCCGCAATGTCAATCAATTACCGTAAAAAATTATTAACATACTAGCTATTTCCCGCGGCTTCGCCCGCGTTGTTCCCGTTATTGTCCCAAAGAAACTCTTTAACGGGATATAAAGTATCTTTTGTTTCAATCCAGGACTTGGTCTACTTACATGCCAAATTTCTGCTTGATCAATCCAGTTGTTACCCCGTTATTTAGTAACAAACATCTTCTTCACAAACTTTCACATTTAAGTATAATATTAGTGTGAAGATTTTCGAATGTTAAAAGTTTAAATATAAAATTTAATATAACCAGAGATCGGAGTAGGTAGAGTATATTTACCTAAACTTCGAAGATCATAGTCGAAAAGTGGAGAGTCCCTTACAACAAAATTTTTATCCGGGACTTAAGTCTAGGAATCTTACTAAGAACATATATTATTGGTATTCTTTAGCACATTTCTCGAACATTCTCAGTATAGCTGTCTCTTTCTAATAGTGCTGTCTCTTTCACTCCTTCGAGAAATTTTGCCATATACTGAAGTGTAGTTCAAAGGCCCATAAGGGGTCCTGAAGACGGATTTTCAGGTTATTGCGCCATCTGATAGAGGGTGTCCTGGAACAGACTGAAAACATGTTTCAGGCGCCTGAAAACAACGGCAACTTGGGTGAATTTTCAATCTTCTACTATGTGAAAGAGCCACCTCTGATACGGCCTGAAATCACCTTTCAGCCTGCTGAAAACGCTTCTAAAGCACGGAAAATCACGTTTGAAGTTTTAACCTATACCATCGGCGCAACACACATACAGACATTACTTTTGCGCCGGTGGCTCTTTCACATAGTAGAAGATCGAGAATTCACCTAAGTTGCCGTTGTTTTCAGGCGCCTGAAACATGTTTTCAGTCCGTTTCAGAACACCCTCTATAAGATGGCGTAATAACCTGAAAACCCGTTTTCAGGCGTTTTCAGGACCCCTTATGGGCTTTTGAACTACACTTCAGTATAGTTATGGCGAAATTTTCGAAGGAGTGAAAGAGACAGCACTATTAGAAACAGACAGCTATACTGAGAATGCTCGAGAAATGTGCGAAAGAATTCCAATAATATATTTTTTTAGTAAGATTCCGGGACTTAGGTCCCGGAAAAAAATTTAGTTGTAAGAGAGTCTCCACTTTTCGACTTTGTTCTTCGAAGTTTAGGTAAATATACTCTACCTATTCCGATCTCTCTATATAAACTTTCCACCCCTATTTAAACCCCTTAGAGGATGAATTTCGAAAAACGGTATCACTTTTCTTGTAATCTAATAAAAAGTCTAAACATGACGTTTCAAACCTCTTACTTCTAAAATCTTAGACTCTCCATACAAAATTTGAACCCCTATTTGAACCCCTTAGGGGATGAATTTTGAAAAATCCTTTCTTAGTGCACCCCTAGACCTTATAAGGAACCTACATGCTAAATTTGGAATTCTTAGAACCAGTGGTTTGGGCTGTGCGTTGATAAACAAACTTTCAACCCCCATTTAAACCCCTTAGGGGATGAATTTTGAAAAATCCCTTCTTAGTGCACCCCTAGACCTTATAAGGAACCTACGTGCTAAATTTGGAATTCCTAGGACCAGCGGTTTGGGCGGTACGTTGATATACAAACTTTCAACCCCCATTTAAACCCCTTAGGGGATGAATTTTGAAAAATCCTTTCTTAGTGTACCTCTAGACCTTATAAGGAACCTACGTGCTAAATTTGGAATTCCTAGGACCAGCGGTTTGGGCTGTGCGTTGATAAACAAACTTTCAACCCCCATTTAAACCCCTTAGGGGATGAATTTCGAAAAACGGTGAAATCACTTTTCTTGTAATCTAATAAAGAGTCTAAACATAAAGTTTCAAACCTCTTACTTCTAAAATCGTAGACTCTCCATACAAACTTTGAACCCCTATTTGAACCCCTTAGGGGGTAAATTTTGAAAAATCCTTTCTTAGTGCTCCCCTAGACCTTATAAGAAACCTATATGCTAAATTTGGAATTCCTAGGACCAGCGGTTTGGGCTGTGCGTTGATATGTCAGTCAGTCAGTCAGTCAGACAATCAGTCAGTTTCTTCTTTTATATATTTAGATGTATGTCCATTAACACGAAACTTTATTAGTTAAAAATTTAATAAGTTAGCCATATAGCGAAGCAATGCGGATGGCATATTTGGCATTTTTGAACTGAGTGTGTCGGACCGGAATCTAATACTAATTTAAATAAGATTTAAAAAGATGTAATTTTATTGTTTTTATTGTCTATCTGTCTTTTACTTGGTCACGAACACTAATATAAAAACATACTCGTACATAATATGAGTTCAGAGAAGTCTATACTCTATTCCCCATAACAGCACTAGTGTCGTTATAGTCGCAAAACGATACTGCTAGCAGCCACAGACTTCTAAATCTATGTTAAACTTCGGTCAAGGATTAAGGTCTCCATTCTAACTTTCGATAAAAATGCACAACTACCAACTTAACAAACAATTAAATTCCTACGGTTTTTAAGAAAAACAAAACTTTCTGAATTAAATTCATTGATGCCAACATAAAAAAAAAGTATTTTTAATATCGTCACTGCATGTCACTAGCGAGTATACAATAAAAAACATTTACCATAGATACTGTTAGTCATATTTGCCTTGTTTGCGTGCTATGTTTAATTTTGTATTTTATATTTTAAAACCTAGTCGTAGAAAAAGTATTGTATGCAACGTTGTATAATTAAGTCAAAAAATGCTCATGGCGTCTCTATTTGCGATACTCGCCGCCGCGGCGGCTCGTATCGCAACTCGCGCCATTCGCATTTTTTGAGCCTACTTATACAACTGTTGCCTAAAATACTATTATTCATATTGCACTTTATTAATTATCGTCAAATATCAAAGTAAAAACTAAAGCTAATTGTGAGAGCAAGATAAACACGAACTTTTCCGACAAAATACGATGGCAAAACATTTTTCACCATAATTGTACTACTTCAGTGAGACGCAATCAACTTATTGCAGTATTCTAGTCTAGACAATATCACGACAGCGACCATCTCTCAACTCGAGGGCATTTCTCCAGAAATACGTCTGCGGTCACCTCATTCATCTGGCCCCTTTTCATACTAAGTGTATGAAGACAGAAGAATGAGTCGCAGACATATTTCTGGAGAAATGCCCTCGAAATTGCGCAAATCAAATCAGAGCCGCGTAAAACAATATTTTATTCATGGCACAATCAAAACAACAGGATTTCAAACCGGCAAACAGGACAATTTTATCAGCCGCCACGAGCGCCAAATTGCCGTCTCGTGTCCTAGAAACGTCGCAAGTAACGTGAGACGGCATACAGGGTGGGAGAAAATAATAGGCCAGTAAAGCTGGTTTTCCACCGGCAGGGCGAGACGAGACGCGACGCGGATTGAATTGAAATTTCTATGAAATTTTCAATCCAATCCAATCGCTAGGAGAGGCTAGGAAGGGTTCTCTGCCTATTCGCCGAATTATTTTTTCCCAATTTTTTTATTTGCCATTTCATGATTTTCTCCGAAACCACATTTTGAACTTGCATAAAACAAAACTAATCTAATCCTATAAAACCATAAGAAAATACCCTGAGAAAAATTGTTAGTTTCGGAGAAAATCGAGAGTTGGGAAATGAAATATATGGGATAAATTATGCGGCGAAAAGGCAGGATACCGCCAGTAAGTTTAAAACAACAACGACAAACAACAAACAAAATGTGGAAACCTGTCACTTCTTATTCTGAGCAAAAGCGAAGTTGCTGTGGCTGGGAACTACCTGAAATTCATTAGATTAGATTTCATATATTTCACCACAAAGTAACATAGTCATTACATGGTATGTCAAGAATACAATGTGGTTAAGTTAGGAATTGTCATTAAAATTATTAGGTAATTACATTACAATACAAATTGGTACATGTTATTCAAAGTCTTTAAATTCAATATTAGTATTTAAATATTCGGACACGGAGTAAACGGCATGTTTCCTGAAATACTTCGATATTTTTTCCTTAGAACTATGAATAGGCAATTTGGTTATTTGAAAAGGCAATATGTTAAACATTTTAATTTTTAAGAAGGTACCTTGTTTCTTTGTTTTTTTGAGCCTCAATTTCGGTAGCAGTAATTTATTTTTAGATCGCGTGTCGTAGTTGTGTATATCAGACATTTTAGGGAGGAAGTCAGTCTGATTGTATATTTCTATTAGGGAGTTATAAATGAATAGTGATGTAACTGTCATAATGCCTAGTCTCTCAAAGTGTGGTTTGGCTGAATCCCGTTTGTTCACTCCACATATGATCCTGACAGAACGTTTTTGAAGCACTAGTATTTTATTTATATCTGACGCATTCCCCCATATCGTTATAGCATAATTTAGCAATTTTATTCTTAAAATTACTCATATAACTTTAAAGAAACATTAGTGTATTATAAATATTTTTTACATCCTGTATAATATAGATAACTCTGTCTCTGTCTCACATTCAGTGAAGCTTGTCGTGTCCTGGCCGCGCTCCAGCGCAGGTCTCCACTGCCCTGGAACTGGTAGCAAACAACCACTTGAAAAACGATATATGCGCCGCTACATCCCATGAAATTATGACCTTTTAATCTAGGAATATCGTTGTTGCCTAGGATAGAATTAAGAGTAACCGCGTATTGTGCAAGTAATCTATTCAAGAAAGCACTCTGCCTTTTGAATAGGTTTGAAATATTATCTAGTTTTAGTTACTTACTTGATAATTTTTATTTAGGGCAGCTTTCATAGTTCATATTTTTTGGAGGTGAATTCAGAGGCGCTCGAATAAATGTGATATTTAGGAGTTACTCTTAAACTTATCAGAATTATTCCTAAAAGTCATCAGCATCACACCCGTTAGCTAAGGTTACGTACATAATAGTTAGAGACCGGATCTGAAGTAGCGATCTCAATATTAATATGGATATGACTACTGCAATTTGTTTAATACATGTCATGTTAGTTATATAAGGTCTTAATTTTTACTGTGCATTGTGCAGAAGACCTATTAAAAAAGAAGAACTTTAAAAAATAAACTATTTCAAAAATCAAAAATTTTATATTTTTATTTATTTTGCCTAATATTTACAAAAGCTTCCAAAAAGGTTTTAACTTCTATGTTCCGATAAGTTACATTATTTTTGTGTGTAGAATAAATAATAAATTATACCAGTCATATCCATATTAATATTAAGATCGCTACTTCAGATCCGGTCTCTAGAATAGTAATTAAATTAAAATTAAAATTCATTTATTTCAAGTAACAAAACTCATAATCACATTAATCACACATCAATTGCATTTAAATTGAACCTAGCCTAAGAGAATAAATTAATATAATAAATAAATTCACACAGTAAAGTCAATAATAATTAAATTCATACAATAACAACATCTAACATTAATAAATTAAATTAAATAAGGTGGGTTGAAGTGGGGACATTACAGTATTAATGATAAACATTTTAAATTACAATATTAATAATAAAATTTATATAACGATGTCAAGAGTTATTAAATAATTTATTAGGTAACATGTCTCTGACAACATTGGCGGATATACGGACAGTCCTCTCTCTCGGCTATCATAGCTAGGACGGTGTTGGGGCTGGCCCGAACCCTGCGCACGAGTGCGGCTCCGCGCGCGCGCATGCTGGCGTGGAAGCACGCAGTGCGCGCTTCTGCAAACATGCCGGAGGCGCTGCAGTATCGGGGCAGCCCCATCACCGCCCTAAAGGCGTTATTGAATTGAACACGGGGGGCATTGTATGTTTTCTGTGTGTAATTGGCCCATAGGCCACATGTGTACTTTTACATCCCGTGAGCATCTCGCGAACCTACGGGCGATCATATTTGCTCTGACACACAAAGCCCTCCGCTCTCGCTCCATGTCACTATTGTCTTTGAGGTCAGCCGAGACGATATGTCCGAGATACTTCAATTGTTCTACTCTTTTATATATGTAATAAAATACTTAAGTACATCGAAAATCACTACAGCTGACTATAGTTATATACAGTGGGTGTGTGCCACAACAAGGCCAAAGTATAAAGACAAACAAGTAGCACGTTTTTTGACGACCGCTTTAGCTTAGTTGGTAGTGACCCTGCCTACGAAGCAAGAGGTCCTGGGTTCGAATCCCGGTAAGGGCATTTATTAGTGTGATGAGCACGAATATTTGTTCCTGAGTCATGGATGTTTTCTATGTATTTAAGTATTTGTATCTATTAAATATATCGTCGTCTAGTATCCATAACACAAGCCTTATTGAGCTTACTATGGGGCTAGTTCGATTTGTGTAAGATTGTCCCCTAATATTTATTTATTTATTATTTATTTATTTAAGTAGTCCAACTGCGTCCGTTTAGGAGCGCGCGACACGTATTCACACAGACACGCGATAACACGTCTGTGTGAGTGTGATCCACACTGGAGCTTTCTTACGCATTCATAAAACTTTGCTTGTAGCGTTCGACACGGCGCGCATACATTCGAGCGTGCGATGTACCTTTTGAAGGAAGAAAAAATACTGCTATTATACTGTGACATGGCGGCATCGCATGGTGGCGACTAAAGGTTAAAGCACACATGTCAGCTCGGCACCGGAACGGTGGCAGTTCAGCTCGAGCCGCTCAGTATTCTTTGTAAGAAACTCCGTACGCACACTTATCGGCATCGGAACGGCATGCCAACGTCCCGGCTTGGCTCCGGTTAGCGGCGCGTTGGCGATTGGCGCACATTGGCTCACATCGCGCCACCGCCGCGCTTGCAGTTCGGCGCCGGCGCGGACACTGCGAGACGCCCGCGCGTCGCTTGCGGTCAGCGCTGCCAGTTTTTTTGCCAAGTCGGGATTTTAAAGCTTTTTGAGTAAAAAAAGCAGGATTCTTTCGTCGAAAGCGGAACATAGTAAAAAAACGTACATAATCAGAAGTTTTTAAATATTTATCTTTTTATTTGAGTTTTAAATTACTCGTCTTTGCCACCCGCGCGCACTTCCTCAGCACGCTGCACGCACGATCGAGTTATCCTCGAAAAGCGGGACTGCGACAATACCGCGCGGGATTTAATTTTGATTTAAAAGTCGAGTCGTCCCGCCAAAATATATGACAGCCTGATGTGGTGATGTCAGGATAGCCAGAACATAACGTACCTAATTTTTTAAAAGGCCTTAGATGCATGAAACGCTCATCGATTTAGGCTACCCATTCTTTGTGTAATTCAAGCTGTTGATACTATTAATACGATTAAAACATTTCAAATCTTGCAAGGCCTCTTAACGGCTGGCCAGAATATACAGTATCTGTACAGCAACACATTATATGAGCTAAAAAGCGCAAAACTGATAATTTGCCCTAATAAATGGTATTGATGGCATACGTAATCATATCTATGTGTCTATGGGCGATTGCTTACCATCAGGCGACCCGTCTGCTCGTTTGCCCCCTATTTCATAAATAATAATAATAATAATAAGCCTGATATCGTGCTGATAGATCGATCCAAGCGCCGTGCAGTGCTCGTCGACATCACCATCCCCCATGACGATAACCTCGTGAAGGCCGAGAAGGACAAGCTCAGCAAGTACCTTGACTTGGCTCACGAGGTTACCGCCATGTGGGATGTTGATTCGACGATCATTGTTCCGATAGTCGTTTCGGCGAACGGACTTATAGCGAAGAGTCTCGATCACCATCTCAAGAGACTCTCGCTAGATGGCTGGATCAAGGGTCAGATACAGAAAGCGGTTCTTCTGGACACGGCGCGCATCGTCAGGAGGTTCCTCTCTCTGCGGCCCTAACCACCGGTAGCCTGGGCCCCGCCCCGCTGCCGGCGGCACCCTAGGTTAGGTTTTTTATAATGTGTTTATATTTTGTAATTTCACTTTGTATTTTACTTTTTATATATATATTGTAAAAAGCCTAATCTAAGAAAATAAAGATATACCAGAATAATAATAATAATAAAAAACTTGATCTAAAATATATATTTACCTGGAGAATTAACCCAAGAAACTTTCCTCGTTTTTTTTCCATCGTTTTACTCAACCAAATTGTTTTTAAACGTGTACTAAACATGACTGACAATAAATTATTCAAACGACTTTCTTTTCCGTACTTAACTGAGTGTTTTAACGCTGCGCTGCGTCGGCTAACAACGCATATTTTATGAGAACATCCCGCCCGAATTATAATTTATAGGCGTTCAACCCTTCAGTAATAAAAAGTTACCAGTGACTCCCCTTGTGTGACAAACAGCTCTGTGAAAACACATTTTCTGTAATAATACAAGTCGGGCAACTACATAGTCATCATCATCATTATTTCAACCTTGATACGTCCCCTGCTGAACATGGTTCCCCCAAAGACTTTCACAAAGAACTAGGCATATAGCTCCTAGAACCGATGGTCGATGGGGCGTATAGGTTCTCGAATGGAGATCACAAACCAGAAGACGCAGCGTAGGTCGGCCACCCACAAAGTGGTCTAACGACGTGGTAAGGGTAGTAAGTAGTAAGGTACGAAGTACCGATGGCCGATGGAGCGCAAAGGTTCTTGAATGGAGACCATGAACCAGAAGACGCAGCGTAGGTTGGCTCGGCCACCTACAAAGTGGTCCTCGGCCTGGTAAGGGTAGTAAGTAGTAAGGTACGAAGAACCGATGGCCGATAGGGCGTAAAGGTTCTCGAATGGAGACCACGAACCGGAAGACGCAACGTAGGTCGGCTCCCCAATAGATGGTCTGGCGACCTGTACGTCTAGCATAACTGGCCGCGACTTCGTTTCTCGCGCGACAGAGCATCGCCTGTCACTGTCAAACTATATCGAGTGGAAAGAGATAGGTAGCATTTGTCGCGCGACAAAGAGTTGCGTGTCACAGTTGTGCTAGAGGTACTGGCCAGGATCGCCGGAAGTCGATGGAGACAAGAGGGCAGCTAAGAAGCATCAATACTCTCAGACTGTATTGTGAGGTTTGTACATTTACAAACCTCACCGTCTGCGTGATAGACTGTGGCAGCTTTTTTAACTATTGATTTGAATTTAATAGAATACAGTCTGTCTCACTCTAGTTGATGAAGAAATGTTTAGTCTTAACTTAGCTCTAGTACCGAGCACTTGAAACAAACAGTATATTATCAAAGTATCATCTTTTATCTTATCCTGGTCCACCTTCACAGTATGTAGCATAAATAAGCAAAACGATACACTGTAGGAAAGATGTCTCTTCTCAAAAAGAAGCCATAGTTTTTTTACCATCCGAAATTAATTCTTACGTCACAATACGTACACTCAAGTGTAAAAACATGGGTGCCTGCAAATGCTAAAAAATAAGTTCGAATATATAGTCCGTACAAACTCTTAAGACCAAATGTTGTCAAACGAACGCAAGCCAAAAACTACACTATACTCTGATTATAAGGTAGTTTTTGGCTTGCGTTCGTTTGACAACATTTGGTCTTAAGAGTTTGTACGGACTATACACTTCTGCAGTGGCAATAAGAACTTATTACTTTATGTTTTTGCATTTGACTATACAGACCATTCATAAAACCAAACCCCAGTTACAGAATAAACCTTCTCACTGAGTATTAACTTCACAAACTTGGACTGCAAGCTTCCAATTAGTGAGAGTCAATACAATAATCCCAACTCAGCGCCCAGCGGCCGACTGATTGCACGGCTGGGTGAAATCGAGTCAACCATCGAGAAAAATGCATCTGATTATTTTATTTATTTTATGAGTAATATTGTGTCGAAAATTCAAGCCGAAATCGCGTTTAAACCATTCAACCATATGTGAGAATTGTTGTAATGTTTAATGTTTTTGAAAAGAGAAACTGGTGAGTTTCTTTCGGCGCTTCTCACCAGAAGGTAATTTTCCAAAGCGCCGAAAGAATCAGACTTTGACTTGTAAAGTCAAAGTTCTTTATTTTTCAATTTAGACATATTAAAATGCACTGAATGCCAAGATTTACCTCTAGTTCCAGTGTCCTTGGGTAAAAGAGTTCTATAAACCTTCGTTTAAACCAAGCAGACTAATTTCAAGGCATCTATTTATTATCTCCATTGCCACTTTCCTCCCGTATCGCGTTATCTAGAAAATTAAAAGTAAGGTATTATTTCAAGTGAGGTATCAAATGAAAAGGCTTTCGGCTTAATTTGTAGATTCCAAAATAGTTTTTATTGTTTTTCTTAAACATGTACCTAATTTTTGATTTAAGACACAAAACGTTCAAAAAATATATACCATTCCCCCCTATTATCTCCGAATTTACTGACCAGAAAAATGTGTAATAATTAACGATTATTAATACCATCCTGAATATTACAGGAAAAATATAATGGTTTCCCTAACTTGCATCGTTTTTTAGAAATTCACAAAAATCGTAATACAATAATTTCGTCAGCAAAAATAGTGCAGTATTTGAGTTGGTTTAGCTGTGAGCATCGTGTTGAGGGGTTTGTAAGTGCCCGGAGCGAATTCAACGGCCTCTCAACAGCTGTCAGAGGCAGTTGGCCTAATGCACAGCCCTGGATAGCCAGTTCAGGCGGTATTGGTTGAATAGTACGCGTACTAGATTCAGGGGCAAAATCGAATTTTATTTTATTATTCATGTAAAACTGGTATCCACTTTTACCTATATTTTGACGTAAATTGGAACCCATCAAAAATATGTAGAACAATGCCAAGTTCGTAAACAGTTTCGCTAGTAAAAAAGTGAGATTTAACTGGGAAACCAAGTTCTTTTAAAGCTCCTAAGATCACAGCTGCTGGCATGCATAACGTTCTTCAATTGCTTAAAATGATTTGTTTGTTACTATTCAATAACAAAGGTCGACAGCACAGTTAGCACACAATGGCCGCGGCATATCTCGTGCGAGTCGCGCGTGATGCAACAAGGAACACTCAGCATTGGGACACTCTTATAGGAAACGTGCACAACAAAGGTCCTGCCAACTGGTGCCGCCAATCTGAATCTTATTGTACTCTATCACGCTGGGGCTACATGCGGAGTCAGCCACCGCGATAATCCACACAAATATTGCCTCCTCTCGACTATAGTTGCATCTCAGTTAGGACAACAACTTACAAGATAAGCCACCGCAATCTCAACAGACTAGGTATACTTTTCACTGTGGTCTGTGCCCGTGCACGCCACTGTTTCACACACCCGTGGTGCTGAGGTTTTGCTGAGGCAGCCTACCGCCACGAAATCTGATAGTTGCGACAGCTCCTAGAGCAAAAAAAAAACAAAAAAAAAGAAAAGCTGAGCCTACATTTACGGGAAACGACGTAAATTATCGCGATGAAGGACGATTAACATTAGTCTAGCCACGACTTACTTGACATTGACATTTTTAACCAGTATGACCTCTACTGTCCGCATAGTGTTTTTTTGTCGATTTAGTGCTGCCACTATAGTTCCTGCACGTTCCCTATAGGCTAAAAAAGTCTAAAACGTGTCTATACATTTTTCAAATGCCTGGACACTTAATAGCTTTTCAACGTGCTCTCAGTACCAGTTGCGGTGTTCTAATGTAACCACAGTTTACCAGGACAGCCACATCAGGCCAGACACGCTTAATAAGCTTTTAAGGAACCGACGAGCTGCATCGTTTGCCTCGTAGTTATTTTACCATGGGATCAATCGTCAGAGTATTTTGAAAAAGGGATGGGAACTTTTGCACATGGGATATTTTGCAGCAGGGGCGATTTAAAAGCGGCGTTTTGTCAATTGAACCTAATTTTGATCAAGGAAAGGGACAGGAAACTTATCAAGCCTAAAAATTTCATACTGGTTATAAATGACAAGTCAAGTATATTAATTATGTCGCGGCTCGAGTACAAGATCCGGATTGGCGGCACCAGTTGGCAGCACCTTCGTTGTGCACGCTCTCTATTCTATGTTGAAGGAACGTTTACGGAACAGGATTTTGGCGCCCTAACCATCACTACATAGTATAAAACAAAGTCGCTTTCTCTGTCCCTATGTATGCTTAAATCTTCTAAGCTTAGGTAAGCGCAGCGTAGGACTCGGGAGACGGCAGATGCGGTCTAAGTCCTGTGTTATATATGGCGAAGGTTGGTTATGTCCTCTTGGTTAGCGTTTTTTTTTTTATTGCTATAGACTGGGAAACAGGCAGACGGCCCACCTGATGGAAAGCGGTCACCGCCGCCTATAGACATTTGCAACACTAGATGCATTGCCAATGCGTTGCCGGTCTCGAAGAAATTTGATGACACCCTTTTTAAAAAATCCCATATTGTAGCGCAGTGGGAAAATCTTAGCAGGAAGTTCATTCCAGATCCTTATTGTACGCGCTAGAAAGGTTCTAGAGAACCGGCGCGTTGATGACGTAGCGTGCCCCATTATTGTCTTCACCTTTCTAACAGATGAGACAAAGCTCAACCGCAAACCTATCGTGCAAAGGACGTCCGTGACTGATAGAAAAGTAACCATCAAAGTAAGGAATATCGAAAAATATTGCATCTGGTGCGTGGCCTACTGTCCTGTATAGGTTGCGGTGCAATGAACCCAGTAATCTGTTCATTTGCGAATTGCAGTGGGGGGGGGGGGGGTCCAGCGCAGAGGATTATCGGAAATCGACACGACGACACGCGTGCGGCCCGGCGGAGGCTTACCAGCAGGGTTGCCGACTTGCGAATCGTTCATAGATGTACTAATTTTTACCCCCAACCTCGGAGACGTAGAATTTCATTTTAACTTGAGAGGTTGCATATTTAACATACAAAACTCTGTGATTCGTTACAAACCTACTGACGTGAGAAATTTATTCGATGCTATAATTTTTTCTGATCGGTCGAATCAGAAATGAGGAGATTCATAGACCAAAGTCACCGATAAAGCAAACCGGGTAAACTGAAGTGGCAATGGGCAGGGCACATAGCTCGAAGAACCGATGGCCGTTGGGGCAGAAAGATTCTTGAGTGGAGACCATGTACTGGCAAGTGCAGCGTGGGACGGCCACCTGCAAGGTCGGATGACCTGGTTAGGGTTGCGGGGACTCACTGGATGCGGGTTGCTTCTATCCGGCCCATGTGGAAATCTATTGAGGATGCCTATGTCCAGCAGTGGACGTCATATGGCTGAAACGATGAATGATATTTTTTTCCTCAGCACTAAGTACTAGCTCCGCCCCCGCCAGCACGTAGTTCGTGGGGTCGATTTTGAGCTTCACTTACACTCCCACACGCCGGTTTCGACGCTTTTTACCCGACTGCGGCGAAGCCCAAAGGAGGGTTATGTGTTTAACCTGTATGTATGTATGTCCGTTCGTAACTACTCAACGGCACAACCGATTTTGATAAATGATACATCATTAGATTCGTCTTGATGGCGCGAGTGTCACTGGGTATGGAGTTCATTAAAATAAAAAAGGATTTTATGCACTTTTAAAGTGCACCGCGGTCGGGTTTTTTTTTGTAAAAATATTTAGTTATTTGGTAATTTTTCAGTATACGTAAAATACTTATTTTTTTATGGAAAGTAAATTTTTGGTCAGCCGTTATTAAAATTGATCCGCAAAAAAAAATAAGCAGTTAAATCATTTGGGCAGCATACAAAGATTTGGCTGGCAATAAATAAAATCGGGCGGCAACTCTTGTTCAGCAAACAGTTTAAAAACGGTCAACATTTTAACCAATATTAATCGGCTTTTTTTATCATTTGGCTGCCTAATAAACAGTCGAGCTGCAAAATAATTACTTGGGTAGCAAGATTTTACAATTGGTCAGCAGAGAGTTTAATTGAGATATACAGGGTGTCACTGTGATATATACTGGGTGTCACTGTGATATATACAGGGTGCTATTGTGTTATATACAGGGTGTCACTGTGATAGATACAGGATGTCACTGTCAGCAGAGAAAACATGTCTGTAAGCAGTTTAATTGAAATATACAGGGTGTCACTGTGATATATACTGGGTGTCACTGTGATATATACAGGGTGTCACTATGTTTTATACAGGGTGTCACTGTGATAGATACAGGATGTCACTGTGATATATACAGGGTGTCACTGTGTTATATACAGGGTGTCACTGTAATGTATACAGGGTGTCACTCTAAAAACGAAACAGCTCCCAAAAATAGGTAGGTTGGGGTTATTTTTTTTTTATGACCCTAAAACGAAACGGCTCCCAAAAATAGGTAGGTTAGGGTTATTTTTTTTGATGACCCTAAAAACGAAACGGCTCCCAAAAATAGGTAGGTTAGGGTTATTTTCTTTTTGATGACCCGAAAAACGTAAGTGACACCCTGTATACATTACAGTGACACCCTGTATATAACACAGTGACACTATGTATAAATCACAGTGACACCCTGTATATATCACAGTGACATCCTGTCCTGTATCTATCACAGTGACACCCTGTATATATCACAGTATCACTCTGTATCTATCACAGTGACACCCTGTATATACCACAGTTACATCCTGTATCTATCACAGTTACACCCTGTATATAACACAGTGACACCCTGTATATATCACAGTGACACCCTGTATATATCACAGTGACACCTGCTACTTGACAGCTGACAATTACCGAATGACAAAATGCGCACACGATTGGCGGCAGAATAGTAGCGCCCAGTTAGGTTTTATTGCCCCCTTTTTTTTGATGAACAAAATGAAATATTTTGCTTACCTACTGATTGCTTACCAAAATTTGATTTACCGTAGATCGCTTAATGCAGCTCAAATATTTAATTTGCTGACCAAAATAATTTAGAGCAGATCAGTATATCATTAATTGCAGCCTGATTTATAAATGTTTACTTACCATAAGTTGCTTACCAACTAGCTATTTTGGCTGACCAAATACATATTTCTGCTGACCAAAATATGAATATTTTGCTGATCGATTAAATGATACCCTTTTTTTATTCGCGTTAGGAAAGTATCTGACCACGATCTGACTTGTTTGTTGGTAAGTGATGATGGTGGGCTTACTTAGATAGAGCCTATTCACTCTCGACTTGAAGAGATTCAAGTCAGAGTAGTTATATTTATTGGACAGTTGGCAACCCTGCTAACGAGACTTTGGGGCTTACGGTGGGTAACGATTATACCGGTATACCGGTTTTGCTTGCAGCCCTTGGCACTCGTTCAACATACGCCTAGAGCCTAAGTCTATAGTGTAAGCTTTCAAGAGAGAGATAACTAACACCCGTTATCTTGTCGCACCGACATTGCTTTTTTGTAGGGGTTGAATGTTATTTTTATCGACGATCTAAATATATATTTATATATGGCAACTTGGGGAAACTGCAGCAAGAGGATTTTTAATGACTGCCAAGTACATTCTTCCCTTTATTACATACAATGTGTGTCTACATACCTACTGAAATAAATGTCTGGTTCAGTTTTGCACATCAATCTAGTTCTAATCAAACTAAGTGATTTGTTCCGGTTCTTGGATAATTTTCTTATACGCAATCTTATCGCTAAAGAACGATCTTTTCCAGATAACTAATTGATTTTAGGAAAAAAATATCTACACCTGTATTATTGTGAAATGGTACTTCATCACCATCACTTCAACCTTGATACGTCCACTGCTGAACATAGGTCTCCCCCAAAAACTTCCACAACGAACGGTTGCACGCATCCGCAAATAGCATCCGCATTTTAAAATAAATATTAAAGCCCCATTACGTATCTCAAGACTGTTTATTTTGATCCTGGCATTATGGACATTAGTGCTTAAAACTACTATTCAAGAAACACATTAAAAATGTATACGCTTACGATAAACTTACTCCTTTTTTCTTTCAAACAGCGCTACAATGTCGCATCTAATTCTCCCGCACTCGGAACCGGCTATGGAATCTTCCACGGACATCCTTCCTGTACCAAAATAGAATAGTATTCCTGAAAATACTAAAATAAGCTATACATTGCTGCACCACTGAAACATTTGTAAAATGGCAAAAGTATGAAGCGTCAGTGGAATCGAGGCGTTTCAAAAAATCAACAAATTGGGCACGCAGAGTTTAAGGAAAAAGTAGGAAAATCGATGGAACGAGTGATTTGCGAAGTTTCACAGGCTTTATTATTATGATACAACTTCTCCCAACTTTATGGGAATAATCAACGGTTTTAGTTCTTAATGCCACTCTATATCTAAAAGAAAATGGCTGGGAATGCTCGAGGAATTGATACAGTGACGACGTTTTGCAGTTAAGGGTGGGATGCAAAAGTTTACGAGGCGTATCTTTTACACTGTCGCGTCCGCCACTCGTTTGGCAAAGTTTTTATCGCGGAACTAGAGTTAGTGCCGTGCAATGGTAGCCTGGGAATTTAATTGCACCGATGCAAGTTATAAGAGTCTTTACTGGAATTTCTTCAACCTCATTAGACGAAAGACTTCATCACTACAACGGGTTTTTAATCCATTATGAACCTGAATTAAAGTTCAGTGTCTCACTATCAACCCAAGCTCGTCTATAGCTCCTTATTAAGAGAGATGCCATACTTAATCACGCTTTCATCGCAGTTAGATGATGCAAGCATTTGTACCAAGAGAGGGCAATAAAGAGATCTCTTTAAGCAGTTCATACGCCTGGATTTAAGCTCTGTCCCGCTGCCGGCGGCAATTTTATTTAAGTATTTGTATTTTTCATTTGTTATAAAAACATTATTACCTTTTGTATAAATTTTATAAAAGTAGCTTAAAAAAGAAAATAAATGTATTGTTTATGATTTTATTAACTAATCTTATATTGCGCAATAAAATAATAATTGTATTTGTATTAGTTTGTAAGTACTTATTATGTGCCCTTACCGGGTGTCATGGACTGACAAAATACTGTACCAAACATCATAATTACAATGACTATACAATTGAATAAATGAGATGAATGGAAATAAAGAAAATAATACGCTATTAGGTTTACCGAGTAAATTAAAGGGCCGTTTTAGGCATAAGGAGAGAGCACCGCTGGGAGTTACTCGTCCTTGCCAGCCGCCATAGCTGTCGAGTTTTTACTACGAAGGATGTATTAATCACTATCATCCCTGGGACACATGAAGGTCACAGGAGTGAATTAAGGGAGCGCTTACAAAACGTCTTTGGAAAGAGCTTAATGTATATTCGATATCTTTATATAACTAAGCCCTATTAACAGGGTTGAACCCTACTGTTTAAAGTATGTAAACAAATACCTCTTTTATGACTTCTTGTAATTAAGGTGGCTTTCGAATCGGTCGTCTGGCGTGGCGTCCAAAAAACTCTATTTCTACCGGCTTGCCTAATATCAGGCATTTGAGCACCTTATTTATTCTTCAGCTCTTAAGGAAAATGTACGCCAAATCTGCGCTGGCATGTCGATCTTTTACGCCACGCCACTGAAAGAGAGTGACTGTTTGCTTTTACTGCATCAATTATGTTTGAAATGTATTTTATTTTATAACTTGATTCATTTTATTTGCGCGAAATGACATGAGAACTCTTTAACAAAATTTATAATTTTAGCAAAAAAACGCAAAAGTCCTAACTGCACGTTTATTCTAGTTATTTGATACTCGTGTCTTTTCGCGCAGACAAAATGAATCAAGCTATAGAATAAAGCTTGTTTAAAACATAATTGATGCCGTTGAAGAACAATTGACCCTTTCTACGTGTGTTTTCCAGCTAGAATCACGCATCGTCTTCATAGGGGTCTCCAAACTAAGGCCCGCGGGCCGGATCCGACGATGCAATGTGTTATTTGGGCAATTTGAACCTAAGAAAACTGTGTATTAAATAGGTAGAAGAATGAGAACGGCTGAGCACCCGGCTCGGAGGCTGGAAAGCAAGGCAAGTGGGGCCACATTAGTGAACTATACCGGGTGTTGCCTATAACAGGAGCAAATAAATAAAACGTAGATTCTACTCGTGAAACAATAAAACTTTTGTTCAACAACTTTTAAAAATGATTGTACCTTTAGATTTTATCTTTTTCATACAAATTAAATAGTATTTTCAATGTACGTTAACACCAGTCTCAGTGACGTCACTTGTCACGCTACAAACATAAAAACATCGCAATACATTGCGGTTTCAAATAAACTTTAAAGTGTACTAAAAATTAAAACAGAAGTTATTTTTAAATGTCGCTGCACAAATGTTGTTCAGTTTGAGGAGTACAATCCACGTTTTAATTATTTGCTCCTAGTACAGGCAACACGTTGTATGTATTGTACGGAACCCCCCATGAACCCCTCATGGTGGTAGACACATGATTCGTCGATAGGATAAACCTGAAAGTTTATAAAGACGTTGAATAATAACAAATTGATAACAATTGAACAGATTGAGAAAAAGATTGGCATGCAAGTAAACCTCACGTCCTGAGTTAAAACCTAGGATACTTTATTCCGGTAAGAAGTTCCCTTGGTATAGTAAGCCACGGCTAAATGCAAGTAATCAATAACCCAGCTATAGACGGATTTTCTCGTCCGCCATAGTCACCGACAATCGTCAAGTTTTTGCTGCGAAGGGCGAACTATTAATCACTACTCCTGATAACGTACTCCAGGCACAGATAACGTTATTTATGAAGGCCCGTGGTGATAACGTTAGAGTAGGTTTAGAAATGTTACGGATATCCGCATCCGTGGAACTTCTGCATCAGAAGAAAGAAGAAAGAAAAAGAAGATACATTTATTCATGACAGCATAAAATATATATAATACTAAAAATAAAATAAAGTAAAAGTTGAATAAAATAAAGTAAAAACAAAATGGTCCCGCCTCAGCAAAATTCCGACAAAAGAGCCAGCGCTGGTCTTCCGGTGGGACCAAACAGGGGCGATGACATGACGAGATAATCACATGACGAGTCCAGGACAGACAGATAGGATGATGTGATATGATATACTTTGGCTTGGAGATCAGCATTCGCAACAAAACGAAGCTTATGCGGATGAGGATCTATGAGGGCAGTGTGCTGCAAGAACGAAGCCCAGCGGGAGTCGCTCGTTACTCGCGTTTGTGTGTTAGTTTAAAATTTTCTTCGATTAGCCATTTAAAAATCCTTGCTTCGTTCATGTGACTCGCAGCACCGCTATCAATTCTCTATTCAAATTAACTGACTGCAATATTTGTCATTTATTTATGTCAATCTCCCTAAATGATTTAAAAAATCATTTCGCCAACATTCGCATCCGCATCCGCGAGTATAAATAGCAAAATATCGGCAGCTATAATCGTGGTTGGCAAAAAAAAAACATATTGATTACATCCCTGATTATAGAGTTCCTTGTGCCGTTTTTTTTCACATAGGTACCGCCAAATGTGGCTTTTGAACTTTCCCGTGTCATACTGGATAAAATTCAGGAAAGAAATTTACAAAAGCTGTTTATAAGTTGAGTATGGTGCTAGAGGGTAGTCAGTTCGCGAGCATAGACGTTACGGCCCTTCCGAAACGTCTCTTAAGGTGGTTTTCCACCGGCAGGGCGAGACGAGACGAGACGAGGATTGAAGTGAAAGGAGATTGACCAACATTGTATGGGAGTTGGACCAAGTGCTGCCCAGACAAAAAATACAGTGTATTATGCTCCTTAGGCTAACACTAGACTGTATACTAAAGCGCTTTAAGATCTATCCCAGGAGTCATGAAACAAAAAACTTTATGATGGGCACTAAAAATTAATTATTTCTTACATTAAAAGTAACAGATTTTACGCTGCGCGTACGGAAAAAGCCGCTTTATGACCAAGTGTAGACATAAAATGATGTACACAACACGGGAGGTAATAAAGAAAGCCCTCGATCGCATATTTATGTCCCTCGCTTGCAGCTCGGGCCGCAAACATCTGCGATGTCGGCCTTTCTTTGTGTTACCACCCTAATTGTTTAATGTACTATTGATAATCGTTCCCAAACAAAAAACTGAAAGTGCAAAGTAAAACCGAAAGCGCTCGCTCGCTAGAAAACCTTAAAAACAAAAATTCATGTATTTTTTTTTCTCCTGGACCGATTTTGAAAATATATGTATTTTCTAATAGAAAGTAACGCAAGGAACTCGTTAGAGGTATTTTCATCTCTGGGCAGCATTTTGGTCCAAACCTTGTCAATCTCCTTTGTATGAAGTTTTCAATCCTCTCCTCGCGCATCGCCGCTCGCGCATCGCGCAACATGATACAAATTAATTAAAAAAAAGTACCTAAATAAAGGTGACACCCTGCCGGTGGAAAGTCACCTTTATTTAGGTACCTACTTTTTTTTTACGCGATTAAGTCCCGTTTCGCTAAATCGTGAAAGTTTAAATTAATATTATTCTGGTAAAAAACAAAATTTAACGTCTTTGGGAAGTTGTTACACTTTTAATTGCTTCAGCAACCGGGAAGTTAGTACAAAAAATTGAGTTATCTCTGCGTAGGTACGGCTCATGGCGACTTCGCCCACAATCCTATTTCGCAACCTTTTTAAAATAAATTAAATAATCATTTTCTCAAACATGCAATGAAATAATGACATTACATGCCTTACCCGCAAAATACCACATGTCCGGTGCGGCTAAACGAGAGGAATTATTTTTATGTGGAGCGATGATTATTAAATTAACCAACTTTAAAAGGAAGGACGGGTTTCAATTCGTCTGTATGTTTTTTCTGTTTTATGTTTGTTACGCGATTACTCGAAAACTGCTAAACCGATTTAGAAAATTCTTTTTTTGTTTGAGAGGGTACACCTCCGAAGTCGTTTCATTGCAAACAATTCAAAATCTAATGTGGAGAAATCAAGGAAACTTTTTAAATATTACACATAAGTATAACTATTTGCGTTTTATCCGTAATCACTCGAGCATTTCTTATCGAAAAAGGTTCATTGACAGTCGGTTATTTTTTAATTCTGTAGTTATTTAGGTATACCGTATACGGTATAATAGAAAATAATAGGTTAGGTTAGTGTTTTATATATATTATGAAAAAAATAAAATTTGTACAGTGCAAAATAGGGTGTGGTGTGGATTGTAAAAATCAGGAGAATGATGCTTTCGAAATTTTCTAATGTATGTACTGTGTAGTGTGGAGACCCTGGATGCGAGCGGCACAGGACCGCTCATGCTGGTGGTTCTTTGGGGGTGGCCTTGTCAAGTAGTGGACTTATTTCGACTGATGATGATGATGATGAAATAATTTTCAGTGACTAGTGAAGCACGGAATAAACCTGCATACCTATGTTAAAGAACTTTAGTAATTACGCAATCACAAGTTCAGTTTTTCCACTACTTTTATGTCGTTAATTAAATAATTACCGACTAGAGAATACGTTTAATAATACCTTACTGTACCTATTAATTAGCTACGGAATTAGTAATTACTATCGATTGATCGTTTGGCTGTTACCGAATAGGATTGGTACTTGACATAATTGCTAAGTAGACTTGCGAGTAATTGAAGGCACTTGCATCACCGTTTAAAACAGTGATATAAGATAGATTAAGTGGCTATAATAACCCGCACTACTAACACAGTATAATAGCAGTAATTTATCTTCATACAAAAGGTATATCGCGAGCTTGAATGTTTGCACCGTGTACGAACGCACTACAAGCAAATAAATAAGAATGCGTAAGAATGACTCACACAGACGTGCTATCGCGGTATTCGGTATTGGACTACTTGTTCGTCTTTTAAACTTTGCTTCTAGTCACTTATGAAATGGACAGAGCAGGTTAAAGCTGCAGTAGATGTACCTTTGCACCAATTTACCCGGAAAGCAGCTCTTAGAGAAGGAAGAGTGGCGACGCATAGTGATGAGTGCCACGAACACCTGAAATTACGACCACGACCACTCTGTCAAGAGTGATACCGACGAAGAAGAATAAGATAATAACCCACAGCTGGGTAAATGCCCTGTCCCGGTGTCTGTCTGTCTGTAATCAAATCTTACAAGTTAAATTTGACACTTCCCGGTTTTCGATTAAGCTGAAGTTTTGAATGAATATGTAAATCAGATGACTATGCAATATTACTTTGGCATGGAGCTAATCTGATTATAGAACCGGATGGTAGCCATCAGTGGCGTAGCGTAAAAGATATCCTTGGGCAAGTCGGTACAGATGTGGCGTAAATTTTCCTTGAGAGCTGTAGAATAAAGGTGCTCAAATGCCTGATATTAGGCAAGCCGGTAGGAATCGAGTTCTTTGGACGCCACGCTACTGGTAGCCTTAGGATCATCTAAATTACATAAGATAAATCCACCGCTTTTGGGCTCATTTGATAAGTTTAGACGTACAGTTTGCGACTATACAAAAAAGTACAGTCGGTAATAAAAGCTCGTCTCATAAATCATTTTTCGCCATTCAACCGTAAGTTGAATTGTCGTAAAGGGCATTGCTTTGCCTGTATCTTACTCCAGTTGAACCTGGGTCAAAAAAGGAATATTATTTTCGTCATTGTCGTTATTGACAATGCCTAGAGTGAACTTGCTACGAAACCGAAATATAGTTCCGAGACTGTGTCTAGTTTGATCAAAGTGGTCGCGACTTATCTTTCCGTTGTGCGCATCATCGGCTTTGAGAATCTTGCTCACAACGTCGACAATATCTTTATGCAATGCATAATCTTCATGAAAAGCCAAGTTAATATCGCTAACTCTGGCCAGGTCTACCGCGACTCTGGATTCTTAATTAAATAGTACAATACAATAATATTTGATGAAAACAATCAGAAAATGACAACGTTTACATATTATTTTTCCGTTTTATTAAGTTTTCTGGTAATATGCAACCGAGGTGTCCAGCCATTTCAGACTTATTACAGTAAATGGCGATAAAGAATGCACATCAATCTTTGGAAAGAGGCAATCGGCTAATTCCGACTTCGTATAGCGATATCTGTGTTGCACACACCATGACGTTTGTTTTGTCAGTCGTGGTTCAAATGCGAGAGAGTGCAGTCGCATGTCCAAGTCAATATATATATATATAGAGTTGCTAAAACTTTTACAAAATTAAATTTGTACTATAGCATAACACCAACACATTAGAATAACACCAACCTTTTCTTCCTGGGGGTGTCGCATGAGTCGATTAAGGGTACAGGGTTAAACCGTGTTGTGGGCGATGGCCTAGCAACTTGTCACCGCAATATTACACCTTTTGTCGATCTTTAAACCCACATTTAAATATGCTAGTAGTATAACATCAGTTGCTAGTGCTCAGTCAACCCCTTTTAGGAATATGGGCGTGAATATATATGTATGTATATTATTTTTCCCCAACAAGCAATAATTAAATATAATTACATCGTGTTTTACAGCTCTATATATTCCACGTGAAATCAAAACAAAACAACAATAAAGTACTTAGTTCTAAATTAAAATTCTGATAAACGATTAAGCTAATAATTGATGTACATGGAAATTAGCATTCGTTTGTATTCGGAAATGCGATGATTGCCGATGTGCATTCTTTATAGCCGTTTACTGAACGAAATAATCAAAGTAATGAAAAAACCACGTGATCATTCACGTGGTTTTGTGTTAAAACCACTTTAATGACTCAACACTTACATTACATGCATTCCATTCCCCTGTCATAAAACCTCAAACGGCCACGGCGGATGGCTCAATTTGACGTGGCATCAGAACGTTATTGCGATCCTAGGCCAGCCCGAGTGGGCCATTAATCGTACGCTGCGGTCATTTCACGGTATTTCCCTAGGGATGGGACCAGTATTCGGTAAAGAGAAAAGCATACGGATGCTGTTTCGATAACTTTGTTTTGTCCAAGGAACTTAAAACAAACCGGTCGGAGGCTCGCTAACAAAGAACTGAAGCATGTCTAATAAGCCGGCTACCTATGTGTGCATGCTGCTCGCAATAGGAAAAAACTAGTTGATGTGTGCGTGCGGCTCGTAAGTTTCAGTTCTCCGTTGACGAGTCTCCGTCCGGCTATTTATTTTAAGGTCCTTGGTTTTGTCACAATTCTGCTCAGAATAAGAAGTTTTACAAGGAACAACCTGGGAGCTCTTTAAACTCAGATACAATCGTAGGTACCTACACCACGTGAGAAAAGATAAACAGTTGTTTAATAATTTGTATTGACGTCTTCATTGCAATCGCAACTGAGGCCTAAAATTACCCAACCAAAGTGTCCTGAATCTTTTGTGTCCTGCCGTCCTACAACTAAAACTAGACTAACCTATATGGAGTTGTATAGAGGTTTTAGATATCGGAGAGCAGTATCTGTGACAGAAAACTGGCTGACTACTTTTTGGTATACTTTTTTTTACCTAAATGATCAGTACTATCCATGGCGCTTTTGGAGGCATAAATAATTCATACTATAAATACATTACACGTGGAAAGACATGTACATATAATTGCGTCATCATCCATATAATGCAATTTGCAGAAACATTTCCCTTATTCCCCGGATATTACATGCAAAACGATATTACGCGAGTACAATACATTTCTTTATACAAAACCAGATAAAAAGGATCTGCTGAGTTCTAAAAAATCATATTATCTTTGTAAAACATTGCTACATGATACCTTTCGGTATTAACGCAGATATGTTGTTCAATCATGTCGTTACAGGTCTATTCGATCTGAAGTTACGTTTGGGATTTGAATATGTTTTTTTAAGTGTGAAAGAAATAATTCACGCGTGGTGGCGTAATAAGCTTTCTGACTTTAGCAAACACATCAAAAGAAGCTCTTTGATATTATGAATAACAATATAATTTGTTGATTAAACATTATTTTCGAAAAAAGTAACTGATTTCACTTCAATTCTTCATAGATCTCATGATCAGAACTGGATTAAAAAACATTTCGACTATTCTAGATGTATACCCCTTTATTTTCTTACCAATATTTCATAAATGTACCTATTTAGCAATCTCAGCGTGAAAAAGTAACATAGAGCCAGGCAGAGTTAATTTTGAATATCATAAAGATATTATAATCATTTGAATATATTTAGAATTTGAATAGTTTGAATTTGTCCTATATCGTCTCTAAGTCCTTTCGTAACTAAGGCTTACGATGTCTTAAGTACACAGTCCTGTTTGAATTGTATGGTCAGAAGCCTTAACCGCTTATTTATTCGTTCCGTAAGTAGGTACTCCCCGTGGAACATTCTGTATTCATTTCATTCAGAATTTTTCCACATTGTATTAAACCCCTTATCATAATCACTTTCAACATTTAGACGTCGACTTGTAAATATATCACGATCAAAATAAACAGTCACACGCTTCGTGTCTGTATCGAATTTCGCCGATCGATCTTAGCAGAGTCGTTAAAACTCTGAGAAGGGGCCGACCCACGGTGCGTCTTTGTGTTTTTTTTTTAAAGCCTGATTAACTTGCAACCCTAGTGGGCGTAGCAATTATATGACCGGGTGGTCGACCGTGGCGTTCCCTGGGGTCGAACCAGGTTGCTAGCCGGACCACCCCGAGTGAATCGGACTGGGTGGGGGCCGGGGGCGTCTGGGGTCGAACCAGGTCGCCTTGCCCCGATCTACCTCGATAGGGTCGGACTAGGTGCGTCTTTGTGCGATTCGTGGTCTCTCTTCAAGAAGCTTTACAACCATACCACCATCCATCACCACGATCGGTTCATCGAGCAATATGTTTCAGAACCTAGCCGGCGCCCAGTTTGGATTTAAACCCCTCTTGCAGGGACTCTCAAACTTAATATTTAAAGTACTTAAAAGTAAGGATAGCCAAGCTTCAAAACTCACTAAGGCATGCTCCCGGTACTGAGTTTGTATGGCGAGAACCGGGAATTCCCGGTTCCGGTACCGTATTTGTATGGAAATCCAGTACCGGGAGCATGCCCTAATACTTACCCACTCGCTGGCTGCTTTCTCGCGTCATTACAGTCGAGTCCTGGGTCTTGTCAGGTCACTGTAAAAAGTTAAGGGTCGAAAGACCAGCTCCAAGCTGGCCGGCGAAATCCAATGACGTCGCACTTCGCGCAAACTAACGCGCACAAAGACGGATTCTAGCACTTAAATTACAAGGCTAAAAAATAGATTCTCCAAATCAAATTAATCTTTCCTTCGACCTCACACCAAGGTGACATGGGGTCATCGAGGTTATTCTTACGACTCTCAGTTTGACAACTAGCGAGTGTTGTCATAATAAGAAAAGTCTCAGACGGTTCACACACACACGGCCGGTTTAAAATAAAATAAAGTTTTGTCGGTCGCACCTTTGTTTTTCTACGGATTTTCTCATTTTTGATCGATTACGTAAATAAACTCCGAGCATAGTCCTTGTTACCATCTCTCTGTCTGGGGTTGGTTCCTCATGTCTGAATCGTGGTCAACATTAGGGTTACATCTGGAGCGGATGATCTACCTCCACCGATTTCTGTCCAGCGCGTCTCGTATTAACCATGTAGAATTTGGATGACGACGAGTCTCTTACTTGATCGTTCCATCTTGTTAGTGACTCTCTACCATAGTCATAACGTAATCGTCACGGAGTCGCGCTGTAGTCGTCTCGCCCCTGTCCAGAGTAACTCGTGTTCCCTATTCCTCGTTTGTTTGCGGAACAAAAGCAGAGATTACAGCGCACAATGCCAAACTCACCAATGCCACAGTATTTGTACTCCAACGCAGTAGCGGAAGTCCCAGTTTAGAATCACTCCGAATTCAGTCGGGTCCAGCTAAGTTTCTTATAGGAGTCTTCTCAGTTGGGCATGGTTAGCGAACTGACAGCTAAAACTCCCACTAGCTCGATCACACACAGAATAAGAAAAAATTAAACCGCTTCAACTAATCCTGCTGGTTCGTACGCTTACTTTGAGCTGTCAACGAAATAAGTCTTTAGGGCCATAGACAATTAACCTAAAGAAATCACTTCGTGACTTTCAGCTAAGTGTGTTTATGGGCATTTTTATTTTAAAATCTACGGTTAGGCGAAACTTAAGCTATGTTCAAATACCGTTTAACCTGTCAGTCCGTGACGAACTATATGGAGTTTGAACCTAATCGTCAGTTCTTTGACGACCTGCTGTCTTAACTGTCAGTTAAACTTATACCAAAATAGTGGGACGCCGGGGCGCCTATCCCTTGAATTACACTTAGATATTCAAAGTCAACAAGTAATCAAGTGATGCGCGGTGTACAGTCGATGTCAGAAATATGTTTTCACTTCTCCTTATTGAGTGTCACTCATATTCCAAAGAAATAAAGTGGAACATGTAAACTCTCTCTCGTCGTTTTGTCGTTCTGACGTCGACTTTACAAATGCCAAAGTTACTTGTAATCAGCAATGCGTTACATTGTTGCGTTCCAATTTGAAGAGTAAAACAACCAGGATAGTAACAGGTACAAGACATATCAATCCTAGGGTGACAACGACGTGCAATTTTTTACCTAAGAGGTTACCTTGTGCCGATAAAAAATAATCCGGCTTAATTAAAACAAAAAAATAATTTAGTTTAAGTCGTTATATTATAAGATTGAAACTAAATTATCACTTCTTTTTAATTAGGCCGGTTTAATATTAACGGTGCGACCTGTTTTTCCTCAGATACGTTGCTCGCGTGCTTCTTACTTAATAATTAGTATAAAAAGATAAAAAAAATTACCTATTCTACATTTCCAGATAATTATAATAATAATAGTCTTTATTTCGGACAATTTACCTATCCATAACGTGTTAGTAGGTCTTACAATTACATTAGTAGGTAACATAGCCAAAATCATTAAAACTATTTAAATTAATTACATTAAATTATATACTGGGCTACACTTTTAATCTGCCCAACCCAAAATTTAAACAAATGACAGTCATATCTCTCTGCTAATGCTTTTAGTATACTATTGGGACTTTGCCTGATACGAGTCATCAGGGAAGTTATTTTTTTGCGAATAACAGCTTGAAAGCAGTCTACGCGGGCCTCCGCAAACATACCCGATGCACTGCACCATCTCGGCAGTCCCATTAGCGACCTAAAGGCATTATTATACTGTACGCGCAGGGCGCTGTAAGCTCTTTTCGTATACTTTACCCACAGGCTGCTCGAGTAAAAGGATTGCGTATAAGCTTTAAATAAAGTTAACTTCACTTCGGTGGAACATCGAGTAAACCTGCGGGCCAGCATATTACTCCGAACTGACAGCGCCCTACGCTCCCTCTCGATATCTGGATCATCATTCATGGTACAAGTCAAAATGTGTCCTAGATATTTTACGCGCTCAACTACATTTAAGGTGGTACCATTTAACACAATGGGAGGAATATAATATGGTTTTCATCACACTTGCTCGTAAAGGGTGTTATAACACGCGGGCTTATAGACCAGCTCGAGCCGATTTACCTCCCGTGGGTTATAAAAATCTATAACTCCCACGGGAGGAAAAACTGTATGAAAATCTATAACTCCCGTGGGAGTTATGAGTTTAGTTTTAAAATATAGGACCTACCCGTACGTCATTTCAGACTAAAGAGGTTTCAAATCAGCCAAGGTTTATTTCACATCTTCAAAACTTGGCTACAAAACCAATTTTAGAGTATATAAAACTTATATGGTATATTTTACTATTATTTCAGTAATTTTTGCAATTATTTAAATGCAATTAAATTAATTTAGTTTAAAATTTTATTTTGAAAATCGGTACAATCTGGCGGCATTGCCTGTCATGTTTAAAAACTAAACGCAGTTCTTAGCATTATCTGTGGAAGACTATATTGAAAAATGTTGACAGAGCTGAAGTTGTCTCTTAGCGGGTGCGTTTAGTTTATTTGATTTTTATGTTTTATTTTTTTTCCTCGCAAATGTGATGAAAAACATTGTGTGTACCACGGGCAGTAAGGGGATTACAAACTCGAGTCATTAAAAGCCCTCCGCCTACGGCGTCGGGCTCTTAATAGACTCTCGTTAGTAATCCCCTTCTTACTACCCTCGGTGCACAATGTACTATTAATCCTGCCCGCCTTGAACACCATAATTTCACTTTTGGCGCCATTGTACTGGAGTCCGTGCGTAGAAGCATACGTCTCACAAACCATTAAAAGCTGCTCAAGTGCACTAACTGACGGACTAAGAAGCACCATGTCATCGGCATAGCTGATGTTATTATATATATAGCTGATATTATACATCGTTTCATTTTAGATTACAAAAATCCTGCATTCTCCGCCTTAAGTGAACCTCTTACATTATTCCTTCGGATATCATGGAGAAACGAAGGTTTGTGGGCAAAAATCAGCGGTAAAATTCTGATCTATAAAACGAAGTATAATCCGTCATTATAATACAAAGTGTTTCAATTCTCACACAATGAAGTTGCGCTACTGGGTATATCTACATTGAGCTTTTCAAATGAATATCATTCCCTTTCATACATTCAACGTTTCGTCTATTAATATTCAGGGGCGGTGATACGAGCGAGCGATTAAGGTCTATAGCAGTCCTTAGTTGTATTGATCAGGGTATTCGGCACTGCACAGTTAGCACCAAAAATAACTCGTTTATTACGTTTTCAGGCAAAAATTACCATTTCACCGCGCTTTGAGAAAGAACGATTAATTGCTTATAATATTTAGAAAACGTCTACTTTTTGTCGCTTACATAACGCTATTGTAGCTACCCAAATAAAACTAATTAGCTGCTAAGAAACACTCCCTAATTCCCAATCTTAAAGCCAAGTTATGATATTACCGTACCAATTTTCATCTTCCTAATTTTACATGTCTAAATCATCCACAGAAATATATCGAGATAGAATGAGAAAGTGTATGTACCTCGCGTGCAAAAAAAAGTGGCGGCGACCTACTTTACACGCCGTTAACTTCAGTTACCGTCAATATTATTATGAGAGTTGAAAATCTGATAATAATGGCATAATTAATTGTTAAAATAGTACAAAATGAAATGGAAATACATATAATTAAGTAGGTATGAATAAAAAAAAAGAAAAAACTAACTCTGGTCAAATAATTCGTCCGCGCCATTTCAGGCGCAAAGGTGCCCGCTTGCCGCGTTGACTCGTGATGGACACTTTTTGCACGAGGAATAACCCGGAACGAAGATCAAGACCCCTCTCCTGTAAGCGGCGCCCCATCTCTCCAACGAAGGTTTTCGCCTCAGACGCTCGTCTCGACCGCGAACTATCTACAGGGTGGTCCAAACCAAACCTTGACGTCAAATTTTTTTTTTTAGATTTCTCACGTCGTGGGCTATCAGAATATACCCCATGTATGTTACCCGATTTTTCGTATCTTTCAAGTTATGAATTTTTAAACTTTTCTTTGCTAAGAAATACTGAGGTGAAGCAATTTAGTACTTATTAAAAAAACTGTTGAACTTTTTTGAATGTTTCGTTTTGTAACATAATCCTGGAAATTTTCCAAATTAGTAATTCATAAAAAAAATCCTCAAAACAGGATTTTTGTATTATCAGAATTTCTTAGCAAAGAAAAGTTTAAAAATTCATAACTCGAAAAATCGGCTAATATATATGGGGTATATTCTAATAGCCCACGACGTCAGGAACCTTAATAAAACATTTTGACGTCAAGGTTTGGACCACCCATACATCAACTTGAGTGCTTACAAAACTAACCTAAAAAAAGTAAAACCTTAACATTTTTGCGATATATTACATTCTCGTAACGTTTTATGCAATCCCGGAATCCCGCGAACTTATATTATTTAAAAATATATTTTTAAGAAGCCGACTCCATACTTGCTTAGTTTTTTCCGGGCATTCTCCAACTTTAGGTAAATAGGCGCAGGAATATCCGATGCCTGATTATTGTACATAAGTTAATTTTAGGTTTTAGTTTTATATATATCATATTCTTCTATTTTACTTATATACTTTATTAGACTGTCTTTTCATCACGGACAGCATTTCTTAATTGATTTTAGTTCAGAGCATTTAGTAAGCGCTTTCTACTTTGGTCCTTTTGCCTTTTTGACTGAAAATTTCCTCCATGGAAAACCCACTTTTAATGCTCGGAGTAGAGACTTCCTGACTTTGCTGAGTAGAAAGCAGCTAACTTATGTAACTGCTATTTTGTAAAATGATATTGGTTCTGAATAGCTTATAATGGCTTGTGAAAATGTAAATTTATAGTATTGTAGTACGATACCGAGTGAAAATTCCAAATAATGTTATT
This sequence comes from Eudemis profundana, assembly GCA_947034925.1. Classification (NCBI taxonomy): domain Eukaryota; kingdom Metazoa; phylum Arthropoda; class Insecta; order Lepidoptera; family Tortricidae; genus Eudemis; species Eudemis profundana. The sequence goes on from OX344803.1 coordinate 21,654,189, forward strand.
CGAGAAAATAAAGGACTGTGGAATAATTATAACACGATAACTTACACAGTCACGGTCATACATTTTATTATTATTGTTTTTTTATCTTGTAGCAATAAATCTAGGGATTATTAAAAAATGTGCTGCGTCAAAATTGGCAGATCATACAAAAATATACCAGATCATGCATGGCCAGATTTTATCGTGTCTTTATCAAAGATTGGCGATGTGATACACCATTTCCGTATCGGTCTAAAATCAAAATCTCCCGTAGCAATTTTCTAATAACAAATTGACTTTATCAGACGATAAACGATTGGAAGGTTCATTAGCGGCCATCAAAGGCGTTTTAAAATCGATCGCGACCCGACAATGATGTCCTCTGCTACAGAAGGACGTAAGTTACACAGGTTTCGTATTAAGATGTGTCATTTTGTGTGAGTGGGTAAAATGAGCTATGAGCTAGTTTAATAGTGGAGCTGCGGGCGTAATGAGGTCGGCGCGGACGGTTTGTTCAGTCAAGCTAGCTTTATTAGCTCGACTGGCTTTGATTTAGTCATTTTCGTGGAAATCTATATTTCGAAGGAACTCGGGGCACGGCAGTCCTCCCCGCCGTGTCAAGCATTCTCTTTTACGGGCAATGTCAACTGTGCACAAGATTTTTAGCCAACATTCAGATCGCTCCACTAATACCGCTAGGTCGCAGCGACAGCGAGCGTTCAGCGATGTTCGCGTGATGGTCACAACACTCGATACTCTGATTAGGTACATACGCATACCAGGTGTAATCTTCTGTCGTATACGCACACTCGCTTATAGACTAGGGAAAAACTATCGCTCGCTTTTCGCTGCTTGCCATCCCGTTCCTAGTTTCTCGCTCTACTCGTTTCTCGATTATCGTCGGCGGCGACCCTCTTTGTACCTTATGCGGCGTTCAAACTAGTGCAACGTAACATGTAACACGCTTTGTAACACATTCCCATAGTCTTAAGCCTTGCGCGCATTTGACGCTTACGCTACGAGCGTTACAAGTCACGCGCGGAGCAAACCGTGATTGGTCGATTTTTCGGATGAACCCAAAAGGCGCTGTGTGCGTGGCACATAGGCGTGGACGAACATATGCTGCAGTATACTACTGGAAATAGGTGCGCGCGGGTTCGTGGTGAATGCGCGGTTCGCGCGCGGGGTACGTTCATGCTAGCAGCGAACATGCAATGAAAGGTAAGTAGTACGTTGTATTTCATATTACGTTGCACCAGTCTGGATATAGAGGTAAAATGCCATTTAGTAGTTATAAGCCCAAAGCGTCTGGACGCGGCATTAACCTTAGCACATTCCGGCATTGAGCGATTTTTCCTCGCAAAGATCTAGTGGAAACTCATCCTAACGCGGCCGAAGTGAGGCAATTTCCAGCGGCCGTGCAAAACAAAGTTAACGAGTCAAATAAGCCTTCAACCCGCCACATTGCTGACCTGCGATTTTAAACCTTATGTCCTCGAGTTAAGGTTCATAAGCTAAGGCGATTCGAGGCGGCTAATTGATAATTGTACTGATTAGTTTGTCCCAGCTTCGTTTTGGAACGCAGTTGTTCGGAACGAGTTCAGTGTAATCAGATCGAATATTTTCATTCGTTTTGGGATAATTTAGACCAAATTTATCCTGATGTTTGAACGAATAATATTTATAGGAAATAATTTGATTATTTTTAGAATTTCAATATTCAAACACCACAATCTTCACACCCAACGACCTTAAAATTAAATAAAAAACCGGACAAGTGCGAGTCGGACTCGCCCATCGAGGGTTCCGTACAAATAAAAAAAAACTTTAAATAAAGACTATATTTTTTTTTATTTAATTACAAATGTTTAGCTTTCAGATTTTTCCCTATACTTGTAGTATAAGACGGTATAACTTGCCAAATTTCATAGTTCTAGGTCAGTGTTTTTTAAAGTGTGGGTCGCGACCCCCTGTGGGGTCGCAGGGCCTGTAGGAGGGGGTCGCAAGGGTCGAGTAACCTCAAGAAAGAAAGGAAAAAAATACAAAAAAGCTCAAAATCATAACGTAATAAAATTCTGTCGTGGAAAGTAGGGGGTCGCGAAATATTTTCACATACAAAGGGGGTCGTGCAAAGAAAAAGTTAGAAAAACACTGTTCTAGGTCAACGGAAAGTACCCTATAAATTTTGGTTTCTACATAGAGAGAGTCGAGATTTGCGTGTCGACGTTTTTTGCGGCATAAACGGCCATATCTTTTTTACGTTAACTTAAAAGTTTGATTTTTTTTACAGCTTTAAGGGACTATAAACTTGAGTGTATGGTTTTAATTTCAACTCGATACCTCCACGCGTTACTGAGATAAAGAATCTTGACAGACGGACAGACAGATAGACGGACAGACAGACAGACGGACAGACAGACAGACGGACAGACAGACAGACGGACGGACGGACGGACAACAAAGTGACCTTATAAGAGTTCCGTTTTTTTGCGAGGCTACTTCTGGTTATTTAAGTTTCTTGTTTACACCAAAATATTTGCTCGCTTATACTCAACTAAATATAATAAGTATGGAAGCGTAACTGTCGGCGTAGAAGCGTAAAAATCGGCCCCACGGTATACGTTCTAACGGGGTGGAGCCAGTTCTTAGTACAAAAGAAAAACTATACCGTTAAATGAATTTATCACGTCAGTAGCTTTGTAATCAATCACAGATTGTCTTTTAAACGATATTCAACCTATTCGAAATTGTAGTCTTCTCAAACTTAGCCTTAAACTTAAGAACTTTAGACCCACACATCAATATGACTTGATACATAAGACGTATTGATTTTAAAAAGTGGGAGTTATGGGGCAAATTACAGCGTCAGTTTTGTTAGATGTTATTGTTATATAATATTGGGTACGTATTCTGTTTACTAAGAAGGTACAAATGAGCGAGGAAACCGAATACCCTAATAATACTTATCTTGTTAAAGTTCAAGTCAATTAAAGACCTATTTACACACCCGCCAAATTGCGAAGCTGGGAGCCACAACACCAAATAGGCTACTTGATGACAGTTCAAATCAGCTTCTTTTTATGAAGTGTCAAAACGCTCCGAAAGTATGCAGTTTAGTATGAAATACTATCTTGTGACGTCATGCTCAACATGGTGCCTTATTTTGAGTTTTCGTCATTGTAAAATCGTTGATGGCACGAAAATAAGTTTGAATGATTTTATCCGGGCTGTTTTGGAAGCGTAATTTGCTGGTTAGAGTTAATGAATTTATTTTAAATGTTGTCAAATACCCTATTGCCTTTGTACTGAATGCAACGTTTGTGAAACAGTTCAGATTGTTATGTTCGTAATTAGCAACAGAGATAAGTAATTCCACCATACATAGAAAAGAATAGTAATAATTTGGATAACCCAACTTTTTTATTAGTCACAAATAAGACAATAGAAAAAAACTGAACAAGTACGAGTCGGACTCGCCCACCGAGGGTTCCGTACAAATATTTTAAATAAAGGCTCTATTTTTTATAATTTAATTACAAATGTATAGTATTTATTAGTATAAGACGGTATTACTTGCCAAATTTCATAGTTCTAGGTTATCGGAAAGTACCCTATAAATTTTGGGAGTGTCGAAGTAAGTACACATTTTTTGTGGCATCAACGGCCATATTTTTAATTTACGTTAACTTAGAAGTTTGATTTTTCACACTTTCAAGGGACCGTCGACCTGAGTATTTAATTTTCAACTCAATACCTCCACGCGTTCCCGAGATAAAATTAAATATACTTCAATGTACTTACGATGTTATAATATTGACCGAGACGTGGCTTCAACCCGAAATCTATGATGCTGAATTGTTCGATAGTACCTACAACGTTTTTCGTCGCGATAGGGACCTGGCGGGCACGGCGAAAAAGGACGGCGGAGGCGTTTTGATAGCTGTGAATTCAGGTATTGTAGCAACCCGTAGAACCGATTGGGAGTCAAATATTATAGAAGAAATTTATATAGAAATAGGTAACTCTGAGCAGAATATAATCATTAATGGCGTCTATATTCCTCCAAAATCTAATATACTGTTGTATCAAACTTATTGTAAGCAATTAGAAGAAGTCTTGACATTTTCTCGGGATGCAATTATTTGTTTAGCGGGTGATTACAATCTACCGGATATGTTATGGTCACTGTCAAATACAGGTCAACTTATACCGGACACCGAGTGTCAGAATCTGAACGCCACAGTACTAATTAATACGACAGAAATGTTAAGTTTAAAACAATTTAATTTTTTTAAGAATGTTAATAATAGAACTCTAGACCTGATATTTTGCAATAAGGAATGTAACGTCACAGACCCTGAAATTGAAATCTCAAACATTGATAGACACCACCCCCCTGTCGAATTTGTTGTCAATTTAGGTGTAGAGAGTTTGATGGCCAATAATACAATACCTAAATATAATTTCCGTAAAGCCAACTATGTAGAAATTTCGAATAAGATTAATGAAGTTGACTGGAATTTGGAACTTCAAAATTTGCAGCCTGAGGCAGCGGTTGATAAATTTTACAATGTAGTGTATAACATTATAGATAGTTTGGTCCCGCTGAAAAAAGTTCACAGTAAAAATATCCCTAAGTGGTTTTCTCCAGCGTTAAAAAAAACACTTATCAGAAAAAATAAAATATGGCGTCGTTGGAAAGTATATAACTCGCTGGCTGATTACACAGAATATTCGTTGCTTAGGAGGAGAGGCAAAATATTGTTGCTTGAGTGTTTTAGTACTTATACGAAAAATACGGAGCTGGCGGTACAGAAAAATATCAAGGTTTTCTGGTCATATGTGTCATCGCTTAAAAGTAATACCACTGGCTACCCTGCGACCATGTGTTATGGGGATAAGGTCTCTAGCACGCCAGAAGGGGCGGCTGAATTATTCTCGGAATTCTTCCAATCAGTATTTGAGCCGTGCGGGGACATTAACTATAATGATCTAGAGCTTTTGCAGGTATCAGAGCAGGCAAATAATATTACAAATATTCATTTAAGTAAGAACCAAATATTAATAAAACTAAAAAATATAGATATAAAAAAAGGCTCAGGCCCTGATAGAATTGGTCCATTGTTTATAAAAAACACGGCCACATCTCTTGTCGTCCCTTTATTTATTCTATTCAATAAATGTCTCTCTACAGGTACTTTTCCACAACGCTGGAAGATTTCCCATGTCACACCTATACATAAATCGGGCTCAAAGTCTCAAGTTGCAAATTACAGACCGGTTTCAGTCCAATCCATAATACCTAAAGTTTTTGAAGGTTTAATTCACGATATAATTTACCCTTTGGTGCAGGCGACCTTATTACCGGAACAACATGGGTTTATGAAGAAAAAATCAACTGTCACGAATCTAATGTTATATACCAACTTTCTTTTTGAAGCTATGGATAAAAGGGAACAGGTGGATGTCATATTTACTGATTTTCAAAAAGCTTTTGACAAAGTGGACCATATTTATCTACTTAAAAAACTGGCATTTAACGGAATTCGGGGTAATCTTCTGCGTTGGTTTGCGTCATACCTAGTAAATAGGACGCAAGTCGTAACTATTAATGGATTCAAATCCAGCCAAGCCAAGGTGTCATCCGGCGTGATTCAAGGGTCCATTCTGGGACCCTTGCTGTACATTATTTTTATTAACGATATCAAGTCCTGTTTTAAAAATTGTAGCTTCTTAATGTTTGCGGATGATTTAAAAATCTTCAGGGTAATAAGAGATGAAAATGATAGTAAATACCTTCAAAAAGACTTGGATACGTTCTATGCATACTGTGAACATAATAAGTTACAGTTAGCTGTTAATAAGTGCATGCAAATAACTTTCACTAAAAATACAAAAAGAATTTTAAAATTTAAGTATAATATAGGCAGTACTCAAATAAAGAAGGTACAAGTTGTTCGGGATCTCGGACTAATGTATGACGAAAAATTACACTTCAATGTGCATGTAGAAAAAATTGTTCGCAAAGCATATCAGATGTTAGGATTCGTGACAAGATCAGCTAAGGTATTTAAAAAATCAGAAACATATTTATTACTATATAAAGCACTAGTGAGACCACATTTAGAATACGCTTCAGTAATATGGAACCCTCTATATGCAAAATATTCTAACTCCATTGAAATGGTGCAAAAAAAATTCTTAAGAATTATGCATAGAAGATTGACTGGGAAGAAAATGTCTTATAAATATTTAC